>CM016625.1:710059-1408220 GCA_005393395.2 Gossypium australe | reverse complement strand
TAAAAAGGTAAGTAATTTTCGTTATAAGGTATACTCGCAATATTGAATTAAAAATGAATTGCAAACTGAAAGGATATGGAATGGATATAAATGGTAAACTAGATAAATATGTGCGTAAAGGAGCTATAGAATTATAGAAATAATGAAGTTCATGATCAAAATAATAAGGAAATTTCGAGGACGAAATTTTTTTAGGGGGAAGAGTTGTAACAGCCCAATTTTCAATATATCGGAACAGTGATTCGAGATCACTAACTCTGACGAAAAAGTTAGAAAACTTGTTAATCGATAATTATAAGTTAAGTGTGATATTAGAAATTTTAAAATTAGTGAATTTTGTGAACTAAAAGAATTAATTAGAAAAATTGAGCCAAAAACGAGGTATTGAGACTCGAATTCATAAAGTGAGCCATAAATATTTCTAAAAATATTTATGGTCATTAAGTTATTATTAAAGTTTAGTTGAGAAATTTTAACGTTTGGATATGTAATTAAATGAAAAGGACTAAATTGAAAAAGGTGTAAAAGTTGAATTATAGATTAAAAGAAATTATGAAGGATCAAAATGGTAATTATACCATTTTGCATAGTTGAGGCGGTGTAACGTTAGAAAATCTGAGATTTTTTTTTAAAAGTATATTATTATATATATATTTATATTATATTATTATTTATTATATTATTATATTATTATATATAATAATCCAAAAAAAAAAAGGGGAGAGAACAGAAACCAAACGAAACAGAGAGCAGGGGAAGGAAGAAAGAAGAAGAGAAGAGAAAGAAGGAAAAGGGAGAAAATTGAAAAATTTCCAAAATTAGCTAAATAAAAAGGGGATTAAATTGAAATATTTGGAGAATTCTTTTCAATTCTCTTCATTTTCTTCAGCTGAAAAACAGTCATGGAAAAGAGTTCAAGTCGGTTTTCATACTCAAGCTTCATGTAAGTTTATACTTGCTTTCTCCTTGAAATTTCTATTTTGGACTTTCTACAATTGAGTCCAACTTATTAATTCATTAGTTATGATTCTATGGTTAATTTTAAATTTGATGTGGATTAGTGCTGAAATAATATGATGAATAATATTGATTTGAAGCTTTAATTTTGTTATATGATGATTTTATCAAGTGAAATTGATGGAAATTGGTTTTAGGACCTAATTGTGAAATAGCTGAAATTAAGGCCTAGTGTTAAAATTCTGATTTTCAAAGTTATGAAGTAGTTTAAAATGATAGAGAAAGTATTAAATGAGAAAATTAGTTAATTGAGGGGTTAATTGAGTAAGGATTGAATTGTATGAATTGTGGAATTAGGGACAAAATAGAAATCAACATGTTACACTAAAGCAGTTTTGGACAGCAGCAGTTGTCTAACTTTGAAAAATCACCAAAAATTGTATAAATCGAATTAGAAGTTGAATAAGATATGAAATTAAATCTTATTGAGTCTATTTTTATATAAAAGAAACAGAGAAAGCAAAGGAAGTCTACATTTTGAGATATTTAAATTTTTGTAAGACTGGTTTAGAATAACTTCGTGATTCCCTGTTCTTACTTTAGAAATTCACTAAAAATTGTATAAAAATAATTTTGGAACATAATTTATATGGTTAGATTCCTTAATGAGTCTAGTTTTATAAGAAATAATCCATAACATCATATGAATTCTATATAAAAAGATAATTAATTTTTAGTGAAGAAGGGTCGTAACTGCTAGACAGCAGAACAGGGGTGAATTTAAAGAATAAACTGTACTAATTGGCTAAATCAAAATTCCGAAAATTTTATGGCAAGAAGATATGTGAGTCTAGTTTCAGGAAAAAATTAACGGTTTTCATTTGGAGTTCTGTAGCTCTGGAAATAAATAATTTAGTGACTATAACTCAAATGGACAGTTTTGAATACTTATGAGTAATGAAATTTATTTGATAATGTTACTTATAGCATGTTATATACATTAAGGATGTGGAATGGAGAGGAGGAGGAGGAAAATATGTATGAATATTCAGCTAGCATGGCTAATTTGTAATGTTTTAGACTCAGGGACTAAATTGAATAAAAGTAAAATTTTATGATTAATTTTGTAAAAACGTGGAAATGACCAATTTGCATGAAATAGATTTTTATTATTTAAAATTGTAAAATGAATGAAATTTATTAATATAGATTAAGATCGATTGAAAAATCGATGAAAATAGAAAATTTCTAAAATGACCCTGAATCTTGATATTTCTACAAATTTAGCCAGATAAGTTCATGTAACTTAATTATGTGATATAAGAAAATATGAGTTAATGGTACGTGAAATATTGATATGATAAATTAACTAATTTATGTTTATGAAGAAGAGACAAGTGAATGATATTTATCATGATATGTAAATATGTGATTATCTTTAATATGTTAATACAAGGTAATTAAGTATGTTGAGACGAGTAATATTTAAGTAAGACATGACGAGAAAAATAAATATGTTTATGGGACAATATGTTTGATTTTGATGGGTTTCAATATAAATGCTAAATGAAATAAAATGTCTGATAAATAAATTTGCAATTTCGGTAATGCCTCGTACCCTATTCCGGCGTTGAAAACGGGTAAGGGTACACTATTGTAACAGTCCAATTTTCAATAGTATCGGAACAGTGATTCGAGATCACTAACTCTGACGAAAAAGTTAGAAAACTTTGTTAATCGATAATTATAAGTTAAGTGTGATATTAGAAATATTTTAAAATTAGTGAATTTTGTGAACTAAAAGAATTAATTAGAAAAATTGGGCCAAAACGAGGTATTGAGACCTCGAATTCATAAAGTGAGCCATAAATATTTCTAAAAATATTTATGGAGTGTCATTAAGTATTATTAAAGTTTAGTTGAGAAATTTTAACGTTTGGATATGTAATTAAATGAAAAGGACTAAATTGAAAAAGGTGTAAAAGTTGAATTATAGATTAAAAGAATTATAAAGGATCAAAATGGTAATTATACCATTTTGCATAGTTGAGGCGGTGTAACATTAGAAAATCTGAGATTTTTTTTAAAAGTATATTATTATATTATATAATAATCCAAGAAAAAAAAAAAAAGGGGAGCGAACAGAAACCAAACGAAACAGAGAGCAGGGGAAGGAAAGAAAGAAGAAGAGAAGAGAAAGAAGGAAAAGGGGAGAAATTGGAAAACTTCCAAATTAGCTAATAAAAAGGGGATTAAATTGAAATATTTGGAGAATTCTCTTCAATTCTCTTCATTTTCTTCAGCTGAAAAACAGTCATGGAAAAGAGTTCAAGTTGGTTTTCATACTCAAGCTTCATGTAAGTTTAATACTTGCTTTCTCCTTGAAATTTCTATGTTTTTGGACTTTCTACAATTGAGTCCAACTTATTAATTCATTAGTTTATGATTCTATGGTTAATTTTTAAATTTGATGTGGATTAGTGCTGAAATAATATGATGAATAAATATGATTTGAAGCTTTAATTTTGTTATATGATGATTTTATCAAGTGAAATTGATGGAAATTGGTTTTAGGACCTAATTGGAAATAGCTGAAATTAAGGCCTAGTGTTAAAATTCTGATTTTCAAAAGTTATGAAGTAGTTTAAAATGATAGAGAAAGTATTAAATGAGAAAATTAGTTTAATTTAGGGGTTAATTGAGCAGGATTTGCATTGTATGAATTGTGGAATTAGGGACAAAATAGAAATCAACATGTTACACTAAAGCAGTTTTGGACAGCAGCAGTTGTCTAACTTTGAAAAATCACCAAAAATTGTATAAATCGAATTAGAAGTTGAGTGAGATATGAAATTAAAGCTTATTGAGTCTATTTTCATATAAAGAAACAAGAAAGCAAAGGAAGTCTACATTTGGAGATTTAAATTTTTGTAAGACTGGTTTAGAATAACTTCGTGATTCCCTGTTTCTTACTTTAGAAATTCACAAAAAATTGTATAAAAATAATTTTGGAACATAATTTATATGGTTAGATTCCTTAATGAGTCTAGTTTTATAAGAAATAAACTATAACATCATATGAATTCTATATAAAAAGATAATTAATTTTTAGTGAAGAAGGGTCGGAACTGCTAGACAGCAGAACAGGGTGAATTTAAAGAATAAACTGTACTAATTGGCTAAATCAAAAATTCTGAAATTTTATGGCAAGAAGATATGTGAGTCTAGTTTCAAGAAAAATTAACGGTTCTTCATTTGGAGTTCTGTAGCTCTGGAAATAAATAATTTAGTGACTATAACTCAAATGGACAGTTTTGAATATACTTATGAGTAATTAATGAAATTTATTGATAATGTTACTTATAGCATGTTATATACATTAAGGATGTGGAATGGAGAGGAGGAGGAGGAAAATATGTATGAATATTCAGCTAGCATGGCTAATTTGTAATGTTTTAGACTCAGGGACTAAATTGATAAAAGTAAAATTTTATGATTAATTTTGTAAAAACGTGGAAATGACCAATTTGCATGAAATAGATTATTTTATTATTTAAAATTGTAAAATTGAATGAAATTATTAATATAGATTAAGATCGATTGAAAAATCGATGAAAATAGAAAATTTCTAAAATGACCCTGAATCTTGATATTTCTACAAATTTAGCCAGATAAGTTCATGTAACTTAATTATGTGATATAAGAAAATATGAGTTGATGGTACGTGAAATATTGATATGATAATTAACTAATTATGTTTATGAAGAAGAGACAAGTGAATGATATTATCATGATATGTAAATATGTGATTATCTTTAATATGTTAATACAAGGTAATTAAGTATGTTGAGACGAGTAATAAATTTAAGTAAGACATGACGAGAAAAATAAATATGTTTATGGGACAATATGTTTGATTTTGATGGGTTTCAAATATAAATGCTAAATGAAATAAAATGTCTGATAAATAAATTTGCAATTTCGGTAATGCCTCGTACCTTATTCCGGCGTTGAAAACGGGTAAGGGGTGTTACAACTATTTTTTTTAAGGTGTCACCAATTAATATGGAATATAACTTACAAAGCAAATCTTTATATAGACTCAAAGTCTCATTTGCCTTATTTTCTTAAGCAATGTGGGATATGAGATATATGTATAAATAAACTCATGAATAGTTTTGCAGCTTGTTCCTAAAAAATGTGGGATTCCTTCCTCTTTTAACTAACAACATGAGATTAAATGCTACACTATATTTGATATTTTTTTACAAAACAATTTCTATTTTTTTTATATTTTGTTAACATTTTCTCATATTATAAAATTATCTTTGAGATCTTTAATCTTATTGCATTTTAGAATTGTTAACATATATAAAAGAACTATTAAAAAAAAGAGAATAAATTGCACATATGAAGCTTGTACATGCAATAATCTTCTATTCAATTTTAAATGTTTGAAGTTAATATCAATGCAATTCTAATTTTTAAAATAATTTTTCATTATTTAAATTTAGAAGTTATACTTTTAATTTTTTTATTATTTATTTTATTTTATATTATGAATGTTTGATTAATAAATAAACGGTGAGTATTTGGTACTCAAATAGTATTTTTTTGTAATTTTAAAAAATTGATATATCTTTTTAAATATTTATTTATTTTTAATATTTTACTATACTAATTAATTTTTTAATTCTAATTTTAATTTAATTTTCATCACCTAATGAATGCCGATAAATTTATTTTAGATATATTTTGACTAGATAGATAATCTATTTAAACATAATATATAATTATGTTAAATAATTTTTTTATAGAAATATATAATAAAATATAATAATTATTTTTCATATTTATTTCTAGATTAAATTACATTAATAGTCACTTAACTATATTTTTTAGCTATCAAATTATAAAAACTTACAAAATGAACACTCAACTATTAGTAATTTTTTAAATATTTATTTTTAATATTTTACCATACTCATTTTATATTTTATATTTTTTCTACTTATAGAGTTTAAAAGTTTTATTTATAATGTAACAAATGTTAACTTTTTGTAAAAAAAATTTAAACTCTAAGTAAAAAAAATATCAAATATAGTGTAGCATTTAATCTCATGTTGTTAGTTAAAAGAGGAAGGAATCCCACATTGTTTAGGAATCTCACATTGTTTAGGAACAAGCTGCAAAAATATTCATGAGTCTATATATACACATTGTTTAGGAAAAGGCAAATGAGACTTTGGGTCTATATAAAGATTTGCTTTGTAAGTTATATTTCTATATTAATTGGTGACACCTTAAAAAAAATTTGTGTTGTCACTTTGGGCCTTTATAAAAGTTTATTCTCGTAAATTTTTAAAAGAATTGATCTATTTTTATAATATCTAAAAAATGACATTTTTTGAAAATTTAATTCGAGGATTTCTTTTTTGGAAAAAAACACGGGCTAAAACGCGTCCCTGGTGGAGCGTTTTTGCCACATCAGCAAAGCGCACCCTCAAAGACGCAATTTGTGCTGATGTGGCAGAAAACGCTCCCTCGGGGACGCGTTTTCCTGCTGCATCCCCTGAAATCGCGCTGACGTGGACGCGTTTTTAGGGAAAATGGCCCATTTCGGTAAATAATTAATGAATAGGTCCTTTTCTGTAAATTTTGAAAAAAAAGGATATTTTCTGGTAAATTACCCAAAATAAACACCCAATCTACCTAATGTAATTTAATTTTACACTCTAATCAAAATTGAATTAATAGAATTAAATTAATTAAATTATTTCGATTCGATAAATTAATTCGATTTTAATTAAATTTTGCTCAACTTTAATCCTTTGTCTCTAATTGTAAGTATAGAATATTGTAACTGGTGCTACGGACACGACATTTACAACAATAGAGTGGGCGATGACAGAATTACTACGACACCCAGATAAATTGCGAAGAGTCGTTGAGGAATTGGATGCAATAATCGGTGACCAAAACATTGTTGAAGAGTTCCATCTTCCTCGCCTACTCTATTTAGAAGCTGTGGTGAAAGAGACGTTACGAATTCACCCACCGGCTCCTTTGCTAATACCACACATGCCGAGTGAGACCATCGTCGTAGCCGGTTACACTATCCCAAAAAATTCCAATATTTTCTTCAACGTGTGGGCAATACAAAGGGACACTCAGTTCTGGGAAGACCCTCTTCAATTCGAGCCGGAAAGGTTCTTGAATGTCATTGAAAAAAGGAATTATAAGGGAAATAGTTTCGATTTTTTCCCGTTTGGATCGGGGAGGAGGATTTGTGTTGGGATTTCAATGGCAGAGAAAATTTTGATGTTGATGTTGGCGACATTGTTGCATTGTTTCGAATGGGAATTGCCGAATGGGCGAAAACTTGATGTGAAAGAGCAACTACGATTGGTGTTGTCGAAAGTTGAGCCACTTGTTGTTGTGCCCGTTGCGCGCTCATCTAATTCAATGCAATATCAATAAAGTTGTGGTTAAAATATGCTTTAAGTCACTATACTTTTCATAAATTTAAAATTTAATCTTTGTATTTTTAATCACAAAAAATTAATTCCTCTACTTTTTTATTAATATTATAATAACCATATAGCTATACGTGGTTATATATATATATATATATATATAAACTATATCATGCACTCTTATGTTGGGATGAATATATGTATTTTTAATCTATATATTTGCTTGTTAATATATTTTGCGGGTCATAGAATATGCATTTATTTAAATATATGTGTCATGTACATGTGTTTTGATGTGATATTATATGTATGGCCATCTGGCAATGGATATATTTGTTTGTGTTAGGGTGCTTAGAAATTATTTGTTATGCTTTCGAAGAATTGTAATTTTCTTTTATTTCATTGTTCATTTACGCGACTATCAACTCATGTTTTCATGTTACTCAAACGGTTACTCGAGATTAATTCGCTCATTTTACATATTTTTATAATTTTTTATACTATTAATATTTTAATAATCTAACTATCATATTTCATGTTCTATTTATGTAGATCATATATATTAAATTTGGTATAAATTAATAATTTTTAACTTTTTATTTTATGTAAAAAAACCTTTTAACTCAAATATCAAACAAAAACGGATATGAAAGGGATGAGTGTTCAATTTCGGGTTAGTAGAGTTAATGAGTCTTATTTTATCATCCAAATTTGATTTGAATTTTTTTTCAGAGTTGAGTGAAATGAAATTTTGAGTGAAATCGAATCGACTGAAATTATTCGAATTAAATTTTAAAAAACTAAACTTGTCGAATTGGTAATTTACTTGTTTAAGCCTTCAAAATTATTATTTTGGATTCTTTTAAATTTTTTTATATTTTCTTTATATTTTTGTAGATTTTATATTTTCATAATTTTTATAAATAAAAAATTATGAATGTTTCGAATTCTTAAAATTATTTTGATTTTTTTTTGAATGAGAGTAATTTACTTATTTTCGAAATTGATAGGGGCGAAAGGAGTATTTATATCAATATGTTATTCAAGTCATTTAAATTGTGAAATTCAACTCTACTAGAACTTGAAAAACCAAATCACTTATTCGAGTTGACTCAAAAAACCGAATAACTCAAATAACTCAATTCGATTAACTCAAAATTCAAAAAAATTTCTATTCTTTCAAGTAAAATCGAGTTTTTGCTCACACTTAGCTATCAACTTTCACCTTATGATATCTTACCATTTTTATATTTTCTAATTTATTGTTTAAACTAATTACAAACATCATTCCTTTTAATTCATTCCTTTTTATAATTCATATAAATCGTTAAAAAGTCACATTCTATTAAACAAAAATAAGTACATATATAATTACTTATCGCTTAATGAAAAAATATTTTATTTTTATTTTTTTATAAAAACTATTTTTTTTTATCTAAAATATCTGAAATAATAATAAGATTAAAATTATTTTCATCAAAAAGTTAAAACCATGAAATAATTTTTAAAAATCATAATTTATTATATTATCAAACAACATAATTGATATGTAAGATTAATAAATATATGGATAAAAGTATTATAGAGGCTTTTCTATTAGAAGTATTGTATTCCATTTTCTCTACTAACAAATTAGTCAAATTAGTCTTGATACTGTCGAAACCATTTTTAAAGTTTGATTTAAAAAACGAGAATCGACTTTAAAACGAAAACGGAGTCGCCACCAATCTCTTTTTACTTAGGTGTGGTTGGATCACCTCATAAAACATTTTTATTTCAAAACATTGATTTTTGGTCCACAAAATACCAGAAAACAGGTTCGGGAGTCGGTTACGTACGAGGAAGGGTTAGCACCCCCGTAACGCCCAAAAATTGGTACCTAATTAATTAATTAATGCCCTTATGTCGAGAATTTGAAAAAGATTTAGGAATATGATTTCTTTAAAAATTCGAACAATTTGAATTGAAATTGGAGATTCCTTTGTTCCAAAAGCATACAAACATCACATCCAGCACGTTAGGACACGATGTTTTAAATTTTTGTAACCAAAACCATCTCATGATTTACAAAATTCATTAAAAGGATATTTAGTTATTTGGACGAACGAAAAACCGAAACCCAGCACGTTAGGGCACAATTTCTCGAACTTCCAAACATGAAACATTGCCTTATTTTTTGAAATTCTTATCCCGAGACAACAAATCATCACATTCAGTGAGTTAGGACACGATAGTTTTGAATTCTCGAGAATAATTTTTTTATTTAAAAATTTATGCAATCAAAAAGAGGGATACTTAATATTTTAAGTTCAACGATGAAAATCGAAACTCAGTGAGTTAGGACACAATTTTTCTCGAAGTCCCAAATATTAAATATCACCTTTTTTTTTATAAAAACTATTTGAAATAAATGCATCAATTTAAAAGGTACTTTAATAAAAAAAATAGTTTGAATAAAACATTGCATGAATACATTACAACATATATTTAATAGCAATAACTACAAATCATATTAACATTAAATAATAGAATAATATAACATGAATGAATAAATAAATAATTATGTTAAACAATAATAAACAATTTAAGAGACATAAATAAATAACTAACAGTAATTAGGATATTCACGAAATAACAAAATCAAATGAAAAGAGGATGATATATTTAAACTTTGAATAAAAATAAAAGACTATGACAATTTTTAAAATAATTTAATATATATGTAAACAATATAAAAATGAATAAAAATTTAAAGTAAAAAAAATAAGAATATTTATAACAAATATATAATTAAATGCATATAAATAATTATACATAATAAAAACAATTAATAAATAGTATATAATAATTTTATAAAAAAATATATAATACACTAATCATCAAAAAAAAACATTATTACAAGTATACATAAAATAGGTTATATAATATAAATAAATTTTATAAATAATTTTTTTTAAAGAATAATATATGATATAATATTATATAATATACAAATTAGGAGAGCATATTATAATTATTAATATACAATTCATAATATAAAAATAATATTTAAATCAAATAAAATAATAGATAATAAATAATATAATTTAATAGGTATAAAAGTAATACATAAAAAAATATATAGATATATATACGCATTTCATACTATTAACTAAATTAATAAAATAACATAATAAAACAGTTTAATATAATAAAATAATTAAGTATAATATTGGAATAATTAAAAAATAAAATAAAAAGGTTTTAAAATGAATAAGGATTTAAATAGCAATAAATTAAATAAAAAGGATTAAATTAAAAAAATGCGTTAAACCACGGGGACTAATATGGAAATTATACCAGATTTAAAAATGACAACGTTTTGAATTTAGCCTTTAGAAAACCCGAAGGATCAGATTGAAACAGAATATGAGTTTTGGGGCCAAATTAAAAATAAAAAAATGAAATTAAACAAAATTAAAAAAATATAAAAACACGGAAGGACTAAAATGGAAATTATACCATTAAAAAAATACGCGAATTCCACCCGAGTTTTCGGGTCAACGCGCGGATCTTCTAGCTCTGAACGACGTTGTTTTGCACTTATTAGGTTAAGTGAAAACGACGCCATTTCCTCCATGATATAAAAGTAAAATTTTGGCTTAAAAAAACATTTTTAAAACAGTCTTTAAAAAAAAAACTTAAAAAAACGCTCTGAAGTTTCCCCTTCCCTGACCATCGACTTTCTGGGGCCACTGTACTCACACGCGCCACGCGCCGTCCCGAACGGTGGCCGGAGGCCGAACCGCTAGATTTTAGCACGATTGAAAAGTAAACCCCTTTTTTTTATATTATTTATATGCGTAAATAAAAAAAAAAGTAGAACGAAATATATATAAAATCACCTCTGCAAAGTTTCGGTTTTCTATTTCTTTGGAATTTATGAATATATATTTTTGTATTCTCTGTTTCTGCCAGTATTTGCCCTCTATCCTCTGTGTCTTTTCGTGTTTACAGATCTTGGGTTTTTATAACCCGAAAGAAAAACAAAAAATAAAAGAAATATATTTGTTGCCATGTTTGCTGCTGTGCTTTTTCCTTTTGTGTAGGTCTTAGAGCAAGAAGCCCGGCAATGGTGCGGGATTTGCGCACGGATCGCAGCGCGACCGAAGGTGGGCGCTAGACATGAGCCATTTGCGGCGCGAAGAGCGGCGCCTAGGGTTTCTCAGAAACCCTAGGTCTCTGAATCTGCTAAGGGTTTGGGCCCGTTTGGGTTGCATTGGTTTGGGTCATCCGGTTTTGAGTCCTTGGGTAGTGGATCAATGGGTTCCGTTTTGCAATCTGGGTTATTGGTGTTTGGGCCATTAAATTTGGGTGTTAGTTTAGTTGGGGTCTGGATTGGGTCTGATTTTTTGGGCTTGTAAGTGGGTTTTGTAAATGGACTGTTTAAAAACTTTGGTTTTATTTATTTTTCATTTTTGGTTTTGGTTTGTTACAAGCTCGGGCAAAATGGGCTGTTTACAGATACATTGAATCAAAGAGCAAATTAATCATTTTTATTAAAATTTTCATTTATTTATACTATTAAAAACTAACGTAACTGATTAAAATAATCAGAGTGTGACACATGGATTAAAAGTTTTGAATTATCTTTGAATTTTAAATTTGAAAAAGAAATAGTAAATAAGATATTTTGATTGGATTAATAGTAGTCCTTAGATAAAAGTTTCAATAATTATGTAACATCCATGACAACCCTTAAGAAGCGAACAGTGTTAATTCGGGTTGGCACGTGCTTGAAATTTTCGGAGTAAATAAAAAAATATCATTATTTATATTAGTAGGGAAGGTGATTGGGAATTATAAGAAATTATAAGGACTTCTGAATTTAGGAAAATTAATTTAAGAAATGGATTAAATTGTAGAAGTATGAGAAGTGTTGGGTCATAGTGTAAAAATAAAAATAGGAAAGGATTAGATTAAATGGATGAGAAAAAGGGCAAGGAGTTGGAGTAGAATTTAACCATGAAAGAACAGAAAGGAGTGGATGATATTGAAGACGAATGCCATCACACATGTGGCATGGCGATGAGATTTTTCTTTAATAATATATATAAAAAAAGGTGAAAGATATTTTGATAGAAGGTTGTAGAAAAAGAAGGACGAAGGACAAAAAATATAATCATATCTTTTCTACCCACCCTTCATGTCTCAGTCTCCCCAATTTGCCAAGTTTCATTTTTCTTTCATTTTAGTCCATTTCACCATTTTAAGCCCTTTTCAAGTTTTAAACTCCAAATTTCTTCATAGGTTGTTAATAAGATCAAGAGAACAACTCAAAGCAAGCTTATTATCTTGTAAGGCTAGCTAAAATTTACTTTGGAGGGAAACGAAAGGTGAAGAAAAGTTAGGGATTTTGGAAAAGTTAAGCTTGAAGATGGATGTTGGAAGTGGAAGAAATTAAGGTAAGTTGTTTTAACTTATTATTTATATTTATTTGATTGTATAATTTAATGCGAAATTGTAAGAATTAAGTGTATATAAATATTTTCTATTTTTGAAGTGATGAAAGTATTATGTTTATGTATAAGTGAGTGGTAAGTGTGAGTGGTTTAATTATGAAAACTTTTAGTTTAAAATTTTATTAGTTTGAATGATTTATTGTGTATTTATGATCTTGAAAGTGATAAATGTTGATTTTGAATTTTTTTGGAGGAGTAAATTGAAAAAAAAATTGTTAAGTGATTAATTTGATAAAATTTGAAGCAAGGATTAAATTGTAAATTTGAAAAAAAAATTCTGGGATCAAGGATTTAAATAGAGAGATTAAATTTTGGATTTTTATAATAAGACTATAAGAATATGATATTTAAAGTACTGAAAATTTGTACTTAAATTAGCATATTTTTAATTAAAAGGACTAAATTGAGAACTTTTTAAAAGTTCAAAATTATAAGTGTTGAAATGTGAAAACGTGGAATTTTAATACCTTTATTGTCATGTATGGTTTTCGAAATAACAAACAAACATTATGTGATAAGAATTGATGTTATGGGGATTAAATTGTAAAAATTTTAAAATCTATAAATTTTAATAAAAGGGACTGAGTTTAAAATCTGGGAATTCTGGGTTGTGTTTGGAAGAAACAGATTCTGCTTTCAGGGACTAAAATCATAAAACAGTAAAATTTGAACTTCGTAGACTAAATTGTAAAAATTGAAAAATTGAAATTTTGTGAACTGTTTTGTAAAATCTGCAATATTGAAAAATAGGGGCTGTTTAGTAAATGCTGGAAAAGTATAGGAGTGAAAATGAACAAATTAATTATACAAGTATTTAAATGGAATATTTGAGAATTTATTGAATTAAGTGTAATAAACAAAAAATAATAATAATTAAGTAAAAATAAAATAAAGGGAACTTGAATTTGTAAAATTAGTTATATTAAAGTTAAGAGAATTATATTATGAAGTATATGTTAAAAGAGAAATATGGTTTAGAGTAGATTAAATTAACAAAGCAAAAAAAATATAATATAATTAATATCGGTACATTTTGAGAAAGGATTAAATTGAAAAAAAATTAAACTAAATACATGATAAAATAAAATTATGACCCCAAAAGCAAGTGGTTCCCATACATGAAGACTTGAAGCTAAAAATGATTAATAATTTTGTTCAGTTTTTGATACTACGAATGAGGTAGTAATATATATATATATATATATATATATATATATATTTTTTTTTTTTTCTTTTAAAATCATAAATTTGCACTGCTCTCTTTTTTTTTTTTTTTTTTTTTTTTTTCCTATTCAAACCAGAGTACCTATCGATGTCGAACTTCTACCATAAGGTTGCAGTCCTTGCTGGCGACAGTTGGTTGCATATCCACGGCGGACTCGCTGCACTCACTATCACCGAAGTTGCAGCCACTCTCACGGTGGCGACGCTACTAATTATCTATTTCTCACTGTTGGTTAAGAAGCACATCATCAAAACTAAGCTGTCTCCGCCAGGCCCTGTAGGCTTGCCGATACTCGGCCACCTCCTTTTCATCAAACCCGATTTCCTCCAATACGTAACCAAGCAATCCCAGATCCACGGTCGTATCATCAAGCTTCAGCTGGGAAGAAAAGTTTACATCATCATAAGCTCACCATCAATCGCAAAACAAATCCTCAAAGACCAGGACGCCATTTACGCCAACCGTGACATTCCGGTGGCGGCCATAAAAGGAACCTTTGGCGGACTTGACATTCTGTGGAGATCCAACGGCCCAGAATTGCAGAAGCTACGTAAGCTCGTCGTACGTGAAATCATGAGCAACAAAGGCCTCGATGCCTGCTACGAATTTCGCCGACGAGAGATCCGACAAATGGTGAAGAATATCCGTGGGAAAATCGGGTCACCCATTAACCTCAGCGAACAAATATTCTTAACAACGCTGAGCGTTACGATCAGCATGCTATGGGGTGGTTCGTTGAATGGAGAAGAAGCAAAGCTTGGGCTTGAATTTAAGGATCGATTAGAGGAATTTATGAAATTGATGGGAGAACCCAATCTTTCTGACATTTTCCCGATGCTTAGGCCATTCAATTTACAAGGAATTGAATCCAAAACCAAGAAGCATTTGTCGTGGTTTTATGGGTATTTCGAATCAGTGATAAAGCAGCGAAAGAAGCTCGGAGAGGGACCAAAAATGGCGGACAGTAAGGATTTTCTGCAGCAATTGTTGGAGCTGAACCAAAGAGGAGATGCCAAAACTTCAGTATCCATGATGGAAATAAAGTATAGGTACAAAATTTTAAATTTATGAAATGTATATTAATATATGGGTAAACTATATTATTAGTCATCCATTCATGAAAATTTACAAAAAGGTCATTCAACTAATAAATTTTTCTTATTTGTTACCAACGGTTAAATCACTTTCCAAAAGTTTACTTAAATTTTTTTAAAATTAGTATAATAATAACTTTAACTTTCAACATTTATATATTGTGTCATTTTAGTCTTGATTTTAAAAAAATTTAACTCTCAACATTTATATATCGAGTAATTTGGTCTTTTTTTGCAATTTTATTTTTTTCTGTAACATTGAGGTTTGAATTTAAAACAAGAAGAAAATATGAAAATTATTATACTGAATTTTTTGGTGTTTCAATTTTTGGTATTCTTTTATCCAGTTTAGCTGATAAATTTGTTTTTTTAACTCTTTAGGTGAAAAGATCACAAAGAAAAATAGAATTGCAAAAAAAAGATTATATATATATATATAAACCAGTTTAAATTATATGAATTTGGACATTTATGGCATCGTTTTGTAGGGTGTATAATCAGTTGATTTAATTAATTTAGCTTTAAAAAAATTTGGTCCATTTTTCAAAAATAAAAACTAGTAATTGAATTGATTTAATGATAAAATTACAATAATTGAATTGATTCTGACTTAATTGATTTACGATTGGATTTTGAATAAGGTTAAAACATATTATTAGTTATTTTATTTCGATTTATTTTAAAGGGAGATTTTATTTTGTTAGTTGACAAGTTAATTTTATTGTTTAAAAATCTCAACTAAATTGTTTATATAATAGTATTTTCCATCAAAATTTACTTATTTGTAATGTTAATTAGAGTGTTGTCACGTGATGAAATAATAATTGACGAAAAATATATTGCTAAGTTAATAAAATTTAATAAGAAATATTAAAGGTGTTAATGACTAAATTAAGATTTCTAAAGTGAAAAGTAAAATAATTTAATTTTTAACTTTTAAAATATAATAATTAAATCTCAAATTTTATAAAAGTAAAGGATTAACAACATATTTTAACCTTTGAATACTAGGTACACTTGTTTAAATTGGAACTTATAAATTTATAATATAAAATAAATAATTAGCCCAAATGTAATATGGATATTTTAATTGAATCCTTTAATCGAAATCGAATTAATTGACTTGAGTTAATTAAATTATATTGATTCGATGGATTACTTCGGTTTTAATTAAATTTTCCTCAACTTTAGTCTTTTGTCATCGTGGATATAGGATATGGTAATCGGCGGTACAGAGACAACATTTGCGACAATGGAGTGGGCAATGACGGAATTACTACGACACCCGAATAAATTGAGAAAAGTCATCGAGGAATTGGATGCAATAATTGGGGACCAAAACGTTGTTGAAGAGTCCAATCTTCCTCGCTTGCTTTATTTAGATGCAGTGGTGAAAGAAACACTTCGAATTCACCCACCAGCTCCCTTGCTAGTGCCACACATGCCGATCGAGACAACCGTCATAGCTGGTTACACCATCCCTAAGAATTCTAGTATTTTCTTCAACGTGTGGGCAATACAAAGGGATGTCGAGTTTTGAGAAGACCCACTTCGATTTGAACCGGAAAGGTTCTTGAAAGACACTGAGAAAAGGAATTATACGGGAAATAGTTTTCATTTTTTCCCGTTTGGATCAGGGAGGAGGATTTGTGTTGGGATTCCATTGGCAGAGAAAAATACGATGCAGATTTTAGCCACATTGTTGCGTTGCTTTGATTGGGAATTGCCAGATGGGCGACAACCTGATGTAAAAGAGAAGTTACGGTTTGTGTTAACGAAGGCAGAGCCACTTGTTGTGGTGCCTATATTTAGGCATTAACCTTTTAAAAAGAGTCAAATTGTTTCTTTTTAATGGAAATGTTGACTAAAAACAATGTTGGTTTTCATTTTTCATCATCTTTCAAAGTTGTAGAAGTTATTTTTTTGCATTTTTCTTTTTGTTCTTGTTGCTTCCATAATTAGTTTAGTTTGAAACACCCCAAACCCGGCCCACGAGCCTGACCGGATCTGGTATGTTCCTTAAGTAAACCGGTTTTCAAATTCTTTGCTACTTAGAGAAAATTTGTAAATTTTAGAAGATATTGTTTTGGATTGGGCTTAGGTTGGGAAACTCATTTAATTAATTTAAAAAAACTCAATTTTATTAAGGTGACAAAAATAATTTTCTTTAGGTTTATAAAATATTTTCACTTAAAATTTAATCCAACAATCATTTGTAACAAAATAATTAAAAAAATAAAGCAGAAATAAAGAAATCCAACTTGGGCTTTATGGCCTTATTACATCAAATAAAACCCAATATTAAAATCTTAAAATACTAAAATTTAAATAAAGTCCACTTTCTAAATAAATCCTTCATGTGATGCATGGCCACCTTTAGCTCCTGCCGACCCGGTCCATTATTGCTCATCACCTGAAAAAAATAATTCCCCAACGGGGTGAGTCAACAGACTCAATGTGTACATCATACTAACATCCAACAAATCAGGCATACATGTTCATGTCAAATTCATATCCATATCAAAATAAATGATGCAACCCAACCCAAGCCTAATGGTCCATCCGCTACACACCACCCGTACCTGCCAGTCACACCGTGGGGACTACTAAGTCAACCCTCCATCCGCTACACACCATCGAAGGCAGTCGCTGCAGTCGACGTGCTCATCGCCCATATACGTTGTGTCATTAGACACTATAGTCAAATTTATACGTTGTGTCATTAGACACTATAGTCACATATTGTAACCGAAGTTACCAAAATTCCGCAATGTGACCGTAGTCAACATATTTCGTTGGTGAGACCGTAGTCATCACCTTCAATTCTCCCTTCACATATATCCCGAATGCCCCAATTATTTTATATCATGCATAACTTATTTCTTATTCGTGTTACTTATTCAAAATATATCACATTCATAATCCTATCAAAAGTAGGAAACGTACCTGGGTACTTTTGCCACATTGGTGGTACTTAGCCACATTCTCATTCTTATGCACATTCATATATTAAAATAATTATTGCCATAATATATTGAAAGTTAGTGTGAGTACACACCTGATTCGCTTAATAGATTCCTTGAGATCCCGAAAATCCCGATCTAACTTTAGATCTGTTAATTCCTTGCTTGCCGATTTGGATGATTGTAAATCAAATCCCAAAATTGCTAGTATCCCTTTTCCTTGGAATCGGCTAACACTAATTCATGTAATCATGTGAGTTTTCGACTTTTGAAATAATGAAAAATAATTCCAAATACCAAAATTAAGCCTTGGCCGAATATCACTTACCATACAGATTCCAAATCTGAAGAGGATTCCTTGCCCTATATGTCTGTCGAAATCTTCATGTTAGATCTAATCTAACATATACATCATAACCTTTAATCAAATAAATTTATCTTACCTTAGATCCTTGATCCTTGTATTCGACAGTTGAAGAAACCCTTTTGATGTTGTAGTTGATTGCTCCTTTACTTAGAATCAACAAAGATTCGGCTTTGACAGTAGAAACAGAGAAGAAAATAGAAGAAGAAAAGATGGATTTTGCTTGAAGAAAAATTCGGCAGAGAGGGGGAGAGAGCTAGGAAAATTTCGGCAAAGAGGAAGCAAAAGTGAATGAGTAGCCCTCCTGCCCTCCTTTTATAGCCAAAGTTATCAGCCTAGGAGTCCCTTACTTGGCCACCACTCCTCTTTTTGATAATATTATCTCTTTTATTTAAAAGATAAAAGCCTTTAATCCATCAATTATCTCCTCAATTATCTCCTTAGAAAATAATCCTTTATTTATCTCTTATTATTCACATATTTATGTGAATAAAACTCCTTTATTTATCTCTTATTATTCACATATTTATGTGAATAAAACTCCTTTATTTATCTCTTATTATTCACATATTTATGTGAATAAAACTCCTTTATTTATCCCCTAATTAATCAAATATTTATGTGAATAAAACACCTCTATTTTTAGAATGCTTGTGCCGTCCACCTTGGTGTGTCTAGAAGCAAAAATAAAACTTATTTATTTGCTTCTCAAGTGACTCGAACCCAGGCCCAACAGCTCTTGCACATGGCGCCATTTCCATAGGCCCTAAGTGACACCTTCAGGCCACTTTTCCAAGCCTAATTGTGTGTCAAACTTCTCCAACTTTTTATTTTAAGGCCCTCTAGCCCTTATTTCCTATTTTGAACTTTAAAATTTGGTATTTCGGCATCATTTCTAAGTTTCCTAAAATTTTCGATCGGCTCTGTAACTTGCCATTTTTCTTACATATCCAAGTTTCCTAAAATGTTCAAGTTTCCATTTTTGGACCATTTCCAAAAATGTTCAGGTTTCCAAAAATGTCTAAGTTTCCAAAAACGTTCGGGTTTCCAAAAATGGCTAAGTTTCCAAAAGTGTTCATTTCCATTTTCATTTCCATTTTCATGCATTTCTAGGTTTCCAAAAGTATCAAAAATTTATTCATAGTACTTGAAACTTGTCATTTCATACAATTAATCTGGAAATGCATAGGCCCTTTTCAGGATGTTACATAGTTACTGTTGTAGCTTAGGTTTATTTGTACTTTTAGCCCATCTCTTTTACTTGTAATGACATTTTATTCTTTGTTTAATGCTATTTATGTTTCTTTTACTTTTAATTGTTAAAAACCTTACCCTTAATGTTTATTGTGCTTTACTTTGATGCTAGTTTATCATCCTCATATTTTCTTCAAATATAGCTTGAAAATCCAAACTTTAATCTTTATTTCATGGCTGTTATGGTTTTTTATTGCATGTTCATTAGCTTTACTTTTAAAATGGGTAACTAAACTTTTAAATGGTTGGTTGATGGAGATGTAGTGAGATGATTTTTGGATGATGGATTAAATTGTAATAAATTGAACTAATTTGAATGAACCTAAAAACTTAGGATTGACGATCCTAAGGTAAGATTTAGGCAAGTGAGATCGAGAGGAGCTCTTGTTGAGCACCAATTCGATAGTCCCGAGTTAGCAGGTGAGGTCGAGAGATAAATCGAATTAATGTCTAACTTGGTAAAATTAAAACCGAAAGGTAAAATGGAACCATTTTAGGAGTTTAATCAATTCGGATCCCTAATTCGAGGATGAGTAAACCACATCAAGATCAATCAACCACCATTTGTTTTTTATTTGTTAATTTCATAATTTTGCATTTGTTACAATTTAGTCCTTGGTAGCTAGATCGTAGATTAGTGTAATTCTCCTTTACCTCATGATTTGTCGTAATATAATTTTCAGCGATTATTTGGTTAGACTATTTATTTTGCATGCTCGTTAGTAGAAATTGTTCAATCTCCGACTCTTTTGGGTTCGATCCTCGGAGTACTCTTGTACCTCGTTGTACAGATATATTACAACGTACATATCACACTTGCAGAAACCGTACTTAGTATTTTATTCGACCTTTGTCTTTAACTGTTGAGTTCATCCTCCCTTCATTTGCGAAAGGGCAACAAGAGGAGGAGCAGTCAATCATATTGGGAGAGCGAATATTATCCCAAAGTGATTAAGGATATCCTATGAGGGTAACACACTTATGACAATGTCATTAGACAAGCATTGAGTAGATGTTTTTGTAATAGTATGTTGTTAGGGAGAGCTCAATCATGATACTATAGTGGAATGACTTCGTGACTAAATAAGTTTATAATTAATAGACAAAAAGTCAGAACTTAATTATAAATTATTTGAGCCCTAATTGCATATGTTTAATCGATCACTTCGCTAGCTCATTGAAACTAGAAATGAATTGCATGTTTGAATCAAAATAAACTGAATGAATAAAAATAAAGAAATGGGAAACAGTCAGGAATGATTATGGTTTTCACTGAATTGGAGAAATGAAATCATTTGGAAATGAATGTAGGTTTCTCAAAATAGAAATGAAAATGAGAAATGATACATTTGCAAATGTACACGGATTACTCAAATGATGGAAAGAATGAGTTTATGTTTTTAAGCTATTTTAAAGCCCGAAAATGAAAATTAATTATTCGGTCATAGTGAATATGTTGAGTGGTGAAATATTAAACATATTTTCTCAAAAATTTTATTTGGGGTAAATTTGTCATAATTTTACCGGGGTTAAACTTGGGATAAGAAAATTATTTAATATAAAATATTGAAGTTTATTTTGTGAAATAGAAAAACGGAATCGGGTTGGATCAAATTACAAAGTACTGGGTCGAAAAGCCCGGGAAGTACTCGTAATTGGACCCAATGTGAGAGAGGACCAAAATCCCCTCATGGATATGAAGGGGCGGCAAAACCAATAACATGTGGCATTGGGTGTACAACATGACATTTCTTCAACTTCCATCTACCATTACATACCTTCAAACTCCACAAATCTTTCATTTTTACGACTGACATATAACAAGCATTCAACTAAACATACTGTTAATAACACAACACAGATCATACGAAACATATCACCATCGGACCATTTCAATGATAACCTCTTCAGTAATTACTTTACCAGTAACAGTTCATTAAAACAACAAACTTATACATATAACTAAACATGCATTTGTAGATCATCACTTTGGAAGCTTCAACCATACAACAAACATCCCACCATAATTCAACTCCTCATCATCAGCAGGACATGAAGTCAAACATACCACAACAACATAGTATTGATATACATAAAACAAACACTAAGGATTTGTGTAACATCCCCTACCCGTATTTGTTGCCGGAATAAAGTACGAGGCATTACTGAGGAGTACGAAACACTTACAGATAATTTAAACCATTTATCGCTCAAATACCGAAATTGATTATAAAAGCTCCTTTAACTGACCCTCGAGATCCAAATCATGCATTAGGATCGGGTCGGGACTAAATCAGAATCGTATGAAATTTTTCGCAAAATCTCAAAATTTATCTATGTAACGCCCGATTTTGGGCTTAGTCAGAACAGTGGTTTCGGGACCACAAATACGATGTTGAGAAATTTATTTTATTTATATTTTTATGGTCTACAATTTCTTCGTGAAAATCTCATTCAAAAATTTTGACGTTTGGGCACTCAATTTAGTCAAAAGGACTAAATTGTAAAAAGTGCAAAAGTTGAGTTCTACATGTTAGAGGTGTCCAATTGTTATAAAATTTTAAATTTGAGGTTCTTAAATGATAATTAGACCATTGGTTAAGTTGGTGGACAAAAATGGACATGGATGGGTATGTTTCAAAAGATTTTTTAAGGGGCATTTTGGTAATTTAGTGAATTAAAAACAAAATTTAAATACCAAATTTGTCCATCTTCAAGCTTAGGCCGAATTTAACATGTGGGAAGCCATGGATAGGGTTTTCAAGCTTTCTAAGCTTCATGACCCCAGAAAACAAGATTTGGACCTAGAATGGGATGAAAATAAAAAAATCGGGAAAGTTGGTAAAATTGTCGTTTTGGTATCGAGGTAAGTTCATATGTTTTATGCATATTTGAATGATAAATTGATATTTTTGCCATAAATACTTTAGTATTGAGTTTCAGATATAATGATTAATGTTTGATAATAATTCGATATTGGAAAGAGAACTTGTATAATTTATATGTAAGACCATATTTTGTGTTATGGCTTTGTATGATAACAAGAAAGTATTGACTAGTATAGTTTGATGAGAATAAGTTAAGTTGATGATATGATGAGATTGAGAATGTAAGTATGTAAGTTGAGTAGCATTTTATTATTATGCAATTATTGTTATTAGTATTGTTATTATTGAGTTATGCGACTAACCTTGAGAATTTGAGCAAGTATGTTTCAGCTATGACTTGACAAGGCATTGATATCTCAAAGTCCATGGCTATACCATGGCAATTAAGGAAGAATTGACAGAAAAGTCCATGTTCATAACATGGCATTTAAGGAGGAATTGACGGTTAAGGATACCATGTAAGACCATGTCAAGACATGGCATTGGTAAGGCAAGGATCACGTGTCAGACCATGTCAAGACATGGCATCGGCATTGATTAAGGACTCCATGTAAGACCACATCAAGATGTGGCATTGGCACTAAGACAAGGATACCATGTAAGACCATGTTTGGAACATGGCATTTGGTAAGATAAGGATATCATGTAAGACCATGCCAAGGCATGGCATTGATAAGTTCTATAAGGCAAGGAAATCATGTAAGACCATGTCAAGACATGGCATTGATGAGTTACTATAAGGCAAAGGTCCCATGTAAGACCATGCCAAGGCATGGCATTGGTGAGTTCATAAGGCAAGGATACCACTTAAGACCATGTCAAGACATGGCAATGGTAAGTTCAAAAAGGAAAAGGTTCCCGAGTAATCCAAAGACTAAGTCAAAGAAATGACAAGGTGAGAACATGAAGAAAGAGTACAGGTATGCATTTAAGGCTTATTTAATATTGAGATTGTAAGTAAGAGATTATCAAGTATTAAGTAAGTGATGAGTTTTCAGTTATGCTTGTGACACTTTATGACATGATTGGCAATATGCCTATATTATGAAAGTGACCTTAAGTGAATCTTAGGAATAAGTAATTATGTTGATGATGTGTGCATTTGGTTGAGAATCATGTATTAGGCTTTTGAGCCATATCAAATTGAGAGATAAGATGTTTAGTATATTTGTTTTATGATGCTTTGGATATTTGTGAAAACATAAAATGTTACTGATACTCATGAAATTATTGTTATGCTAATTACAAGCTTAAGTCTTTGGTGTTATGTATGTTTAAATAGAAGTGAATGCAAAGAAAATATGAAAGAGTGAAATTAGCATTAAAACAGTTTAGACAGCAACAGTTATGTGAATTTGAAAAATCACCAAAAATAGAAAAAATGGAATTAGAAAGTGAATAAGATATAGAATTAAATCTTAATGTGTCTATTTTCATATGAAAGAAACAATGTAAGAAAAGAAATTCTATATTCTGAAATATTTGAATTTTAGTGAGACAAGGTCAGAATGAGTTTTGGAATCCCCTGTTTCAACTTTGGAAAATTATTAAAAAATTTAAAAAAAATAATTATGAGATATAATTTATATTCTTGAAATATTAAATGAGTCTATTTTCATTAGAAACAAGTGGGAACGGCATATAAAAACTGTACAATGAGATAATTGATTATTAGTGAAGAGAGGACAGAACCATTGGACAGTGTAACAGGGGAGAATTGAATGAATAAACTGTGCTAATTGGTAAGACCAAAAATTCTAGAAATTTTATGGTATCAAGATATGTGAGTCTAGTTTCAGGTAAAATTAGCGGTTTGTAATCCGAAGCTCTGTAGCTCAAGAAATAAATAATTTAGTGACAGCGATTCAAGTAGACAGATTAATGTGAATATGAGTAATAAGGTATAAGCATGTGATTTAATGATTGTATCAATTTGAGAATTTGTTGTGAGGATTTGTCTCGTTGAGGCTTTGGTAAGGCTACAAATGAGTAAGTTGGGAAAATAAGAACTTAGCATTATTTATGCAAGTTATGACAGCTTAGTAGTAAGCTAAATTCATTGCTAATGATTATTATTTTTACATGTGAACTTACTAAGCTTTATAAGCTTACCCCCTTTTCTTTCCCATGTTTCAGAGTCCTATTAGACAAGCTCGGGCTGGAGGTCGTCGAAGATCGCTTCACACTATCAAGCTATCTATGGGTATCTTTATTTATAAATGATTTAAGTTATGGCATGTATAGGGGTTTGACTAAGTCATTTTGTACATGTGTTAATTAATTTGACCAAATGCATTGCTTCATAATGGTAATAAGGATTATTCTGTATTTGGCTACGAGTTGTGGCTCATATTGGTCATGGAGTTATAATGCTTGTGTATGCATATGTTTGTTAAATTTTAAATTATAAGTGAAATTTTGTGGCTCGGAATTTGGTAGAATGTATTGTTAAGGCTGGTAATGCCTCGTACCCAGTTTCGGTGTAGGATACGAGTAAGGAGTGTTACAATCTCATTTACAAGGGTCCCACGCCCGTGTGACTGGGGACATTCCCATGTGGCATGGCCATGTCTCTGGGGCATGTAACTCTCTGACTTGCGTCTATGAAGGAACTCGGGTCACACGGCTTTAGTACATGCCCGTGTTGCTGGGCCGTGTGGTAAAGTTAATTTTCACAAATAAAGCTATTTTCCAAGTCATATTTCTCACTCATTTTATCCTTATTATTCACCCACATTTAATACATACAAAAATCAATTTAAGATATTCAACCGAGCCTTATACTTAATACCATTTGTTAGTCGCACACTTCATATAATTAACAAGAAACGTATATGCGCTCAATTCTCATGAAATTTCTCTTGTACTTATACTTTTTTACATTATGTATTCATATAACATATAACAATCATACCTCCTTATTTCATATGCATTTTTATAACAATTTGTCTTGGTTTCAAACTACTTCATATTTGAGTTTTACTTATCAAATCATTTGAAACATCATCTTTACACATATAGTGCACTTGAGGTGCACAATTTTATAATTATGAATGAACACATTTATCAAACATATTCCATGTTTATATAACATAGTCTCATGTCTCCATATATCAATAACCATCATTTTCTTGTATTTCAGATAAATACTTGTAACCATACATAAGTATGCAATTCGCTATTTCTTCCTGTCAATCACAATTTCAAATGACAAATTCTTGTTAATACGCTCACCAATTTCATAATCCCATGTATTTACCGTTTTCCATATTTATCCCGTTGAATTCCTCAGAATTTCGATGGATTTCCTGTAGTACACTCATGGTGTACAATCTCATAATCCGTCAATTCGTACACATATATACATAAGTCCTTTTCAAAGAGCACACTCCCGCGAACCTCATTTCTTACAACAGGATTACCAGTCCAGGCTAAATCCCCTATAAAAGAGCACACTCCCGCGAACCTCATTTCTTACAGCTGGATTACCAGTCCATGCTAAATCCCCTGCAATGACAAATAATCTATAGAGCTTTGTCTGGATTACCAATCCAGGCTAAATCCAGACTCACATTTACTTTGGATTACCCGTCCAAGCTAAATCTATTTCACACATATTCTTCGGGAGGGCTTATATCAGGATAGGATCAAACGTCCGGGCTAGATCCTTTTTACCGTCAATTCCTTTTCAGAGATCCATCGAACTTTCCTTTCATTCAACCGAGATTTATTTTCTCTTTTCATCAAGAATATCAGTACTTCATCAATTATCATACAATAAACATTCAAATCATATTCACATCAATAAAAATCTATTTCAAGCATTTAAGAATATAATTTAAGTTACACGAACTTACAATTCGATTTTTATACCATAACGATAATCTTAGTTTCATAATAAATATTTAAAATAAAACATTATATCATTTCTAATTCAACATTTATCAATTATAATCGGGCATGTGATCAATTTATACACAAGTCGTTCATATATTCTTCCTCCTCCTCTTCTCCATCCACATCCTTAGTATAAATAACACACTTGTCAGTAACATTATCTATAATTTTTCACTATTTATTTATGTGAATATTCAAGCTGTCCATCCTTGTCATAGTCACTAAATTATTTTTATCTTGAGATACAGAATTCCAAATTAAGATCCGCTAATTTTCTCTGAAACTAGACTCACATATCTTCTTACCATAAAATTTTTAGAAATTTTTGACTAGCAAATAAGTACAGTTTGTTCTTTAAAGTCACCTATGTTCTGTTGTCTAATAGTTCCGACCCTTCTTCACTAAAAATTCATTATCTCCTCATACGGAATTCGGATGATGTTCTCGTTTGTTTCTCTTAAAAAAGACTCATTCAAGATTTTAAAAATATAAATTTAAGCCCCTAGTTATTTTTAACCAATTTTTTATGATTTTCCAAAGTCATAACAGGGGAACTCAAAATCATTCTGACATTGTCTCACAAAACCTATTATATCTCATAATTTACAATTCTATTGCTTACACCATTTCTTCTTTAAGAAACTAGACTCAATAAGCTTTAATTCCATATTTTATTCATCCTCTAATTCGATTTTTACAATTTTTTGTGATTTTTCAAAGTTAGACTACTATTGTTGTCCAAAACTGTTTTAGCGCAAAGTGTTGATTTCTATTTTGCCCTAAATTTCACAGTTCATACAATTCAGTCCTTGTCCAATTATCCCCTCAATTGGGCTAATTTTTATCAATTAATACTTTATTCTATCATTTTAAACTACTTCATAACCCTTTAAAATCATAAATTTAGCATTAGACCTTAATTCCAAACTCTTTCACAATTAGGTCCTAAACACAATTTCCATCAATTTTACTTGATAAAATCATCATATATCAAATTTAAAGCTTCAATTCTATGTTTATTCATCATATGATTCCAGCATTCATCCACGGAAACTTTAAAAATTAGCCATAGAATCAAAAACTAATGACATAGTAAGTTTGACCCAATTGTAAAAGTCCAGAAACATAGAAATTTCAAGGAGAAAGCAAAAATTAAATTTACATGAAGCTAGAGTATGAAAACTAGCTTGAACTCTCTTCCGTGGCTATTATTCAGCTAATTAAAATGAAGAGAAATGAAGAGAATTCTAGATATTCCAATTTGGTTCTATTTTTATTTAACTAATTTTGACAATTTTTCTAATTTTGCCCTTATTTTACTCATTTTCTAATTTTTCTCAGCTATTGCCGCCCAAAATATCTCCTTTAGGCTTATTTTCACTTTAAGTCCTTCCTCATTTGACAATTGAGCTATTTAATCATTCTAGTAACTTTTACACCTTTTTTAATTTAGTCCTTTTTATTTAATTAACCACCCGAACGTCAAAATTTTCTAACAAAATTTTAATATTACCTTACTGACACTCCGTAAATATTCATAAAAATATTTATGGCTCGGTTTATAACATCGAGATCTCGATACCTCTTTTTCTCAATTTCTTAACCAAATAAATCTTTATAAAACACAATTTACTATTTCAAAAATATTTTAAAAGCTACATTTGGCTCGTAAATATTAAATAATATAATCTACGAATTTATTTTTTAGATTTGATAGTCTCGAACTACTATTTCCGATATCGCTGAAATTTGGGCTGTTACAATTTGAGTTCTGAAACTCACCGCAAAATACCTAAAAGCTTATACTGACTACATCTACTTGATTTTTCCCTATCACTTGAGCCTCTTCTTTCTCGAGCAGAAATTTACTAAATTTCCAATTTCATAAGCTAATACGTTAGTTTCTCCCCCCAAGCAAACCGCTCCTTAATTTTTCTCTCTTACGGAATAAACCAAAAAAGAAGATAAAAAAATGAATACATAAATGAGAGAATGCTCATATGAGAATGATATCTATCTCCTATATAACCTTTTCGCACTCGATCACCAAAACCAATTCATCAGCATCAAAATTAATATTCCTCGTCATAATGTTTCCCATTAAAGAAAATACCCACTTTTAATGTAACGAGACTAATAGTCGAAATCTAACCAATTACCAAATCAGTTAGCAAGATTCATGTACCCTCATAAACAGAAAATTTTATAATTAAATACCTAGAATTGTTGTTGTACTTACCCTTTAACATTTCGGGGTGTGACTTGTTAAATTTGTCGATGTGACATTTTAAAATAAAAGAAATACTCACTTGGTAGCAATGATGTAACAGGAAAAAAATGTTTGTAATTGATCTAAATTTATGTAACACCCCCAAACCCGGCCCATGCGTTTCAACCGATCTGGTATGTCACTAAAGAAATTTTTACAAAACATGTCGTAGCACTTTGGAAAAACATTTATCAGGTTTAAATATTTATACCGAAAACTTAATAATTTATTAAATCATATAAGATATAAAGTTATAAATTACCTTGGTGAGTTTTTAAATAAAAACCGAAATTTTATACATGTCTTAACTTAATTTAGACATAAAATTTAAATGCCCAGTAATAAAAGCCCAACATAAAACCAAAACATAAATAATAGTCTAGTGGCCCAAGGCCTTATTACAACGAAATTTAAAACCCTTAATCAAAAATATTAAAAACAATGTTCTAACTAAAATCTTCTGCTGAATCAAGTACTCTCTTGCATGGCCACATTGCGCTCCTCTCCAGCCCGGTCCGATGCACTAGGTGCTACCTGAAATTGTTAAAATAATACGGTGAGTCGCGAGACTCAGTGTGCAACCCTCTTGCACCATTAGATTTGGGCCTTAACCCCACAGAACATATAACAGAATATAATATATCCGAAAATATGCAAAGCCCAACCCAAATCCTAGGTATCCATCCGCTACACGCCACCCGTACCAGCCATTCACACCATTGGGGATTTCTACAATCAACCCACACCGCTACACGCCGTTGATTGCAGTCTTGCTGCTCATCGTTAGATCATGGCCGTAGCCACTACAACAGGTCATAGCAAAAGCCACTACAACAGGTCACGGCAAAAACCGCTACAACAGGTCACGGCAGAAGCCGCTACAACTGGTCACGGCAGAAGCCGCTACAAGAGGTCACTTCCCCTTTCAATAAACCCAACCCCATGCAATTACAAAAAACAACATACTTACCACATATGTCATCTTAGCAGGAACATTCACTAAGGAATGACAGAGATCACTAACCTGGTGATTCGCTTTTACCCTCCTTGGGTTTCAAACATTATGCCGGGATTTCGGCATTTATCAGATTATAACAGATTAATAAACATATTTTAACAGGCAATCTAAATGATGTGGAAGTGTTACACACCTGATATCGCTTAGTTTTACTCCCTTAGTTAAATCCTTACTATCTGGATCTACAACCCTTAGTCTAAAACCTTGTTCAAAAGCCGGAAGAATACGAAGATTTGGGTTCCCCTACATTCGGCCAAGGATTAATAAATACCCGAATTTGTACGTTAAAAATCAGTAAATCTCCTTACCTTGAAATCCCGAAAGTAACACGATTCGAGTGTTACTGAACTCTGACTTGGAGATCTAAGCAAATGAATCCCCTTCAAATCCCGGAATGCCACAATTGAGAGAAAACACGAGATTAGCCAACTATTTAGCCATTCGGCTATAGTCTCCAAAAGCCGAAAAACCCAAATCGATACTTACCTCTATAGAAGGTTTCGGCTATCCCTTGTAGAAAGATTCGGCAATCACAGAAGAAGATTGAAGCGTAGAAGATTAGAGATCTAGGAGTTTTCGGCTTTTTAAGGAAATCCCGAAAAGATAAACTAGATGTGTTTTTTGGCTTTTTAGAAGAATTGAATGAGGAGTTTCGGCTTTTAGTGAATGGGAGAAGAATAACAATGGAGATCAGAAGATTCGGCTAAAAGGAAACTTCAAAGAAAAAGAAAGAAAAGGTGAGAAAACAATGGTGATTTTCGGCTTTTGGAAGAGAAAAGATGAGAAAAGAAAACAAGTGAGATGGCCTTCAAATTTTCGGCACAGGAAGAAAAGAAAGAGTAGGGTTCCAATGCCAGAATTGATTAGCTATCCACCCTATTTATAGAAATTTTGGCACTTACCTAACATTGTAGATAAATCCTATCTTTTCTCCTTTATCTTAATCTACTAACTCATCTAAAAGAGACTTAATTATCTCTAACTCTTTCTTCCTTTATCAGCTTAATTATCCATATATTAAAACATGAAATAAATCCCTAAATAATAGCCTTGTTGCCATCCACTCCACCTAACCCTAATGCCAAAAATTAGCTAACTTAAATTAAAATAATTGGGCTCCATGAAACTTAAATTTGGGCCCCTTACTCCCTTGTGTGGCGTCACCTCCTAATATTGGGCCACAAGCCCACTTTGGTATTTCAAACACAGATACTACCTTTTAAACCCTATAATGCCCAAACAGATAATTTTAATCAAGGCCTCTACCTAAGCCTGAGCCCAATTTGGACCCCTAACACTTAGATTAACACATTAAACATATCCACCCATTAAACGCATAGGCCCAAAAATTCAGGATGTTACAGTTCTACCCCCTTAAAGAAATTTCATCCTCGAAATTTCCAACTAACTATTAATCGTACTACCCAAGTCTTACCACTATGCTTTCGCTGCGCACTTTAATAATATATAAACATTGCACGCATACGGTTTCTATACCCAAAAATATAGCATCCACACAAAACATACCCGACTTAATGGTGATTGAACAATCCCGAGCCTTATGCTCATCAGACCCGCATCTTAAACACGTTCCTGACTTCCTCCAACATTCACCCGGATGACGCCTTCTGTAATATTCACAAACCCGGAAGTTTGGACGTACCTTAACATGCTTCACAGAACGAGACTGCAACCCTAGAAAACTATGATCTCTCTTTTTTTTCTTACAGTCCACGCACCCAACCCGAAGTGTTTCACCAATTTCTTTAACCTCCTTCAGTACCTCCCTAACTAGTTGAGTCAGCACATCAGTCCTAACACTTCCAAGGCCTCGGCCGCGACCTCTTCTTCCTCTTCTAGCGCTCATCGTTGATTCTCGTATTATCTGACTTAGAAATTTTATGAATTATTAATTTCTTTCACTGATTAACCACGAACAATCTTATGAACAATAGTTTTAAGAGTAGTTCTTTCGAATTCGAACCTATCTACAGTTTCAGTCTCAAGTTTATCTCCTAATTCTAGAAACCACATACATTCAACCATCACACATCAACATACATATTACATTCATGAACTCACATTCCTCGCATAAGGGTATTTTTGTCATTTCACTACCCAGGGGTATTTTCGTAGTTTTGCCCTACAGGGTATTTTCCAAAATAAAGGATCTTGGTGATTTTCTTCGAATTAAAGGTACTTTGGTACATTTTTTTTATAAAGCAAGGCTATTTTGGAAAACAAGTTTTTTTTTTTAAATAGGGGTACTTTGGAAAATTTAATTTCTCAAACCGGGTTACTTTTGTAAATCTAGGGGTTTTTGGGTAAATTTGCAACACATGGGTATTTTATAAAATCACGGTTGTTTTAGAAATTTTCACAAACCACGGGTATTTTGGAAATTTTGCCAACCAAAATGTTTCGGTAATTTCACAAATTTTGGTAGTTTTACAATTCTGGGGTATTCTGGAAAATTTTCACAAATCAAGTGTATTACAAAACTTGGGGTATTTTGATTGCGAAATAGGGTGGCTGGTCCCTTTCGGGTTTTAGTCACAAAGTTTGGCCCACCAACAAGTCCTCACGGCTAAGGTGAATAGCCACTACGCACCAGGTAGGATTCCAGCGAAGAGGAGGTGAGTCACTAGGACTGCTTAAGTACCAGGCTCTTCCGGATCCAATCCTAGATATGCGCATGCCTGTTGCCACACCCCAACCTACTGACTTGTTCATGGGTTTGTTTAGTGAAATTAAGTCTTATGAGATTTAGGGAGTTGTTTAAGCTAGGCCTAAAGTCCATCAAGTTCTAATCTAAATAATCTACGTCCCATAAAGCCCATCAAGCCCACATATATATATCACACAATGGTTCAGAATACTTACCTGGCGGACTTGGGCCGCAGACGCAGGTGTCATGCCGAGCTAACAGACCTGTATCATTTATAAATATGCATGTTTCAAAAACCCAACTTTAGAAAACGTTTTGAGCCCAAAAACCCCCAGAGCCGAGTTTTAAACCGGGCTCTGATGCCAATCTGTAACACCCCCAAACCCGGCCCATGCGTTTCAACCGGATCTGGTATGTCACTAAAGAAATTTTTATAAAACATGTCGTAGCACTTTGGAAAAACATTTATCAGGTTTAAATATTTATACCGAAAACTTAATAATTTATTAAATCATATAAGATATAAAGTTATAAATTACCTTGGTGAGTTTTTAAATAAAACCGAAATTTTATACATGTCTTAACTTAATTTAGACATAAAATTTAAATGCCCAGTAATAAAAGCCCAACATAAAACCAAAACATAAATAATAGTCTAGTGGCCCAAGGCCTTATTACAACGAAATTTAAAACCCTTAATCAAAAATATTAAAAACAATGTTCTAAGTAAAATCTTCTGCTGAATCAAGTACTCTCTTGCATGGCCACATTGCGCTCCTCTCCAGCCCGGTCCGATGCACTAGGTGCTACCTGAAATTGTTAAAATAATACGGTGAGTCGCAAGACTCAGTGTGCAACCCTCTTGCACCATTAGATTTGGACCTTAACCCCACAGAACATATAACAAAATATAATATATCTGAAAATATGCAAAGCCCAACCCAAATTCTAGGTATCCATCCGCTACACGCCACCCGTACCAGCCATTCACACCATTGGGAATTTCTACAATCAACCCACACCGCTACACGCCGTTGATGGCAGTCTTGCTGCTCATCGTCAGATCATGGCCGTAGCCACTACAACAGGTCATGGCAAAAGCCACTACAACAGGTCACGGCAAAAACCGCTACAACAGGTCACGGCAAAAGCCGCTACAACAGGTCACGGCAGAAGCCGCTACAATAGGTCACCGCAGAAGCCTCTACAACAGGTCACGGTAGAAGCCGCTACAACAGAACACTTCCCCTTTCAATAAACCCAACCCCAAGCATTTACAGAAAACAGCATACTTACCACATATGTCATCTTAACAGGAACATTCACTTAGGAATGACAAAGATCACTAACCTGGTGATTCGCTTTTACCCTCCTTGGGTTTCAAACATTATGCCGGGATTTTGGCATTTATCAGATTATAACAGATTAATAAACATATTTTAACAGGCAATCTAAATGGTGTGGAAGTGTTACACACCTGATATCGCGTAGTTTTACTCCCTTAGTTAAATCCTTACTATCTGGATCTACAACCCTTAGTCTAAAACCTTGCTCAAAAGTCGGAAGAATACGAAGATTTGGGTTCCCCTACATTCGGCCAAGGATTAATAAATACCCAAATTTGTACGTTAAAAATCTGTAGATCTCCTTACCTCGAAATCCTGAAAATAACACGATTCGAGTGTTACTGAACTCTGACTTGGAGATCTAAGCAAATGAATCCCCTTCAAATCCCGGAATGCCGCAATTGAGAGAAAACACGAGATTAGCCAACTATTTAGCCATTCAGCTATAGTCTCCAAAAGCCGAAAAAGATCAAAAGAAAACCCAAATCGATACTTACCTCTATAGAAGGTTTCGGCTATCCCTTGTAGAAAGATTCGACAATCACAGAAGAAGATTGAAGCGTAGAAGATTAGAGATCTAGGATTTTTCGGCTTTTTAAGGAAATCCCGAAAAGATGAACTAGATGTGTTTTTCGGCTTTTTAGAAGAATTGAATGAGGAGTTTCGGCTTTTAGTGAATGGGAGAAGAATAACAATGGAGATCAAAAGATTCGGCTAAAAGGAAATTTCAAAGAAAAAGAAAGAAAAGGTGAGAAAACAATGGTGATTTTCGGCTTTTGGAAGAGAAAAGATGAGAAAAGAAAACAAGTGAGATGGCCTTCAAATTTTTGACACAGGAAGAGAAGAAAGAGTAGGGTTCCAATGCCAGAATTGATTAGCTATCCACCCTATTTATAGAAATTTCGGCACTTACCTAACCTTGCAGATAAATCCTATCTTTTCTCCTTTATCTTAATCTACTAACTCATCTAAAAGAGACTTAATTATCTCTAACTCTTCCTTCCTTTATCAGCTTAATTATCCATATATTAGAACATGAAATAAATCCCTAAATAATAGCCTTATTGCCATCCACTCCACCTAACCCTAATGCCAAAAATTAGCTAACTTAAATTAAAATAATTGGGCTCCATGAAACTTAAATTTGGGCCATTTACTCCCTTGTGTGGCGTCACCTCCTAATATTGGGCCACAAGCTCACTTTGGTATTTCAAACACAGATACTACCTTTTAAACCCTATAATGCCGAAACAGATAATTTTAATCAAGGTCTCTACCTAAGCCTGAGCCCAATTTGGACCCCTAACACTTAGATTAACACATTAAACATATCCACCCATTAAACGCATAGGCCCAAAAATTCAGGATGTTACAATTTAAAAATATAATTTTAACTGTGTTAATAGTTTGACTTTAAATTTGAAATCTAAAAAAGTAGAGGGATTAAATTCATAGAAATAAATATATAGGGATTAAATTTCAAATTCGTGAAAAGTACAATGACTTATGGCATATTTTAACCTACAAGTTTTATTCAAACCAAGATTAATTTTGTTGTTCATGTTAATTGTAAAATCTTGCTTCAGTCCTTTTAAAAAAGAAAAAACTAATATAATTACAGGTGTTCTTATCTGTTTCTGTTTTCTTTTTTTCATTTGGTTAAAATGTGCCTAAAAGTCCCTATACTTTTCAAAAATTCAGAATTTAGTCATTGTACTTTTATTTCATGAAATTTAGTCCCTCTACTTTCAGATTTTAAAAACCAAGTCCAACTGTTAACTTTATTTGTTAAATTCAAGTTAATTACAACATCATTTTCTTAATTACATGGCTACTAAGTGAGTATTTTTTATTTGAAAAATATCATAGTAACGAACTTAACAAATAAAGTTAACAATGTTAACAGTTGAACTTGAATTTTGAAATCAGAAAAGCAAAGGGATTAAATTCCATGAAATATAAGTATAAGGACTAAATTTCTAATTTTCGAAAAGTACAAAGACTTGTGCCATATTTTAGCATTTTCATTTTTAGTAAATTGTTTTTCTACTGATAATAAAATTCTTATCACAAATTGATGAACCTAAGGGGTTGAAGGTCTCTTATATCTTTATTTACTCCTCTTTACAGCCACTTCGTTAGCATATGATTAGTTGTTAATTTTTCGGGAAAGTATTTTGGGCTTTTACCCAAAAGCCCAATATGAAAATTAGGGGAAACCTAAGTTGACATATTATATATATAAGAGAAACTTTAACCTAATTTTAATTTCTTGAAAGCAAAGCAAACTCCTTTCCCACCAAAAAGGAATAGAAATTTATTCTTCTTTCAAAATAAAAAAAAAAATTATTCTTTTATGAATACATATTTCGATACTTTTTCATTTTATGAACATAGATTTCAATTGAAACAATGACATATGCACCCATGAAGCCTACTAAGCCTGGTTATGAAGAACCACATGAGCAAATACGTAAGATAAGGATCACCCTTTGTTCAAAAAATGTGAAAAACTTGGAGAAAGGTATTTAAAACAATACATAATTATATATTGCTTTTTATAATTATTACTGAAAATTTGGTGAAATTTTCAGTTTGCAGTGATTTGATCCAAGCTGCTAAAGCTAAAGCTATTAGGGTTAAGGGACCGGTGAGAATGCCTACAAAAGTCCTACGTATCACAACGAGGAAGGCTCCTTGAGGTGAAGGTATTTTACACAAAAAAAAAAAAAAAAACCATATCAATTTATCCAATTTAGGGTTTTAGCTTTATCCTTGTTTCGAAATTATGATCGTTCCACTTACTTTTTATTCGTTTTTTTTTTTAAATGTTGTTGGAATCGGATCAATTTGATCGATTTCCATTTAGACTGTGTTATTGAATAAGCAAAATCATTATTTGGTCAATTGAATTGGTTTTTTTTTTCTTTTTATCTTTTGACCCAATTTATTAACTTGGGCTATAAAATTTGACCCAAACTGGCAAAATCAATATAAAATGAAGCCCAAAATAAATTTTGGCCCAAATAAAAATAGAATAAAAGTTAAATCTATATTAAAATTATTATTTATTTGTGCTTATAAAATTTTGAAGACTTTTTCATTTTATCTTTTTTATTATATATTTTTTATTTTTGGGTGATTGAATTAGAAATAAATGATTCGATTAATTTGATTCAATTCTAAGAACATTCCTTTTTCGGTCAAATCTTATACAAATTTGTATGAAATTTTTTTGCATGTGCAGGAACCAACACACGGGACAGATTTGAGCTAAGGATCCACAAGAGACTGAGATTTTTATAGCACACCAGATGTGGTGAAGCAAGTCACTTCAATTACCATGGAGCCTGTTGTTCAAGTTGAAGTTACTGTTGCTGATGTTTGAGACACCCCTTTGCTTTTACTATTTTGTCCTTTTTAGGGTTTAAGATTTTTGTTTTATTGTATATAAGTAATCAATATTCAATTTTAAGGTTTAAGATTTTTAATAATTTATTTGGTATTTTTAGGTGCTAGAATTTTTATTGTTGAACTTTCCATGTATTATTTATAGAGTTTTTTAGTATTGTGTGGAAGTAAAGGCATTACTTGAACTTCATATTGGTTATAAGTATGATTTAGTGTTTGTTTGATAATTATGGTAAAATAAATCAATAGATTAATTTCTTTTAATGGAATCGATTACTCATTAAATACACTGTACCATTTGTTCCTCAATACAAAATATTAAGTGATTTTGTTATTTTATTGTTAAACAATTTAAATATATATTTTATTATTTACGGAAACAAATCTTTTTTTTGAGGCTTATAGTAGTATTATATCTATAATTAGGGAAGAGTATTTAGTTCTTTCGGTCGGTTTTTTAAGTTAGTTTTTCAGCCAAGTTGATTGGGAAATTTAAAAACCCATAACTGACTGAAAGAACTAACAAAATTTAATCCATAACCCAAAGAATCACATAAACTTACTAAATCGATTGAGTCATTTCTCTCATCCTACTTACAATTACTTTTGTTTATAACTTTTATAATATAAAATTATGTTGTATAATTTTTTATACAAAGTTTATACCTACTTATAATTCCTCAGAATAAATGCATTTTAATACATTTAAACTTACATCTTTTTACATTTGATAATATTATTATTTGTATTTGTGCGGTTGATCATAGCTTCGGGCATTGGGTTGCGAGACTTTTGTGAACTAAATCACTAAATTTTATGATCAAATATTAGAAATTTAAATATATTTGTAAATGTTTTGTTGGTGAATATTATATTTATAAATGTTATTCCAAATCAAGAACGAAAAATTAAGAAAATTAAAAGGAATAGTTAATTGCAAGTCAAATCGGGTCTATAGTTGATTTAGGGTAAAACTATAAACAAACTAAAGTCATTAATTCGTAGGATTTTTATAATTTTATTTAAATTTATTATAAAATACATTTAAATTGTTACAAATCTAAATACTTTTCTAAATCTTAAATAATAATAATAATAATAATAATAATAATAATAAATTACGATTTGTTGATGAGTAAGATACTACCACTTCTTAATACCATGTCACATCCACGTTATTTTTTGCACAATCTAATAGGATGCAATTGAAAAGAAAATGAATGTTATCATTTGTGATTAGGTGTGTTGATAGATTTCGCTCATAATCTTAATATATTCTAGGTATGAATTTAAAATTTTTGAGGAGGTTCATATTTATAAATAACTAATTTAATCTTATTGTAGTTCACCTATATTATTTTTATAAAATAAAAATAAAAATATATTTGTATTTTAATCTCGAATCGAATATTTGTGTTTTGCACAGTCACCAGGTGCTATTCTTCGAAATTTACATAAAGGTTTAGATGGTTTTGTAATGCCCAGAATGATGGCAGTTTGATTCTTATTATTTGATCTGCATTTACCAAAAAATAATTTTTTTATAGTCATGCTAACATTTTTTAACGTTTACAATATAATAATATAAATTTTATTTATTTAATTACATAATATAAAACATTACAAACTTAAGAAAAAGGTTGGAATGAACTCGAGTATTGGATGTTCAAGTCTAAACACAACTCATATTTTAAACTAACCTATTTTTTAACTTAAGCTCATTTTTTGAGCCAAATATTTTTATCTAAATCTTTTTAAATTTTAAACAACCTTTGGATTTGAGTAAGTAACTCGACCCATAAACAAGTTTAATCATAACTGAGATATTTATTGATCAAACTTGGGTTAATTTTTCAATCTTCGATTGATTTGAGTCGGGTCAAAGAGTTTAAATACATGTTATCTAAATACCATATAAAAGATTTAGCTATTACTCTAAACCATCTAAATAAAAACATCTAAAAGAAAATACGAAAAACGAGGAGATAATGTTTTTGTGAATTAAATAACTTGGGGTGTAAACTATGTTTAATTATCTTACCTAAAAAAATCCTAAATGAAAAAAAAAAAGTCTAAACATATTAGTCAAATTAACCCATTAATTAAAAATAAATAGCTTCCCCACATTATTTCCAATCACTTTAACATCATCATTTTCACGGAAAAAGAAAAAAAAAAAAGAGTTTTGATTTTTGTTTGTAATCATTTTGTCAAGTTAATTATATGACCTTTCTGTATTGTCTATATGAAAAAAATTAAAAAAATAGTATAAAATCATATCTTAATGTGTGGATTCTTTCGGTCCTTTATTTCCATTCATCATCATTTCACCTCAAACAAAGCATTATTTTAGGGCAAGCTTTTGTTGAATCATAGTACAACAATTTGAAGCTTTTCTTTTTTTTGAAATATTTGTATCATTATGAATTTGGCTTCGAATTCAAGGAAAAAGAATCAATCAATGATATTAATCCACTCAAAACCACTTAACTATTCATTAGATTAGAGAAAAAAATTTAAAATTTATTTACTCAATTTTCAATTTATAACTTAAAAAACTCGGATAAAATGGCATTCTATTTCTTATCTAATTTAAATATGGATAAATCCAATTAATTCGAATTTATAAAATTCGGGTTATCTATAATATTAAATTAAATTTCTGTTTACTCGTAATATTTTTCGAATCAAACCGATATCATATATATAAAAAAGGAGTAAAGTGAAATGAGAAAGGGTAAATTGATTGCCTTAACAGCCATGCCCCATACATGAGATTCAATTCAATACCTATAATATATTGTTTCCACCTTACCGCCTGCCTTCTTTAATTATTTTATCGGCCCTGCCTAGTGAAAGCTGTACATAATGAATGTCCAAATGCAGCTTCACATAATAATTAGAGAATTAAAAACTTCAACTGCCAATTTAATGTTTATATATATTTCAAGTTATAATAAATTTCCATATCATTATCTCCAATGCTTAAATTAAAATAAATATGAAAAAAAAATTCACCTCAAAGTTGAAACTTTAAATTTCTTAAAATCTCGACAAACCAAAGCCTATTTTTTATCTTCGGCATAATTTTATTTGGGACTGTTGTGAGTTATTTTGATTGAGTTGATTATATATATATAACACTTAGGGTTTCCATTGATTCTTTCTGATTGAGAGACTTCTTCGTTGAGCAGTTTTTTTTTTTAAATATATAAAAAAACACCCTTGTTTTATATACAAAAATATATGATTGTAGATGACAGCTTAAAAGAGAAAGCTCCATAGATTTTTCCTACCTACTACATAGACATTTTCCCTCCTACAGTCAACACTACTTCGCTTTGTTAATTTAAATATCCTCTCCACATGAAACTAAGGGGAAAAGTTGGAATTGGCTACAATACATTTTATCTTTATTTTCGTAGCATATTGCTGACAATTTGGAATTTAACTAATATCAGTGTATCGTGATATTTGAATCAATAAAAATTATTCATATCCAACCTTTAATTTTACAATTCCAATTTTTATATCAATTTTAATAAATATATTTGTTATATAAATTTTTTCACCCATATTGTGAATGTACCGTAAATATAACATATATAAAATCAATCTCTTTCCTTCTTCATTATCTTCATAGGTGAGTTGATATCATCTTAAGGGAGATCATGTAATATCTTTACTTTTTTATAAAGCGAGTTGGTATCATCCATCAACTGAGTTTCAATTCAGTTGGGAAAATTACTTTAGTATCCCTCTGCATTTAAAATAAATTATAATATTTAACGATACTTTAGTTTTTTTTATTTTAAAAAAATAAAAATATATGCATATGATAGGATTTAAACCATACTAATTGGGTTAATAAAACCTTAAATTTACCACTTAATCAAAGTTGTACTTAATGTTTTTATATATTTTAAGTTTATTATACACACTTTATTAACTTCGTCAATTGGACATATGTAATAATTAATTTCAAACCATACTTTTTTTATTATATTTACTTCTTTCCATATGAGTGTAGCATCACGATTCTTAGTATTTATTTTTGATACAATATTTAGAACTACTTATAGCCTCTTCTCAACCCTTAAATAATATGATAATACACTTCAACGTATTTGAACCCACGTCCTCATACACTAACAACAATACCAATACTAACTAAATTAAAACTCAATCAGCAACATTTAAACTTTTATACGAATGCATGGTAAAATAAAATTATTTTTACTATACTACGAACTTGTGATATAGGGTTTTGGTTGAATTTTTATAGATAATCAAAAAAAGGTCACAAACCGTCCAAGATTTTTTATTTTTTTCCATAATCCATGAAATTTTAGAAACTTCATCTACAATCTAAATACTATATTAATAAAGTACAAAGTACATGAATCATATGGATAAAAATAAATGGTAGCTGGCAGATAGAAATGGCTAAATAAGTACTCGAGAAATAGGGTTCATATAAAATCATTATCTCAATTAAAATGCTATCATAATATGAACTGTCCATGAAAATGAAGCTAAAGCAAAAACAATAACATGTATTATAACATGAAATGGAACTCCCAAAATAAAATGGTGAAAATGTTTGCTAAGTACCTCTATTATTGGGATTAAATCAAATTAATCTTTCTATTATTAAAAGTATCAATTAAACACTTGTACTCATTGCTTAAGAAATGATATAAAAATTATTTTTTCCCGTTTTTCATTAATAGAGTAATAAAAAATTATGATTTGTGAAGTCCTTCAATTATAGGGATGAGATCAGATTAGTCCTTCTAATCTTGTAATTCATTTACTATTAAAAAGAATCTAATAATTTCAAATTAGAAAATTGAATTGAATTAACATTTACTAATAAATTATTATTTTTTCATTTACAATTCAACTTTAAACAAAATGTTCTTATGCAAAATCATAAAAAAGAACTTTTAAAATACAATTTTTTTTAAATAGTAAATGATATATGTATATTTTTATAATTGGGGGAGAGAATATGGTTGCTTGAGATCAAACCTAAACTTATATGCCTGCAACATAATACTCTTGCCATTAGGTTAAGAAATTGTTAGGATAAATGATATTAAAAAAATTTAAAATATTCTATTAAAATTTGACATTATTTTATTCTTTTTAATAGTACAAAGAGTAAAATAATCTATTTAATAGCACATGGACTAATTTAATCTAATTAATATAGTAGAGGGACCTGCCAGTTATATTCACCAAAATTAAACTCTTCAAGTTGAAAATATGAACTGTCCATGAAAATGAAGCTAAAGCCCGTGATTCGCACGCGATAAACCCGAACTTCTGGTAGTCGAGAGAGAGGGTGATGAGCAAAGCATGTCAGCCATTAACGCTCCCAAGCACCCCAAGTTCCCGCGCCGCTGTCCGCCGAAAAAACCATAAATACGCGCGTGAGATGTTTCGGTGGAACGCACGCGTGAAAAGGGGAGGTGACGTGACGTTGGGAAATGGTGAACAAAAGAAATTAAAGGCCCAAGGACAGTAGTTTTTTGATTGCTTTCGGTGGGGTCCAATGCGATAAAATAAAAAAAGAGTCGCTCTCTAGCTGAGCTGTGAGATTGCTACTGGCTGGCTCGGCTGTCATGATTTAGAGCCGCGCAAATCACTCCGTGATTAGCCGCACCCATTTCATCCCCTCTCCTATCCTCCCAATGTTCAATGTCGCTTGTGTTTTGACGCTATCCATTTCTATTCGGGTTTTAAAATTTTCGACTTATAATTTTAATATTAAATTTAGGGTCAATATAGTATTTTATTATTTTTTTCTTTATTTAGGTACTTATCAATACAGTTAAAATATTTTGATGTGGTATTGACAACAAATAATATCGTGACATGTGACAATTTTATATTTTGGTACGTGATAAAAATAAAATAAAAATATAGTTTTTCTTGTATTTTTTAATATTTTATCACGTGCAATCATATTATTGATCGTCAGTGTTACATTAGTGTATTTTCAAATTTAAATACCGGTCAGATTAAAAAATAATACCAAATAAATATAAGTTGTCAAATTCAAGTACCTCAAAATATATTAACCTTTAAAATTATTGTTTTGACATAATAAATTATTTGAATTTGAATTATTTCAAAATCTACCATTCTATATTTAGATAATTATCAATTCAAATTATTTTGAGTTTTTGCCTGATTAAATTAAAATTATTAGTATTTATTTGTTTGGAGCATTTAAGTTTGAGTAGCTTTAAACTTGAATTAATTTATGTTTGGTTGATTAAAAGTTGAATTATTATTTTTTTAATGATTGAATTAAATTTATTAGATTACTTTTTTAATTTGATCAAAATTAATTTATAATGTAAAAGAAACACCAAGGCTAGTGTCAAAGGACAAGTAGAAGTTTTGAACTTCCAAAAATAGTAATATTAACGTAAATATCTTGAAAAATGGCAACTTAAAATTACAATAAGGATAAAATATATTATAATATTTAAAAGATTATAATTCAATTTCAGATTTTTTATTAAAAAAAAGTGATAAAGCCTAAAACTTTGTCAATAGATCAAAAGGTATCATCCTATGCAATTTATCTCCTAAATTATTTTGTTAATCTAATCTAAGAATAGCAATGGAGCAGTCGGAGTGGATGTGACTAAATTCATTATCGTTCCACAATTGGTATTAGACTTAATCATGGGTCGGGCTACTCAGCTCGACTCGAAGGTCCGTCCGAATAATGAGAGGGTTTAAACAAAAATATAGGCTTTGAAAAAATGGGCTTAGACAAGAAGTAAGACTCGTTTTTTAAATGAGCCCAGCCCGACTTGGCTCGAATTTGCAAAAGAAAAAAAATTTGTTATTGTTTTTTAGTGTTTTATCATTGTTTTGCTATTATTTCGCTATCATATTGTTATTATTTTGTTATTATTATTTGGATATTGTATAACTCTTGTTTATGTATTATATTTTTAAAAATTATTTTATATAAAAAATAATATAAAAAAGTTTAACAAGTGACGAACTGAGGTTGAACTTTAGCATTTTTATTCGGGTCGAATTTGGGCAAAAATTTAAACCTATTTTTGGGTCAAGCCGAGCCCGAACTTAGAAACGAGCCTAATTTTTTACGTGACTCAACCCGACCCATGATCAGCTCTAATTAACACGTTTTGTTTTACCACCCGCGTAACTTTATCATGATTATATAATTTTAAAAATTACTATAATATTTATAAATGTTGAATACATTCATCCATATTTCGCATTACCTCAATTTGATCCTTGCTAGTTATTTATAACATTTCCAGTGTTAAAACGGAACAAAAAAAAGAAAAAGAACCAAACAACTAATAAGAGTAGTAGAACATACTAAAACCATAGCCGACAAGCTTATCCCATACGTCTCGTCCTTAAGTCATACAATCTCGTTAACTACATCAAAATTTTCATAAATACAATGAAGACTTTTATTTTATACTTTTACCTTTATAACAATTATATATAAACGTAAAATTGTAATTTCATACAATGTAATTATTTATAATTGTTTCATTTTTGTTGTAAACAAACAAAACACTTTATCCCATATCTACTTTTCAAAACAAAAATTGCCGAATTTAAAAATATTCGAGTTTAATCATTCCTAACCTAATCCTTTGCATGCGTCCAAATCCAATAATAAATAGGAAAATAAAACTTAAACATTCTTCCAAACCCATACCTTATACCTATCATCTACACCCATAGGGCTTAAATTCTACGACTATAACCACTTCATATTGAAAAATATTTTGGTCCTGATTTCATATATGTATATGTATAGTCACGTGCTTGAGCAACTAGACATAGAGGGGTCCATGTTACAAACAAAGCTACACACCCATGAAACATCCTAGCTACAAGTGATAGGATAGGACTAATTTATATGTATCTAATTTCTATGACTATGACCCTTGTGTTGCATCTTTTTTTTCTTTATTCTTAACATATATTTAGGTTATAGGTTTAAATATACATACGTCCCTATATTCTTTTAAAAGTTAGAATTTAGTCTTTTACTTTAATTTGCAAGAATTTAGTCTATATTTTAAATTTTAAAATTCAAGATCAACCGAGTTGTTTGTTAATTTTGTTAGTGTGACATTTTAAAATAATAAAAAAATTACTTGATAGCCATGCAACTAACAAACGACGTTGTACTGAACTTGAATTTAACAAAATAATTGTAACAGGGTTAACAATTGAACTTAAATTTTGAAAATTGAAAAGTAGAGAAACTAAATTCTTAAAAATAAAAATACATTGATTAAATTTCAAAATTTTGAAGAGTACGAGGACTTATAGCATATTTTAACCTAAATTATACTATGAAGTGAGTAAAAAATATAATATATATATATATATATATATATATTTATAAAAAATATTAGCTTTAGTTGTGTTGCTAAAGTTAAATTATTAAATCTATTTTGAATTTAAATTATACAAAAGATAAAAATATATTTATAATTATATTTACCGTTTTATAAAAAGAACAAAATCATTTAATTATTTTTAATTGAATTAATACATAATTAACTCACATTAATTGAATAAGAACTTAAATATATATTGTTGGCTAATTTGATCATTTTAATCGGATCGATTTAACCGGTTGCATCGAGAATCAATCGAAATATTGATATAGAAAAAATATTAAATTATTTAAATTAAATTTTTTTATAAAAATTTTAATAATTTATTTAATCAAATAAAAAAATAAGTATCAAACAAATATCTTAACTGTTTCGATCGCTAATCCAAATTTAAAAACCTTGCTGAGCACTCGTCCAAGCGTTTGAAGGATTCAATAATGCCCTTGGTCGTTTAAAGGACGGTTCCCTCGTATGAAGACGTTAAAAAAGGGGTCCCAATCGTCTCAAATTGCACAGCACAAAAGGCCAATTGATGGGATGTAACCGTAGCATAACTACACCTAAAGTAGGTTGAATGAAGTGGACCAGTGGAGGTTGTCAAATCCACTAATATTTTATAGTTGACACCGTTTATTTCATTATTTATAACTATTAGAGGTGTTTATTGATAGAATAGATTGTATAATTTAACTTATTTTAGACCGAATTTGAGTTTATATTTTTTTATTTCGAGATAGGTTGATCTGGCTTATTCATTCTCTTGTTTATAAAATATAAAAAAATAATTTTACATTAATGTTATTTTCATTAATAATAAATTTTCAACTTTGGGGTATGGCAGTTTGAAACTTAGGTTCGAGCTTAAAATTTTTTCTAAATCGAGACTTGATTCGGTCTGATTTGACCCGAGTTATTATCACCTTCATTGATTTGGGATGCATATTACTTTCATTTAAAAAAATCATCTTTTTTAAAAAAATAAATATTTAATTCGAATATTTAAATATAAAACATAAGAGTTTCCATTAATAATTATAGATAAGAATAAAATGGTAATTTCATATATTGGACAAAACAAGATAAGCAATATCAATATTATATTGCTCCATACTCATTATCCAAAAGAATTCATCCCACCACACATCCACGGTTTCTTTTTAAAGCTCCATTCATAGCAAATGGAATTAAAATTTATCAGGTGATTCAGATTTTGTCACTCTATTCATTTTACAATTCACTAATTCTTTCGAAATTTGTGATTACCTCTCTCTCTCTCAAACAATACCAATTCCATTATTCAAACTTAAATTCATTCTTTGGAGTGCAATACACTTGACTATTACATCCAGTAATTATTAATTTAAATTTATTCATTTTAGTCCCTATATTCGTTATTTTTCTATTTCTTAAAAATTAATTACACATCAAATTGATAAAATCAATATATGTATTGATATCAAATAAGCTTAATTGGCAAATAAAGAAAAGAAACATTAACATTTGTTTGTGGTTAGAAATTAAAGCAAATGATAAGGAAATGAATCAAATAACCAATGTGATAAATGATTTTAAAAGCATGGAATAACCCAATCATATGCATGGAGTTAAATGAGTTGGTTTGCTCATAAATTGCACCACCAACTACTAGCATAAGTAGTCATTCATGGAGGTTTTTAGGGTTAAACAAATTATTAGCTCTAGAAAAGGTTATTACATCTTTAAATAGTACTAAATGCTAAACACCATTTCTTTGTATTTATATGGTTTCAAATTTTACTTTTTTTTCATTTAAATTTAATCCTTAAACTTAGAATTTATTAATGCATAACAATGTAGCACTTTAAGATTATATTTTGTTATTGCTTAAAATTTAATATATATAATTTAAAAATATAAAAAAATCATCTCTCATGATACAATTTCAGAGTAACGCATCTTTATACTTTAATAGAATCTAATTTAATAAATTAAAAAAAATCTGTCAAATTCAAAGATTAAGATTGATATGGACAAGGAAATTTAGAGGCCAAAAAAAAATTACAAAATTGAACAAAATGTTAGTTCATATCTAAATAATTGTGTAGTAAGATTCCATGTACTAATAAAGAGTGAAGAGGATTTTAGTTTATAAAATTCAAACCCCCAAAAGGGTAAATGCAATTAACAATGTCTCTACTTTTAATAAACTTTGGGAAACTAATAATGCCAGTGTATATATAGTGGCATGTGTTGTTGGGCATTGTGAAAATGTACCCTCGTTTTAACACATTCCAATTTCAAAGTTGATTAATCTAATTTATACTAATAGTAACCAATCACTTAAGTATTTCTGAGGTAAACTACATTCAAAGTCACTAAATTATTAGTAATTTTACATTTTAGTCACTTAACTTTAAAAGTTTACAAAATGGTCACTCAACTATTAGAAAGTTTTTATTTAAGTCACTAAGCAATTAAGTTTTATTGAGTCAAGCTAGTGAACTCCAAGCGGCGTTTGATGATCAATACAATGAATCAATAGAGTAAAAAAAAGTATCTTATATCTAAATCGATCTGACAATCAATCTCGGAGATCAGAGAAGATAGCTGTTTGGATTTTGGTTCATAGATTCTTAACGTTCAAAATTGTTTCATTAAAAAAAAAAGAAAAATCGAATTGTAGATGAGAAGGGAAATGGATGCTTTCGATTGGTCAGACAGTATGAACATATAAGGCCATTAACTTGAATGAAAACTTTTGCATAGTTCAGTGACTATTTTACAACTTTTTAAAATTAAGTAATAAAAATATAAACTTACTAATAATTTAATGACCTTTAGTATAGTTTACTCTATATATTATTTGACATTGGATAGTTATCATGGGTTTCAATTAAATTTAAAATTGATTCTAATTGGATCATTTAAACAAAAGGTAATATTCTCTCAACACTATTTTCTTCATCTATAAGGATCAAATCCATAAGAGAAGCGCTAATTTTTTTATAGAATCAAAATTGAATTATAAATATTTGAGAAGATTAAAATGTAATTTTGTTATTGTATTAAATTATAAATTCATAAATTTTAGAGGGACTAAATTAAAATTTAAAATTTTACAATCTTGGGACGTACCAACTCATATAATTTAAAATATGACCTTCCAAATGCTCATTATTCTTACATCTCTATGTCTTTAGCATCTTAAATTATTTTAACGTTTCAATTTCTTTTTCCGAAAAACATAACTATATTATTTTTTCCAGTTTTCTGAACACGTCATTTTCCGACGTGAGTTTTTGGTAAAAGCAATGTAATTAATATCACTAAACTGAAAGTAGATGGTTGTTCGGGTAAAAGTATTATAGAGTTATTTGTATTACGGGTTAAATTGTGTTCTATTGCTCTATTAAAAGAATGAATAAATTAATTTTTGCACATTAGATCAAAAAGTAAATTAATTTTTCTGTTAAAAAATTTATTTATTTTTACTTTTATAAATTAGTCAATGTACGTTAGTATGAGGTACACGTGGTACGCCACATGAAATTTGATTATTCCAACCATCACACCAATTTTTAACAGTAAATTATTAACAAAAAATGAATAAAATTTTTGACAAAATATAAATTACACTTTAATTAAATATATAAAGACTAATTTATTTATTTTTAATAAAGGAGACAAAATATAATGTATTTAATTTTATTTATTTAATTATATGTAGTTATATATATATATATATTCCAAACGCTCAAATTTCATGATGAATTTGATTTGGCAACATAACAGCAGCACCTGACTCCGATCCATTTTAGCCACGTGGCAAGCTACAGACAAAGATGCAATTGCGGTTTCTAAATCCGTAAAATAAAGATCTAATTTCACTTTTGGTCCCTTTACACTACCAAATTTAAGATTTAATCCCCTTACTTTTACAATAAAGTGCTAGATAAAAAAAAAATTACATTTCGGTTGAATGTTTATTTTTTTAATTAAAAAAATAACATAACTCATTAGAAAAGTTTACATATCAATGAATAGTTAAGGGTGTTTATAAATAAATGTCATTTCAGTATTTTAATCAAAATTTTGAACTAAAATTTTTTCTTCAAATTTTCAATCCATAAATTAGGTGAAATTAAAGTATAAAATTTAAATTTCAAATATTAGCATGATAAAGAGACCAAAAGCTGGTGACCAAAAGAAAAAGGGACCAAAAGAAAATTTAACCTTTAAAAAAACTCGGTATGTACATGTTTTAGGCAAGACGGCCTCATGCTCCAAACATTCAAACAAACAATTGTACTAACTTCCAAAATTACCCTCATCCACCGTTTCCCGCGCTATTTACTAACATAAAGTTAGTTGATCATATATTTTATAAAAAAAATATAATGAAAAATCTAGGGTAATTTACCCAAAAATACCAAAATTATAAAAAAATTACAAAAAAGAGCCAGAATCTGTAATATTTACGGAAAATGGTCATTTCCTCACAAAACGCATCCACATCAGCGCGTTTTGTGGGGATGCATCAGGAAAGCGCGTCCTTGAGGAAGCGTTTTTCTGCTGCAACGGTCAAATTTTTTTGACCGTTGGGCCTCCAACGGTCATAAAATAAACCTATAAAAAACCCCAACCCTTTTATTTTTTTCACACATTAGTCTTTACTCATCTTTCTCTTAACTTTCTCTCAAATTCCTCTCAAATTTCTCTTAAATTCCTTGAAACTTCCTCTCAAATTTCAAAATAGTCCTTTAATATTTACAGAAAAACCTTTTTTTAAATTTTGTTTAATATATTTTTTTATAAATTTTAAAATATTCGATCGTATTACCAATGACCGGGGAATTAATTCGTCTCGACGATAAGCACATATCCGTCGATCAAATGCAAATGGTAAGTTTTAATTTTAATTTTTCAATACTATTTAATATTTTTTAGGTTTATGCAATTTTAATTAATTTTTATTTTATAATTTTTTAAACAGTCTGTAGATCGGGTGTTGCAATGCTATATTCGCAATATGCATGGTCCTCCATCGCCGTTGATCGAGAATTACCTGCGGGAAGCGGGTTTTTGGCACGTGGCCACGATAGGCCGGGGGATCAAGTTGGAGCCGAACTTAATCAGTGCGTTGATAGAGAGGTGGAGACCCGAGACGCACACTTTCCATCTTCCATGCAGAGAGTGTACTATCACTCTGGAAGATGTGCAGTTGCAATTGGGATTGCCGGTGGATGGGTCCATAGTCACCGAGTCCGCAACTTCTACCGATTGGACTGCCGTATGCTACGAGCTTCTGGGTGCCATTCCGGATAACATTTATGGAGGTCAGATCGAGATGGCCTGGTTACGAGACAAATTCCCGGAGCCGAATAATGGTTCGAATGATATAGAAAGAATACGGTATGCTCGGGCATGCATTCTTGAGATAATTGGAGGCTATCTGATGTCGGACCTGTCTAGAAACCTCGTACACCTAAGATGACTGCTGAAACTTGTTGATTTTAGAGCAACCGGTGAATTGAGTTGGGGGTCAACCGTGCTATCAAAATTGTATCGGGAGATGTGCGGGGCGACGCGACCGAGTAAAGCTAAAATCAGAGGTTGCCTATCACTACTGCAACCATTGGCACGGTTTCGATTTCTATTTTTACGTCATCGACTCGACCACCCATATACATTCCCACTTGTAACAAGGTAAATTTAATATTATATTTTACAATTATTACGTAGATTTAAATTATAATTGTATGCAAAAAATTTATTTAATTAGGTGTAACCATTCGGCGAGTTATAGTGGAATACCTACCTCGCTTGAAGATATACGGCTTCTATTAGACCAACGGTTGGAATCACAAGTATTAAATAAAATATATTTTCGTAATAAAATTTTCGTTTCAAATTTCGTATTTAGTATTATGTATATAACTAATATTTTGGTCATGTTAATATAGTTTCAATGGACACCATACGAGGATCTGACAATTCGGCAGTAATTCTGGATGAGTTCTTGTAAAATCCGAACATTTGGCATATGAAGGTCCTATTGATCAACTATGCCACCGTGGAGATGCACCAGTCAGATCGGGTTCTACGACAATTTGGATTCCGACAACCGATTCCCGTGCCACCTGAGGTGCTCGATGATGAGCACAAAGTCGACTTACGACAGTTGCACACGGATTGGCCAAGATTTTGGTCAGCATATATCGAGATGTGGGAGAATCAGTATGATTATATACCTATTCGGGACTCGATCGTCGTTCCTGCGTTAGCATGCGTGCCGGAATACATGCCATGGTTTAGGATCCATGGTAAGCCGTATTTATTGTCGGAAGAGGAAAGACGACGGCAACTTCGTGAACAAAGGGAACGACGGGGCCCTTTAAATTCAAGGAGAATGGGTGATGAGACGGGACAATCAATAGCGTCGACACAGTCACCGGGCCCATCAACAGCGCCCACACAGTCACCGGGCCCAACACTTCAGCCGACGACACCGGCATCACAACCTTTGGCCTTTATGCCAGGTGCGTACCCTAGCCCTCGTACTTATCGAGCTTGGATTTAACCATGTTGTAGTTAACCCCGTTCTTGATGCTGTATTGTTTCAATGCAAAAAGAAATGCATCCTTGTTGGAAAACTCTTTACCAACTTCTAATTCGCCCAAATCCAACGTCGAACTTGTACGGTCACGTGTCCGATGTGGTAGTTTAGGAAACTCTAATGCATCATCTTGAGATAGATCGACATTATGCATGTGGGCTGGAGGCGAGTATGCCCTGAATAGCGGATCTTCTTCTTCTTCATCTGAACCGCCCTCAACATCTTCAGGTACTGTTGGAACAGGCTCCGGTTCAGAAAATAATCGAACTTCTGCACCATCGGACCTGGGCTCTCGAGGTGGGTCCACATCGGACTCATCATCTGACCCACCATAATCTGTAACGAATGAAGCCCCCACTCCGGTGGATGTCGTGGAGAGTACATTATCCCTCCTTAAACATCTTTCGTAACGTTCTCAATCATATGTGGATTGCCAACCACTAGAAGTTGATGAAGTTCCCCAATACGTATTTCTATTATCGGACGTCGAAGGAAGGATATGCATGTCTCATCCACCAACTGAGTGTCGTGTAGGGGTTATGTTTTCCATACTACCACTAAACATGGGCACTTCCGTATTCTGCCTCCCACTAATAGAGTGTCGGCTTGGGGTCATGTATTCTCCTCGAACAGAAGTAGATGTTGAGGTCGAAGGAAGATCACTTAGCGATGAAAATTGTACATATACCTCAAGATAGGGTGATCCACTGGGAAGATGAGTCTCTACCATTGCCTCAAAGCTTCGAGGACTTTTGATGTCGAATGAGTATATCTCACCGGATCAACCGAAGCGCAAAATCTATACTTAATAGACTGAACTTTCATTGGCGTTGTTCCGAAGATTTTACGCCTAATTCTTTTGCGAAGTTCTAACAAATCTATGTTCTGATTAAAACCCAGTCGCTCTGTATTCTCCGATAAAAAAACAACACCATTTTCGGTGTCACAAACCTCACCATCGTAGTAAATAAAAACATTAATACGTTCACTCATTTTCAGTTTCTATTTTTCTTTTGCCTCAATTTATGTTATGTAACCTGCACATGAAATCTGCTGATTTATAGTCTAAGGGTTGCCACCGACTACTGTAGCAAAAGAGCGTCCACGTGGTAGCTCGTTTCAGTACTTTTGCTAACAGTGCATCCTGCTTGAAGCATTTTCAGCACTATTTGTTCAGAAACGTCTTCTCAAAATTATTTTGTCGGAGACTACTGTAGCAAAAGAGCGTTCACGTGGGAGCTCTTTTCAGTACTCTTGCTGACAGTGCATCTTGCTTGAAGCGTTTTCGGTACTATTTGTTCAGAAACGTCTTCTCAAAATTATTTTGCCGGAGACTACTGTAGCAAAAGAGCGTCCACGTGGAAGCTCTTTTCAGTACTCTTACTGACAGTGCATCCTGCTTGAAGCGGTTTCGGCACTATTTGTTCAGAAATGTCTTCTCAAAATTATTTTTCCGGAGACTACTGTAGCAAAAGAGCGTCCACGTGGGAGCTCTTTTCAGTACTCTTGCTGACAGTGCATCATGCTTGAAGCGTTTTCAGCACTATTTGTTCAGAAACGTCTTCTAAAAATTATTTTACCAGATACAACTGTAAAAAAAATTCAAATAATTTTTATTTTGCTAATATATTTTGCCCAAAACCCTAAACGTAAAATTATTCTAATTAATTAACCCTATAATCTAGTCAATTAATTTTCCCCTAAAAATCCTAAATCTAACGACCCTAAAAAATCCTAAACCCTAGCCCTGAAACCTTAAAATATCATTCCCTAACACTAAAAAATACTGAAAAGGCAATCGGAAAAGGAGGGCAAAAGCGCGTCCTTGAGGAAGCGCTTTCCTGCTACATCCCCACAAAACGCGCTGACGTGGATGCATTTTGTGGGGAAATGACTCTTTTCCGTAAATATTGCAGATTCCGGTCATTTTCCGTAACTTTTTTATAATTTTGGTATTTTTCGATTAATCACCCAAAAATCTAACCCCTAAGTTTACTTATTTTCTCATTGTAGTCTTAATTTTGTCAAATTTAATAAAATTATTTTTTTACGGAAAACCTAATTAAATTATTAAAAAATTAAAGGCATTGACTTGATAGCCAGCATTGGATTTTTACGTTTACTTTGTTGCTAATATGAATATTTTTTAAAAAAATTATGAATTTTGTTTATTTTTAAATTTTATGAAGTAATGAATTGTGATATAATTGTTATATCAATATTATTAAAATTTTAACATTTCATTGAACTTTTTCATATGAAAAAATTTGTAAAAATATGTTATAAGTCAATTTTTTAAATTTCAAAATTAAGGTCTAACTATTAATACTATTAAATTTATTTTGTTAAGTTTAAGTTCATTATAACGTCATTCTAAATTATCAAGTGAGTATTTTTTTTATTTCAAAATGGTACACTAATGAAATTAACAGAAAAGAAAAAACAGTGTTAATAGTTAAACTTAAATTTTGAAATTTGAAAAGTATATAATCTTTTTAATAAATTTTAATATTTTTTAAAATTTTATGAAATTTATATGGATTGTTACATGAATTGTCATGTTAATATCATTAAAATTTTACTGTTTAAATTAAGTTTTTTATAAAAAAATAAATTGACTAAAATTTAGGACCAATATGATAAAAATTAAATATTAATAGTTAAATTTATAATTATGCATAAAAAAATTGATCATATCATAGATTAGATGAAGACGAATAAATCATGATATCAAAATGGCCCCCACGCTGAACCTGTAGGCCCCACTTTGCCTCTCCTCACTCTTTCACTTTAAAGAATCTATCTGTCCTCCATTACCCGCAACTCAATGCATCAGCAGCCCCCATCGAAAGTATAAAACTCTCTTTTTTTCCCCTAAATTATCCTCAGGCCCCAAAAATGCAAAATGCAAAATATTATATATTTTTAGGTAATATGTTTTGATTATACAATTTAAAAAGAAATTATAAAATAATTAGTTTTCTATTAAATTATTGAATTATTTGAAAATTTTTATTTAAGTTGTTAAGTTGTTAATTTTATTTTTAAATTTTGACTAGAGAGCTCTAATGGTTTGACGAATAGTATAGTAGATCACTATCAATTACTCATTGATGAGTAAAAGAATATACTTTAAATTCAAGTTGATTTGAGGTTAGTGTCAAATGATTGGAGAAGAAAATTATTTGGATTTTAGTTTGTAGATTCACGACGTTCAAAACAATTTCATAAAAAAATGATTTGTAGAAAATGAGAATCAGAGCTTTCGATTGGTGTAAGTATTGTGAACAAAGAAGGATATACAACAACAATTTTAACTTTCTAGTTTCTAGTAACTTAAATGAAAACTTTCTAAAATTTGATGACTATTTTATAAATTTTTAAAGTTGAAAATTCAAAACTTAAATTTTTAAAGTTTAATAATTTTTTACAAAATTTTAAATTTAAATTATTGAATCCCTCTTCTTCCGTATATATAAGGCTTCTAATTCACCATCTCTCAAATGCTCGAGCAGTCTCGCATTTTATTTTTCCTTTTTTTTTTCCCACACTTTTTTTAAAACCCATTAGCTAAAAATGCACTGGGATCTTCCAGTGTTGCTTGCCGTTATCGGAGTTACTGCACTGCTCGTTGTAACTCCGGTAAGTGGGTACCGTCCATGGCCGTACTTAAAACCCAACAGCTCCGACTTAATATTCGGAGGCTCTAAGAAATTTGAGGGCTCATCGGAGTTTGTACATATGAGATATCATATGGGTCCAGTCCTTACTGCTCATATCACCATCCACCCAATCTGGTACGGCCGGTGGCAGAAATCACAGAAGAAAATCATCCGTGAGTTCATCAACTCGATCTCCGCCGTTGATTCCAAACACCCTTCGGTGGCTGGGTGGTGGAAGACCGTACAGCTTTACACCGACCAAACGGGAGCCAACATTTCCCGTACGGTGCTATTAGGTGAAGAGAAAAACGATCGTTTTTACTCCCACGGGAAATCCCTCACGCGCTTATCGATACAGTCCGTTATCAAAAGCGCTGTAACGGCCCGTACGAAACCGTTACCGATCAATCCCAAAAGCGGGTTGTACCTTTTGCTCACCTCCGACGATGTGTACGTCGAAGATTTTTGCGGCCAAGTCTGTGGGTTCCATTACTTCACGTTCCCGTCAATCGTGGGGTACACGCTCCCGTACGCATGGGTGGGTAACTCCGCCAAGCTTTGCCCAGGGGTATGCGCTTACCCTTTTGCCGTACCTCAATACATGCCGGGGTTGAAGCCGTTAAAGTCACCCAACGGTGACGTTGGAGTTGACGGGATGATAAGTGTGATCGGGCACGAAGTCGCCGAATTAGCAACCAACCCACTGGTTAACGCTTGGTACGCCGGTCAAGACCCGGTGGCTCCGGTGGAAATTGCGGATTTATGTGAGGGTATATATGGAACTGGAGGTGGTGGGTCTTATACAGGACAGTTATTGAATGATAAAGATGGTGCCACGTATAATATGAATGGGATCAGACGGAGGTACCTGGTTCAGTGGGTTTGGAACCATATTGTGAGTTATTGTACTGGGCCTAATGCTCTTGATCAGTAATTTTTATTTTTATTTTGTTTAATTTTTTTTGAAACTTGTGATTTTGTCTTGGCATTTTGTCTTTGTCTCCTTTTTTTTTTTCCAGGTTTTTTTGGCCTTTGTGGGTTTTGGTCGGGTGGGTGTTGATGCATGATTAGTTAAGGTAGTTAAGTTTGTTAAATATGTGAACTTTTGTAGTAATAAGCTTTGATTCCTAATATACTATTTTCGTATACCGATAGTTTAATCAGCCCGTTTGATTTGGTTTCTTCAATTTTCCTGGAAAATTCTCAGATTACCTAAAACCCATCATTTTCCTGGAAAACATCAGTAGCTTTTTATCATCTGCTTATAATTATGACTCAATGTGGTAATGGTGTTAATAATTTCGGGAACTTCATAAAATCGAAACCATCCTTTTGGAAAGCATGGAAATCTAATGGTGCAAAAAGCGGTGAAAGCAACTCCCTCTTTTGTTTTCACTTTTGGGTGGAGAAATCAAAGCTAGAGTTATCTAACATTTTCTTATTTCCGAGAAAATTTAAACAAAACACGATGGTATCAAATCTGAACTCAAGCTCAATTTAATCAGAAAAGATAAAAAATTCATACAAACATTATTAAAAAGAATAATCACGGACCTTAAAATGAAATGATTAGTACATAACATTATTAAAAAGAATAATCACAAACCTTGAAATAATCACAAACCTTGAAATAATTAGTACATAATTACTATTCATGGATCACAAATTAAACATAAAAGATAATCTTGATTATATTAAAAAATATTAACTTGAAATTAAAAGATGATGCAAATATGAAATAATTCAAATAATACAAAATCATTCAGCCAAGATCTATATTGACATAAACAGTAAATCAATTTGAACTAGAGATGATATGACCATAAAATAACACGAATAAGTAAACTTGAAGTGACAAGAACTTAAAATGATCCAAATCTGTAATGGCTTAACTTGAAGAAAACTTGAGCCTCAGATTCAAATGATCGAAATTCAAAACAACTTTAACTCAAAACAACCTATACTTGAAGATAACTCAAACTCAAAATGAGAATTCGAATTGAAAACAACTTTAACCCAAAACAACCTATACTTGAAGATAACTCAAAATGAGAATTAGAATTGACCCGACACAACCCACTGAATTCTTTTCGGCTTCTGGTTGAAAAACAAGGCCATTACAAACAAGAAAAACTAAATATCATAAAAATAGAATCAATAAAAGGGGAAAATTGAAGCTAACTCTAAAGAACAATGTGGTCATTGTCAAAATATCTCCAGAAAGCGATGCTGTTAGCAAGCAGGATCTAATCAAGCTATGGTTGCAGGCCATGATGTTAAAGAAAGGATCTACATATAGTAATTTCTAGTAAAAAAAAAGAGGCATAAATAGATCAGAATGTGAGAGACAGATGAATGAGATAAAAATGACTAGCAATAAAAGAGCATTGCATGCCCATTAACTGATATTAATACCCTTACCAAAAACAAACGGTAATGGCTATAAATTTTTGCTTCTATTATACAACTGCACAATTATGGTGGCATAGCTGATGATTTACAATTGAAAACAACTCCACCAAAATAAGAAAGGTAGGCTTAACCAGTTTGAATGCACCCTGCAGCAGTCTAACATGTAGATTTTATTGTTTGTAGAAAAGATTTAAAACTTTGTAAATATATTAGGAGGGGCTCATAGTTGCAGAACAAAGGATAACAAGAACCACCATCCATATTTATTAATAATGTATCATTTCCTTATCGTTTTATCTATTTTTATTGCTATTTACTGATGGTATCTGCAGATTGAAAAACATAAGGGTTAATGAAATTTTTGGCTCTTGAACTTGGCAACTAAGTCTACTTTGTTACCTGTACGTTCTTTTTTTGTACCTAAACTTGGCAATTAGGTTCATGAACCTCCAATGAATAAGCAACAGGTACCTGAACTAGGCAATTAGGTACCAAAGTGGACCTGATTGCCAAGTTCAGGGACCAAAATTTATATTAACCCAAAAATAATGATACAAAAAATTCCATAAAAAATGAATGCAAAAATAAGCAACAGTGAAAATAGAGATCTTTCTTTTGCAGGTAGGACAAAGTGAGATTATAAAACCCATCAGTCATTCAATATCAGTATTTAAAATTTACCCAACAAAGAGTAGCAGAAATAATGGAGCATTTGAGGAAGGATCCACTTGGTTGATGTTTTCATTGACTGCCTGATGTACCACAACAGGCAAGAAGCAGAGATCATTGAAGTATCATGCAAAGCCTAACAATGCACAAACCAAGGTAAAATAATGAAGATAGGGGAATACATTTTCAAGCAACATCATTGGAGCATCATGAGGTTACTAACAGAAAAAAAAAAAGATGAAAAGAGAACTACCTTGAACAGATTATTCATTGATATAAACGGGTGACATTTTAGTTCCTTACATTAACGGCACATGGTCAAAGTACCATGGAGACTGTTGAACTTGGAGTCAGATTGCATTTTGGACACTTTACTCAAAAAATGGACAAATTAGTCCCTGTACGTTAAATTAAAGAGTTAACTAGTCCTTTCTGTTAAAGTTTTCATACATTTCTACTGTTAAAAATTAGTGTAACTGATAGAATATAATCAAATAGTTACACGTGACGTGTCATGTGTACCTTATGTTGAGGTACAAGGACCAGTTTTTAACAGTAGAATGGAAGAAATTTTTAACAGAAGTTCCAGTTTGCTCTTTGATCTAACAACATGGACTATCTTGCTCATTTTTTAGTAGAAGGGGCAAAATGCAATCTAACTCCTAGTACAAAAGCCTCTATGGTACTTTTACCACAGCACATAGATTTAATAGAACACGATAGAAATATCAAGCACCATGAAACCGAAGGCTATTTTTTGGGTGAATAATCGTGCAGTTCTGAAACATCAAAAAAAGAGTAATTGTTGTTTGAAGGTCTTGATGCAAACCAAGTAGACTTTGGCATATGTCTATCTTCATGGAAATGTAGACTTATTGTTTTTCATTTTGCAGTAAATGAAACCATTATACATTTTTTTCAGAGGTTAAAAAGCTTTGTAAAGCAGTTATGCAGGCCCCAATTTTTAAAATGAAGCAGCAGATTACAAAAGCCTAATACAAGACAGTAAACAAAGAGTGATGAATCATTATATACATGTATCCTTCTGACTAATGAGAGCCTAAACTTTTCCGTATGGTGTCAGCTTTTACGAGTTGATAACATTTTTTGAACACAATGCATCATTGATGTTAGATCCATGACATTGAACCTTTTTTTTTCCTTAATAATCAGATATGACCTAAGGGCTTATTACATCATGAACCTGATTGATATGAAATGCTATGCTTCTTTTTTTCAGAAGGAGCAAGAGCAGGGGTTGTACAGGGATCAAACTCGAGACTGATATTATGGCATCAACTGAAGTTGACAAAATGCTATGCTATGTTTCAATGGTAGAATTCAATCTCGAATTTGCTAATTCACTTTGACCACAATAATGACAGCAACTGTTGCAATGATACAAAGATATTTCTTAAACAGAATGTACTCTTTCTCCTATATATATCTTCCAATTTCAATCTCATTTTTACCTAAAACCAGGTTCGAACTTCAAATGACTAATCCAAAATTGCTATAAAATGAAATAAGTCTCAAGAACAATATGTGCGTTAATTTCTGGACATACCTGAAGTTTCAAGAAAAATTCCTTCAAGAAATAATGAGCTCACCAAGGCTCAATCAAGCCAGTAGCCAGTAGAAAAGCAATCTCATTTCTTCTCGGCTCAGAAATGCAGGTTCCTCGACCGGCGACCGCCCTATAATCTGACGCCTCTCTCTCTTTTTTCCCTTCTTCTTGGGCTGCCGCTTACTCTTGACTTGCGGGAGGGTGAGGATGAAGAAGACCAAGAGCTCAGCCCTGTGCGGCGGGCTCCTTGACGGTAGATTTCTGAGTTTTGATCGAAATTTAGGGTTTTCCGGGAGGCGAAGCGGCGATGATCGGGTTCGTCAGTGAAAGAGAGTGGATTTGTAGCGCCATTTTCAGTTTAGTTGGATAAATAGTACTGTTGGTTATTTCTCTTGTCTCCCCAAAAATCAACTATTTATGTTTATGTCCATCGTAATTTACTTTTTCTATTTTCTATCCTACCAAAATTCATTGAGTTACTGGGGCGGCCATGTAATCTTTATTATCTAAAATTCAAAAAATATTTTAATACTTATTTATGGAAGTAAAACCTTTTGAATTTTACTTATTGTAATTGAGGAACCATTGTTACTTAATTTTACGAATTATCAATATTCTTGTAATTTCCGTGTTCCAATTATATTTAAATTTGATATTTAATCTTTAATTAAATAATTTGATTTATCTATTTTATAAACTTATTAGTTAGTTCAAATGGTTAAACATCATGAATTATCCCAATTAAAACACTCTTAAATGATTTCCATTCCAACCTTTCATGCTAAACTGAATTTTTTTAATATTAGAAATGCTTTTAAAAAAAATTCCACTACGAGATTTTAATCAAAATAGTTAACTTAAAAGTTTTAAACTAATTTAGGTCAATTTAAAATAAAAAAGTTAAATCTCAATTTGAGAATAATAGAGGGAGCAGAATCTAAATTAGACCAAAAATATATATCATTTTAAAATCAGTTATTACAATTTGTTTTTCCAGAGACGCACTCGTGGAGGAGAATACAACACGCGCCCTTTAGTAAACTGGGGCAGTGAGCAGTGAACGGTGAACACCAAGTTGTCCCACTGCTATTGTTGGATTTATTATTATTATTATTATTTTTTCAGTTTTTGATTCTTCGGGATTCCTTTCTTCTGCCGTCCTCCACACAAAAAATAAAAATAAATGAAATTCTTCCAAAGTTTTCCTCCTCCACAACAATTCCTTCCAGATTTGATTTTGTTTTTGTTTGTTTCTTTGAAAAGCCAAATTCAATGCCAAAACCCTACCAATGGCTGTACGGCCCCCTCTCACTTTCTCTCCCCTTTTTACTTCCTAATAATAGATTTTCTCTTCTAGCTTTGATGGACTCCGTTACTCCATGGCTCTCCTCTCTTTCTCTCGCTCTTTCACTCTCCTTTTCTCGCCATGTCACTTCTTTTCTCCTCGTTCAATCCGCCGTCGCCGTTCCTTCGTTTGCTCGCTTTCTGCTGCTACCGATGTCCGCTCTCGTTCCGCCGTTCTCTGGTTCAAACACGACCTCCGCCTCAACGATCACCCCGCTCTCTCCGCCGCTGAAACGCACCGTTTTGTTCTCCCTCTCTATGTCTTCGATCGCCGCATTCTCTCTCGTATGTCCTTAATTCACTCTTGTTGTTCTCTGTTTGTGATTCGATTAGTAAGTATCAAATTTATTGGAAATTTATTAAAATTCGAAGTCGCTTTTACTGTATTCAGGTTATTCTGATGATATGCTCGAGCTACTTCTCTTCGCATTGGAAGATTTGAGAAACTCTTTGAAGGAACAAGGCTCCAATTTGATGATTCGATACGGCTGCGCTGAAAATGTCATTAAAGAGCTTGTAAAAGAGGTTAGTTTCTCTTACATTTTTTCTTTTGTAAAAAAGAAAGAAAAAAAGAAGCAGCAAATTTCGGACTCTCTCTCTCTCTCTCTATATATATATATATATATATATAAATTGAAGCAGAAGGTATGAACAGGTGAAAGCTACGGATGTTTTTATCGAAGAAGAGGTAGAGTATGAAATGCGTCAGCTGATTGGAGTTGTCAAGAAGACATTGGAAACGTCTTCATCTTTAGATTGGAATCTGGACATTGTCATGTGGAGAACTCCATTCTATGATGTTAAGGTGGCCAGGTTTTTTATTCTATTTTCACTTGAATTTTTCTTGCATAACTTTAAAGATGATTTTTGGCCCCCAACGTTTTCATTGTATACTTATAATGTGCTGTACAGAATCTGAAGGAGCTGCCTGCATCATATAATGACTTTAAAAAACAGAAGTTACTACCAACTTCGCCTCTTCTTCCGGCAACATTACCTGTTGCAGAGACTGAGTTAGACTGGGGTAAGTTTCTGATTGTAATACTAAATGCTATTAATACTTATATTTTTCCTCAGTTTGGCTTCTTTTAAATGTTTTAATGCATTAGTGATAATTTGCAAAGGTTATTGATTTATATGTGACTGTGATTATGGCTACTGAACCTAATAATTGAAATATGAATCAGGTCCTCTTCCTAATTTTAGCGATCTTAAGGAATTTATCAAAGAGAAACTAGGAAAATCGAAAGAGAGTTGGAATTTGATGAAAGAGATGCCAGCTGAAGTCTTATTGAAGGAGAATTTGTCAAAATCATCTGAAACCATACCAAAAAGTTTGAATGACAAAAGCATTGAGCAAAGGAGACTTGATAAGTCTGTTTTTGTTACACGAAAAGGAGATATTGTGGGTGGTGGAACAAACACTCTGCTGAATGCACTGGCTGCATACCTGAGATACTTGGAAGGAACAGCACGAGATGACTGGCAAGAGTATGTGATGAATTTACACCATCTAATACATTTTACTTGTGTCTTAAGATATTTATAAGGATATAGGTTTAATTGTGTTTGAGCTGTTGAGTGGTTTCAGGAATGGGGGAACAAATTTGTACATGTGATTTCTTAATTCCTAGTTTATTCTCTCAGTTTGTGTTTTATCTGTATGACATGGGAAGAATGTAATTGGAGGATGATGTAAGCTAAATCTCCTGTTATTAAATTTGCTGTAGAGTACATGAAAGGTTACGCAATGCTGAAACCCGTGAAGGAGCCTCTTTTACTTCCCTTTTCGGTCCTGCTCTTTGTCTTGGCATCATATCTAGAAGGAGAGTGCATTATGAAGCTATCAAATATGAGAAAGAGCGAAATGCTGGGTTCTTATCTCCATTTGGATATTCTGCAGCCAGTGTTGCTGCAGCAGCTGATGCTGTGTGCTCCATGGAGGTAATTGCTGCTTTATATTGGTATTTACCTAAATATAAATGCTCAGCTGATTATTCTTCTGAATGGTTTTGTTCTTTGTGATATCCATTGAAATCTAATGGTAGTGCAAGGCCTTAATAAAGCATTGTAGCTGATTTTGGGTGCAGTGGTTTTGGCTTTTGGCTCTAAAAAGTCAAGTAAGTAATGAAGGACTGTACACTATACGGATTTGGAGGTGGCGTGGACATCTAATTCAGGTTTGTCATCAACAACTGATTCATACTTTTGACATTTAAATCTGTAATGTAGTTTACAGGATAAGGGACTTTATGCAACGTTGATGTACTCGAGTACTTTATATGTCTTGGTTATAGATCTCTGTAAATATTCCAGTATACAGTAGTTGGGCTCGAAGGTCCTGCTATTCTACTTGTGCATGGTTTTGGAGCCTTTTTGGAGCACTACCGTGACAATATAAATGCCATAGCTGAACATGGGAACCATGTTTGGGGCATCACACTGTTGGGATTTGGCCAATCAGAAAAGCCAAACGTGGTGTATACTGAACTCCTATGGGCTGAAATGCTGAGAGATTTTATCATTGAAGTTGTGGGCGAGCCTGTGCATCTAGTGGGAAACTCAATTGGTGGTATGTTATCAATCCTAACCTATTTTTTACCTTTCCTAAGATGACTACTACAATTTCTTACTCTCTAGCTGAAAATAGCTTATCTGTTTGACTCAACAATTTGTCATTCTTTTCTTTACCCATCCACTTATTCTATCTCCAGGTTATTTTGTCTCTATTGTTGCTTGCCTCTGGCCTACTTTGGTCAAGTCTGTCATCCTTATGAACACTGCTGGCAATGTCATTCCCGAATTTTCTTCCCGCTGGTTTCCCAGTGTAAGTTTAGCCATATCATTTGGCAATTTATGCTTGTCTATCATGTTTATTCCCGCTCTTATGCTGTTCGGTAAAAACTGAAAATGGAGGTTAAAATACAAGTTTTGTGGTTTTGAGTAATAGCCGCAGCATGTGATATTCGGTATATAAATGTTTCAGGAGAGGCAAACCTCAGCTGCTGCAAGGCTGGGTGCTCAACTCCTTTTATTCTATTTGAGATTGAATATCAAGAACACACTTAAAAAATTCTACCCCACTGTAAGGATCTTTCCATTGCTGCTTCCCGTTTTCTTATTTTGCATATAATTTTGCACGTTGCTTGACTGAGTTCAATGGCCTTTGACTTTTGCAGAAAACCAACCGAGCTGATGATTGGCTTATTAATGAAATGCTGAGGGCAGTATCCTCACTGTTATTTGAATTTTCAAGACCATGTACACACACTATTATAATATCTTCTCCCTCTGAAAAAATGAACTTAACAAACCTTAAGTCCTATGATCCTGGTGTGACAGTGGTGCTGGAAAGTATTTTCAGCTTTGACCTCTCAATCCCTTTGAATTATCTCTTGGAAGGATACGAGGAAAAGGTTCTAATTCTGCAGGTAAATTCCCTCTATTCAGTAAAAAAGAAGTTTATAATCTCTCTCTATGGGTTTGTGGTCTTTTACTTACTGGTGTTTCAATCCGTATATCTTGTTAGGGAATGAAAGATCCACTCTTAGACTCAAAGGCCAAACTAGCCATGCTCAAAGAACATTGTACCGGTCTTGCAATAAGGGAATTGGACGCTGGTAATAAGCCTTTCTATCCCCAAAATAACCTCGCATGCTCCCTTCTCTGTCATTCGCCCACGCTTTTACTGCTCCCCCGACTTTTAACATTTCAGGTCATTGCCCCCATGATGAGCAGCCACAAAAGGTGAATAGCATCGTCTGTGAGTGGGTAGTAGCTGTTGAAAGAAAACTAACTGCAAACTCTTACTCGTAAGCACTTGGCATTCCTTCCAAAATAAGCCTCATTTTCTATTCTCAGAGCTCTGGTTCGTTAAATCCAGCTTACAAAATTGCTAAATTTGAAATTGAAGAATCTTTTATAGGCTAACATCTTACCAAATTCAATTTGAAGTTAACGGTAATACGTAAATCCTTGAAGCCGATTTAATTCATTATTTTAGAATTTGTGAATTCTGATAGGCAATTTGTGATGTTTCACTATAGTGCCAGTCAGTCCATGACCATGGCAATGTCATTGCCATTTCAATTTCTCTTTAGTGATAATGATAGGATGGCATCTAAAGCTCATGTTTATAGTTCATGTCATATGTTCTTTTGTATTTTTGTGTCGTAATCATGCTTACAATATTATAGACTTTGATTTCAACACGTTAACTATTCATGTTATATAAATTTCGATATGTTTGTAAATTTGTGTTCATGTTATTGATTTAGTGTCGTTATGTTGTATCGTGCAATTATATCGTGTTTAAGTGAATTGGGCTGGGCTTATCATGCTTGGACTGAGTTTGAGTTGTGAATAGGGATGAGCGTTTGATCAAGTCATGTTGAATTGAGTGAAATTTTTTTTTGTGGAATTGATAAGTCTTATTTTGTCATTTTAACTCGATTTGAATTTTTTTTAAAATTGAGTTGAATGAAATGAAATTCGAATCAAAATAATAATTTTTTTCAAATTAAATTAAAAAAAATTAAAGTGCCTATAAAATTTTGTTGACAATATGACTAAATTTCAAATTAAATAATATATATATATGAAAACTCTTTTGAAACAAAATAAGAGAAAAACAAGATAATTAGTATGATAAACTTGATTTAATAATTTACTTGTTCAATGCCTCAAATTAATTATTTTGGATTTTTTCTATAAATTTATATTTTAGCATATTTGTATATTTTTGAAGGTGTTTTAATAATTTTAGAAGTTTTAATTTTTTGAATATATATATTTATAAATTTTGGAAAAAAATATTTCATATATATTTTCAATTTTAGAAGAATATTTTGACTTTTTAAAAAAATTTAAAGGGATCAATTTGCATATTTTCAAAACTATTAGGGATTCGAAGAGTATTTATATCAATTTTTATTCGGGTTATGAGTTGTAAATATAACTTGTTCAAACTCAAAAAATTAATTATTTATTTGAGTTGATTCAGAAAAATCGAATAATTTATTTAATTGAATTAATTTAAAATTCAAAAAAATTGAATTGTTTTACTCGAATCCAATTTTAATCACCTTTGAAAATTCTAATACAAGTCCGATTGGCCTTTTCATTGTTTTGAGTTCATAAAAAGGATTAAGCTCGTTAATGTCGATTGTTAGGGTGGCAGATGGAAAAAAATAAGAAAATGACGCCATGACTCAAACCACTTTTCTTCCAAGTCCTGCCATATTATATAATAATCTCACGACAAGAGCATGACAAGAGCACGGCCACTACATGGGACAATGAGACAAAGGCCGGCCATTCTCAGCTAAAAACGCGCATTCCTGCTCCCGCTACCTCTCTTTGATATAAACTGAGCCAAACTCGAATAGTGGAAGAGCTTAAAATGTTTAGTTGAGTTTAATTAAATATAAACTTTTAAGCTTGAGATTTAATTAAGTTATTTGAATTTGAGTTCATTTTTTAAATTTTGTATTCAAGATTAAATTTGAGCTTGATTAACTTTGTTCATGTTCAAGCTTGAGCTCACTTGTATTTAAACTCTTTTTATAAGGTAAATTAAACTTAAGGTCATTAAATTATTAATAAGTTTACGTTTTGGCCACTCAACTCTAAAAGGTCACAAATTGGTCATTGAAATGTTAGAAAGTTTTCATTGAAGTCATTGGGCTATTAAAATCGTTGTTGTGTGGCCTATTTTGCACCGCTTGCACCAAATGGAAGCTCTTCTTCCCATTCTCTTCTATAATTTAGTTTTTTTTTTTTATGAAACTTTAAACATCGCGAATTTACAAACCAAAATTTAAATAGCTTTCTTCTTCGACTTCTAACATTGACCATGAAATTGATTTGGATCTAATGTGTTTTTTACTCATCGATGGGCACTAATTAGACGTAGTCATGGGCCAAGTCACCTACCTAGGCTTGAAAGCTTGTCCGAAAAGTGGGAGGGTTGGGGCAAAATTATAGGCATAAAAAATAGGCTTAGGCAAAAAAATAAACAATGGCCCATTTTCTAAATAGGGCAAGCTAGGTCAGGCTTGGGTTTAGCATTATTAATTTGGGTAGAATTTTAGGTTCGTTTTCTAACATTTTGCAACGACCCGACCTAACCCATGATTAAGCTTAGTACTAATCCACCATACAAATCATCAAACTGTTGCTTAGTGCTCACTAGCCAAACTTTGAAAAAAAAAAACAAAACTTAAAAATCCAGTAACTTAAATGAATATTTTCAAATAATCTAGTGACCAATTTGTAACTGTTTAAAGTTTTGTGACCAAAACATAAATTTACTAATAGTTTAGTGACCTTGAGTGTAGTTCACCCTTTTATATAATAAAAGTAAAAATATAATTTCATAATATAAAAATATATTAAAATAAAAAGCTTGATTAAGCTTACAAGCCTTTCAAATCGTGTATTATGGTACTCGAATTCAACTCAATCGATAATTCGATCTTAAACTTGACTCGATAATTACTCAATCGATTTGAAATTTTTTCAAACCGAACTTAAATCGCTTACCATTGCTCTATTTTATTTGCATCCCAATTCCAAACAAATAATATCAAAACCCATGCCCCTCATTACCAAGTTAGTCACCCATTTTACTAAAACTATTAATAAAATTGAAAAAAAAAGATTTTAGTATAAATAAAATTTTGTAAAAATATTTAAATATCCTATTTTATAATTAAAAAATAATAACATCTTCTACATTAAGTAGTAATAAATGTTATTCTTTTTCTCACTCAATACTTGATCATTCAAGTACAGAATTTATAATAAATGTATAGATATAGAAAGTTTTGTGATATAAACAAGAAGCAAGTTTTGTTTTCATTATTTCATTTAATTCCCTAGCAAGGGCAGTTATAGGAAGTTTGGACTTACATATTTGATCTCCATTATTTCATGCTTCCAAACTGAGTCTATTTTTATATTCAATGTCCTTCCCTTTAAGAAACCAAATTACATGTTTGCAACATTAAAACATCCTTCAAAAAAAGATCAAACTCACCAACTACGTATTAATTGTTGAAAAGGATTTCCATAGGGACAACCATTGTTACCCTTTAATTAGTGGCAAAGCCTCGGAAATTAACACACACATATATATATATATATATATATATATATATATATTTATGAGAGTTAAAATGTTGTTTCACCATTGTACTGGTTTATGTCTTTATGATTTTTTAAAGGATTAAATTGCAATTCTAACAATTTTAAAAGGTTAAATTATAATTTTACCATATTAACTTAAAATTTTATAAATTTTGAAGAGACTAAAGCAGTAATTTCCCACTTTAGGGTTACGCCTTGCCATTAATGTTGGTATTTCTTACTTGATTTGATTGATATTTGATTGGTTCAATTTTTTCTTCTATTTTGAGATATTGATTCTCAATCAATCCAAATTTACAAGAAGGTATGTACAAGCTCTCGTGAGACTAGCTATCCCTAAGTAGTAGGTTTGCTAAGTCATGGTGTATCGTTGGGACATATGAAAGGTCTTTGCTCATCCCTAACATGATTGTGCAACGTCTATGTGACAAATTCATTTCAACGGATAGGTATGAGCCTTGATTCTCTCTAAATGGTGAAATTGCATTCCAATCTCTTTAATATTTTTAAAATTATAAATTACTTAGATGGAAAAATTAATATTTCGACGCTCAAGATGATAGAATTTTAGTCAAAACAATGAAAACTTATATTTTATATTTTTTAAAAATTTATAATTTAAATTTGACCTTAAAATAGTTTTAATTACGATATATATATAAATAAATATTAATATAATTTTAAAAATCAAATTCCAAAGCAACCTAAATTATTTTAAATAAGAAACTCGACCATGACATCCCAAATCAAGATTAAGGGTCACATTGTAAAAAATAAATAAATTAAGGATCACATAATTTATGTCGGTCGTGCATGTTTATGTCACAAAATAATCCAAGTGCTCACCTACTCTTATTTTTATAAGGCAGTTTCCAAATATTTTAATTAAGCTGCCTAGGTAATCAGTTTCCATATTTTTTAATCACCCATTTTGGTTAAGGCCAAATGGAGGAACCCATCCAACATTAGAAAAAAAAAAAAGAAGAAGGTTAAATTGCATTAAATTTCTTCAAACTATTTTTTAGATTTTAATTTAGTCTTTACACTTTAAAATATTTTAATCGAGTCTTTAAAATATTAATGTTATATTAATCAAGTCATTCTATCAACCTAATCGTCAAATTTGATTTTAAATGTCAGTTCTAATCTAACACGGAGTATTTTTAAAACATGTGATCAAATTATAAACATATGTTTCTGTCGTATGAAACGTTTGGATATGATATTCTAAAAACTAAACAATGCTATTAAAATTTTAGAAGATTAATTTTTAACTTGTCAGGCTCAAGCCCATACTGTAGATACGCACGTGTTTACAATTTGACCCATGGATTCTAAATAGCTTTAAGTTACGATTTGGCCTTTAAACTATATCTTTCTTTCACTTTGATACTTAAAACAAATTTTGTCCTTTATTTGGAACTTGAGCAATCATTCTGTCTAATTTTTCTGAAAAAAAATTACCCATGTCCAATAAAAATGTACTGCATGTAATATTTTTATTGCTAACATTTTATTTTATGTAAAATGGGATGAAAGTGATATTCGAATATCAAAGCGAGACAAAAGATAATTTAGGTATGAAAAAGAACAAATTCAATTCAGAGGATAAAACATAACTTAAGCTTTTTAAGTATCCTCTATAGTTAGACCAGAAACTTTGAGAATTAAATTAAAACATCATGAAGTTAAGGGACCAATTTAAAATCCAATCCATAATCTAAGGACTTTTGATGTTATTACCCCATAAAGAAAAAAAAAAGGAAAGAGAAGAGAGTAGCCCACAAAAGGGTATTAACATGGTCATCTACATTATAGAACAAATCGCAAAAGTCTCAACAAAAAGGACCCCAAAAAACTCATTTAAAAACCTCCAAAAAATCCCCATTGTTCAGTCCTTAGCTTTTTTGACACAAATCCCATCTCTGAAAAAAAGGGCGTATATTTTGTCTCTCTCTAAGATTCTACAGAGAGAGGACACGCCATGGATGTGAGGAAAATAGTTGTCGTTGTAGAAGACGTTGATGTATCAAGGAAAGCACTCCAATGGAGTCTCCACAATTTGCTCCGTTACGGTGATTTGTTGACCCTCCTTCACGTCTTCACCGCCACTAAATCCAGGAACAAAAAGAAAGCCAGGCTGCTTCGTTTACAAGGCTACCAATTGGCTCTCTCTTTCAAGGAAATTTGTAACTCCAATTTCTTTAATGTGAGTGAGTCAACTCATCCCCCCACCCCTCCCACACCTCTCAAATCACTGATTAAGAGACTGGGTTTTCTTTGTTTTTTGATATAATATTGTTGAACAGACGAATATTGAGATGGTTGTGACGGAAGGGGATCAGGAAGGGAGGAAGATTGTGGCTATGGTGCGTGAGATTGGAGCTTCTGTCCTCGTTGTTGGTCTTCATCACCAGAGTTTTCTTTACAGGTGAGTCAACTCGAGTTCTTGTGTTTAATTATTGTGTTTCATTGTTTAATTATTGTTTTTGGTGATAACCCCATTGGTAGTAGTTTTTTTAATGGGCCTGTTTTGGGGGGTAATTGAGAGTTTTCTAGGAAGGTACAAGAGAAATGGTCAAAACTTTCATAAGATATATTAGGTTTGTAAATTTCAAGACCATTTTTTTGAGATTGTTGATTAAATTGATTAAATCATGATGATGATGAATTGGTAGGCATCCCTTCGAAGAAGGGTATTGAACAGTTTGATCCAAAAATGGGTATGGACTTGTTGAACTAGATTTTTAATTTTATTTTTAATGATTTATTTAATCGGATTGGTTGGATTGAAGAATCGGTGTTCTAACCAGTTCAACAATGGGTTCGATTCTGAAAACTTTGGGAGAAAAATTTTAGGTGTCGTGTAATTGTAAAACACATTGCACCTTTAAGATCAAATCTCAGAGATAATATTGTTAAAAAGGGTAATTATAAATCCCGAAAAGACATTTTCATATAACATATTAATCTTCATAGAACGTGAAACGAATTTAGTATAAAAAAAAAGGCATGGACAAGCATGTGGGTATGTCAATGGTGAAGAAACAGCCAAAATAATAAGTTTTTGGGTCCACTCGGTTTTTGCTAGATGTAGAGTTTTTTCCTTTTTACATTAACTATTGGGGTGCTTTTGACAAATATAATAATATAACTTAAAACTCCCTTTGTCACTTAGCAATGGATAAAAAGTTCTCTAAAAGCCTAAAGCATGGGGGTGGTTCTGAAAATCATGGCATAATCAAAGTGGTTTCTGTCCACTAGGCTAAGATTTCTTATATTGAACATAGTTTACCACAAATTCATTTTTTTTTCATTTTCTAAAGTACTTGTGCTTGACAAATATGGTATGGGGTTTGATTTTTTGGACTATAGATTAAGCATACACGTATTCAACATTCACCCGAGTCCAGATAACATTTTTTTTATGCAATTGTCTTCTTTCTTGATTGTTTGGAAGTGGTTCCTTAGAATAAAACAAATTGCCCCAATCCATAGTTTGCAATTAGTTTCTGAATTTCATGATATGAAAGACTACACAGTCTGCTCTGCATGGTTACAGATTATGTTGGTCATGGTGCTCTGCATGGATACACGTATTCAACATTCACCATGACCAAAGTTAAAAAGAGGGTTAATATAAATTTGAACCTTAAACTTGGTAATTTAGGTCCACTTTGGTATCTATATTTTTTTGTCCACTTTGGTAGCTTAATTTGACAACTAGGTTCATTTTGGTCCCTGAATTTAGATCTCATCAAGATTTGATATTGTGCCACAATCTCATTGTGCCACATCATCAAAATTTTATGTTTTCCAAGTTTAGAGACCAAAATGGATCTAATTATTAAGTTCAGCTACCAAAGTGGACCAAAAAAATACAGGTATCTTAGTGAATCTAATTGCAAAGTTTTGTAGCAAAAAATTACGTTAACCCTTCAAAATTTTTTTTTCAAATTGTTTGACTTGATTGAAATCAGTGTTTTGATTGGTATAGGTTGGCATTGGGCCATGACAACATAGCAAGCAGCTTGAGCTGCAGGGTACTTGCCATCAAACAACCAGAATTGTCACCAACACCACCTTTGAGGGCCAAGACCAGAGAAAGGCTACCACCACTTGACAGTTCAACTACCATGGACTTTTCCCAAATTGAAATTTCTGGTTTGCAGTAAGTTTAAAAAAAACCCACCATTTCTTTTTCTTGCACTCTTCTTTGTGTTTATGTGACAAGCTTTCTTGGGATATATATCTTGCAATTTAATGACTTAAAAATGGAGCTAATTGATTTACAGTGTGCCTGATATTCCTCCACCAAAAATCCCGTATAGAATCTGTCCAAGCCCTTCTGCAATTATTTGGAGACCAAGAGGGTCAAGGAAAAAAAAGAGCTGTTCAAATGGAGGAGCTTGATGTTTAAACATAGATTATTTTATTGTTATTATCATAAATTGCACATAGTTTGTGAGCTAATCCTTTTAGCATTTGATTTTGTTTTTACACAATACACCCCCCCCCCCAAAAAAAAATAACAGTGGAAATTGACATCATACAACAGGGTTTCTTTTTGTCTACTTTGATCACTGAAAGAGTGATTTAATCATGTAATTATTTTTTCATCATCTTTTAGTATTCCGTTATCAGATTCGATCTTGATTAAAATCTCTAAATTAAAATAAAATTTATAGGCTAAAATATGTCATAGGTTACTGTATTTTTTACAAATTTAAAATTTAGTTCTATTTTTATTTCTAGAAATTTAGTTTCTCTTTTTTTTTTCTATATATATTTCAAAATTTAGGTGCAATTGTTAACACTATTAATTCTTTTTTGTTGGATTTGTTGCTAAGATATTTTGAAATAGAAATAATTAATTTGGCAGCAATATAACTGAAAAATGATGTTGTAATGAACTTGAATTTAACAGAATAATTTTAATAATATGACTTGAATTTTAAAATATGAAAAGTAGGAGGATTAAATTTTTATAAATAAATGTGTAGGGGCTGAATTTTAAATTTGCAAAAAGTATAGGGACTTATGATGATTTTAACCTTTTGTATATTAAATAATCTTTGGTGGTACGGATTATGTTTATAATAAAAAAAAAAAAAAAAAAGGAAGCAGTTAATGTTTTCAGGTTTCACGCAATAAACTAACCCAATAAATTAAAGAAAATGGCGTGCAAGAGATCCAAACCTTTTCTTTTTGAATTTATTTTTGAACTTAAATGTATATTTAAGTTATTAACAACAAACTTAATTTTATTGGTATAGTTATTGTTGTCAATGTAGTAGGACATGGATTCGAATCTACTGATGCACATCATCTTCTTATTTATGAGTCGAGAAGAACTACAGATAATTTTAGATATTGTATCAAAAAGAGTAAATATGAAACTGAAATAGCTTTTCCAACAATTTTGAGATTTAATTGTGATTTTAATATATTTATTATGTTCAAATTTAAAATTTAATTATTTTTTAATTTAATATAATTTGATCTCTTTACTTTTATAATATTAACAATAAATCGAAATTAACCCTTGTAGACACCAAATTTTGCCCGGCCCAATACAGATCAGGGGCCCAAACACAGTCCAACAAAATAAGCCAAAAAAAACCAAATAACAGAATGAAATGGCCCTATTAAAATGTCCATTAACAGTCCATTTAAACTAAAAAACCCGAAGCCCAATAAGAAACCCAATACTAGACCCAAACCAAACCTAACCATAGCCCAATAAGCCCAAAACCTAAAAAACTAAGTCAGTAGCCAAAACCCTAGGTCTCTAGGCGCCGTTGACCCCTCGTCTGCCACTGGTCACCGACCCTTGGCCTCTTTCCGTGGACACCACGCGCTACGCGCGCCTCGATCGGCACCCTCTGCCACTGCCCATCACCCCACGAGCGCACTATGCCCCACGCTCCTGACCGACACACACCTCGGACGACCCACACGCTTCGCATGCTTCACCCATCACCTGCAAGAGACTGACAAACAAAAAACAGAGGCAACCAAGAGCAAATATGGGCGAAATAGTAGATTAAGAAAAAGAGTTGTAATTTTCCGGCTATAAAGCCATTCAAACTTGATATAGGGGGGGTTCCTTTTTTGGCCTTCCCCCCTTTTGGTACGAATTTGAGCAATCAATACAAAAAGAGAAACTAGTCCCGAAATACATAGAGAACAGCAAGGGATCTAAACGAAAAACTTTCGATCCAAAAATCAGAGGGAGAATCAGATTTGAACAATCCAAAGGTGATACTATTTTTTATTTTCGGAAAAACTTTTGTTCATCGTTATCCAGAGACTTTTTAAAAGATAGAAATAGGAGGGAAGAAGACTAACCTGAAGTAGCCCGTTCGTCGCGTGTGGTGGCCGTCCGTGGCGATTAACGGCGGCCCAAAAAGGGTTTTGAAACCCTAACACAGAAAAGGGGCATCTTCCCTTTTCTTTTTTTAAAACTGCAGCAACCAGAGTAAAAAAAAAGGGAAACAATCGGCACAAATAGTAGTGTTGAAACGCTGCCGTTGCAATGGGTTCCCCAGGCGCCAAAACGGCGTCGTTTTGGGGAACCCGACTCGACCCGACCCGTGAGGGGTTAGATCCGCGCGTCTTCGGCCGGAAGGGCTAATTTCACTTTTAGCCCTTCCGCATTTTTATAATTTTTTTAATCAGGTTTTTTATCGTTTTAAAATTCGGCCCGAAAATTTAATTTTATTTTAATTTAGTCCTCCCTCGACTATTTTTGTAATTATTCTTTCGATACTATTATTATTAGTATTATTATTATCATTGTAGTTACTATTATTTACTTTATCTGTCTTGTATGTTATTATTCCCATTATCATTATTATTGCATTATTATTGCATTATTATTATTACATTATATTAGTATATTGTACAAGCTTCATTATTATCATTATTATTATTACTTTTATATACTATTCATTATTACTATTATATTTATATTTTATAGCGGTACTTATTATTATTATCATTCTAGTATTTTTGCCGTATTATTATCATTACTATTAAGTATTATTATTATATTATTATATTATGTTGTATGTACTGCTATTATTATTATTTTATTATTACTATTATGTTTATTAATATTATTAGTATTAGTATTATTGTTATTGTTATTACCATATTTACATTATTATATATATATTGCATATCATTATTATTGCTATTTTATTATTACATTTGCTATTATGTATATTATTATTATTATTATTATTACCATATTTATACTATTGTTTATTGTACATATTTTGATATCATTGCTACTGTCATCTCATTATCATTATATTTATTATCACCATATTGTCGTTATTTATTTTTTTGTTATTGTTCTTATATTATATATACATGTATACATTATTTATTTAACCTTCATTCATATATTTACATTTACATCATTTCACATATACTCTTATTTTCATTCGTATCATCACATTTTTTACAAGTTCGTGCTATATTTCACCCCATACAAAATTGATTTCTTTCATAAAGGTAACATTTCGTGTTTAGAAATTCGAGAAGATCGTGCCTTAACTTACTAGGTCTCGAATTTTCTCGTTTAACCTAAATAACGAAATATCTTTTAAAATGAAATCTTTTGAATAAAAAAAAAAATAAAACTTATTTTCGAAAAATCGATATGTCGTGCCCTAACTTACTGGATGCGACATTTCGTTATTTCGAAATATTTCAAGGGATCATATTTTTTTTAAATCCATTTTCCCAATCTTTAACGTTCGACATAAGGACATTAATTGATCAATTCGGTACCAATTTTGGGCGTGACGAGGGTGCTAATCCTTCCTCGTGCGTAACCGACTCCCGAGCCCATTTTCTCGAAACTCGTAGACCAAAATATTTTATAGGTGGCCCGATCGCACCCAATAAAAGATCGGTGGCGACTCCCGTTTTTATTCTCAAAACCCAAAGTCGATTCTCAATTTTATTTTCAAAAAAATGGTTTCGACAACCCTGTCACATAAATAATTTAGATTTAACATGTTTAAAAAATAACAACCTAAATTTTAATGATAGTATCTGTTTTTATTGTGTTTGATACAAATTACCTATGCAATAAATATAGATGTGTTTAAAATTTAATTCACCTATTTTTAATATGCTTTACGTCATATTAAGCTAGAATTTAATGGTAAAGCTAATGACAAATGCAAATGGATAAACTCGATTGGTATAATATTAATATTTTAAAAATAATTAAAATATTATAAAATTTAAAGCAATTTAGAATTTAAGGTATAATTTGAAAATGTTTAATGCAATTAATACTTTGTAAATAAAAGTGTGTAAATTTGAACGGTTGATTTAAGCCAGGGCTCGCCACCAGTCATTTGCTCAGTGGGCTCAATAAATCGATCCGTCAGCCTTTTGTAACTATTATAAGGCTCGACTGAGCCAGCCCAGCACCGAGTTTTAGAAATAGGGTAAATTACATCTAAAATCGTTAAATTATTAATAATTTTATGTTTTTATCATTGAATTTTAAAAAATTATAAAATAGTTTCAATTTAGCTGTAAAATTACAAAAAAAAAAACTCTATCGTATTAACGAAAGCAACAAATATTATTTTATGGATTTTTTTTTTATATATTGTCATAAGATATGAATCCAAAAAATCATAATTTTTACTATCTCAACACTGCCATTTCAACCAAAACTACGAGTCCGTTTGTTTGCCAGTAAAATGTTTTCCGGAAAATGATTTCTGGAAAATGATTTACTTTTTTGGAAAATGATTTACTGAAAATATTTTCTGGTGTTTGGATGAATCTGTGTAAAATATTTTCTGTTGTTTGGCAGATTTCCTGAAAACATTTTCCGGAAAAGTTATTTTTACATATATTAATAAATTTTTATATTTTAAATTGTTTTTACATATATTGCAATGATTTATTTATAAATAAATAAATCAAATTAAATATATAATATTCAATTATTAAGCTAGAATATTAACCGTCGTAAATTGAAAACAACCAAAGTCAAACAAATTATTTATAATTGTGTTATAAAAAAAATAAAAACAACAAGGATTGAATAATTATAAATTAGCTTCCAAACCACAAATAAATTTATATCTATTAAGAATTTATTGTCTTCTCATTGTTTGATTGAGTTTATTTTATATATATTAAATTTATATTTTACGCAATGATTTATTTATAAATAAATACATCAAATTAAACATTAAGAACCAGTGCCAAATAAAAGCATTCAAAGAGAAAAAAATCAATTACAGAAAGAAATTCTCTAAAAAATCAATTACAAAAAGAAATTGTAATAGCCCAAATTTCAGTGGTGTCAGAAATAGTGGTTCGAGACCACCAAATCTGAAAAATGAACTCGCAGACCATATTATTTAATATTTACAAGTCAAATGTAGTTTTTAAAATATTTTTAAAATAGTAAATTATGTTTTATAAAGATTTATTTGGTCAAGAAATCGAGAAAAAGAGGTATCGAGATCTCGGTGTTATAAACCAAGTCATAAGTATTTTTATGAATATTTACGAAATGTCAATAAGTTAGTATTAAAATTTCGTTAGAAAATTTTGACGTTTGGGTGGTTAATTAAATAAAAAGGACTAAATTGAAAAAAGTGTAAAAGTTGCTAAAAGGATTAAATAGATTAATTGTCAAATGAGGAAGGAACTAAAGTGAAAATAAGCCAAAGGAGATATTTTGGGCGGCAATAGCTGAGAAAAATCAGGAAATGGGTGAAATATGGGCAAAATTGGAAAATTGCCAAAATTAGTTAAATAAAAATGGGACCAAATTGAAAAATGGGACCAAATTGGAATATCTAGAATTCTCTTCATTTCTCTTCATTTTCTTCAGCTGAAAAACAGCCATGGGAGAGAGTTTCAAGCTGGTTTTCATACTCAAGCTTCATGTAAGTTTAATTCTTGCTTTCTCCTTGAAATTTCTATGTTTTTAGACTTTTACAATTGGGTCCAACTTCTATGTCATTAGTTTTTGATTCTATGGCTAATTTTTAAAGTTTATGTGGATTAGTGCTGGAAGAATATGATGAATAAATATTGAATTGAAGCTTTAATTTTGTTATATGATGATTTTATCAAGTAAAATTGATGGAAATTGGTTTTAGGACCTAATTGTGAAAGAGTTGAAATTAAGGCCTAGTGTTAAAATTCTGATTTTCAAAGGTTATGAAGTAGTTTAAAATGATAGAGAAAAGTATTAAATGAGAAAATTAGCTCAAGTGAGGGGTTAATTGAGCAAGGGTTGAATTGTATGAAATGTGGAATTTGAGACAAAATAGAAATCAACATGTCATACTAAAGCAGTTTTGGACAGCAGCAGTTGTCTAACTTTGAAAAATCATAAAAAAATTGTATAAATTGAATTAGAAGTTGAGTGAGATATAGAATTAAATCTTGTTGAGTCTATTTTCATATAAAAGAAACAGAGCAAGCAAAGGAAGTCTACATTTTGAGATATTTAAATTTTGGTAAGACTGGTTTAGAATAACTTCGTGAGCCCCTGTTCTTACTTTAGAAATTCACTAAAAATTGTACAAAAAGAATTATGAGTTATAATTTATATGTCTATATTCCTTAGTAAGCTTATTTTCATTAGAAATAATCGGAAACACTATATGAAAATTGTAATATGAGATAATTGATTTTTAGTGAAGAGAGGTCAGAGCAGTAGGACTGTGTAATAGGAGAGAACTTAACTAATAAACTGTACTAATTGGCCACACCAAAAATTCTGGTAAAATTATGGTAAGAATATATGTGAGTCTAGTTTCAAATAAAATTAACGGATCTTAATTTGGAGTTCTGTAGCTCAAGATAAAAATAATTTAGTGACTATGACACAGATGGACAGCTTGAATATTCACATAAGTAAATAGTGAAAATTATAGATAATGTTACTTACAAGTGTGTTGTTTATACTAAGGATGTGGATGGAGAGGAGGGGGAGGAAAAATAATAAATGAATGACTTGTGTATAAATTGATCACATGCTCGATTATAATTGATAAACGTTGAGGTAGAAATGATATAATGTTTTATTTCAAATATTTATTATGAAACTAAGATTATCGTTATGGTATAAAAATCGAATTGTAAGTTCATGTAACTTGAATTATATTCTTAAATGCTGGAAATGTATGTTATTGATTTGAATATAATTTGAATGTTCATTGTATGAAAATTGATGAAACATTGATATATTTGATAAAAAGGGGAAGAAATCCCGGTTGAATGAAAGGAAAATTCGATGGATCTCTGAAAAGGAATTGACTGTAAAAAGGATTTAGCCCGGACGGGTGATCCTATCCCGATATAGCCCTTCCGATGAATATGTGTGAAAAGGATCTAGCCCGGACGGGTGATCCTGATATAGCCCTCCCGAAGAATATGTGGAAAATGGATTTAGCCCGGACGGGTAATCCGAATTAGGGTCTGAATTTAGCCTGGACTGGTAATTCAGATCCAAGCTCATTAGAGTAATTGTCGTTACAGGGGATTTAGCCTTGACTGGTAATCCCGACAATACTCTATGAGTTTATATTACAGGGAATTTAGCCTGGACTGGTAATCCCGCTGTAAGGATGAGATTCGCGGGAGTGTGCTCTCTTACAGGGGATTTAGCCTGGACTGGTAATCCCGCTGTAAGGATGAGGTTCGCGGGAGTGTGCTCTCTGAAATGGAAATGTGCGCACATGAACATGAATTGACGGACCTGGATTTGTACACTAAAGTGTACTTCTGAAAATCCATCGAAAATTCCAAGAAATTCAACGAGATAAATATGGAAAAATATCAAGGGAATGGAAATCGTGGTATATATTATGTGATATAAGGAAATACGAGTTGATGAGACATGAACGTAGAACTTGGTTGACGAATGAGTTCATTTGTGATTATATATTTGTACATCCTTGAGTCTATTATCTGTATGAATTGGTATTCCAAATGAATTAATGAGAAGAGTTCTAATATGAAATAATCTTAATTCTAAATGAAATATTATGAAAACGTATTTGAAATACATTGGTATGTCTTGTATATGTTATTTGAGTTCATAATGTGCAAAGTAATGTATGTGGAAATATGAGATGATGATACTTGTACATGGAATTTATTGGTGGATATGTACATCCAAATTTATATGATAGATTGTAGTGAACATTGAAATTGGGCTCAATAAGTGATTTGTCAATTTAAATTGTGATTGGCAGGAAGGGTTAGTGAATTGCATGTTTATGAATTGTTACACGTATTTGTCGAAATACGAGGAAATGATGGTAATTAATACATGGAAATATGAGACTATGATATATATATAAAAACATGACATATGTGATACGGGCCGGCTCGGGATGAGTCGAAACGTATGCGGGTTGCCCAATCGTCTACGAGGAGGAATCAAGCCTTTAGAAAATAATTGGAAAATATGGATGCGTTTGCGGAAGTTTTAAGTGAATAAAAATAAGAAATGGTTCAGTTTGAAGAAAAGAAATGAAAAATGGATAAATAGAATAAAAAAAATAGATAAAGGATAATTTTGATGGGGGTGGATAAACGAACTTAAACAAGAAGCGATTCGACACTAAAGAGTGTCACCCCGGATTCTATAATGTTTAAGGTGGAAAGATGAAAATAGGTTGATGAACGCCACACCAAAGGGGAATTTGGTGATAAGTTCAAACAAGTCGAAGACGCCACAAGCAAGCTTGATAAGTCTGACGAAACTTGTACGAAAATGAAGAGGAGATGAACTCACTCAAATGAACAAAAGTTCATAAAATTTTCTTAAAGTCTGAATTCTGTCAAATGAGAATTACATAGCCTTTTTATAGGCTGAACAAAGGCTAGCCAAATAGTCTTCTAATCTTGCCTCTTAACCCTTAAGTTTTTGAAAGGGCACCAGCAGCCTTTAACCCTTAACCCTTGAGTTTTTTGAAGAGGCACCTAACAACCTTTTAACCCTTAAGTTTTTGAAAAGGCACCAGTAACCTTGTCCCTTAACCTTTAGGTTTTTGAAAAGGCACCTAGCAACCTTTTAACCCTTAACCCTTAGGTTTTCGAAAGGGCACCAGCAACCTTGTCCCTTCATGTTCACCAAAAGGCACTTGACAACTTTGTCTCTTCATGTTCACCAAAAGGCACCTGACAACTTTGTCTCTTCATGTTCACCAAAAGGCATTGGGCTAGTTGAATGCCGAATGAAGCTGAACTAAGCTAACACGACTAAATCAGCTTGAAGAAAGGTGCGAATCAAGCTAATTGAGCATGAAGCTGGGAAGCAGTTTAATGTAGAAAAGCCAAGAGATGACCAAGATATGTTGGAGGAGGTAACAATTGTGGGGGAGCCAACTATAGTTGATTTTCCAACATCTTATAGAGCTAACTAATTATACAGACAATGGCTCGTCTCAGTTAGTATACTTTGTAAAACACTGGGAATATAAGCAAGCAAATGTCATTCGTCTTCTTAGAGAAGAACTTGACAATCTAAGCAGGCAAAGGCAAGAATCTGAGCTCAAGAGGATTGAAGTTTGAATATTGAGTTGCTCTATAAATTTAAAAAAATTGGTGGTGCCCCGGGTGTACCTGTATCATCACCTCCCTCTTCAAGACGATTCGTCCTCGAATCGACCCGTTGGTTTTCCGAATAAAACTCCTTGCTCGTTGTTTCCTCGATCAAACGAGATGGATGATAATCGCAATACCTGAAAACAATAGCCTAGAGTTAGCAAAAGGTGATGCAAACAAACTCGTAATCTAGGCCTAATCAAATCAAGACAAATATGACACATGTGGATGGACAGAATTGAATTATCATGCAAACCAAGTAATGCCTCGTCAAATGTTTGAAACAAATTCGAATGGATTTCAAAACAGGCATACAAACTAAATTGATTCCACAGGTCATGGTTGGCATGCGAGAGATGAATCAAATGGTAGACATAATTGTCACAAGCAGGTAATTGAAAAGGTTCACTATCATAGGCATCAGGACGATTAAAAACGAAAATCTCTTTATCATTAATCAAGACAGATAGATCAGATTTGAATGAAACAAAATAGTCAAACTCATCATGATCTAAGTGCTTTGCACAAATGAAATCATTAACATGATTGTTGTTATCATTCGAGGAGTATGAACAAGTTTCAAAGCCTTTAAATGCCTCACCTTGTTTATCTTCACGAGTAGGAATGTAACATCCTGAATAGGGCCTATGCATTTTCAGTTTAATCATACGAAATGTCAAGTCTCAAGTACTAAGAATAAATTTTTGATACTTTTGGAAACCTAGAAATGGAAATGGAAATGGAAATGAACATTTTTGGAAACTTGAACATTTTTGGAAACTTGAACATTTTGGGAAACTTGAACATTTTGGAAACTTGAACATTTTAGAAACTTGAACATTTTGGGAAACTTGAACATTTTGGAAACTTGAACATTTTGGAAACTTGAACATTTTGGAAACCTGAACATTTTTGGAAATGATTCAAAAATGGAAAGTAAACATTTCTGGAAGCTTGGAAATGTAAGAAAAATGGCAAGTTACAGAGCCGATCGAAAATTTTAGGAAACTTAGAAATGATGCCGAAATGTCAAATTTTAAAGTTCAAAATAGGAAATAAGGGCTAGAGGGCCTTAAAAGAAAAAGTTGGAGAAGTTTGACACACAAACAGGCTTGGAAAAGTAGCCTGAAGATGCCACTTAGGGCCTAAGGAGATGGCGTCACATGCAGGGAAATAGGCCTGAGTTCGAGTCACTTGAGAAGCAAATAAATAAGTTTTATTTTTGCTTCCAGAAGGCTGAGGTGGACGGCATGGGTTTCTAGAAAAGGAAGAGTTTTATTTGCATAAATATGTGAATAATAAGTGATAAATAAAGGATTTTCTTTTAAGATAATTGAGGAGATAATTGATGGATTAAAGGCTTTTATCTTTTAAATAAAAGAGATAATATTATCAAAAAGAGGAGTGGTGGCCAAGTAAGGGACTCCTAGGCTGATAACTTTGGCTATAAAAGGAGGGCAGGAGGACTACTCATTCACTTTTGCTTCCTCTCTGCCGAATTTTTCTTTAAGCAAGATCCATCTTCTTTTCTTCTATTTTCTTCTCTGTTTCTACTGTCAAAGCCGAATCTTTGTTGATTCTAAGTAAAGGAGCAATCAACTACAACATCAAAAGGGTTTCTACAACTGTCGAATACAAGGATCAAGGATCTAAGGTAAGATAAATTTATTTGATTATGGGTTATGATGTATATGTTAGATTAGATCTAACATGAAGATTTCGACAGACATATAGGGCAAGGAATCCTCTTCAGATTTGGAATTTGTATGGTAAGTGATATTCGGCCAAGGCTTAATTTTGGTATTTAGAATTATTTTCCATTGTTTCAAAAGCCGGAAACTAACATGGTTACATGTCTAGTGATAGCCGATTTCAAGGAAAAAGAATACTAGCAAATTTTTGGGACTTGATCATCCAATTCGGCAACAAGGTAAGTAATACAAATCCTACTAGGATTTGGTTTTTAAGCCAAATAGGTTTGTTAATATGTTTTATTGAATGGCCGAATATAGGAGTCAAAGATCTAGATCGGTAGATCGTTCTTCGGGATTTCAAGGAATTTAATAAGCGAATCAGGTGTGTACTCACATTAATTTTCGATATATCATATGGCAATTATTTTTAATATATGAATATGCATAAGAATGTGAATGTGGCTAAGTACCACAAATGTGGTAAGAGTACCCAAGTACGTTTCCTACTTTCGATAGGACTACGAATATGTTATATTTTAACATGTGAATAATAAGAAATTAAGTATGTTATGCATGATATAAAATTTATGGGGCATACGGGATCTATGTGAAAGGGGAAGAAGGTGTTGACTTCAGTCTCACCAACGGAATATGGTGACTACGGTCACAAAATTTGAATATGGTAACTCCGGTTACATTATCTGAATTTGGTAACTTCGGTTACATTATTTGAATATGGTGTCTAATGACACAAATTATATGGGCGATGAGCACGTCGACTGCAGCGACTGCCTTCGATGGTGTGTAGCGGATGGAGGGTTGACTTAGTAGTCCCCACGGTGTGACTGGCAGGTACGGGTGGTGTGTAGCGGATGGACCATTAGGCTTGGGTTTGGGTTGCATCATTTATTTTATATGAATATGAATTTGATACGAACTTGTATGCCTGATTGTTGAATGTTAATGTTATGTACACATTGAGTCTGTTGACTCACCCCGTTGTGGGAACTATTTTCAGGTGATGAACAGTGACGGACCGGGACGGTAGACCTTGAGGTGGCCATGCTCAATTTGAAGATTTTATTTAATTTGGACATTATTTCTTTTTAGTACATTTAATTTTATTATTGGGTTTTACTTGATGTAATAAGGCCATAAGGCCCAGTGGATTTTATTTATTTTTGCTTTACTTTTAATTATTATGTTACGAACTATGTTGATTAAAGTTAAGAAAGAATGATTTCTTTAAAAATAAACCCTAAAAAAATTATTTTGTCACCTTAATAAAATTAGATATTTAAATTAATTAAATGGGTTTCCCAACCTAAGCCCAATCCAAAACAATATTTCACAAATTTTCTCTAAGTAACAAAGAATTTGAAAACCGGTTTACTTAAGGAACATACCAGATCCGGTCCAGGCTCGTGGGCCGGGTGTGGGGTGTTTCAAGGAAAACAAAGATCGGATTTACCTTGCTTGATCATCACAAATCTTCTCTCTTTGGAAATGTAATGTAAAACAAACCTTGTAACTCGATCAACTCGAATTGATAATGAAGCACACAGATAGCTCGTGCTTTTCAAAGGGTTATGTACACAAAAATGTAAAAGGTTAGTTTCAACAGGAGGGATGGACTTAAATTGGAAAACCAAATCATGTTTGAAGTTGGATTCAAGTCCATAGGCAAAAATCGACCTTACATTCTCGGAATGTAATAAAGATTTCACGTGTGGCCCAGCAATATGATCAAGGATCAAAACAGAATTGAAACCAAAATCATTAAATTTCATTGTCCCAATTAAAGTTTGAAAATCAAGCAAACTTAAATTAGATGTACAACATGCAAGTTGCTTGAAGTTTTCATAAAATGACTCAAAGTAACAAATGCCAGGTTTGAAAACACGAAGTTGATCACGAATTCTAAGAGACAACATATTTCGTTTAGATCTCAATGTCCACATCATGTTATTCAAGAAATCGTCACCAAACAATTATGTGATTCCAATCTTACTTGATGAAACTTACATGCAAAGTTGACATAACAAGGTAAATCACTAAATGGAACAGGCTTTTTAAATGTCAACAAATTTTCACACAAATGCATCAAAGGAAACTTAGATATGCCAACACTCGAACATTTTTGCATCGCAATTTTCATTCGAACAGGTAGTTCAAAGCATGGAAATCTCGTACGAAATTTCAAAGATTTATCTTGAATGACACAATCACATGGATCAACTATTTCATGCGATAACCTATCATAAATGAACGATACAGACGTGTTTAAACAGAAAGGATTAACACATGAATTCAAAGATTTCATGTTGTCAAAACTTTTAAGTGAAAAACTTTTATCACAAATATTCACAATTCGCAAAGGCTGAACCAATCCAAAAAAATCAACAGAATTTACATTATAAGACACTTCATAGGAAATGCTTTTCATGGCATTTTTCGAAACAAGGGCATTAACTCTAAAAGATAGATAATGACTAACCAAATCAAAAGATGCAAGTCTTTCAGGAATAAAGTCATCAAAATCTTTATGGGCAACTTTGAAATCACACGGCCTTGATTCGATACACAAGGAATCCTTACCTTCCTTACCTTTCAACTCGGAAGGTTCAACTTCATTTTGAACTTTCCCCTTTTTGATCAAACAAAATCGTCGCTCGTCGGGAAGGTATTGAAGTTGAAGGTCATCGTGCGTTTTGTCGGGAACCTGAAAAGAAGTAACAGAAGAAGAACAAACTTTAAGAGTGTTAGTTGAAAAATCACTTTCTTTTTCTTGCTCATCTTGTTCTCGCGTTTCTTTTTCCAACTTCTTTTCTTTTTCAACGCTCTCTTTGTTCTCAATCTCGATTTTCTTTTCTTTTTCTTCTTTTTCAATTTCTTTTTCATTTTCCTCTCTTTCAATTTCTTCTTTTTTTTATTTTCTCGAGTTCGTTCCATATTCGCTCGTTTTCTCTCATGATCTTCTCTTGCCTTTCTTTTCTTTTTAGTTCTTTTTCTCTCTTTCTTTCATTACAACAAGAAGAGGATACAAAAGAATCAAAATGAGTAAAATTTTGTTCAAGAGAAGGGATAGCATTCTCATAGGTATCTCGATAAGTTCTTCGAGAACGTTTCTTCAATAGAGACTTTGCTGAAGCAGAAGAGGAATAACTTGTTCCTTCTCGTTCGTCGCCTCGAAAGGATTCGAACTCGTATCTTTCTTCTCTCCGTCTCGAAAATCTTGACGAATATGAATCTTGACAAAGGTTTCTTTGTGAATAGTCCTTGGACGTGTATCGCCATGATGAACTCGACTCTGCCCTCCGGCTTGATGAAATCTTTCGGTCGAGCAGGCTTTCCATTTCGCTCAATAAGTATTGGAAGTCACCGGCTGAGAATTCGTCTTGAGACATGTTTATTGCTGAAAAGAAATTGTTATAAAGAAAAAAAAAAGTTAAAAATACCTTACTACAAAATCTCACAAGTCACTCACAAAGAAAATCACTCTTTACTCGTGCTTTCACTCATATTAAGGCTTCTCTTTGATGAATACACTCGTGCCTTTTACCGCTCAATCTCGTCTTACAATTTTATACTTCATTTCGAAAAGACTAACCGTGGCTTGAGGTTCGGTTTCAAAGTGGGTAACAAGGGATTGATGTTGGGTATAGGGTAGGCTAAACAAAAGAAAAGTTTTTTTTTTTGTCTCGGGTAGGTTAAAATAAAAAAAAATAGTGGCGTTGGGGTGAAATGATGTGAACTTGAATGATGGAAATTTTTTTTTTAAGATCGGGGGTAGAAATATGAAAGTAAAACAAAACTTACAAACTTCACACTTCCTTTTTTTTTTTAACTTCGAATTTTTTTTTGAATTTTTTTTTGTATCTTTCGTTTTTTTTTGAACTTCAAATACAATATATGCTAAATACAATAAAAATAAAATACAACCTTTTTTTTTGAATTTTTTTAACACGATTTTTTTTTAATTTTTTTCTACTTACGAACTTATTTCGGTGTTGTCGTGCCCCTCGTTTTGTAGCTCTGATACCAGATGATACGGGTCGGCTCGGGATGAGTCGAAACGTATGCGGGTTGCCCAATCGTCTACGAGGAGGAATCAAGCCTTTGGAAAATAATTGGAAAATATGGATGCGTTTGCGGAAGTTTTAAGTGAATAAAAATAAGAAATGGTTCAGTTTGATGAAAAGAAATGAAAAATGGATAAATAGAATAAAAAAAATAGATAAAGGATAATTTTGATGGGGGTGGATAAACGAACTTAAACAAGAAGCGATTCGACACTAAAGAGTGTCACCCCGGATTCTATAATGTTTAAGGTGGAAAGATGAAAATAGGTTGATGAACGCCACACCAAAGGGGAATTTGGTGATAAGTTCAAACAAGTCGAAGACGCCACAAGCAAGCTTGATAAGTCTAACGAAACTTGTACGAAAATGAAGAGGAGATGAACTCACTCAAATGAACAAAAGTTCATAAAATTTTCTTAAAGTCTGAATTCTGTCAAATGAGAATTACATAGCCTTTTTATAGGCTGAACAAAGGCTAGCCAAATAGTCTTCTAATCTTGGCTCTTAACCCTTAAGTTTTTGAAAGGGCACCAGCAACCTTTAACCCTTAACCCTTGAGTTTTTGAAGAGGCACCTAACAACCTTTTAACCCTTAAGTTTTTGAAAAGGCACCAGTAACCTTGTCCCTTAACCTTTAGGTTTTTGAAAAGGCACCTAGCAATCTTTTAACCCTTAACCTTTAGGTTTTCGAAAGGGTACCAGCAACCTTGTCCCTTCATGTTCACCAAAAGGCACTTGACAACTTTGTCTCTTCATGTTCACCAAAAGGCACCTGACAACTTTGTCTCTTCATGTTCACCAAAAGGCACCAAAAGGCACCAGCAACCTCGTTAAAAAGGACAAGGTTGCTGGTGCCCTTTCGAAAACCTAAGGGTTAAGGGTTAAAAGGTTGCTAGGTGCCTTTTCAAAAACCTAAAGGTTAAGGGACAAAGTTGCTGGTGCCCTTTCGAAAACCTAAGGGTTAAGGGACAAGGTTACTAGTGTCTTTTCAAAAACTTAAGGGTTAAAAGGTTGTTAGGTGCCTCTTCAAAAACTCAAGGGTTAAGGGTTAAAGGTTGCTGGTGCCCTTTCAAAAACTTAAGGGTTAAGAGCCAAGATTAGAAGACTATTTGGCTAGCCTTTGTTCAGCCTATAAAAAGGCTATGTAATTCTCATTTGACAGAATTCAGACTTTAAGAAAATTTTATGAACTTTTGTTCATTTGAGTGAGTTCATCTCCTCTTCATTTTCTTACAAGTTTCGTTAGACTTATCAAGCTTGCTTGTGGCGTCTTCGACTTGTTTGAACTTATCACCAAATTCCCCTTTGGTGTGGCGTTCATCAACCTATTTTCATCTTTCCACCTTAAACATTATAGAATCCGGGGTGACACTCTTTAGTGTCGAATCGCTTCTTGTTTAAGTTCGTTTATCCACCCCCATCAAAATTATCCTTTATCTATTTTTTTTATTCTATTTATCCATTTTTCATTTCTTTTCATTAAACTGAACCATTTCTTATTTTTATTCACTTAAAACTTCCGCAAACGCATCCATATTTTCCAATTATTTTCCAAAGGCTTGATTCCTCCTCGTAGACGATTGGGCAACCCGCATACGTTTCGACTCATCCCGAGCCGGCCCGTATCAATATGTTTGATAAATGTGTTCATTCATAATTATGGAATGGTGCATCTCAAGTGCACTATATGTGTAAATAAACTTTTACAGTCAATTTCAGTATTTGAGCGATAAATGGCTTAAATTGTCTGTGAATATTCCGTACTCCTCGGTAATGCCTCATACTTTATTCCAGCAATGGATACGGGTAGGGGGTGTTACAGAAATTCCCTAGTGTAAGAAAATAGATTACACAAGAATACATAGTTTAGACACATCGTCTATGCACAAAAGTCCATAATTCCATTTCCATACCAGTCATTTACATCCAACTACTGTGTATGACTTACAACAAGAGAGGTAAACAGAGAGATGAAGGATACAAATAACTAAAATATTTAACACATACAATCATTCTTATCGTCAATGGGCGCATTTGGATGGAAGATAGAGAGAGCACGAGCAAACTCTTCGAAACCTAGAATTCCATTATGCTTTGTATCAAGCAAGTCAAATACCTGCAGTGAAATCAGAAATACATTGACAACAATTCAAGTAATATTATGCTAATAAGAATTGTTCTTTCAAGGATGGAGACATTATTAATTAACATTAGATAAAAATACACGATCAGCAAATAAACTCTCCTTTTTGTTTGTTTCGAATAACGCCAATTGAAACTTCTCATGTCAAATAGTAATATAAATAGAACTTAAATACTACAAAGATGAGAGGGAAAGAATCAACTCAAGACAAAGAGTAATCATCAAGCCAAAAAAACTTGACAAACATAACAAAATATATCAATTATATAACAAAATGGGAACTATGAAAAAACTAAGACCTTGTTGATTAGCCCATCATCTATAACAGCATTGCTTTTATTCTTGAAAAGCTCATAAAGTGCTTCTATTTCACTTACACTAATTGCATGAAAATGAGCAAAAAACAAATTTCATTATAATGACACAAGAACTAAAATAACACAGGCAAACACTGAACAAATGTTAAAATCAAGCAAAAGCATTGAATTTATCACATAAGCAATACAGGAAAATATTTAAAAAAAAAGAGAAAAAAATGATAACATACAAACGATCTCTCTTGCAAGAAGTTCAGGATCAACAAGACCTCTTGATTGCAATAAGGTGCTTAACAAATAATTAAGCCTAGGTTGGGAGGCTAGCTAGTGCAAGAGAAAGTTGCAATACTAATTGAAGGAATCCAGTATTGAAGTTGTTCACGAAAAATATACATTGATAGTCAGTGAAGAATTAATAAGCAAGGCAATTTAATAAGGACCTAATCACCTCCAGAAGAATCCCTTACTAAATGAATCAAGGAAATGATGATATCATACTCGCAATGAGGGAATTATCTCGTTCTGAAAATGTTGAGAGATAACTATATTTTTGTGATCATTAAAAATACTTCTGTAATTCTTTCTCAAGAGAACTCCATGACCCTTGAATGATGTATGAAAGCTTTCAAAGTGGTCGTGTGAGTGCTGCCAATAACAGAGACCTTGCTGCCATGTTGAAGAGTGGTGAGGAATGGCTGTGTTCAGGAGTCAAGTTCACATGGTATGGAAAGAGAGGCTGTCTGGGCAGATTGAGAAGGAATTCCAATAGAAAAGAAAGAATATTGATTGCATTTATTAATGGAAACACCTCATTCAAATGAAACTTGGAAAGTAAATTTCAGAAAAGAAATTTTGGAATTACAAATTTTCTTCTATTGATGAACTTGTTTGTAAGCCATGCTAGCATAAACAATAAAGCTAATATTAAAAATTGAAGGACCCTCAGATTCTTGAAACCATCCCATGGTTACAATTTGAAGTAACCAAATCCAACAATTCCTATTTTCATGACAATATGAAGACTTAAGATGATCAAATGCTCTTGATTTCGAAAATTCAAGATGCATAAAATTACAAACTCCAACATATTATAACATGCAAAATTGCAGATACAAAAGAAGAAGAAAACTCCAAAATTGCATATACAAAAGAAGAAGAAAACTCCAAACCCAAGCTCAAATTTGAAACAAAAAGAGCCCACGTTACCATTAAATAACAAATGCCCAGATTATAAGCTTCACATAGAAAATAAAAAATTTGCAAAATCAAGAGAACCCGGATCGAAGCTCATTAAACAAAAGAGTAACGAGAGAAAGGGAACATACAGTTCGCCATATGCATCTTAATCAGCTTAAATTCTTCAAGCCTGATGCCTTTATCTTTATCTTTATCTTGTTGATGAACCACATCCACTCTTCTGGGTCCAAAAGTTGTTTACTGGACAAACGAACAAGAAAAGAAATCAAATAAGAAAAGACAACAAAAAGGCAAATATCAAGACAATGAAAACCTATGCGATGGATTGCAAAATCAGTGAAAGGAGCTTGGCGTGGTTGTTACAATGAAAACCCATGCGATGGAAGGAAGGAAAAAGAATGAAGGAAGGAGGAAAAAAACCGAAATCGAATTTGTTGGCTGAGAAAGAAAGAAGGAAGGAGAATGAATGAAGAAGGGAAAAAGGGGAAAGATCAGGAAAATGTCTTACGGAAAAGAAATCGGTAAGACGTTTTCCAAAAACAAGGTGATTTTACCTGTGTTTGGAAAATATTTTCCATTAGGAATTCATTTTCCTCCAAACAAACGCCGGAAAATTCGGAAAATGTTTTCCAGAAAACATTTTCCACCAAACAAACAGAGCCTACATTGGTTTTCATATCAAAATTTTATAATTTTGTTACATAAATTTTTACATCCACATCATGAGTGCCATAATCAATGTTTTAAAAAACCAAACTGGTAGTCGAATCGGTCAGATTATTAGTTCTCGATTCAATAGAATGATTAAATAAGTATTTAAAAATTTATAAACCGATTAGAGGTGTTCTTGGACCGAACCTAAGCATGATCTTAACACACTTTATGCTCGCCTAAGCCTCACTTGACTAGAAATATAGGTCTGAATTTTGTTCAAATCTGTCCATATTTATAAATAGCTAATCCAAGCTCATTTTAAACCCGACCATATTATTTTTAGTTTAATATTTAATACTTCTACATTTTTTTATTTATTAATAATTTATATATATAGTACTCTTAACATTTAAAAAAAATATGTTATTAATTAGATATATAATATAAAACATTACAAACTTAAGATACAAGTCAGGCCAGGTTAGGTCAAGTTCAAGCCTTGAATGTGGTTCATATTTTAAACAAACTTTGTTTTTCTTTTACCCGAACTCATTTTTCGGATCTAATATTTTTATTTAAACTCTCTCAAATTTCGAACAAATAACTCAACCCATAAATAGTTGTACAAGCGAATCAATTATTTATTTTTATCCTAATTTCTAATGTTTTACCAATTATGTACAATTCATTCAAGAACCAATTTAATCTTTTTATTCAAATCGCTATAAAAATCATTTATTGATTCAACCGATATGATGAACCCATCAAATCCGATTCCGAATATACACTGTATATGCCCAAATCCGTCCGGCCCATTTTACAAGCCCGCATGAAAAAAAATAATAACAAACGAGCCCAAATAACTGAGGGCCCAAATGGCCCGTATACTCTAGGTTTTTTAGAAAAACTTTTAGGGTTTTTGAAACCCTAAAATAACAGCACCGCAAGCCTCCACTACATTTTGCCCATCCACTTTGCCCTGTCTGCCACCGCCGCTGGTCTCCACTCGCGCCGCTAGCCCCTGCAAAAGCAAGGAAAAGAGCAATTACAGCAGAAAAGAAGGAAACCATTGTATTTTTTATTTCTCTCTTTCTCTTCAAAGATCGGTTATAAAAACCGAAGACAGATCTGTAACAGGGACCTTTTTTTTTATCAATAGAATACAAAAGGAAAAACTTTCAATCAAAAAGACAAACACTTGCAATCAGAGATTAATATGGGCAGACAACAGAGAATCGAAGAAAAAGCACATTATTAAGGTTGATATTCCTTTTTTTATCTCTTTTTTCGAAACTAAATTTATAAATTTATTTTCTTTATTTTCTTCTAAAAAGGGTTTATATATATTTATATAACATCAAAAATAAAAAAACAGGGGAGAGAAATGCCTACCTTTTTGCGAATCCCGGCCACCGCGTGCGGTGGTCGGCAATGGTGGCCGGAGACATTCTGGCGGCGGTGCAGGCTAGGGTTGAAACCCTAGCAGAGGAAAGGGAATTCCCCTTTTGTTTTTTTAAAAAAGAAACTGCAGCGGTAATGAAAAAGAAAGAAGGAAAATTTGTATTTATAAAGGGTCCAAACGGCGTCGTTTAGGGCCTATGTCAATGGCCCTCAAAACGGCGCCGTATTGAGCTAACCCGTCTACGACCCGACCCGCGTGAAAGGGATTCGCGTGTTTCTATAGCTTTTGGGCTATTTACGCCCCAGGTCCCTCCGTTTTTTCATGTCTTCACAATCAATTTTTTTTCTTTTTCGATTTTGGCCCGATAATGTTCCATGGTTTCAATTTGAGCCCTCCATCCAATGCACCGTTTCAGTGGGAGGGTTTATTGCTATTTTGGGCCCTCTAGGTCGCGCGCTCGTCGCGATTTAGTCCTTTCATCTTTTTATGTTTTGAATTTGGCCCCACGCTTCTGTTGTTGATCCGATTTAGCCCCTTTTCGTTTATTTTGGCTATTTTACTATTAAATTATCTGTTTTTAATGTTTTTATTAATTTTTATGCGTATTATTATTATTGTATTTACTATTACTACTACTATTATTATTATCATTATTATTATTATTATTATATTTATTACTATTATTATTATAATTTTATATTTCTATTACTATTATTATTGTATTACTACTTGTATATACTTATTATTATACTAATGTGTTTACGTTATTATCATTATTTCTATTATTATGTTTATTTATTGTTATCAATATTACTATTGTTTCCTTTCATTCGTAACACCTTATTTTCAAGTCATTATTTGTCACATTGGCCTTTTATCAAAAGCATCAAGTTTTTAAAATAATTGATATTTCGTATCAAGGATTCGAGAAGATCGTGCCCTAACTTACTGGGTTTCGATTTTTCTTGTTCAATTTGAATAACGGAATACCCTTTTTTTAAATCACAATCAAATTTCGAATAAAATACTTGTCTTCGGGAATTCGAGGTGTGGTGCCCTAACTTACTGGCCACAACATCTAAATGTCCCGAAATAAGTCTGTTTTTAACGAAGGAAATGTCCCGTATTTGGAATTTCGAGATATCGAGCCCTAACTTACTGAGTTCCGGTCTCTCATTTGTCAAATAATGGGATATCCCTCTCGAACACGAATCTGAATTTTAAAGTCAAGAGACAAGCTTAGTTGCGAGAGCCCAAAATGTTGTGCCCTAACTTACTGAGTACGACATTCTATCTTTTTGAAATAAGAGGGTCTTGTCGTAACCATTTTTTTAACAAAACGGGAATCGGCTTTTAAAATAGGGAGTCGCCACCGATCTTTATTTAGGTGTGATCGGGTCACCTTAAGATGGATTATTTTAATAAAACATTTTGATTCATTAAAACAATCATTTTGGTCTACGAAATCTGAGAAAACGGGTTCGGGAGTCGGTTACGTGCAAGGAAGGGTTAGCAGCCTTGCAACGCCCAAAGTTGGTACCAAATCGATTGATGTTGTCCTATTGTTGAAAACTTGAAAATATTTAAGGCAGAAAAAAGGTTTTTAAATCTGAATTGGATCTCAAGATTAACTCGTTTCAAATAAATAAAGGTATCATACCCAGCATGTGAGGATATAATGCCTTTATATTCTGACATCAAGATCATCTTTGATCTTCAAAATACATAAAAAAACAGTATTTGGTTATTTAGTTGAACGAAAAATCAACACCCAGCACGTTAGGATGTAATTTTCCGTACTTCTAAATACTCAAACATTGTCTTATTTTTTGAATACGCAATCTTGCAATTGGCTCGACGTTTATTTTTAATGTAATAAATTATTTAGAAAAGGTTTGTATATGCTAAAGTTGAAATACAATGCAAGGATGAGATGCGTAAACATAAAAATTTGAATGCCGATAGATTACACAAACGTTATATATACAAAAAAACATCAAAACAAAATAATGTACGAATGACTTGTTAATCTACATGAGTGATATGCGTGAAAATAAAAGGACTAAATTTGATAATTCATACGTGAAAATAATATATCAAGGCTGTTAAAATAAACAATATATATATTTATATGATAAAATAGAGAATACTGTTAGGTAAATAAATAGATTTTAAAGAAAGATAGGCCTATACGTATAAGTAAATAAAAATATATATACATATATATAAAATAATGTGAAAACAATGACATGCATATATAGTATAAAAATAGTTTCAATATAAACCATAGGTATGTACGTAAAAAGAATTTAATAAAAGCGACACGGAAAGAATAATATCTAAAACCGTAACTAATATATATAGCATTTGTTTTAAAAGGGTAATTAAACAATAAACAAATAACTAAGTAAAATAAATAGAATTGAAATAAAATTAAAGAGCTAAAAGTAATGGGTTAAAAGAAATCGAACAAAAAGGATTAAATCACAAAATGGAAAATGAACGAGGATTAAAAGTGAAATCTTTCCACTTGTGCAAACGATGCGTTTAGTAGGGCTAAATTGCAAACTAATCAGGGGACAGAGGAACTAATCACGAAATACTCCTTTTTAAAGCAGAGGGGGCGCGGATCCGGGTCACCAGGCGGGTCGACGCGCGGATCCTACCCCCTGAAACGGTGTCGTTTCAAATTTTATTTAAATAAAAAAATTGTTTTAAAATCATTTCTTCCATACTTCAGAAAAAAATTCAAAGCCCCCCCTTTATCCTCTCAAAAGGAAACCCAAAGAGCAGCCCCCTCTCTCTCGGTGGCCAGTGATGCTCAAGGCCGGACCGTTAGATCCCCTTTCGAAACCCCTTCGAAGCCTCAACGTTCAGGGCCCGAAAACGAAGGGGAGATGACCTTCGGTTCCCCTTCCTTGGCCAAGTTCCGACGACGGCTCCGATTCAGGTAAGGTCCTTTACTCTTTTATTTTCGTGTGACAATTTTTTCACAAAAGGGATTCAAAAACGAATAATAAACTACAAACAGTGTTCTGACGAAAAATAGAAAGGTTTAAAATCGACCTACTAAATCATTTCTTTTCGATTGCTGATGGATCGTGTAGTGTTCATGGAAAGAAAAAGATTTCGAGATTTTTCGTTTTTTTTTTATTTCTGATTTTCGCTCTTTCTTTTTTGATTTTTCGAATTTGATTGCGTAAAAAAGGGTCTTAAGATGACGAAATTGGAACTAAAAAAACTGAAGGCAGTAGATAAAAATAAAAAGAACAACAAACGAAATCAACCTTCTATTTTTCTGCTTTTCGATTTCTGATTGACTATTCAAGTGCAGTATTCGAAAAAAACCGAAAAAAAAAGGTCCTTTACACTGAGTTTTCGAATGGCTTTATAGCCAAAAGATACAACATTTTTTATTATTCTACTATTTCGTACATATTTTGCTCCTGGTTGCCTCTGCTTTTCTGCTTGTCGGTCTTTTGCAGGATATGACGATGGTGGAGGCGTGCGGGGAGAGGCAGACGAGGTGCCTGGGGGAACTCGAATCGTCAGGGCGCATGGGGGCGTGGTGCCCACGTGGGGGGATGGGCAATGGCAGAAGCGGCGCAAGAACGGGGGACCCTAGGGTTCCCTGATTCTGCTTAGTCTTTGGGCCATATTGGGCCGTCTAGGTTTTAGGCCATTTCGGGCCTATTTTAGTTGGGCTCGATTTTATTTTGTGAATGGATTGTTGTTTTGGACTTTTTATTTTTTATTGGTTTTTTAATGGGCCCCGGGTTTTGTAATTGGGTCAGGTAAAAATTGGTTATTACAGGTCTTATCATCCATTTTGATTTGTTTAAGTTTTAAAAAAGGGGGGGCAAAAGAGGATCGTATTTTCAAAACTTTTCAAATTTTCGACATCAAGATATTAGATAATCAATTAGGTACCAGTTTTTGGGCGTATCGAGGGTGCTAACCCTTCCTCGTGCGTAATCGACTCCCGAACCCGTTTTCTCAAATTTCGTAGACCAAAAACATTGTTTTAGTAAATCAAATGTTTTATTAAAACAAAAGTGATCCGATCACACCTAATAAAAATCAGTGGCGACTCCCATGTTTTTTATTCGCTTTCAAGATTCCCTACCTTCCCAAAAAGGGATGGTTTCGACATACACTAAAACTAGTGAAGTAAAACCAGTAAATACGACAATAGCCTTAAAACAAATCTTCCAAAAAAACGAAAAATATACTGCAAAAAGTCCATGCCCTCTCCACGTATGTCCCTTGCATGTCTCCATGAAACTGAAACTTTCCCACACCTGTCACCCAGCCCTAATCTCTCTCCTCACCTTTTAACCCCTTTACCCCCCCTTTTCTCTAACCTTCCACTTCCCTTTGAGCTCTCTCAAAACCCCCCAACCATGGCGGAGCGCAACCCAACCCAGCAGCGGAGATCCCCAACAGGACCTAATAACCCCACCGCCCCCGCCTTCTCCACTTTCTTACAAAGAATCCAAGCTCATTCACCGCACTCCGCTCAACTCCCCTTGTTCATCACCACCTTGATTCTCCTACTCCTCACCGGGCTCACCGTGACCGTGGCCAGTCTCGGCTTCATCTTTTTCATGCCATTGATCATCATTTCTAGCCCTATATGGTTCCCTATAGGCGCCGTGGTGTTGATCATTTCCGCGGGTTTCGCCTGTGTGTGTGGCTTCGGGGTTCTGTCGGTGGTGGGGTTTTGTTGGATGTATAGGTACTTTAAAGGCATGCACCCGCCGGGGTGGGATAGGGTCGAATATGCGCGGAGCCGGATTTACGATACGGCTAGCCATGTTAAGGACTATGCTATGGAATATGGCGGTTACTTGCAAAGCAAAGTAAAGGATGCAGCCCCTGGTGCATGAGCAAAATGTGTATGTATTTGGATCCGATTATAGCTGCCTGCTTTTTCTTTTCTACAAAGTATTTTTGTTTTGAATATGAAATTTGCACATCTTTGTACAACTTTACTTTTGATTAATGTGAATGTGATCATCCGTATAATCAATCTCAATCCATACATGACATCAACATTTCCTTTTTTTTTTTTAATAATTATTTCCCTTTTCCTTATATTTTATATATTTTTTAGTAATGGGTAGAAATAGCAAACTGATAATATATATATATATATATTTTAAATTGAAGGACTTAATGAGTTTATTCCTAATAAAATTTCAATTTCAATATTCAGTTGAGTTTTATTTTGAGAGGATTAAAAATTGTTTGAATTAAATTATTTTTTTTTAAAGATTTTTATCAATCGGAGATTAGAAAAAGAAATTAATCTTGAGGAGGGACTGCAAGATAATTTGATGATTTAATGAGGAGGCCAAAATCCTACTTGCCCTTTTAGCTACGTCGGATGACAAGAAATTTACACACACTTGGATATAGCAGCTGAAATGAAGTGATATCAGCCATCCATCCGAGTTGAGGATAGAAAAATGTGAGGAAGTCAAAACCTCTATTCTTCATTCTCACGCAAATCATACAATAAGACTTGTGAACACACACACACAACACACTTTCACTACAATTAAAATTTCTAACAAAAATGTACTAATCCTTACACAAATATTAAATACTTGCCGCCATTAATAGGCTGCCTAAGTTTATAATTTTAAATTGATAGCCACAATAATTGCTTAATCTACATTTATAATATTTCAATGGCCGAAGTGGGTGCTGGACCTTGGCTCTTTACTTAAATGAAATTGCATCTTTATTTTATTTTTTAAATTGAAATTTATATCTTGATAATAAAATCAACTATCTCGGAATAATTTGAGAGAACTTAGAAATAGTGGAATAGTCTTTAAGATCTTAAGCCCCCCAATACAAAAATAAAATTTCCAAAAAAGTTCGTTTAACTCCTTTAAATTAAAATTATAATTTAATTTCGACTATGCACCTTACTTTGACCCTTGAGTAAGTCTATCATCGATGATTTTAAAGATAATAAAGATATTAATGGGTCAAGTCGAATCTATACTAAATTTCAAATACTAAATTTTAAAATTCGATAATAAAGATATTAATGGGTCAAGTCGAATCTATATTAAATTTTAAAAATTTAGGCCAAACCCGCCCAAACTCATTAAAATGGCATGTTTTTCTATTAAAAAATAATAAAAAATATTTTTATTTATATTTAATTATTTAAATATAAATTTATTTTTATATTATTTGTAAACCAATAAACCAATTTATCCAAAGTTGAGAAATATAAATTCAACCTCAACTCGAATGATTATATATATTAATTACATTTTTTTAAATTATTTTTTGAAAATCAATTTTATTAATTTATTTTTATTTTGAAAAGATAAGGGTTATCTTAACACATCATTGCTCATTGGGCGAATACTTAAATTTAATTTTTGCAAACACCTTGATCTCTTTAGTGGAGAAAGTGATACCGACCTTCGTATAATGACGTTTTTCTTTTCTTTTTTTCTTTTGGATATACTCTTTTTATTTTTATTTTTTTATTGATGCCTAGAATTACCCATAGTTTTTTTCTAACTCCTAAATAGAAGGATAATATATTTTAACGCACTCAAACCCTATATTCTCCTGCACTGACAACAATACTCATGCTAATCAAATTAAAACTCAATCTACTTTTATTTTATTTATCTTATTCGACTTCTTAACCCATATATTCTAATAATATACTTATTAAATTGTTTGAATATGCACTGAGATTTGGAGAATATATCCTTCAATATTTAATTATTATCTTCTCAACTATATTTTTATATTAAGCTATTAGAATTCCTTTTTTAAAAATACATACAATACTCATCACCTATTATTTTATATATTTTTTCTTACTACAACATTGGAGTATACTTGGTATGCCCTTACCATTTAATTAACTTGTGAAAATTTTGACTACACTAAGAGTTGACCACAATAATTTTCAATGCAATTAGTCAAATGAATATGGTTTATGATTCTAGAAACAAGAATTTTATATACAACATAAAATGTTTGAAGATGAATATTTTAATTTGTGTCACACAATAGAATTAAACTAGTGTAGTCATATCATCATTTTCTCGGTACTAAAATCAGTAGAAATTTTATAATAATAATTTGTTCATATATGGGGTATATTTGTCATTTTGTCTCGACTTTGAGGATTTGATTCGAATAATTTATATTCGGTTCACCCCATTTTAATTATAAAACTAAACAATCAAACCTCTTAAACTCTACATTTGAATTGACCAAACCCAAAAATAATTAGAACTCAAAAAGATACAAATCTAAAAATTCGAGCCTCAATCTTAAATGGTTTGAGCTCGAAATGATTTAAATTTTTTGAAATATAAATAAATCCAATCTTGATGGACCCGATTTAAAATCAACCCAACCTGTACAATTGATAAGTTTGTAGTTTTGGCCTCTTTAAATTGTTTTATTTCTTTTATTGTTTGATTTTTAACATTTTTACTCTTGAAAATAGTAAAAAAATTATATTTTTACACCTCCAAAATTTATGATTTAAGCCTTTTTTTTCAATGATGTCAAAAATGAGATTGGATCTGTCGATTAAAAAACCGAAAATCAATAACTTAATCAGTAACATAAAATTGATTACAAATCAAACCGCTTCTGAACCGGTAAAAAACCGAAAATCAAGACAAGAGACCGACTATTAAACAAGTTAAACTGGTTTGTAAAATAAGTTTAAATTTTTTATTAATTTTTAATTGTTTATTTAATTGTTATTGAATAAATAGTAAAATTTATATATTTGGTCCCATTCGAAACTTCATTTGGCAGGACCTCTTCAAATGTCAACTTTCTAAAAGTTGAGTGCTTTTATGTACTGAAGGGGCGTTGTTGGGAAACCTGTAAAGGCATTGATTTTTAAAGTTTGAAAGTTTTCTCCTTTTTTGAAACTTTCAACAACTAAATAGCTTGAAAAAAATATCTTGGAATTGAATTAAAATATATTTTGTAGTGAGTAGGCTAAGAATTAAACATTGTAACTAAAATAAATTATTACTAGCTCCCTACCTAAGTACACAATAATTTAATTAATTGGTTCACCTTTGCCCTTTTATATTCGAGTTTAAGATTCCAACTAGAACTTTAAAATCGTTGTTTAGCAATTTTGGTTCAAGTATATGATATATTTTAATATTTAATTTGATATTCAAGTCAAATGATATCATGTGACTCAATGAATGTGTCGACACGTGTGGTTTAATAAAAAAATATAAATATTTAATTGAAAATAAAAACTCAAGTACGAATGTGAGCATTAAAACTTAATTGAGATACAAAATTAAGAAAAATAATTGAATATCAAAATTAAACTCGGTGCCAAGTAGGATATTAACTTTTATTATAAATTTGACAAGAATAGCATTAGTATCAATCACACCACCAACTCGGCTAGCAATTAACTTCATTTTTTTAGTATAAGCTAATTTGATAGAAAACAGAAGGTTTAATTATAAATTTCATCCATCTAGTTTATGAAATTTGAGAAGTTAAACCTTTTACTTTAGTTTGTCAGAATTTAGTCATTATATTTTTGAAAAAATAAACTTAATTGTCTATTTTTACTAAACTGTTTAATGCAAATTGTTGGACCGTTGATTTTTGTTAATTCCATACTCATAACACATTGAAGTACTGATTTTAAGTATACAATTTGAACGTCAATGTTTTGTAGTATTACCAAATTGATCTAGCTCGGTTATCATAAAGTATGAAGATTAAATTCCTGCAAATTAAAGTAGATGGACGAACTTCTCAATTTTAGTAAAATATATGGATGGAATTTACGATTAGACCAAAACAACAATAAACACTTCACAGTTGAAATAGACACACTAAACCCAACGCAACTTGCCTAATGCTTTTTGAAAAATTGCTTAAATTCGCAGTTCAACAAAAATAAATATATATTTTTTGTTTAGTCTATTAATGTTTTTTATTAATTATGGTGGAAAATAATATAAAACTATATAATTTCTTTTGTTGGTTTATTTAATAATATTCAATTGCCACTCAACTATCTTAATAGGCTTAGTGTGAGTTTGAATGGGCGGTGTGATGCGGTATAATGCGTTTAGCTTACTTATTTCACTCTGTAATACTTAATCTCATTGTCACCACTGTTTTTAACTAACAATGAGTAAATGTACCGTCTATCCAAACTCACATTTAATTGCATAATATCTATCGAAGTGAATACACATAATTAGTTGGCAATTCCATTGTTAAGAATAAGATTAAAAATTTATAAAAATAAATTTTAATTATTAATTATTTCATGGTTAAGCTGTAACTAAAAGTTTAACCAATTTAATTTTATCGTTGCTTAATTCACAATGGAAAGCCAAAATAAACAATAAAAATAATATTTCCATCAAATAAAAGTAAACATTATATTATTAAAAGTTCTACAATGCAATTTTCCATTTTTTTTTTCTAAACCTTTGTACAAATACGTTCAAGTAAAAAATAAAAAGAAAATTCTAGACGCAGAATTACCTCACTAATTTATAGAGCAGAGCAATTTTTTCTTTTAAAACGGGTTTTTTAGCAAAACGAGTTCGTCACCTGAGACCATCGATCTCAACCATAACCACCAGTAGAAACGCAACACGTAGCTTACACCAAGAGAGAAAGAAAGAAAAGATACGTAAACTAAACAACCTTGACGGGTAGCCTAATCAAAGCCGCCCTTTCGGGTGAGGTAAGCAGGCAAAGGACTGGCACGCGGCGATCGAATAGGCAACTCGTCGAGTTGATTCCCTTTGTTATCGTAATAAATCACACCCGAAAAATCCAACGGCTGACATTTATCTCCCATCAAAATCGCCCTTTGCCATACCCCGCCGTCCCCGTAATCTTCCTCCTCCACGTGTTTCCCGTTTCCGCCTCCTAGCTTTTTCCGGTTCACCAGCGTGATCGCTTTGTGGCTTATCGTCGCCAAAAGTTGCTTCGGCATCGGCGATCTCAGCGGAGATTTCAGAGGCGATTTCGGCTCGTAGAATCTCGGAGTGCCGGAAGCTAAGCTGTTTTGTTTAGGCTTTAGCTTCTTGGAAAGCCGGCTAGCGCGCTTGGCGCATAGAGCCATGAATGAAATGAGGAAGCCGAGAGTAAGCCGCTGTCTGTGTGAGGTGGTGCCTTGTTCCGATGAATCCATTCTCACTGAAAAGAAAAAACTGTTATATTTTTTCTTTTTGAATAATGAAAGTTTTGGCGGGTTTGAGATAATTGGTAGTATATATAGAGGGGGGAGATGTGAGGGAAGGTGACCGGTTATAGCCGGTGAAAAATTCGTTGACCTAATAATTCAGTTTTGAAAGGAGATACATTGGGAAATGATTTGGTGCTTCATTTCATTATACAAGTCTATTTATTTTTCTCAATACAATTTTTTTAAAAATTTTTCGTTCAACTTTATTTTATTTTTGATTGTTATCCTGAATGGGTAGACAATGAAAATGACTTGTAATTCCATTAAATGTTGTAAAGGTTGAATCCAATTAATTCTCCGTTTTTTATTTATTTAATAGGTTGAATTTAACATCAATACAATGAATAATTCCATTTTTTTTTGTTAAAAATAAAATTTTGTTTTAACTTTTATTTTTTTACTCGTTCGAAATAGTTTTTATTATTTTTCAATTATATCATGAATTTTCAATTCAATCGATTGATTTGGTACTATTATGTAGTCATAATTATATTATGGTTGCCTTTTAGAATTATTATCCATCTTTTTATTTTAACTTTAATTGATTTTAATTTTTTTTTATTGTCAAGGGAGATTGAATCATTTGGAAGAAATTTTCTAAGAGTCCATCGAGCAATTGACCAAACCCCTGACTATCATAAGTATTATCCTCATGTTGGGGTTTTATCTCTTACCCCTGACATGAACTTTGAAGAGGATTTGGCTTATATAACATAGGTTGGTGGTTTGAGGCCAGGGGTGTAGCTAGGGGCTGGTAGGGGTCTCAGTCCCCCTTAAAATGAAAAATTTTCTATTTAGGTCATTTAAATTTTTTTAATAAAGGTAAATTTATACTTTGTCCTCTTAAAAATGATAATTTTTTTATTTAATCCTTTAAAATTGATAAATATATAAGTTATTTAAATTGTGAAATTGTATTTTTACCATAATAAAAATTATAATTTAATTTCGATGCTCCCTAAAAATATTTTCTGTCTTCACCCCTATTTGAGTCCCCTCATACACAAATGATTTACATATTTAACATTACACACTATATTAATACCTATCTCGTGAGCCTTACAAATTATTTATCCATCAACTAAAATACTTCACCTTTAAAACTCTGGACAAAGGAGAGAGGGAAAACCCCAACCAGCGACCATTGTTGCTCAATGAACGATAATACTAAAACTTCTCAGCAAAGAGTACAATTATAAAAATATAAAACTTATGTATCAATTATTATGGTATTGAACATGCGCGCCGTTATAATATGCAATGAGAACGAAATCACTACAAAATGTTTCAAAAAAGTTAAAATACATAAAAAGGGGTAATTTTTTAATATAGAAATTTACAATTACAATCATAGAGAAAACAAAAAACCAACAGATAATTAAAATCCACGTGTAAGGAAGTATCTGGTATTGCAGTTATAGGAGCCAATAGAAGCAAAGCACCAGATCATAGAATTTTCCACGTGTCGTGCACTCACCTGAAAGTAAAGAAAAGCAAGTGGTTAGGTCAACTCATTTGGCAATTGCCAGCAAAGTCTTCGCCACCTTTTAAGATTAATTAATCAATATAATTTTTTTGAATAACAAATATTTTATTATTTTTATTTTTATTTTTATTGAAGTGGACTTATGGGGGAGAATCTGTCCCACTTGGACACAGCCTTCGAAATTTGACAATTTTGTGTGTTTCTCACTTCATTTGGACCCACCACAATCTTTGGTCATTTTGGACTTGGTCACTTCTTTTAGTTAATGAAAAAAAATCATTTCTTAATTAAGGGTCTTAATATGACTTAAGACTAACTTACCATAGTTAAACGTGTTAATTGAGGTTTTACGGATTTTGAGATCTTAACTACAAGTTTTATTTAACATAATATTAATGGAACAATCCCCATCATCAAAATAGAATATTATTCGATAATGTTAATTTTTAATGTTTACATCTTTTGTTAATTTGATCATTATTTTCTTTTTAAGTTAAATTTGACCATTAACTTTAAAAAAAAAGTTAAATTGCTTTTCTTTAATGATGTTGATGTGATAACCTATGTGGCAATCTACATGTACTTCATACTAATATAATATTATTTATCTTATATGTCATATCAAAAAAGTAATTTACTAATTATAAAAACATTCAAAAAAATTACTACACATGAATTGCTATATGAGCTGTCATATTCAAAAAATTAACATTTTAGTTAATATTTTCATTAAAAAGAATCATATTGACTCTTTATTTCAAAAGGCTAATTGTCAATTTTGGATCTTTTTAAAAAGTTGAAGGGCGAAATTTAACTCCATGAAATAATAAGAGTCAAATTGACAAATGATGTAAATATTAAGGACTAACTTTAACATTATGCCAATCAAAATAACAACAACTATGGTAGAAGTCTCTAGCATGTGCTTTTATTATAAGGAGTTAATTCTTCTATTATTGAATGGATTATTTTAGCCTTTGTATTATTAAAAGAAATCAAATAAGATCATATTGTAACAAAGTTAATATTTATCGTTTAGAAAATGTAATTTACTGTTTAAAAGAGTTTACATTTTTAAAGCTTTTATGGTTCTAAAAATTAAATATTTTGTTTAAAGTTAAATTACAAACAAGAAAAAATATTAACTTTATTAAAATTTAGCCCTATTTTGTCTTTTTTTTTACTAGTATATGGACTAAATTAATCAATTTAATAATAAAAAGATTAATATGAACAAATTTTTATAATTAAGGGATCGGAAAAAAATATTTTTATAAAACTCCCCACCCCTGATCAATAAAAAAAAATGCTTATGCATGTCGGGAATTTTAATAACATTCGTGATTAAGCAATTATTGTTTTGCTAATAGAATCATGTAATAATAAACCAATAGAGCTAAGGACAATGGAATCTTTTTAATAAATTAGATTAGAGGAATCGAATCATTTTAGTTGATCATTAATTCTTTAATTAATAAATAAAATAGTAAATTGGTAATAAATTTCTTTTGAAATTTATGAAATTATAAATTATAAAATAGTAAAATTACAATTTAACCCACAGACTCCATCTCTAAATAATATACATTCTTTCTCTTTATTTATTTCTGGTCTTTATCGTGCAATGGGGAAAAGGTTGAAACCTTTTTCCTATTAATTTCCGTGTATGATTGCAAGGAATCAACCCAGAAAATATATTTTTATTTTTTTAAATTAATAAAAAATCACAAATTTATGACCAAATGAAGAATTAAATGATATTGAAGAATTAAATGATATTAGATAAACACCCGATTGAGTCTTAACTCGATTGACATGGATATTATTGTCAATATAGGAAAATGTAGGTTCAAGTGTGCTAAAGCGCATTATCTTCCTATTTATGGGTTAGAGAGGAGTTTTAAATAATTTTAAATATTTTCTAAAAACAGATATAATCAGAACTTATAATATTTTTATTAAATAAACAAATAACGTTAAATAATTATCATTAAATTTCAAACCAATATTTTATTTATATGATCAGACCAATTTAATTTCAGATTTTAACTGGAAAATGTTTCTAGTGTTTAAAAATTTAGAATCATAAATTCTCTTGATTGGAAATTGTAAAACTCATCTATTGAAAAATGCTTAAGCATGTCGGGAATTTTAATAACATTCTCGAAAGCGCTAATAGAATGTCGCTGGAAATTTATCATAGCGCTAAGGACAATGGAAATTTTTTAATAAATTAGATTAGATGGATCAGATCATTTGAGTTCATCATTAATCCTTTAATTAATATTTCCCTACAAATCAAATATTAATATGTTGAGCGGAGTTAGCACCAGCAATTTTTTTGGATTATTTTGTTTTTATTTTTTAAAATTTAGTCAATTTATTTTTTTACGATAAAATTGATTGAATTGTTAAAATTTTAATAACAATGACACGACAATTGATATAGTAGTATACATGTATCTTACTGTCGATGTGGATGAATTTTTTTGAATTTTTTATTTAGTTTTTATTGTATACATGTCAATGGCGACCTCAGTACTATTAAATTTATTAAATTTTTAATGGTCTAATTAACTTTTTCATCTAAAAGAAAATAATTTGACTAAAATTTTAAAACCAAGGGCCATAGTGATAAAAAGAATTACGACTAAATTGATAAAATACGTAAACATTAGAAGTTATTTTATCATTATGTCAATTTATAAAATGAGTTAGTATTTATTCTACAAACAGTCTTAAAAATTTGTCATGTGTTTTTTTTAAATATTTTAATATACTCTATAGAACACTTGTCAACCCTTTAATTTTACTTATGAAGTTTAAAAACTCCAGATAGTGTACCAAATACTTTCTCCTATAAAATTATAAAATAATATGATAATTAATAAAATTACAATTTGATCTATTTTGATCCCTAACAAATCCCTGCCCTTTATATTTATTTATTTAAAATTAACATTTTGGTCCTTATCGTGCAATTGGGTAAAGGGAGAAATCTTTTTTCTGTTTATTTTCTAGTATGATTCCAAGGAATCAACCCAGAAATTATATATTTATCTTCTTTTTAATTTGTAAATTAATAAAAAAAAACCACAGAAATTGTGAGCAAATGAATAATTAAATGATATCAAAATAACCTTTGCATGGTATTAGTTTGCAAGTCAACTGTTCCCCTCACGGAGAGGAAAAAAATAAAAGCTAGGCTGGGTGACCTACAAAAATTAAGGTTAAGAACACTGTTTAATCTATAATATTAAACCATAAATAAAATGGTAGGTTACCTTCCATTTAAGGGATTAACTAACTTGATGAATTACATCCTTTATTTTAATCTCTCTATACCAATTTTATTTTGGTAGACCATGATTAAAATGGTAAGTTCGTTAAGGTCACTATAGGTTAGGCCATGGTCCGGTTTAAAATTAATTTTCTATTCAGTACAAATACTCCATTTTTAAAGTTTTAATTCCAATTCAGATTGAACCAAGTTGATAGAAAGGTAAAAATATTGCTCAAAGTCAGGTCAGTTCAAATCATCTTAATCTTTTCATGAGTCGGGATATTAGTCATAGTCTAAAGACCTACCTGAAATTTGAGAGGGTTTGAGTAATAATATAAGATCCAAAAAATGGGTTTTGGCTAAAAAATAAGCCCATTTAAAACATGAGCTAAACTCAGGCTTGAACATTAAAGGACCAGCCCTGGCCCAACTCATTTTTAAGTTTATAATACTTTATATTATATAATTTAGAATACATTTAAAAAAAACAAATCTATACTAAATATATAATATTACTCTAATGTAAACATTAAAATAATATTAAGATGCCTATATAAAAAAATGTATAAATTTATTAAATATTAAAAAATATAATATAAATATTTAAAAAATTAAAATATGCGGACCTAAAATTGACTTGAGTTAGTCTTTTGTAAATATGGGTAGATTTGGACAAAATTTTAAGCTCGTATTTTGGGTCAGGTCGGGTTTGAACAAACATAAAGTATATTAATATCATATTTAGACCTAATCTAAACTTGACCCGTGACCAGCTTTAAAACCACCCGAAAATAAGTTTGACTTTAATTTCTCTGTACCAACATTAATTAGGCATAATGGATTATATTAAAACATGATTAAAATTGTAGGTTACTTAAGTGACTATAAGTGGGGTTGAGTAAGGCCATGGTCCGGCTTGCTCAAATAATCCATTTTAAATATTTAATTTTAATTTAGGTGATCTATACCGTTAATGGAAGAACCAAGTTGATGATTCTTAAGTCAAAATTGGTTTTAATTTTACCACATATATCAACATCAATTTGGTCCTTATCACCTAATTTATCGACTCATTGTCCACCCAAGGATCATTACAAACTATAAGAAGCCGACTTTGCTTTTTTGTCCTTTATTTTAAATGTAAATATTATATTATTCCATCCATAAATTTAAAAAAAATAATAATCAAGAATTGGAAAGAAAATTAGTGTTTTATATTATGTTTTACTTCATTCCTTATATTTGATTTTTTAAAATATGATTTTTTTTCTAAATTTTAATTATTATTTTTTTAATTTGTTAAAACCGGTTGAATCAAGAACAACATGCTTTAGCTATATTCCTATAGGAAAAGAGTTTTTATTTAATTATAGTTTAAATTATGTAAATATTATATACTTTATAATTAAATTTTAAACAGATATTTTATTATATGATTAGACCAAAATAATTCAAATTTTTATTATTATTCAAGTAGGAGCAGTTACATCGAAAGAAATAGCTTTGGCTATTGACCAAGGTTACTGTTCACTTTTGGGTCCTTTTGGATTTACCTCTTTGAAAGCATGAGAAGGTTTTTTTTTGGAAATCATGCTTTTTTAATCTGAAATATTTGAGGTTTAAAGAGAGTTGTTGGGTTTTAACTTTAGGGTTCTTCAGTGTTCTGTCTTTACTTCTTAAATTATGGTTCATATGAATATATAAAATTTTAATATCGATTTAATTATACACATTTAGAGAATTAAATATATAAATTTATTTTTATATTGGATTAATATAATTGTTGATATATGTAATATATAAACGTAAAATATTACTAATTTAATAATATTATTAGTGATTTATCAAAATCAATATATAACATTATAAATTGAATCAAAATTCAAATTTAATTTTGATATTTATTCTAAATATTTTTTTAAAACTAAATCTCATTTATGTAAATTATATATTTACTTCACCCTGTGCCAACTGAAAACACATCAAAGCTAGCGGCAGAGAGCAAGAGGGGGCCCCTATTCTATTATCAAGTGTATAGTCAAATTATCTTTCTATTTGTATGACAAATAAAACCCTTTGCGTGCAATAAACTACTGAATAGCAGCAGTAAAAATGTAAATGGAATGGAATTTAGAAGCATTCGGCATGATTAGTGATATATATTTGCTAGAGGGAATTTTATGGTTTATAAAAATTAATTTCTTTCATTAATGATTGTTAATTTTAACAATATAAAAGAATTTAAGTTTTTTTTCTTAAAAATGTAATGCGTTTTATTATTAATATATATTTTTATAATCGAATTGGGGTCAATTTATTGTTTCTCAATTCAACTAATTTGATCAGTTCAAGTATTAGTTCAATAAAAATTACATAAATATTAATCAATTTAATCAATTCAACTGTTGATTTTCTTTATCTCTATTTTGACATTTTTACGGATTTCAAATGGGTTGTTCAAAGACCGGTCCAACCTTTATATTCAAATTGATATCCAAATTGATTTTTGGTGGTGGGAAACAGTAATAGAGGCCAAGGGGGCCTTGGCACTCTCAAAATTTTTGAAAAAAAAATCAAATTTCCCTTTAAATATGTTGAACAATTTAACTTCACCTCCAAATTTTTGAAAATTAATTTTTTTCGAAATTCTTATTAATCTTGCAAAATTAAAAAATCTCATTAAACAATTAAAATATTTAAAAATTGTATTAATATTCTAAAATCCGTCACTAATTTCCGGTTTCATAAGCTAATCTAATCTAATTAAATTAACCTAGAAAACTCCCCAGACATAGATCTTCTGAAACTCCATTTTCTCCTTTGGTGTCATAGAAAAATGGGAAAGTTGGTCTTGAATTTATAAGCTGAACAGTTGATATAGTTTGGTCTCAAATCAGCTAGGGTTTTAGGGTGTACTGAGTAGTATACCAAAAACGACAGTAGTGGGTTTGGTTTGCTTGGGTTTTTGCAATCCCTATTTGAACGGGATCCTTAAGATCTTTAGCCCTAATTATTTCTTGTCTGAAAATTCAAGAGTAGGGGAAGGACTGCACCTCATTTTTCCATTCTTATTATTTTTCTCAGATAACACGATTGAATGTGTTGTGTAGTCACACAAAGGAAGGTATTAAATATTACTACAACTATATATATATATATATATATCAAAAGCTGCAGTTGAAAATGCTTTTGATTTTAATGCGGGTGTTTCATCAATGGCCTAATCACCACCCACCTATATGTTTTCTAGGGTTTCACAAATGAAACATATTCCAACTTTTTGTTCATGTATATTTATTGTCTTTGCTTTTACAACATGAAGCTATTAAAAAGAGTATTATAGTTGACATTTACTTGCCAATGTTCTAAATCATCTAAAGGGAAATTTACCCAATTAATTAATCTATTTAGGTCTATTGTAATATCGGTTGGTTTAATTGGTTAAGTCGGTTAAATCAATTGTTTTTTATTATTATTTCTTTCTAAGGATAATAAGCTAAACACGAATAGAAGTCGGTTTGAGTTTTAGTTAAAACTTTATACAGCACTATATCATAGTACCCCCACTATGTGAATGAATTTTTTTTTTTTATGTAAAATTATGTTTGTTAGAAGTTTAAAGTAAAATTAAATAAATGAAGCTTTAGTTAAAGATACCATCTTGTGTGAGGGCTCAGATCCTTGGTGGATTTTTTATTGATTTCATATAAAAATATAAAAATAATAAAAAATAAAAAATAAAACCTTATAATGATATTTTTTTATAAATATAATGATATAATTTATTTTTAAAAAAATGGAGTTTTTTAGTCATTACTCAATTGAATTAACCAAGTTTAATACATGGTGTGCTTATATATTATTATAAATATATTTAAAAAATAAATATATTATGTACATTATAAGTCAGTTAAAAAGTTGATTAACGATTATGAACTTTCACCATGAGCAGCCAAAGTAACTTACTTTAACACTACAATATTGAATTAACCATCATAATTAATTTTATTGAACCGTCATGACCGAAAGCTATCAATTAAGTCCGTTTGAACTAAGTCTTACTCTCCTTAGCGAAAATAGTGATATAAGTCTTACTCTCCTTAGCGAAAATAGTGATATTTAGAGAAAAGTTAGCGTTAAAAAAAATAACCCTTTGATTGTGTTTGCCACAGTTGAAGTCATTTATTATATATTGATATTTAATAAAAATTATCATGAAAAAAATGCTGTTTTGGTAGTGCTGGTAAGGTTGGTGCTCTGAAACTTTTCCTTTGAGCGCCCAAGTTTTTAAGTCGCATCGAATGTAATTTATATCTAAACTTTCTTCTAGAAATATTCTGGTTAATTAATTGATAAGGATCAATTCTATTTGTAATTGTTGATATAGTTATAATTTAAAAAAAAAAGCGTGAAATTTCATGATTAAAACTATAGCTATGGTAGCATATATGCGTTATACCTCTATCTTAAGCCCCTCACAAAGATAATCAACCACCGTAAAGACTCAACAACACGACCTTACCAATGCTTCGCTAGAAGAACCTTACACTCATCCTCGCCTAAACATCATATTTGGTGAACCTACATAAATTACAGAAGATATATTAAGAAGGGCTCGTTTGACGACACCAATCAATCCATAACATTCGTCAAACACTTCACTTGATCTCTTCAAGTCAACTTCAAAAGTGTCCTGACACCCTACCCATTGAAAGAGAACTTAACTAGCTGAGCCCCACTCTTAACCCTCACGCTGTCAATACTCCACTCACACTCTCAAAACTTTCAAATCGAGCATATCGCTTCCTACCATTTAGGATGCGAAGATTTTTGTGTTGCAACAATAAGATATCTACTAGCAAATAATGGTGAGAACCAAATGGAATTGACTAGAGAAAACACGAAAAGATGTAAGTAGTTGAGAAGATAAAAACAAAATGCAGCTAGTATAGCAGCAACCCCCTCAAAGCCAAATCACCAAGCAAGGCTCCTAGCTAGATAGCTCAGTAAGCAAAGCTACCGTAAATTAAAACCTTACAGCCTTAGCTTCCTGTTGTATCCTTTACCTTCTTGCCTTGTACTTGCATATATATATATATAAGCAATCTCTTTGTTATCAAATTCAGCAGCTACTTCTTTATTAACATATAAAAATCTTTCTTTTCAGCTTTCATCATTGATCTATCTGCTGCAACTTCGTCGACTTGGGTTTTTTTGTTTTCCTTTTTCGTTTTGGGGTATTTTCAAGTTCAACTTGTTCATGGATTAAAGCTTCTATTGGTGAGTTTCAGGTTAATTTTCATTGCTAATATATATGAGATCTTTTTATTCGTCCTACCCTGGAATTTTTGAACTTGTTCTTTTGCTTCATTGTTTTTGCATGGTGATGAGTTTAAAACTTGGGTTGCTACGTATCGGCAAGAAATATGGAAATGGCAATGTTGAACTGGCTTTGTTCAAGGTAATTCCAACACTACTTCACAAATTAAGCCTCCTTCTTTTTGTTTAAAAATTCCAAATCTTCTAATTTATCATGTTTTATTTCTCATGTTACAAAAATTTTTTAGAAAAAAAAAAGAATCTAACTAGTTTACCAAGCTAACCTATGTTAAGTCAAATTAATTCATATAAATGATTAACTAAGACTTAAATCAATCAATTAAGATAAAAAAAGTTGAATTTTTTTCGTTTTTTATAATCAGAAGGGATGAATTGCTCACTCGAACAATTTCTCCTTTGCAATAATAGTTACAATTAACATATACGTCAATATAATATTTCGAAATAGGTTTAGCGAATAAAAATATTTAATAAAATATTATGAAAGATATTGCGGTCTCTTTGTGGCGGACTAGTGGGTTGGGTTAGTGCTGCCAGATGGGAAATAGGTTAGAGGACATTGGGTATAATTGCTATTTTAACACCTCGAAAAAATAACATAATATTTTTAACTTTAATCTCTTAAAATTTTTTAATTTTATCTTATCTCCTAAAGGGAAATTCTTGACTCCATCCTTATTAGCACCCCCTAAAATAGAAAATTTCTATTTAGGCTCCTTAAAATTTTAAATTTGTAATGGCAAAATTGTACTTTGCCCCCTTAAAATGATAAAAATTTTGATTTAATCCTTTAAAATTTATAAAGATATAAGATATTAAAATGTTAAAACTACATTTTTATTATCATAAAAATATATAATTTAATTTCGACCCTTAAAAAAATTTTCTGATTTCCCTCTTATTTATTAATTCTCCAAAAAATATTATACTTAAACACCGGCTTGTTTTGTTCATTTATCTAGTGTTTGGGGTTGAGCCTCAATTGTTGTGGACTGTCAAAATGAAGTGAATACAATTATTATTATTTTTAAAAATAATCTACACATGGGTTAAGTGAAGGCATAGGTAAATACAAAAAATGAAAAGAACATAACATTCGAGTCATAAATGAGGTGAAAGTGTGAGAATTCAGCTTTTAGCATGGGAATGACCGATCCTTTCCTCTTAATACCTGTCCCATCATTGGCATAATCACTTAATACTCCAACTACATATATATATATATATATATATATATAACTATTTATTTAAATTTTTTATTTCTAAACCCATTTTAAATCCACTCATATTATTAATTTAAAAAAAACTAAAATATATATTTATATTACTTTTATTTAACATTTAATAATTTTATATATAGTATATTAAAATTTTTTAATGTTTAGGTTTAATTTTTATATGCAATAAATTAAATAATATATAAAAAATAATATAATATAACTTAAAAAGAAGGCTTAGGCTAGGCTAGAGCTTTAAATGATTAAGCATGTGTCTTATCCATATTTTAAATGGGCCTAAATTTTTTTGTCTGAACCTCCTAATTTCGGGTGGCCTTTCAGACTTGGGCGGGTAGGTCAGCCTATGAATAGGTCTATTGAAGAGGCTAATTTTAATGGTCAAATTCTATTTTTAGTATTTATACTTTGCGAAAGTTGTAGATTTAGTTTTTGTATTTTAATTTGATTAATTTTAGATCCTATGCATTTTGAAATTTGAAATTTTAGTTTGATCTAAACGATAGCAATTAAATTAGTTTGGTTAAATTCAATTACTAGTCTGTACTATGCATATAGTTGTTAGTTTAGTCCATATCATCCAATTGGATCATTCTTAAGTTTTTGTGGTTTTCAAATTTTGAAATTTTAGTCTTGACACAAATGATAGTTGTTAATCCATTAATTGGAGTTTTAGTAAATATTATGTTAAAATAATAAGCTGACATGACACTATATATATATGGTTGGCGCATCAGATTTTAGAAACAACATAACTTAATGAACTTAATAATTATCGTTTGGTGAGGATTTAAAAATTAGAAAGTGTAAGGACTAAAGTTAATCAAATTAAAGTATATGAATTAAATCCATAACTTTTGTAAAGTATAAGATTAATAGTAGAATTTAACTTTTTATTTATGTGCAGGAGTCGATAGGGGTGTTGTTTTTGCTCCTTGACATGTTTGGTATCTTAGACACTCTTGTTTTAATAATTTCTGTTTTTGATAGGAGGAAACATAATTTTATTCTCAATATTTATATTTTACGTTAATTTAATTTTTTATATTTTTTTAGTTAAATTTGACTCTCAACTTTTTAGAAATGGTTGAAATTGACCACCAATATTTAAAAAAAAAGTTAAATTTTTGTTTTTTAACATAAATACTAATTAAAACATTAAATTTGTAAACATGTTGACCCACATGACAATCGACATGCACTTCATATTTTTTTTAATTTTTATAAATTTTAAATATATTTATTGATTTAAAAAATAAAATAAATAGTGTCATATCAACACAAAGTACACATGTAATGTCACGCGGGTTGCCATGCAAATATCTTTAAGAAATTAATATTTTAGTCAATATTTTTATTATTAAAAAAAAACACATGGACCCTTTTTAAGAGATTAATAATTAAAGTTAGCCTAAAATAAAATAAAAGTTAAATTGATAAAATATATAAATATTGATGCTAGAAAATCATTGACGGACGGATTTATTACTGGGAGGGTGGTTTGAGGTTTGGGCTAAGAAAATGATCCTTTCTGGGTTGGGTTGTAGGATAGTCGATATATAAAGTATCCTTTTAGGCCCAATTGTTTTGAATTAAATAGAAAGCATCTAAGTGTGAAATTGATGTCTAGGAGTAGGAGCTGGGCACGATTGAGAAAGCACCTCTCAACCAGTCAACATTCTAGGCTTTATCAGCACATCCCCAGTCCAATCTAATTGATACACCTGAAGTTTAGTTTTTAGTCCTATAATTTCAATGCCCATGAAACCTTTGCCACTGCTTTAAACATATTTCATCATATTCTTCTTTTTTCGAGATCAACCAATTCTCTAACCACTTCATCTTCATTACCGGTGACCCTAAGACCCGAGTTTTTCCCGAGCTCCCATGCCTCCCATACTTTCTTTTTCCGATTAAGATAGCCAGAATCAGATAAAGAGTTGTTTGCATTTTGACCCCCATGACGATCAAGGTCTTGGAAATTTATTTTTACATTTCCTACCGCTTCCATTTTTTCCTTAAATCCGAGCTCCGCAATTCTTCATTTCTCAGTTTCAAACAAAGATTCAACTTTTCTTGATTGATATTTTTTCCTATACTATATACGCACATAGAGAGACAATATATAAGGATGGAAGAGATAGATGAGAAACCCCTTTTGCGTGCATTGTCTAATCAGGGATGACCGGATGTTTTAAAAAGTGAATGTGAAATGGGATAAAAAAAATTTAAATAGGTATGGAGTGGTTATGGTAAGTGTTTGTTTCTCATATCCTATCTTATTATATAAATTATTATTTTATTATTGTATATTTATAATTATTATAAGAATAAAAATGTAAAAATGTGTTATAAAAAATTCATATGTTTCATATTAAATATTTCAAAAGAACTATGTTTAAATATTTACTTACTTTTAAAAAGATTGAAATGTTAAAAATAACTCGAAAAAATTAAATTGGGGCAGGTTGAGAGGGATTTGGATGCATCCAACATCCATGGAATTAGTAGGTGTTTTCAAGATTACATATGTAACACCCCTTTACTCGAGACCGTTGCCGGAGTCGAGTATGAGGCATTACTAGACTTGACTACTAATTCTGGGCATAAAAATTAAAACTGTCCAACTGCGTCATGTTAACTAAATTGACCATAACTCGAGTTACAAAACTCTAAATTTAGATCCGTAAATTTTCCTTGAAACTAGACTCATATATCTTCTTACCATAATTTTTCCAGAATTTTTCATATGGCCAATTAGTACATTTTATTCATCAAATTTTCCCCTATTTCACTGTTTGATGATTCTGACCTATCTTTACAAAAACTCAGTTATCTCATTGTACAAAATTTCAATAATGTTCTTGTTTATAACCATTATAAAAGTTTCTACTCAACTCAACTTAACCATTAAGTTGATTGCAACATCAACACCTATAATATGTTACCAATAACCAATATCATATCTATTTGGTCTCCAAATAAAACCGAATATCACACATTCAATTTCCATACCAAAATAACTTACCAATTTATACCAAGAAGGAACTATCATATAACACGTACATACCTGACCCTCTTGTTTACCTTCACTAAGTGTTTTCGTCGTTAGGGAATCCGAGAACCGTACACATAGTACTACTCCCGTAACGTATCGCTCACATAGAGCCGTTACTTTATATTTCCGCACACTTAGTGCCAACATCCCGTAACGTATCGCTCACATAGAGCCGTTACTTAACATTTCCGCACACACAGTGCTCATTAACAATTCTGCCCTTATACATAACACATATATATATATATATATTCACATATTATAAATATAAACGCACATAAATACGCACACTCAACCCAATCTTTCTTTCTTTAACATAACATCACATTCGGCCACACTCAATTAAACACATAATTATGTATTCAATCACCACAATCATCCATTTCATGATACACAATTAACTAATACTCACTAACTTAAAGCCTACATTTAAACCTCTACTCAATTTATAACCATTCATTCAACCCCGAAAATATATATATTTACATTCCATACATAATCCAACCCACATTCGGTTGGTATCCATGTATAATCTCATACCCTATCACATTTATATACACTTATACATAATTCAACCAACCAAGAAATTTATATAATAATTACATGTCCATGATAATATATTATCGCATTTAGCAATCATATTTAAAATCACATATCACATTCGGCCATCAAGACTTTAGATAAAATTTCATTTGGAAACATACATTTCAATTTAATATTTATTTGTTTACAACTAATTGCTTATAAACTTACTTTGGTGATGGATGAGTTAAGATTTTCCGGCTACTCGTTTAATTTAGCCTTCCCCAATCCGATTCCGGTTCTTTCCGTCCTTGATCTAATATAGTTTCAAAAAGAGCTCATTCAAATCAAGTTTCATTCATTCTAGCTCAAAATACAAATTTGGAAGATTTTCTAATTTACCAATCATTCGAAAATGTAACCAATTTATACACTTTTGAGCTAGAGCCGAATACTCCTTAAACTCATTCAAATCCCTTTATATCATTAAAATTAATCAAACATATAATTTATAATTTACCCTTTTACCCCTACATTTTTAACCCTTTTGCAATTTAGTCCCCAAAGTAAAGAACACAAAATGTCAAAAATCCACCCATACCAACTAAAAGTCGAATATCCTTAGTACATATATCATTTCATTCCTTTCATTTTTTTTTCTTGTTATATAGTTCATGCATGGATTTTCTTTTCATGAATTCCTCATTAAAATAAATTCCATCAAAGATTTTCAAAGAAGAATTTGGTAGTCTAACATACATATATCTTGTTCTAGCCTTAAGCACACAAACACCAAATTTATAACCATGGCAACTTTCAAATGATACTTCTAAATCAAAAATTCGAACATGGATTATCTTTACACAAGTTTATATAACCCATTTATTTATGCATTTATACCCTAAATTATTTATTTTCATAATTTAAGCCTTCACTCATCCCTTTCATCTAAATTCCTACTCAAAACATGTTAATGTCTAATCTATGCTCAACATTCATCCTTCAAACATATCAAAACCCAAAACATTTATTCATGGCCGAACATAGAACATGCTTAAATTTCCAAAATTTCTACTTGGGTTTGATAGCACTTAAAATAACTAACTCAAAGATGCAAAAATTTACAAAAACTAAGCTAAATTACTCACCTCAAGGAGACATGCAATGACCGAAATTATGGAAGCTTAAGTTTCTTCTCTGTTCACTTTGTTTTCGTGAGAATGATGAAGCAAGTGGGAAGAAGAAATATGGTTTCTGTTTCTTTCTTATTATTTATCAAATAATAATAGTTTATTAGGTATCATCCCACTATCTCATAATAATAATATATAATAATATAACTTAATCATAACTCATGGTCATTGTCGTCCACTAATATGGAATTAAAGGCTAAATTGCAACTTAAATCTCATGTAAGAAGAAAACCATTCAATTGGGCCCTAAATTCCACAATAGTTATTTTAATACTTACTCAATTTAATCCTTTACTTAAATTAGCCACTCAAACATGCAAATAATTCTACGATATTTTAACACATGCTCAAATACGTAACATAGATATCAAATAAAGTATTAAGATATTTTTCTAACTCGAATTCGTGGTCCCGAAACCACCATTCCGATTAGGGTCATATTCGGACTGTTACAACTCTCTCCCCTTAAGAGATTTTCGTCCCCGAAAATCTTACCGGTGAATAAATATGGGTAACGTTCTTTCATTGATTCTTCGGTTTCCCAAGTTGCTTCCTCGACCTCATGCTTATGCCACATTACTTTAACCAACGATATTTTCTTATTTTGCAATTCTTTCACTTCACGAGCTAATATTGCGAATCAGTTTTTCCTCATAAGTCAAATGGGGCTGAATTTCAATCTCTGATGGACTGATCACATGAGAAGGATCGGATCTATAACGATGAAGCATCGACACGTGAAAAACATTATGAATCTTGTCTAACTCCGATGGTAACCTCAATCTGTACGTAACCGGCCCGATGTGCTCTATAACCTCATACGATCCAATAAATCTCGGACTCAACTTTCCTTTACGACCAAATCTAAGTATCTTTTACCACGGCGATACTTTCAAAAACATTTGATCACCTACTTGGAACTCTATATCTTTTCGTTTCAAATCCGCGTATGACTTCTGACGATCTGATGCTGCTTTCAAACTTTCTCGAATTACTTTAACTTTTTGCTCTGTCTCTCTGATCAAGTCAACCCCGTGTAATTTGCCTTCACTTAGCTCGGTCCAATATAGTGGTGTACGACATTTTCGACCATACAAAGCTCATATGGTGCCATTTTGATACTTGATTGGAAGCTGCTATTATATGCAAATTCAATCAAAGGCAAGTATCATTCCCATGTTCCCTCAAACTCAAGAACGCAACATCTCAACATACCCTCGAGTATTTGAATAACACACTCGGATTGACCATCCGACTGAGGGTGAAAAGATGTGCTGAAATGCAATTTAGTACCCAAAGCATCCTGCAGTTTCTTCCAAAATCGCAATGTAAATCTTGGATCTCTATCCGAAACGATAGAAATAGGTACTCCGTGTAACCGTACGATCTGCGATACGTACAACTCAGCCAACTTCTCAAGGGAGAAATCAGTACGTACCGAAATAAAATGAGCCGATTTCATCAATCTATCAATAATAACCCAGACTGAATCTTTCCTACTTGGCGTCAAAGGCAAACCCGATACGAAGTCCATAGTGACTCGATCCCACTTCCACTCAGGTATCATTATCGGTTGAAGTAGTCCCGATGGCACCTGATGCTCAGCTTTCACTTGTTGGCATATTAAACATTTCGACACATATTCAGAGATGTCTCGTTTCATGCCATACCACCAGTAATGCTGTTTCAGATCGTTATACATTTTCGTGCTACCCGGATGAATCGACAATCTACTACTATGAGCTTCATCACAAATCTTTCTAATTAATTCAGGGTTTTTCGGTACACAGATCCGATTCTTAAACCGTAAGCATCCTTCAGCATCTATCTGAAATTTTAAATCCGCGCACGAGTCACAATGACTTTCCTTCATTTTTAAATCATCATCGAATTTTTGAGCTTCTCGAATCTGCTGTTCAAATAATAGTCTTACTCTCAACTCAGCAATGATCGCCCCATCCTCAGTCATAGCTATATCCGCATTCATTGTGCGTAGAGTAAATAGTGATTTTCGGCTAAGTGCATCGGCAACCACATTAGCCTTTCCTGGGTGATAATCAATCACGAGTTCATAATCTTTCAATAGTTCCAACCATCATCGTTGTCTCAAATTCAGATCGTTCTGAGTCATTAAATACTTTAAACTCTTATGATCCGAATAAACATGGCATTTCTCACCAAATAGATAATGACACCATATTTTCCAAGCAAAGACTATAGCGGCCAACTCAAGATCGTGCGTCGGATAATTTCTCTCGTGTGGTTTCAACTGTCTCGAAACGTAAGCTACGACTTTACCCTCTGCATCAATACGCAACCCAGCCCATTTAAAGATGCATCACTGTAAATAACAAATTCCTTTCTCGATTCTGGCTGAACGAGCACTGGAGCTTCCGTTAATAAGGTCTTCAGTTGATCAAAACTCTTCTGACACCTTTTTGACCATTCAAATTTCACATTTTTCTATAATAGTTTTGTCATCGGGGTTGCTATCATCGAGAATCCTTTCACAAAACGTCTGTAATATCCAGCAAGCCCCAAAACCATACCGACTGTGAAGTGGTAATGGATTTGATAACATTTGTTTGCCTTACCGCTTCATTATAAGAGGATTTGATATCTGTCAATGAAGCCTTGACAATGTTTACAAAAACTAAGATCTTGGGACCTTATGCCCAAATTTGAGTCTCACACTGTGAAAAATATGTTCGTGTAAATGATACAATTGAATAAGTTTATTATAAGAGGAGTTATATGCAGGTAAGCAAAGACAATAGATACAAAGGTTGACGAAGAAAACGATTTTCATAATACAAAAGTGCAATATTATTTCGTTTTGTATAACCAAGGTATTCTTCATGTTTGTAGCTTTATCTCGTGACAATGTTATTTCTAAGGTTCAAATTAGAAGTATTTTTAGAAGTACAATGTGTTTTATCAATGCATCTAACACTTTTCAACGAATGCATATTTTTTGAAAGAAAGAAATTTTATAAGTATAATGCATTTTCCATGCACATAATGAGACTGGAGATCCACACATACAATTGTGCGTGAGAAAACTTGAACTTATATATTCAAAACTCAAAATCTCAACCTTTTCTAACAATACAAAATGCAATTTATTTTAAATGCACTAACGATGGATTGTTCTTGGCATGGTTCTGAGCTTTCTGGCCTTTTTTGTTGGCTCTGAATCTCTCGATTTTATCATGCTTTGTGTTCTTTGTTTTGATTGCTTTTGCTAGTGAACTCTTTATCACTGCTTGAGTGTAGGTTGCTTCTTCCTTCTAATAAATTTACGTGATTGAGAAAAAAAATGGATTACATTTCCCTTCCAGGGCTTAAGCGATACAAAAGTTACTTAGGAGGGAAAGGATTTTTATTAGATGTGATTCCAATGGAAGGTGTTAAGAATTAGTGTTAGTGGTTGTTAGGGTGTTCATGGGATATGCCAATATGATTTTAGATAGAAAGGGGTAAAAAGAAAAAGACAACATATGGGGCCATGTAAGAAAATGCAGCTAATGATAACAAAACCATAAAAGAAAAAAGAAAAATGATCTTGCACTGATTGAAAGGTTGTAGACTCTGATTGGCAATCGAGGTTTCGAGATACCTCGGTAGGGCTGGGATTGAGTGGTTGACCACTTTTTATAGAATTGATTAAAGTAATAAAATTGTTGTTTATTGAATGGAGGAGAAATAGATTCAAGATTTGATTAAAGACTGACTATGCCACTTGTGAAAAATCAGTTTGGTTTCATGCTAGGAAATCCACCATATGGTAGCATTTCTTGGAGACAATGATTTAGAAAGAAAGGAAATTAACCGACAGGGATGGTGAGTGTGGCAGATTTTGGAATTAAATTTTGGGTTAATAAAACATCTAAAATTTTTAGAAATTTAATGATTTTGTTTTTGAGATGTTTAATTATATGATAGATGCTAATTATATGATTGGGATTGTCTGATTTAAGGAAAAAATCATGTTGACTTAGCCACAATTAAGAGAAATTATTTTATGAACCCTTCCCACCACATCATTCATAATCCATTTTTAATTATTTAATGACATTTTAATAAATTTTTTCATGTCATTGATACATATTTTAGGTAATTTTGTTATCCTGAACTTTGAACTTTGAACCCAGAATTCTGAACTCGAACCCGAATTTGAATTCGAAGTTTAGTGTTTAGGGTAAAAAAATTACTAAAATTATATATAAATGATATGAAAAAAAAATTAAAATATCTTAAATAATTAGAAATGGACCATGAATAATATGGTTGGAAATGTGATTAAAAATTACATAATTTTAGGAAAAAATCATGTTGACTTCACCACAATTAGAGTGATTCAAAATTTAGGGGTGAAACCTTTTGTCATTCATTTCCCTCCCCAGATTTGTAATAAGAAAAAGGAGAAAAAAAATCATAATATTAAATTTATATGATTGCATAATACTTTAGACTTTGAACGAAAGCTTTTGCTGTAAACACAAAATGTTGGATTAACATGATGTTGACATATGCAAGGAATGTCATAATAGGTTGGTTCAATTGATAGAGCATTGATTAACATAATAGCAAAAATCAAAGTTGTCTTAAGTAAAAAGTGATGTACACTTTTTGCCAATATGCAAATGTTGCATTTGGTCACATGGGGTGTATTTGTTAGAAACATGGATCTAATTAATGTTGCACAATGGTTGAAGAGAAGACCAAAAAGCACATGGTTGGAGATGATGTCTTTCCATCAAATTCACATTTTCTGATAAGGGTGTGGTTTTGGACTTAAATATGCTTTTAATTTGTACTTAGAAAGAGATTGACATTGGTGCATCAAGTTAACTAAGGATATTATGCAATAAATTTATAAAAATTAAATGTGATTATGAATATAATGGTAAAATTGAGATTATGAAAATCATTATATTTTGAGTGTAAATCCATCATATATATTTTTGGTTTATATAAAAATTTAAAAAAGAAAAAAATATTCTTAAAATAATATTTATTACTTTGTAAAAACAATAGATTTTTGTGAATTTCACAAGAGACTCGATTGACGGGTGGCAATAGTCCAATCTAAATATTTTCTTTGAATATAAATGTAGTGGTAATAAATTTATATTTTAATACTGTTGAACACTATTAAACGCATACTTAATTTTTGAATTTATAATTGTTTTATTTATAGATAATATAAAAATTTGAAAAAGATAAAAATATTTCTAACAAGTAGTTAAGTGTAATAAAAAATCTCATTATACTCCTAAAAAGAGAAATAAAATTTGTTAGCTATAAACTAATTATAATTGTTGTTAATTTTTACAAGAGTTTTACCTGTTGATTGGTCTGGTCGGTGACTCACCCTTTGGGGTTTCTTCTCCACTATCACAATTGCTTCAGCCACTCCACATCTTTTTCTTCCATTGGTGCTTTTACAGCCTCCACTTCATTTTTTTATCTATCTATCTCTTAGGGTTTTCCTTTTTGCAAGAAGTGCTCCTAATGATTCAGATCTTACGGCATGTTCTAGGTTTTAGGGTCTTTCAGTTTTTTTTAAAACTAGGGTTTGCTAAAGGATCTCTCTCACACAAACAACACCCAGGACTTTGGGGTGTATAAAATACCAGGTTTTGAATGTATATATATGCCCAAAAAATCAACCTGTCATCTCAAAATCTTAGGGTTTTTCTTTCTTTCTTGATTTGTGCTTTTAAGTTACAGATTTGGGAATAGCAGTTTTAGGGTTTGATGGGTTTTCCAGTGTATATCTTCACTCTCCATCATTTTGGGCAAAGTTGTACAAATTTAAGCAGACCTGTAAGAACCCTAACTAGAAGTGATGCCCACATACCTATTTAGCAAGAAGAACTTAATGTGAGTGGTCCAAGTGAAAATGGTGGATTTGAGGACAAGTTCAGAAAACTTTTATGAGGTGAAGATGGTAAAAAAGAAAATGCAAACCAAAACAAGGATCAATGGCTTTAGGGTCAAAAGTACTCTTGCTGTTTTTCCTTTTTAGTTTTTTTTTTTTTTCAGTCAGAGAACACTTACTCATCTTCACATGGGTGTGGATAAGTAGATACCAGTTCAGGTCCGTAAGGCAGATTATTCACTCTCATTTTAATTTTAACCTTTAGATTCACCCATTGGCCTTTTGGATGTAAAAAAGAAAATGGAGATTTGAACTCTTTTTTCTCTCAAATTGTATATAGTCTGTAGGGCATATATAGACTAAGCAGACAATTTTGGTTTCTGGCTATTTAACAGATATATAATCATGTACAAGTCACTCACAGTCACAGACATGAAAGGATGAGGAGTTAAATAAAAGAGAATATCCAAATTATATATTTGGGGTATTAATGGCTTAAGAGACAAATATACTCAAAAGGATGAACGTATTAGGGGGAATAGTAACAAGATTTGAAAGTATTTGTGTTTATAGATAATAAAACGGATACAAAAGATACCGTGATTTCAGGGTTGCTGATGCAATTGCTAGCAGTGCGATGTAGTGTCTAATTGTCGGCTTAAGTTGGAACTTGAGGCAGTAATTGCATGGTTTTTTAAAATAGGATTAGATTGGTGGATTGGATCGAGGATGAGTAAATTCAATTATTCATGTAAACAAAAAAAAAAGGGTGAATCCGTTAACTTGTTTTACTTATTCTTTTAAAAAGTTTCAAAGTATTGGACGGTCATATTTAGTGAACCAAATCATCAATAGTGGCTACAACTTAGTTTCAAGTTTTTGGTATGTCATATATCTTAATTCCTATGCAAAAATATGGGTGCAATATGTATTATTATAAAATAAACATATAAAATATTAAAAATAAATCGATAATTTAGTGTTAAATAATTTATTATACAACAATCAATCTAAAGAAAGCCTAATATGTACATACGTGTCTTATATATTCAAAAAATAATAATAACTTTATCCATATACATTTTTTTTTTAAATTACTAAGCTGACAATCCATATGCATATTTAAGTATTTATTAAATATAAATATCAAATCAAATATTTAAAAAAATTAAAAAAGAATTGAATGCAATAACTTATACATTTAATTTTAGCCTATTAATTTGTAGTTTGAATTCTCTATATATTTCAAATTTTCTCATTGCTAAAGGAAATGGTCAATCAATGTTTTGTTCCAATATAAAATATATATGTTACTCATGTTTAAAATGGTATATACTTATATAAGCAGATCGAGCCTTGGCTTAATTGTCATTGTTGCTATTACAACATTCAAGAGGATATAAGTTTTAGTGTGGCACACTTTTCTTTTTATTTAAGGGTCGAGGGATTTAGATTTTTATTTTCTAGTTTTATTTAAAAATTATATAAAAATTTTAGATTTTAAATAAAATGTATATTTATACAAAAAATAAAAAAATGAACTAAAAAATTCAAAATTTTTTATTAAAAATAAAATATAAAAAACCCGAGTTTTTTTTTCCGGTTTTCAACAACTTTTTTCGATTCTTGAACTTCCTATTTCTTATTGGTTCAAAATAATCCAAGTTACCTCCAATTATTTGTTACCAGTTTAACAGATTAAAATTTCAATTCTTAATTCAACTAATTTTATCCGACAACATTCCTTATCTTAAAAATTTTATACGCATATGACTAAAAGAAAAAAAGTAAGCTAAAGCACGATTTGTTTTCATGTATGAATACCTATTCCTTATCTTTTATTTTTGCCCCTCTTCTCATTTTCAATCATACACTTTTGAGATATGACAACACCCCCGTTCCCTAAATATCTTTCCTATTATTTTATCTAAGGTACCCTTTGTTTCCACATGTTTTGCTTCATTGTAGGGGAGAACTTTTGTTGTAATGTAGCATATCAGTGGTGAGTTTTATTCAATAAATGATCAATTTAGTGCAAGATGTCCCAATACCATTTGGTGCTTTGTTGCTTTTCTATATACCTAGTGTTTTTTTGGGAACAATTTTTATCCTAATTATCCATGGGAGGGTGGGGGGAACTTAATTATAATTTATGTGGGGTATATTAAGAGAGTTTTTTTTTTTTTTTGAAAGAAAGAGAGTAATGATTGTATGAAATAGGGATAAGTCTCAAAATTATATATGAATTTTGGTTTAATGTGTAATTTTATATATGAATTTTGATTTTATGTAATTTCATACATAAAATTTTGATTTGATCTAATTCTCATAAATTATTAACACAATTATTGATATAATGCCATTTTATATTTATATATTATATACACAAATAATTATATTTATCCAATATAAAAATAAATGTATATAATTGAACCAAAATTAAAGTTTTATGTATACATTTGAACCACAATAAAAATTCCATATATATAATTTAACCAAATTAAAATCCATGTATCAAATTCCATATTGAATAAAAGTTCATGTATAATTTTAAGAATTTTTCCTATGAAATAGGGTGTATTACTTTCATTCAGATCATATTATGTGTAATAATTAATTATGAAAATAATTTATTAGTGATTTTATAATAAATAATTGGTTAAAAGTGATAAACAATCAGTTCTCTCTTTAACAATAACTTCCTTTAACAACATTTCATTATAACAATTAAATTTATTTTAAAACCGATTTTTTATGTTTTATTTTTTACTTTCTATAACAACTTTCCATCTTTATCAACAACAGTCACAATGTTTGAAGTACATTGTTTCCTAAATTAATTGTGTATAATAATTTATTATCCCAAATTTAATAAAATTAATTCGATTCTTAAATGAAATAAAAAACAATAAATTTTAGTGAAGATATTATTTAAATAAAATATTTAAATTTTATATAAAAATATATTAATTTTACTTTATTAAAAAATAATATTAATAAATAAAATAATATTTATAAATAAATATTATTAAAATATAATTTTAAATCTCATTAATTAATTATTATAATTTAAATCATTACAAAGATTTTAATCCTGCCACATGTAGATTTTATCCATTATTTTGAAGGTAGACCAATTCAATTCAACGTTTATATTATTATTATTCTTCTTTGAATTTAATTTATTTAAATTGATTTGAAGTATAAAAAAAATTATATACACTATGATGAAATTTACTCAATTTCCAAAAATGATTTAAAATAAAAAAATAAAAAAATGGGTGGACTATTTTGGTAAGTGTTAAACTTTTGTTATTAGCTTTTAATTTCCCATCGAATAGTCAAGTTATTGCTTTTGTGATTGAAGTAAAAAATTCTTCTTGTTATGATGTATGCATTTTCCAAATCATTTATTTCTCTTCGGCATTTATTACCCGTTATGACATTTCTGGTATGTGTCAGTATATAGACTTTATTAATTATTAATAATTATTGTTAATAAAATCAGGTTGGGGTCTAATAAATCTACTTGCTATAATTTTTCCTTAACAATTATTAAATTATTTATTGAATTTAATAAATAAAAAATTAATTTATCGAATTAATAATTTTGTTCGATCCTTATAATGTTGGTTTTGAATTAATTATACAATTCAACACCTTTGATACCTATTTTCTCATAATATAAATATAAAAATATCTCTATTTTTCATAATTATGCATGTTTCATAGGTTTTGTTTGGGGTAATAATTACACATTGTTGTAATTGTAAAGAATTTTAGTTCTCTAAGGCGTATTTGACTAATAAAATATAATTATATCGTAATTCTATATCATATTTTACAGTATAAATTGTAATTATAAGATTATATATTTTTAAATTCTAAAAATAATATTAATTATATAAAAAACCATCAATAATACTTGAAAAAAATAAATTCTCTAAACAAGTAACAATATTTAAAATCAATCATGGTATATATTATGTTAGTCCAAGAAAGCATCAACAATACGGTTACTAATAAATTAAATCAACTAAAAATAAATATTCTATACAATTTTATCTAATTAAGCATGCATTCCATATTTGTTGGTCTATTCCTTCTATATTATTTAATATATACTCATTATGATCACCAATTGGTCATTGGAAAAATATAAATAATTAATAATAAATATTATGTAATTTAGTTAAATATTTTGTAGGTCCAAATGTATGAGAAATTATCTCTTCTGTAAACAAGATTAATGAAATAACATATAATTACATTTAAAAATAAATATATGTCAAAAAATAAAAATAATATTATCGTATAAAAATAAATTTTAAAACTTAAATAGTGTATATGTATATTTGAAAAATGTAATTGATTTTAAATATAATTACTCACATAATTACTTAAATTCTCATCCTTCCTTAAGAATTGAAAATTGTTATTAGAACACTCCAACTACATTCAATTTAATAGTACCCACTAATTACAATAATTATTCAAATATATCGCACATATGTAATTATAAACAACTACACCAAAAATTTAATTTTTATGTTACTTTTCAAAATATTTGAAAGCTTTTATTTTGTTCTATTTTTTATGATCATTCCAGGATAGCTTAAATTTATCATACACAATAAAGCAAAAGAAAATCATAAAATCAATTATTTTTCCAAAAGATCTTATATATAATCAAATTTCTTCAATTTTTTTAGATTGGTGAAATTTGAAAATTTCCAATAATCCCATGTAGCATTTTATGTATTTTAAGTGTTCATGCATTCATCTATAAATAAAACCAAGCTCTCAATAGTTTTCTCTAACTTTTGAGTGTTTCTTTCATTAAAGAAATACTATAAGAGAGTTTATAGTCGAAATTTTGTGTTATATATTATGTATATATACATATAAAATAAAAAAGAGAAAGAAATAAAGAAGTAAGAGAAAATAGTTAAATTAATGGGAGTCGAGATCTAGATTCAAGCTTAACTAAATAAAGTGGAATTCGGCACTTGTAAGTGTCGAGTTCCTAACTCAAACTTACTAGCTAATATTCTTTTTCTTTATCTCTTCTCAAATCTTGAGGAAATTCAATGATTAAAAACCTATGCTAAACTCAAACATCTATGATGGTTGATGTACTCCTATATAAAAAAAAAAAAACCAACCTATTTTAAGAAATAAATTTCATAAAAATTTAGATTGAAAAATAATTAAAAATTTTCCACTAACAAAGTAAAAAAACCTTACAAAGTTTATCATGTATGTTTATCATATGCTGCAGAAAATCAACCTAATTTAGCTACAAATTGTAGGAGAAATTATCATAAAGAGTGAGCTTGATCGTACTTCCATGGTAATGAACCATCTAAAGCATCTAAGCATGCACAAAAAGGATGCCCACTAAAGTTTCTATTATTTCATAGCTTAGATTTCAATAGAATTAATCTCCACAAGTATTAAATTAAGTAATTAATTCACAAAGTCATGCAATTGTATATGCTTAAGTTTAGGAACATTGAGCTGTACTGCTTGAAGTCATGATGTCCACTATATTATAATATTCCATCATACATGAAGTTATCCCTATAATTTCTACTTAATATTATGAGATGAAATGATGGATATGTTGTTTAGGCTTTGAAAAAACCATGGCCTGAAAGTGGAAGAAAATTGCTTGTAAGGCCATAGTGGATCCCATAACCCACCCTATGTATGCAACCATTTCCTATAAAAGCTTACTTCACCACCAACATATAAGGCAAAACCAATGAACAAACACTAAACAGACAGAGCAAGTTTTAGATCAATTGGTTTGAAAACAACAACAACAATAACATAAAAAAGATGTTGATCTTCATTGCTGAAATTAAGGTTTTACAATGAATCTAATTAAGATACTATATTTTACTTACTCTGAACATAAACAAAGGAATTGCATAACATCATCCTAAAATGATAAATCACCACACAACAATCATTAAAAGAGTCCACAATAAAAATCCCAAATAAATATTTTTAAAAAAAAAAAAAAACCTTGTTCATACCATAGTACATACCATATAGAAAGTCAGCAATAACATAGTGCATGCCTCTAAATTTTATTGTTGTAGCCTTCCCATGGTTTGCCAAAAGGCAGAAAGCCAGTGATCTGATGCTGTCAAATTAATCGTTTGTTATAATTAGGTTTGGTTCTAGAATTAGCAGCTGACAAACATAAGATCAAAGAAATTATGTTATAAAGGGACTTAGTACTTACCTCTTGGTTAATTCCAGAGTTTTGTAGACAATTGAACATGGAATTGGGGTTCCATTTGTTAATAATTGCTAAAGATTCATCAATCATATCACCAGCAGCAACCTGTTGCAAAGAAGGGTTGATCTTCTTGTTGTGGTGGTGGTGTTGGATACTGGATTCTTCACCTGTCTGAAAAGAACACCATGAACTGAGTTTGGTCTCATCAGTACTACCACATAGCTTTTGATTCCACATGTTCTTTGCTTTGGTTCTTGCCTTTGCCCTTGCTCTTGCCTTTTCCCTTAAATCCCTTGCAAGAGGGTGGAACTGGAAAGTGGTTTTTTTAACCCTTTTCTCTGTAGGTTTCCTTTTAGAGATGGTACCTTCTAAAGCAGACACCACTTCATCCTCGGAAGTTGAAGATGGACTCTTTGCAACCGCCGCCGCTTCCGCAGCCGCCGCTGCGGCAACGCTGTTGTTATTATTATGGGAAACACGGGTTCTGGCTAGCTTCATGATTTCGTGCCTCGCCTGTATGAGCAACCATTCCACGGTCCTACTAGCTTTGTCGTAGCCTAACATGTCTTGCAAACCAAAGAACTCACGAGCTACATCGAGGGACAACCTCATCCTCCGGTCTCTTGGTCCATTCGCCGTGTTGATCTTGCTGTGTCGGTCTCTCTTAGAAGACGACCGCTTTTGCTGCTTTACTTCAGTGTCGGCATTATGATTGTTGCTCTTCTTCTTGGTGCAGTCCACGGCTGAAGTTGCAGGCACGTTAACAATGGTGCCCGAAACCGAATCAGCCATTAATGGCTGTTGGTTTTGTTCGTGATGGAACAATAGATCATGATGTTGGTGAAGGAAAACATCATGGTCTTGGTCTTGAAACACTTGTTCAAGCTCACATTGACTATAATACGGAGAGGGGAAATTGAAGAAACCAAAAGAAGGATCTTCCTGTTTAGAATCCGTAACGAAATGAAAGAACGAATGGTCATTAATTGGTTCTTCACTGCTGCCATTGCTGTTTGAAGGATACATTTGGAAAGGCCAAAAAAAAAAAAGAAGCTTTGAAATTGCACCGCTAGAAACAACCCTATTAGAAACTAGATTTGAGAATACGACACATGCACCATTAAGGATAGTCTAATTATGGTTTTATTTTCTGCAAATGAAGACTCAGTGTTTTTTGAGGGAAATCAAAGTACTCAATATCTTCAATCCCCATGCTTGTTTTGATTTCTTCTTTTGTTCTTTTTTTCACTCAGTTTATAGAGATAGTTAACTAAGCATGTGGATGAAAAATCTGAGTGTTCATTTTTGGGTGATAGAAACTAGAAAGAGAGAGAGAGAGAGAGAGAGAGAGAAGGGGTGTGTATTTACCCTTCACAAGCAAAGGACAACTACAGCATGAGAAAGACAGCAGAGATGATGTACTCTCTATGGCTATAGTAGCAGAGTTGTCTCTGTTGCAATAGATAGAGAGAGAGAGAGAGAGAGAGAGAGAGAATATGAGGGGATTGAATTACAATTCTGAGGAGGCTCAAGCACCTCAAAGATACCGCTCAATCCCCATCTCTTTCTTAATTTTTTTCGTTAAATTTAGAGTACAAACAAGTGAGATTTGTATCGAAATGATTGAACAATGAACCGGTATAGACAATTATTACTATCATATATCCTCATTAAATTTAGAGTTTTGAATCAGTAAGGATAGATTAAATTTATTGTTAAATTGATTGAATTGAAAATTATCTCGAGTATCGGTCTGAAAAATAGTATCTAATCAGTTCAACAATAAACCAATACAAACCGATAAAAAAACTTGTTGAATAAGAAATAAAACTAAAATATTTTATTTTTTAATAAAACCAGAATAAACTACACATTTACATAAATTGGGACTCAAACCCGAGATCCCAAAGTTCCTAGAGCCTAAAGCCTCATTAATCCATGGCCTTATTGATTACTATTTTTCTAATTGGCATTGTTATGATCAATGTTTTGAAAATTGAATCGATGATCGAACTAGTTAGACCACCGTTTCGACTGCCAATTCAATAATAATTAAAAGTATTTTAAAAAAATTAAGTTAGATCAACTACCATTTTTTGTCTCAGTTTTCGATTTTTTACCATTTCACAAACGATTTAATCTATATATGATTTTATGCCATTAGTTGAATTGATCGAACCATCATTTTTTTATTCAATCAATTCAACCAGCCAATCCAATTCGATTATGCTATCATTAGTTGGTTCCTTAAAAGATTGTGAATTTACCAATAAATGGTTGGAATAAGTGGGTGGACTTTTTCCCAACAGAGATGAAGACAAATGGGTAGAGGTATGACCTTGCCCCCTCCCAAATGGTAGATTTGCCATTGAGTCCCTTAATTTTTTATGAAATTACTTGTTAGTATAATAGTAAAATTACACTTTAATCTCCAAATAATTTATGATTCATTTCTATACTCTATAAAGCGATTTTGTTTGGCTTCATTTATTCTGCAAGTACTTGCACCAAATTCGAATTCTCAGATTTTATCAAAATACCACTTCCATCCAAATAAATTTAAATTTAAATTGTAAAGAGCTTTAAGACATTTGTGATTATAAAGAAAAGAATGGCATAATTTGGGTTACCTAATACTCCTGCATTTAATCAGAAATGGTGTTAAAGAAAAAAAGGGCATTCGCATCTCTTTCAAACATTTGAAGTGGGATAATGTGTGAATAAAACAGTGAGGTCGTGGGATGTGAGTAGATAGGGAACACTTAGTGTTGTGCCACCTTCACGTGGTAACAGGTATGTGACTTTGACAGTGAACTCATTTTTATGTTTCTTTCACTGTCTCCTCTTTTTAATTTCTTCTTCAAAATATTAACCTAGTTAGTGAAAATTAGAACTTAAAATCCCCCCCCCCTCACCACACAAACTGTTTAGTAACTTCTGTTTTTTTTCGCCTAGGTTATTGGGCTTTATCTTCACTTCTGCTTTGTCCTAACTTGTTATGGCAAGATTCATGATAAAATAAATATGCAAGTAGAAAAAATTATTCAAAAAATTGTAAATATTTGAGAGGTCAAACCATAATTTTTATTATTTTATTAGCTATAATCTTATACAATTTAGTGTTGTCATTATTTAAAATTATTAATGAATGGTGCGTTACATTATTTAGAAGAGAAATTAAGTTTAAGTATTGAAAATAATATTGTTAAAAATAATGGGTTGGTTATAAAAAAATGCCTAAATTTATGTACTTTCAATTGGACCAAGGCTGAATAGACCTTTATCACCTAAGACCACTAGGCATGCCTTTTTCATAAGACTGACTCTTATAGATAAAGGATAGCTCCAAAGTTTGACCATACAACATTAACAAGTGGAAGTATAAAAGACACAAGTTCATAATACCCTTTTTTTTATTTTTTTCTCAGGGTAAGTTTAGAATATTTAAAATTAAGAAATACCAGTGAAATATAGGTTTAAGAGCTGAAATTAAATTATAATTTTGTATGATAATAAAAATGTAATTTTAAAAGATTAAATTAAAATTTTATCATTTTAAAGTGTCAAAGTATACTTTTATCTTTACTAATTGAAAATTTTAAAAATTTAATGGGCCCTGCCAACCCCTTAAATTCATCTTCGTTATATATATATATATATATATATATATATATATATGATGTTTTAGTTGATGTTATAGTGTTTTAGGTTTGAGTTTGTTTACGTGTAGATTTTTTATTATAGATTTGATACAAAAATATAATAATAGTATTATTATTATATTTATTATTTTACTAAAAGAATATATTTTTTTAACACTTTTCAATCAAGTAATTGTTTGATTAATTCATGACATCAACTCAATCAAACATTTGAATCTAGATTAGAGATGGATATGGAATGAGGCGGGGTGGATGAGCTCAACCGTTGGCATCTCACCACCCATGCCACTCCACTATGGATGTGCAATTTTGAAAATCATTACCACCTCCTCAGATGTGGAGGATGTTAAATGCATCCATCCTCGTGCTAGTTATTTATAATATTTTCAATATTATTTCAAATATATTGTAACACCCCTGTACCCAACCCGATCGTCGAGTCAAGGCATCAGGATGTCACATTTGTTGTTGAAGCAACTACTGAAAATCTTAGATCAATTTATCATATTATTTAATTAATGTGGATCATTAGCTCATTTTAGTAATAATTGAATTTATGATAGAGCTAATAATGAGTTAAATGAGCTCATTAAAACATCCACAATTGATCAAAGGCTAAACTGTAAAGTTTATAAAAATTTCTGAATTGTCGTCGCGACGTTGGGGTTTCCACGTCGTGAACGTCGCGACATGGCGAACTTGTCATCGTGACATCATCTCCATTTTCTTACAAATTTCACGCTTTATTTTTATTTATTTATTTTTATATATCATTACCTGAATATATATTCAGATGTCATAACCGCCACTTCATTTTACATATCATCCACTTACATCTATTTCTAATATCAAGTCCTCATAAAAACATGATATTCAATCAAATATAACAAAGTATATAAAATTAACACAAATATTAAAGTTTTACAAATAAGACCATTGGAGGACTTGCACTTTCAATTAAAAATTGTTCCAATCAATTTAATTCTTCATAAAATTTTAATAAATAGTTCAATATCACATCAATTAAAAATTATTCACTTATTATTTTATCAATTCGTTTAAACATACTCACATATATTAATCATTCCATCACTTACAACCATTTCGAAACATTTCAAATTCATCTACTATATATATATTCATATATTTTTTTCCTTCTCCTCCTCTCCATTCCACATCCTTTATGTATATATTTTTCAGAATCTTTAACTTTTAGTATATTACATGCTTATATGTAGCACTATCTATAATTCCAATATTTACTTATGTGTTCATATCAAAGCTGTCCACTTGAGTCATAGTTACTAAATTATTTATATCCTAAGCTACAAAATTCGAAATTAAGATCTGGTTGATGTTTTTGAAACTAGACTCAAATATCTTTTTACCATAAAAATTTTAGAATTTATGACTTAGCCAATAAGTACATTAAATTCTTCAAATTTGTCCATGTTTTGTTGTTTGATAGCTTCGACCTTTTTTTACTACAAATTAATTATCTCTTATTACGGGGTTTGGATGATGTTTCTGTTTGTTTCTCTTGAAAATAGACTCATTAAGAATTTAAACATATAAATTTAAAACCCTAATCATTTTTTTATAATTTTTTATGATTTTCCAGAGTCAGAATAGGGGAACCCGAATCCACTCCGACCTTGTTTCACGAAAATTAATATATCTAAAACTATAAAATTCTGTTTCTTTCACTGTTTCTTCCATATGAAACTAGACTCAATAAGATTTAATTACATATTTAATTCAATCTCTAACTAAATTTTCTATAATTTTTGGTGAATTTTCAAAGTTAAGTCACTGTTGCTGTCCAAACTGTTCTAATGAAAAAAATATATTTCCTTTTTCATGGTTCTTTGCACCTTTTATTCATTCACACATAATTGTCATACTTCTGATTACTATACAATTTAGACACTTATGTTTATGTATAGATTACACATTCATTTGTTAATCTTAGTACTTTTCACCATACAAATCATATTCTCTCTTACCAATTTAGTGTTTAAAGTCTTTATTCTTCATCAAATACTTTCTATTTCTAGTATTTAGATTAAATACATGTTTCATACATCTCACTCAGAACATCTTTAACTCAATCAATTGAAATACAAGTAGGTTTAGTATGAAACTTACCTCCTTTGTCAAGAATTTCTTCATTTCTTCTTCATTTCCATGCATTTCTCATCTTCACCACTTTCCTTCTTTTTTCTTCTCATTTTCTCCACTTTCATCTACTATTTTCTTGCTTCTAAATTGATGAGCATATTCTCTAGAGTCTCTACTTCATCTTCTCTCTTTAATATCTAAGGAAATTTTCAAAAAATTTGGGTAAAAAGGTAGGTTTTCATTGCAAAAGACTAAATTGTAAAGAAAAAAAAACTTAAGTTTTCATGGCAAAAGACTAAATTGTAAAGAAAAACAAAACTTCTTTTCTCACCCTTTCACTCATGTTGGAAGGATGATCAATTTCCTTCATCTTTCCTCTCTTTTTATACTACCATTTTTCTAAATAAAATAATAATAAATATCTAAGTAAAATATTAATAAAATAATATTTAACTAATTAATTAATTAAAAAATTACCAAAAGATCATCAACATCATCATTACATTCTAGAACTCTCCCTTTTGAAAATTGACCATTTTTCTCTTTATGATCTTTTAAAATTCCATCATTGAATAATCACTTAATTTAGTAAAATTATGATTTAGTCTCTCACAATTCTTCACCTATTCAATTTAATCCTTGCATGCCAATTCCCTATATTAGTAAATTGGATTATTTACACTTGAGCCAAAAACTTTTCACATATTTACGATTTAGCCTTTACTTTAAATCAATATACTAAAACCTACTTCTTAATCATTATTATTATTATTATTATTATTATTATCATTTTAATACTCCTCAATATTCTATTTTATCCGCTTTACATCATTTTCTCATTTTACTGAAAAATCAATTATACATTATTCAATTTATTACTACTTTTATTATATATCAATTGTAGGGATGTTACATTTATGCTTGTGCCATAGAACTTTTTGCATATTTACAATTTAGTCCCTTCTTTAATACATCATGTCATGTTTCTTGATTTAACTCTCTTTTGATATATTGTAACTTTTATTTTCTTTGATCTTATACCTTATTTCGCCAAAATTTTATCTCATATTATTTACAACCAAGAGAGTTTTGAGGATGTTATACATATAGACTTTTTCTATAATATATTTTTGCCCTTTTAATAATTATATATTAAGGTAAAATGATAATTTCAAATAGTAGGATGAATAGAATAATCAATTATCATAACCACTCCATACCCATTATTCTAAAAAAAAAAAAATCCTCCTCACCCCATTTCGCTTACTACCGTCCGCTTTTCAAATAAAAAATCTGCTCCATATACAACATATTAGTTTGAAATCTATCAAACATTTTGGATTTTACTACCCCTAATATCAATAAATATACTTGACATATTCTTTAATAATATTATTCTGCATCTTAAATTTTTTATTGATTTAAGCCTCGAAGTGCAATATTTCTAAACTTAAAATATGCGATAGTTCATAAATTTGAAATTTAGTTCATGTTTTTTATTTTTAGAAATTTAGTTCCTTTACTTTTCAGATTTCAAATTTTAAATCTAATTATTAATACTATTAATTTTTTATGTTAAAATTGTTGATGTGCTAGGTTGAAATGAAAAAAATACTCGCTTAATAGCGATGTAATTAAAAAAATGATATTGTAATAAATTTAAATTTAATAAAATAATTTTAATAGTATTAACAATTGGATTTATATTTTAAAAATTAAAAAATAAAAAATTTTAAATTTCTAAAAATAAAAATATAGGAATTCAAATACTTTCTCACCATTGGTAATGCCTTTTACATATTTGACGAAATGGCTTTGCTTACACCGAACATAATCCTTAACTCTAAGAAAACTATCAACAGTACAACTTCATTATAAAATGGTTGACGATAAGCTCGAAGTACCCTTTGCAAATGAAGGGCGGTCAATTATTCCTCCCCAAAGGGCAAACAAACTACTGCGAGGCCTGTCATGAAAGTGCAATGATCCTTTGACGAGAGCATCTTTGAACATAGAGATCTGAATTTTATCCACATTAGAAACTAAATTTAATAATTTTTCTCAATTTTATCCATACGAAAATATGATACTTTGATATTGTGCCACATTATTATCTGTACTTTTTTTTTAATGAAAAATGTTATTTAAATGAATTTAACATGAAAATTTTAACGGTGTTAATAATTAAGTCTAAATTTTAAAATCTAAAAAAAATTGACTAAATTTCTGAAAAATAAAAATAAAAAAATTAACTTTCAAAGCACAGAAAGTTGAAACAATTTCAACCTAGTTTTAAGCATATAATATATATGTCACCTACAAAACCTTTCCTCCAAACCCTAGCCATCGGAAAATTTTCAATGTTCTATGCACTCTTTTGACAATATTTTCCTTTCAAACGAGGGCGAATTTAAGAGGCGGAGAGGAACTTTGACCCTTTTTAAATAGAAAAATTGTTATTTAAGTTTCGGGTTAAGATGATTAAACTAAAAAATATTTTATGATAAAATTGTACATTGATCCTCTAAAAATGAAAAAAATATATATTTAATTTATTAAAAATAATGAAATAATAAATTAATACATTATAAATTATGTTTTTTAGTCTCTCAAAAGTTTATTATTCAAGTCCAACCCTCTAAAAAGATTTCGAAGTGTATACCTGTCGGTGTTTCCACCTACATTATCTCAGTACTTACTTTCTTTGTCAAGCTCACCTTTGTCTTAGTGAAGCTGGCACATTTTGGAGGACCGCATTATATATGGAAGAGATGAATCTAGCCAAACTCTATGTTGAATGAGGTTAGTTTCCCCAGTCAATTAGTTTAATGAGGCTTTAATTTCTACTATATTCAAATTAGTTTGTGCTATAACAACATACTCAGGGTTGAAGCTGAGAATTTTGTATTGAGAGTTGAGATATAATTAAAATAAATTAGGGTGTCAAAGTTAAAATTTTGGTATTAAAAGAATTTAAATTGAATTATTAATTTTTAGGAGGGACTGAAAATGGAATTATCAATTTGATTAAGTGATTAAAATGGACTAAGTTAAAATATTATATTTTAAGAGGGCTAAGAAATAGAATTAGACCATTTAACAAAAGGAGTCAGAGCCCTACCTACCTACCCTTAACTACACTCTTGAACATATTATCCGTCTTACTGCCATTAACAATTAGAAACGTAACTTGTAAAAAGTAAATAAACAGGACGTATTGTAATTTTTCACTAATTAAAAAAAGAATCATGATTAGAATATCAAATAAAAATTTATAAATTATTAGTATAAAAGGCAACTTAGCAATGTAAATGCAAATAATTTATAATATATATGAGTTATTGGATATTATAAATGTTATCTCATTATTAAAAATATGTATTATTTATCTAGTTACATATCACTTAAGCTTTTTATTGACATGAGAGATTCAAATAGGGGATTGATTAAGGCGAAAGAAAATAAAAAACATAATGTTACACTATGTTAAAATTTTCATCAAAATAAATTATTAAAATATGTCGATTAAGTTTTAGTTTGATTGACATCGGAATTGTTATCAGTATAGGAGGATGTGAATTCGAATGCGTTGAAGCGCATTATCCTCTTATTTAAGGGTTGAGGAGGGGCATGGGTAGTTCTAAGCATTGTATTAAAAAAAGTAGATATGATGGGAATCTATAATGAGATTAATGTTAAAAAAATAAATTATTAAATATAAAATTTTACAAAAAGTTATGAAAATACTAATTATTTTATAAATTAATTTAATAGTTATTACTAACTACACAAAATGTGATAAATAGAAAAAAGAATATCATAAAAACCCTAAAAGCATACTCATCTAGGTATCAAGGAGAGGGCAAATTCGAAAAAAAATCAATATTTTCTTATCTCTATTTAGCCCGTACCCGTAATTTAGTGAATTTTCTGCTTTAACACTACTCTTTAAACCTGCATGTTATTTGCACTAAATGCTTTAGGTCTAAATAGAAGTGTACATTTTATTCAGAAATTGAAAATTCAAACTCAATTAATTCAAATTTAAATTTTCTTCAATTCAATTAGAATTTATATAATTAAATTTGAAATCATTCAAATCTAAAATGAATTAACTTATAATCAACCTCAAATTTGATATCAACCCTAAATGATTTTTAATTTTAAAACCTAGATTAATTCAACAACCTAACCTCAAACCAACTCAATCGGTCCAATTGACTAAGTATAATAAAGGGTTCATATAATATTTTGCCCTTGAAATTAGCAACTAAGTTCATTTTGGTGCCTACATCTTTTTTGAGTCTACTTTGGTACCTGAACTTGACAACTAGGTCCATTTTCATCCCTTAGATTATGTCACATCATCAGATCTAGACGGAATACAAGTTTAGAGACTAATATGGACTTAGTTGCAAAGTTCAGGTATAAAAGTATAAAAAAAAAAAGATTTAATTGTCAAGTTCAAGTATCATATAATAAATTGTATTTAAAAAAGGATAAACTACACCCAATGTCACCAAATTATTAGTGAGTTACGTTTTGATCACTTAGTTTCAAAAAGTTATAAAATGGTCTCCGGATTATTTGATAGTTTTCATTTAATTCATTATGTTTGCATTATCTGCACCAATCGAAAGCTCTCATTCCTCTTCTCTACTACAATTTAGTTTTTTTTTTTATTGAAACAACTTTGAACGCCACAAATTTGTGAACCAAAATCCAAATAGTTTTCTTTTCTGATCTTAGACAGTAACTGCTAAATCAATTTGGATATAAAATATACTATTCTACTCATTGATGGGTACTGATCCATCGTATTGATCATCGAATCTCGCTTGGAGCTCGCTAAAACTAACTTTTTTAAAGAAAAAACTTAAGAGCCTAGTTACTTAAATAAAAACTTTTGAATAGTTCAATGACCATTTTGTAACTTTTTTGAAGTTTTGTGACCAAAATACAAACTTACTAATAATTTAATGACCTTGGGTATAGTTTATCCTAAAAAAATGTTAATTAGGTGTAAAATAGTTATAATCCAACTATGTGGGTCCATTCTGTGTGGGCCTTAACCAGCTTAGAAGCCCAAAAATTATTATTTCCTTTTTTGGCCAGACCCAACACAGATATCAGCTAGTAAGAAAGCAAAAATAAAGTAAAATAGGATTTGTTAAGGGAGAGGGGTTATTGGCTCTCTTTTGAAATATCCTAACATAACACTTTCTTCCCTCTATTTCAGCTAAAGAGACTTTGATTTGGTTTAAAACACCAAGAAGAATAATTCTTTTGCTTTCGCGTATATAATAATATAATTTAATGAAGCCATTTGTTTTAGGAATTTGAAGAAGAAAAAGATGAGTTGGAGCCGATTTGTTGAAGTAGGCGCAGGCTTTTGGCAGCGAACCTTTCCTTTGTTCTCTTTCACGCTTTTGATCCTTCTTGAGCTGGATCATGCCGGTTCTTAATCTTTGTGGTCAGTTCAATTCTCTCTCCTTTTTTTTCTCTCTCTCAGGTATAATAATTTAATTGATTTTACCTGTTTTGGTTTCAAATTTGATTTTGATTGAATTCGCTTCCAGAATATGTTCTTTTTATTTCGGTTTTTCTTCTTTTTTTAATTAACGGTTTGTCCTTAGAAAGACGGTCTTAGATGTTTATATGTTTAGAATTTTTAGTTTAGTGTGGTTTAAATATTGATGTCATTATGCAATTGGAGGCAGTAGGCGGATATTTTTATGTTATTAGAGAAAACATTGATGTCATACCTTTTGACATAAACCAGAGGTGCAAAGGAATGTTCATGTTTGCCAAAGAAAACTTAAACTCACAGTGCAGGTCTGAATATTGGATAATTGGATACATGTCTGACACGGATATGATTAGATTTAGAGGATCATTGGAAGTTATATCCCCATACTTATTTGTTAGGAATGAGTGTCATGCACGAGTAACTAGACAAAAAATGAAGATTCGGAACAATATATGCTGGAAATTTTTAATCGTCAAATTCTGCAGTATAAGCCAACTGAAGTTTTATAGACTTCAATCCTTTATCTCTCATGCATTTATACCTTAGTAGATGTAGTTTCCCTAATAGGAATGATCTTCTGACATAGGAGCAAGATTTTGCTTGCTTGTTAAATGGTTGAAAATGAACAAAACACTAAAAAGATTGTGCTGTCATGAGATTACCACAAGCTTTTATCACTAAGATGCTATAGATTACTTTGTCTTTATCCTGGTCAAGCTTGATGCTTTGCCAAACTAGGAAAGAAATGGTAGACTTCCCATCAGTATCACCCATGGATTTGGATTAATTTTAGGATAGCCTTGTTATTGATTGGTGGTTAATGATCTAAATTGCATTAGACTGATACTTTTAGGATGGTCCTACGTCTTACGTATACCCATCCACCTCAAACTGAAGGCTTGGATTATAGAAGTGTCCGTGAGTTAACTTTTGAATAAATTTTAAGATGAAAAGTTTATAGTTATACATGAACAACTATATAAGTTGTAAAAAAGAAAATCTTAAAATTTTAGCTTTCCTTTAATATCTATACATTTTGGTTAATGTGATTGTAATTTTTATTTAAAATATTGGAACATTATTGTATTGGCTGCTTATATTTGAGAATAAAAATGAAGGTTTAGTATTTACCCTGGACCACAGAGCAGGTCCTGAAGTTGGTCTTGGAAGAGCACGAAGCAATCTATGATCCTAAACTTTTAGGACCCATTTTGCATGGGTGATCTATGGTTTTAGTTTCCAAAATGCGACTCAGTTATTCTCATCTAAACCTGTCAATTGAGTGGGGCTGGATTGATTTTCAGTCGGATTAATTTAAAATGGGTTAATTCGATTTTTTTTTAATTTTTTGGGTCATTTGGATTCAGATTGTTTTAGATCAGCTTGGATTCGGGTTATTGACTTTTTGTAGTCATATCGGATTGAGTTAATTTCGGACTCGTGTTGGTTGGGGCAGATTTTTTTATTTAAATTGATAGGTCTATTAATCTTATTAACTGTAGTAAAATGATTCTAAATTCCCTAGATACATGATGTACTAATATATCTCACCCTTAGATAATAGATAGTTTGTCCACAAATCACTAGTAACCAATAGTCTCTTTACCGTTCAACAATAAGAAGCCATTGAATTATTGTTTAGAATATCAAATAGGGTGAGATGTTTCTCATGTGCATATCGCGGTGATGGCCAATGCTTCTGGTTTAGCAGTGGGCACAAAAATGTCAGTGTTGCTTGCAGTCACTGGCTTGCTCACTGCTTTTTCATTATCTGATATCTTCTTGGCAAAATCGTCGAAGCACTCGGCAATGGTCCGAAATGAAGTGTTCGGATAGAGAGAGCAGACTTCAACATCAGTAGTTTTGTCCAAGCTGAAGTTTATTTGACAGCCATTTATGAAAATGTCATGAGTTATTGCAGCAACCACACTCTGCGGGATCCGCATCTCTGCAGAGATAACAAAACTAATGCTTAAATGGGGATTTAATTCTTCAGAGAACGGTTACTTGTACTGGTACTCTGAAGAAAAGTGAGATTAAACGAACCTTGAGCCCGCTGGAGCAGTTCTTGTTCTGTGATAGTTACCCTAGGCAGCACGCGGCCGATCTTTGTCTCCCATAGTGAAGCCATTTCGTTCATGTTTAATAGGTTACTTGGAGGTTGAAAATGGACGGTTTTGTTTAGTGTTCGATCATCATCAATGGACATGACGGTGAACTTTCCAATATCGGAACCCGCCACAAAGTATGCTGTGAGTTCACCACAAAATTGAATTAAATCCCTATTTAGGTAATGAACAAGCTATATGAAGGGTAGTGCAATGTCTTTGACTGATTTACACATTATTAGAAGGGTATACAATTTCTTAAAATGCTACCAACTTTTTTTTATGCTTTAATGTAGGATGAAAAGAAGCAATGAGTTAGGAGATAGAAAAGTGCTGGGAGATGGTCACGTGATCCTTTGCTACCTAACACCCCCCCAACATATCAGTTACGTGTCTCTGTTGGTGACATTTGACACTTTGGGTCTTATTAAAACTGCCGAGAGGAAAATCTCCTAGCCTTGAAAATTTCTATTACCACTTTATTTTCTTCAACAACAAAGACAAACGTTAAATAAGTCAAATTTTGCTTGCTTGACTAAACACAACCTATGACTAGGTTCAACCACTCCAAACTTTTCCTATATTCTCAACTGTATATTCTTTAGTACGATAGATAAGTATTATTTGAAGTACATAATATACCAGGGACAAGCTTCAAAACCAAGACACCCATGTGGGGATTGGGGAGTGATTTAATTCTGAGATATTGATTTTCTTTGAAAAAACTAAAGTAGAATTAGGTAAAGCCTTTATTATATAGTAATTTCAAACAAAAACAACAATGATGAGGAAGGAGAAAATTATAAATTTCAAAGAAAGGAAAGATGTGGAGCTGGGGTACCTTTGACAGTGCTATCACCATAGATTTGGAACCTATCAAGGGGTGGCAGAACATCTGCTGGATGAGTGTTGTCATGGTAGGGCCAAGCAGCAATGGAGTTGCAGCATATGTAACTGTACGGGATCCCGCACTCCTCTATCTCCCTCCTAATCTTTCTCTTTTGCTCATACATGGTCAGCCCCGGCTCCACCGGTTCCGCCCTATCTATGTCATGACCAAATTCCGACGGTACAAACCTCTGCAAATATATATTTCATCCATTAACCTAATAGTGCCTTTCGAATTATGAACTTTATGCAGTTTTGGAGTCCTCAATCTTGCATTGCATGCAGGCTTGGCCTTGGGATAGTTTGGGAGTGCGGCCGCCTAGGGCCTAGGGTTGGAAGAGTCCCAAAAATAAAATTTTCAACTTTTAACATAGCCTTTTTAATTTTCTGATGGACACTTCATTACAAGCAGAAAAAAAGAAAGAAGAAAAGGGCCCCCAATTTTTTATTTTATTTTATTATATTTTATAATTTTTTAAAAGGGATCTCAATTTATTATTTTACCTAGGGTCTAAAAAAATGTCAAGAATGAGCCAGATTGCATGCTATCTACGTGACATAACACACACAAGCATATATGTTGGAGCATAAATATACCTTCACAGTGTTTACATTCTTAATAGCCTCTATTAGACTGAACTGGTCCAAGATGCTCTCCCCTCCTACAGCAGATATTACAACTTCTATCTTATATTCTCTCAGAACTTTCTCCATGAATTCTTGGTCGGTGATAGAACCCTGTTATAACATTTTCAGTTCTTGCGTAAACTTGTATATAATACATAAATGTACATGTATGTATATGCATAGGTATTGCTGTATAGAACATGAATTTACCTATATAAATATATATATATATATATATATATATACATGCACAAAAAGAAAATTGCTTGAAAATTCAAGGATATATAAATACGAAGAGATGCCGAGAAGAAAATGGTAAAATACATGTATAACGATGGCTCCTTTGTCTTGAAGAAACTTAATGGTGGAAGCTTTGGAAGGAGAGTTTGAACTAGAGCGGACTAAGATATACGTTGGCCGGCCTGAGTCTAGACAGGCCTCGGTAATGAACCGACCTATGAACCCACTTGAACCGATAACTACAGTCTGACCGGTCTCTGACTCATTTGGATATGAACCATTCATGTGTGTTGATTTCATAATTGCTTGCTTTTGTTTTCAACTTTAGAAATTTTGGGGCACAAAAGGAAAGGAAGGAAAGGAAGGATAGAGGGTGAGTAAAAAGAAATATCCAATTGTGTTTAAATAGAGGTGAGCGGTTTAAAAGGTGGGTAGAAAATCGCAATGGCGCATTGATAGCTCGAATTAAGCAGGGAACTTTTACCATTCTCAAATATATATTTAACCAATGCTTGCTTGATTTGTTGTGTTTTTCTTTTAGTAAAATTATGCTATTAGTCCCTATACTTTTTGAAAGTTATGGATTTAGTCCTTTTACTTTAATTTGATCATTTTTAGTTCCTATAATTTTTTAGTTTTGTAATTTTAGTCTTGACCCAAACAATAGCATTTAAATATGTTTGGTTAAATTCAATTACTAGTTTTACATTATAGGTACAATTATAGATTTAGTTCATATTATTCAATTAGATCATTCTAAGTCCTAATACTTCTCAAAATTTGAAATTTCAGTCTTCACAAAAATGGCAGACATGAACCCATTAATTGAATTTTTAGAAAGTTTATATGTGAAAATAACAAGTTGAAGTGACATTTTAAAATTTAGTAATTATCATTGGATTGAAATTTTAAATTTTAAAGGTTGTTGACATCTGTCTTATGCTGCCTTTGGGCACTCTCAAGGACGGTTCTTCATTGTAATATGCTTGCTTGTATGGCCACTTTTTTATGGGAATTAAATCTTGACCCGTATGTTTCTAAAAAAATTGCATTTCAAGTACTTTTGATTTTTCCTTTTAACAATTATCTCGGAACTTAGGGCAATAGCAGTTGATTAGTTATTGTGTACTTAAGTACGGTACTATATTAATTTCCAGCGTAGAAGTGGTTGTGGGTATAGTTTGTAGAACCAAAAATCATTAAATCTCTACCTATGTTTGTTGGTTAAGTAAAATGAAGTTTAATGTGTGTTGAGCTCAGGTTGAAGTTATGTGGATGGAAAAAATAATATTGAATTTGTTTTTCTCTAATTTAGAAGTTTGATGGATCTCAAATTAAAGTATAATTCATGGTTAATGTGGGTATCAGATATGTGGATGTTTAAACGATTATTAAATCTTATTTCCTTTTTCTCATAATAATTAAAACTCAAAAACCAATTCCAATTACATATTTATGTTTTACTTTTTTTTGGTGCAAATTTAATTTTATAAATAGACCAACCTTTTTTTACATATTACACATTTTTTAAAAACAAAAAATAATAATCATATATATTATAGGCATAATAATAAATTTAGTCTTTATTGATCATATTTTTTGTCAAATTGATGTTTGCCTACTTAATAAAAATTTAGTCAAACCGGTTTTTTTAAGATGAAAAAGTTAATTAAATCATTCAAATTTTAACGATATTAATTAATAAAAATTTTACAAAAATAAATAGAAATATTTAAAAATTCAACAAATTTCGAAGTTCATAAAAAAATTTAAAAAAATATTCTACATTAACAATGAAATACACATGAATTATCATGTTAATGTATTTAAATTAACATATTATTTATTTATTTTTCATCCAAATTAAAATAATTTAATTAAAATTTGAACGTTAGGATAAATTTTTTTCTACACCTACATTATTATGTGGGAAGAATGGGTAGATCTCAGTTAAAACATGGTTTGATAGTCAGGTTCTTGACCAGTAGTTAAGAGTCCTTTCTGAATTTTGGGTTCTTATGGTGCTAACCAACTTACCAAAAGCGATAGGTACTTAAGAGTTAAGACTTTCTAGCTCCTTCGAATAATAAATACTTATGTTTATCTTCGAATTGATTGAAGTTGCAGCTGCCCCCTTTTCGTTGGTGACAAGTGGTTGATGTTTAAAGCTAAATTTGCATTATTGTTGCGGTAAGAACTTTTATTTTTTTCCCTTCAAATTTAAACAGTTAATTTTTTTGAGTAAATTACATTTAAATTCGTTAAATTTTTACGTTTTAATTCAACTTTAAAAAATTACAAAATTATATTTAAATTATTTGAATATTTTATTTAAGTTTTTAAGTTGTTAAAATCGATGTTGTTATAAGTGTATAACAATTATTTAGGCCCGTTCTTGACATTTTTGGGCCCACGCAAAATAATAAAATGGGGTTTTAGATTTCTTAAAAGTTGGAGAAAAAAATTTTAGATCCCTTAAAAGTTGGTAAAAAAAATTTTGAGCCCTTAAAAGCTAAAAATTTCTTTAGGGCCCCTTAGAACTCCTTTTAGTCTTGGGCCCTAGGTGGCCACACCTTCGAATGACCCCAAGGTCGGACCTGCAATTGTCATTCTATAACAAGCAATATATTGACAAACAAATAAGTTGTTATAGAGAGAGTTGATTGTGTACTAATAGTGATTGGTGATGCAATCACTTTTAATAATTATTATAAACATGATTTGTAAATTTATTTCAACATCATATATTTATAAGTATTATCATAATTTTATGATAATTGAGATTAAAGAATATTAAAGAAATTAAAGTTATAGAACAAATTATATAATAAAGATAATTTCGTGAAATATACTTTTAAATAATTTTAAATTTCATCAACTAAGCACTAAATTATTATTTTCTAATCACAAAGAATAATAACATATTCGATATTTCATACTGTAATCATAATTTTTTATAATTTTATTACAAAAGGTAATATAATATTCTTTGAACCTATCAATCAAATTGGATATGCTTTATGGCATTCTAAATATATATGTTTTCTTGCAATGTCTCGTGGACGATAAGGTCTTAACGCGTGCTGGATGTAGATGCTTATGAACATAAATCAAATGTTAATGGCTAATCCTCTCGATCTTATCATTGACAGTCATAGTCTAAACATCAAATTAGAAACAGAAAAATCTTTGAAAAGCAGAAAATCATAATATTATATTTATTATATAATTCATAAATCTATGTGATTAAATCAAATAAAATTTTAGTGTTTTTTAATTTCAGTTATCATAAAATTATAATAATACTTATATTTATTACAATTTATATATTAATAGGTAAATTTATGATATTGAAATAAATTTATAAATTATATTTATGATAATTATTAAAAGTGATTGTATCACCAATCACCATTAATATATATAGTTAATATTTTGTTTGTTATAGCAACAATTATGGATATGAATAATTTATTTATTTTTTAAGTAAAAGAAAAAAAAAATACAATTTGATTTATAATATAAAGGTTTTCATTACACATTTACAGTAAAGAAGTTGAATATAAGTCACTTAATTTGTTTTTCATGTAGTCCTTATGTCCATAATTACTTTTTAGACTCAATTATATAATTTTGGGCTTTAGAATTGGGTTTAGAAATAAGTCATATAATTACTTTCAACTCGTGATTTTGCAAGTCTATAATTAATTTTACCTTAAAGAAGTTAAATATAGGTCACTTAATTTGTTTATCATGTAGTCCTTGTGTCCATAATTACTTTTTAGACTCAATTATATAATTTTGGGCTTTAGAATTGGGTTTAGGAATAGGTCACATAATTACTTTCAACTCGTGATTTTACAAGTCTATAATTAATTTTACCTTAAAGAAGCTGAATATAGGTCACTTAATTTGTTTATCATGTAGTCCTTGTGTCCATAATTACTTTTTAGACTCAATTATGTAATTTTGGGCTTTAGAATTGGGTTTAGGAATAGGTCACATAATTACTTTAAAACTCATAATTTTGCAAGTCTATAATTAATTTTGCCCTAAAAAAGCTGAATATAGGTCACTTAATTGTTTATCATGTAGTCCTTGTGTCCATAATTACTTTTTAGACTCAATTATATAATTTTAGACTTTAGAATTGGGTTTAGGAATAGGTCACATAATTACTTTAAAACTCATAATTTTGCAAGTTGAATATAGGTCATTTAATTGTTTATCATGTAGTCCTTGTGTCTATAATTACTTTTTAGACTCAGTTATATAATATTGGACTTTAGAATTGGGTTTAGGAATAGGTCACATAATTACTTTAAAACTCATGATTTTGCAAGTCTATAATTAATTTTACTCTAAAGAAGCTGAATATAGGTCACTTAATTTGTTTATCATGTAGTCCTTGTGTCTATAATTACTTTTTAGACTCAGTTATATAATATTGGACTTTAGAATTGGGTTTAGGAATAGGTCACATAATTACTTTAAAACTCATGATTTTGCAAGTTGAATATAGGTCACTTAATTGTTTATCATGTAGTCCTTGTGTCTATAATTACTTTTTAGACTCAGTTATATAATATTGGACTTTAGAATTGGGTTTAGGAATAGGTCACATAATTACTTTAAAACTCATAATTTTGCAAGTCTATAATTAATTTTACCCTAAAGAAGCTGAATATAGGTCACTTAATTTGTTTATCATGTAGTCATTGTGTCCATAATTACTTTTTAGACTCAATTATATAATTTTGGACTTTAGAATTGGGTTTAGGAATAGGTCACATAATTACTTTAAAACTCATAATTTTGCAAGTCTATAATTAATTTTACCCTAAAGAAGCTGAATATAGGTCACTTAATTGTTTATCATGTAGTCCTTGTGTTCATAATTTACTTTTTAGACTCAATTATATAATTTTGGATGTAATAACCAATTTTACCTGGGCCCACCAGAATAGAAAGGCCCAAACAAAGTCAAACAAAATAAGCCCAAAAATAATAAAAAATAGTCCATTTGAATGTCCAATTACAAACCCAAATTTAAACCTATTCAAAAATAATAAAAAACAGTCCATCTGAATGTCCAGTTACAAACCCAAATTTAAACGCATTCACCTATACAACCAACCCACTAAACCCAAACCCCCAGTTCAAGCCCAAAATGAACCAGCCCGTTACAGAAAAAAAACAGCAACTATCAAACCCTAAGTGCGTCTTCGGACAATCTCCACTGTCTCGACTGAAGCGCCACCTCTGCCATCAGTCCGCGCTCACGCGCGTCGTTCCCCATCAGCACACCCTGAGCATCGGTCGACACCTCATTACGCCTCGGTCGACACGCACGACTCGCCCATACCCTGCAAAAGGAATGTAACACCCCTAACCCGTATCCGTCGTCAGATTAGGGTTACGGGCATTATTAAACCTAAAACCAAAATCAGAGCATTCAAATTGTACTACCACGTGTTAAACACATATCATTTGTATTATAGAAATTACACAAGCATATTTCATCTGATTACAAATCTCCCATGAATAAACTACACTCCACATGATCAATTCCAAGTAATAGCCGAATTGGTACATATGTAAAACATTCAACATTTAATTACTTATTCTTTAACCATACATCCAAGCATATACCTAAGGCCGAATATATATACATACAAGGTAATATGCATCCAATAATCTAAATCAATGAAAAATTTCGTTAACAACATACTTGGCTTCTCATGACTTCCATACAATTATTCATAGCTCGAGGTCACTTAAACACATACTAAGCAATTGACATAGGCTAGTTTCAATACATATGCACATAAGTCCCATTCAATATAAATAATTTACTTGTAACGAACCTTGTTATGGAACTTACTCTTTTGCCAAAGAAAAAAAATGAATTAACTTACAACTTTCAATAACTATACCAACCACATTAAAAATTTTTAGCCATGAACGAATATGTATGCTAACTCTTCACAAATATAAAAACATTAAACTAACTCATTCATAATACTTTTCTTTTAAAACCTGCTTAAGCCAAATATATATAATGCACACACACACACACACACACACACACATATATATATATATATATATATATCATATTAAGCAAAACAATTCAAATCAACCAAATCATATAAATTTTGCCATACCCGAATACCCACAAATAAGTGCACATATGATAGCTCTTTAAAGCATCACCTTTAGCTTAACATCTTTACTACTCAAATAGACCAAATTCAACCATTTCACATAGTAACATGCCATTCATTGGCACACAAACATACCTGTTCAAATCAAGCAACATTTAATTGAAATTTCATATATATATATATATATATACGAACTCAACATGCTCACTTAATTCATAGTAGAAGTAAAGCCATTTTCACAAGGCATTTGTAACGACCCAAAATCCGTGGGCACCAGAAAAAGTGTGTTATTGGGCCTCCGTCTTAGTAAACTGAGTTAGTAAATAATTATTAGGAGTAATTATAATTCTAATAGTGTGTTTAATTAGATTTTTATTTAGTGAATTTAGCTTAATTGAGAGAAATTAGGAAAAAGGACTAAAGTGAATAAAGGGTAAAAGTTGAATTGTAGATTAAAAGAAAATAAAAACGACTAAAATGGCAAATAAACCATTTAGTATATTTGAGGCGGCATAAGCATAAAAATCTGATATTTTTATGTGTTAAAATATATTATTATTATTAGATAACTATATTAATATAATATTATATTATATAATAAAGTAATAGAATAAAAGAAAAAAAAAAGAAAAGAAACAAAACAAAGAAATAGAGAGCATACGAAACAGGGGAAAGGAAGGAAAGAAAAGAAAAAGTAAAAACTAGGGATTTAAAGCTTGAAGTTTAAATTGGTAAGCCAATCAAGTCCTATTATTTTAATTTTGATGTTTTAGAAGCTTTAAAGCAAGACTTTGATGAAACTAAGTTGATATTTTGAGAGTTTATAGGTTTTCAAGTGTAGTTGATGTTGAAGAAAAAGATGAATCAGGGATTAAATTGAATGAAATTTAAGTTAGAATTAGTAAGATGATTAAATTGTAAAGTATGCTATAAGTTGTGTTAGAGGGATTAATTTGGAAGAAATTAGAAATTAAAGTTTTAATATGAATATTAGATGGTCAAGTTGAATATGGAAGGAATTTAAGAAGAAACAAATATGAATTAAGTTAAGAAAATAAGTAAACTTAATTAGGATTAAATTGTAAAATGAGTTATAAGAAAACAGTTTTGGGACAGCAGCAGTAAGGTAACTTTGAAAAATCACCAAAAATGGTAGAAATAGAATTAGAAGTTGAGTGAGATATGAAATTAAAGCTTATTGAGTCTATTTTCATATGAAAGAAACAAAGAAAGCAAAGAAATTCTGTATTTTGGGATATTTAGATTTTGGTAAGACTGGTTCAGAGTGATTTCGAGATCCCCTGTTCTGACTTGGAAAAATCATTAAAAATTGTATAAAAATAATTTTGGAACATAATTTATATGGTTAGATTCCTTAATGAGTCTAGTTTTAGAAGAAATAAACTATAACATCATTTGAATTCTGTATAAAAAGATAATTAAATTTTAGCAAAGAGTGGTCGGAACTGTCCGACAACAGATAGGGGTGATTTTAAAGAATAAACTGTACTTATTGGCTAAATCAAAAATTCTGAAAATTTTATGGCAAGAAGATATGTGAGTCTAGTTTCATAGAAAATTTACGGATCTTAATTTGGAAATCTGTAACTCAAGATATAGATAATTTAGTGACAATGACTCAGGTAGACAGCTTTGAAAGAACTTATAAGTAAATAATAGAATTGTGTATAAAGAATGTAGAATGAAGAGGAAGAGTAGAAATTGAATAAAATTCATTATTTATTGTAATTTAATGCTGTAATTAATAATGTAAATTATTATTATTTTCGTAGCTAACAAGGAAAAAGAGGCATCGGCATCCAAGGGAAAAGAAAAGATCGCTGAGGAGTAAATGTGTATTTCGGGTGTGTATTACTATAACTCAAGCTATTTATTAAATGTATATTGAATTTATAGTACATGTTATGGAGTAATTAAGATAAGGTAAGTAATAATATTTGAAATTAATTAAGAATATGTGTGAACATTGAATTATATGTGAATTGATATAATAAATGTTTAGAATTGATCAAATATTTAAAATTGTTGTGGGAATTCGAAATTGGAAAAGTAAAATAACACCTTATTAACTTGTCGGACTAGATTTGATACAAATGGCATGCCATTGGATTTGTGATGTGATGAGGAGATTTGTAGCTCGGTGGAGAAGATAATTCTGTTATATATACTTCGGTTTATCCGAAGAGGCATTCAATGCCTTACTGGTGTGTTTGGAAGGTTATATTATACTGGTGTGTTTGGGAGGCTATATTATACTGGTGTGTTATGGAGGATTTATATTATTTTGGTGTGATTGGGTTGGATATTCTGGTGTGATTGAGTTGGATACTTTGGTGTATTTGGGTGGAATCCGCGTATCTATCAGAGTCCGAGCATTGTTAATAGGGTAAATAATTGAAATGAAAATTTTGGAAATGAGATTGATTGATTTGGCTCTATTGAAAGATATGAGAAAGAATGTATGAGTTAAATTATGAATTGAATTAGTATATGAAAATGAAATGTGAATTTAAGATTTATGAAGTGATATATAATTTTGTATAATTAGTTTTAATGATTTATAAAGCTTATGGTTGATGTTTATAATTTATTAATGTTAAATAGTTTGCTTTATGGTAATACCACTGAGTATGAAATACTCAGCGTACGGTTGTTTCCGTGCGCAGGTCATTAGAGTTTCGGATCCGGTCCAGCATCCAAGACAAACCCGACTCCAACAAGAAAATTTTGGTGATGTATTTCTTCTTTTTGTTTAAGTGGCATGTACTAAGTGGTTGTACATGAGTTATATACATATAAGTTAAATGAATTTGTTGTAATTAGAAAATTATGAAATTTTGAAATGAAATGAAAGATATGAATTAGTTCTTTATATGTTAACTTTAAAATTTTAAGTAATAAATCAACAGATTAAGCATGATTTAGTAGTGATTAAGATGTAAATTCTTTGGTTGAAACATTGGTATTAGTTGTTTGATTTGAATTTGCAGGGGGTTTTAGGTAAAAATAAGCAGATATGCTGCCGAAATTTTTGTAAAAAAAAAAAAATTGGATTAATCGAACCAGTCCCGTTCTATTTTTTTTTTATAAATGTTTTGGGCTTTGAAAGTCTATTATAGGAACTTATTTAATAATTATACTATGAATGTTATATTATTTGTGACCCTGTTCCGGCGACGGTTTGGGGTTAGGGGGTGTTACAGCATTATATAACATCTAATGCAAAAGATAAGCCCAAAATATTAGATTAGCCTATACATGCCATGGAGTTAAAATTTATTTCCAAAAAGTACCAAAGTAATCGATAGTGTGCTTGACTTTGACAAGGATCCCCGAGCACGAGCTTTGACTTTAAAGATCTATAAAACAAAGTAACAAACACCCCAGGTAAGCTTAAATAGCTTAGTAAGTTATAAGCAAAAGGTAAAGTGCACAACCACACATTACACCATTTTCTTTTTAATTTATTCGATCTAACTATTGAATAATTTGTAAAATTTAAAACACATATTGGATTAACATTCATCAATCTCATGCTCATTAGAACTCAAAACAAATGGACTAAGTATTCATATCCTTCATACCATATCGAAATAACTTAAATAAATTTGCACCAAGATGATAAACCATTATTCAATATGTACATACCTGACACTTTTGTTTACCTTTACTAAGTGTTTCTATCCTTGAGCAAAAACCGATAACCCGCACACACAGTGCCTTTCAACCGATCTCGCACACACAATGCTCGGTGAATAAATTCGCTCACACAGTGCTCTTCAATCGATCTCGCACACACAGTGCTCGGTGAATAAATCCGCATACACAGTGCTCTTCAACCGATCTCGCACACACAGTGCTCTTCAACCGATCTCGCACACACAGTGCTCGGTGAATAAATTCGCACACACAGTGCCACTCAACCGATTTCGCACACACAGTGCTCGGTATTTTAGCTCGCACACATAGTGCCATTATTTTATCTTCTCCTCATTACTAAATATACTCATGATTTCATTTCATCCAAATAAATACACTTAAAATTAAAAAATTCAAAATCATCACACTTCTCCCATCACATAATATCACATTCGGCAACAACCATTATACATAATAAGATATATATATATATATCCTCATTTTTAATTTCCAGCATCAATCACATTCTATTTTCACGTGTAACTATATTTGATACATATACAAATATTCAATCCACCCAAATTAATTCAAGCTTACATATATAATATGCATTTTATTCTCACTTTCGAATATAATAAAATATTTCAATACCACATTCGGCTTTATATAATTAAGTCTATTATTTCACTTTAGCATATACAATTCAACATTGAATAAAATTTGTATCAATCCAATTGCTTACAAACTTACCTTGAAAATCGACAATTTAAGCTTCCCGGCTACTCGTTTAATTTGGCATTTCCCCGATCCAAATACTTTCCCCTTTTTCCTTGATCTAAATAATTGCAAGAAGGAACTCATTCAAAAGAATTTCTTTCATTTTAGACCAAAACACATAGTTGAATAATTTTTCAATTTATCCCTCGCATTATTCATTTTTGCAATTTAATCCAATTTTCACTAAGTACGAAATTTGCCAAATTTACCTATTTCTAGCTAAGGCCGAATGTGCCTTAAGCTAATTCAAGGCCTCATCTTTCCTTATTTCTAAAATCTAACCCCTCAATCTATATATATATATATATATATATATTTTTTTTTTTAAATTTAATCCTAAATGCTCAACCTAATCAAAATCTCCAACACAAAATATAGCAATCTAGCACATGAAATTTTTTTGTTTATAACCATCACAAAGCATGAATTTTCATCCATGGTCGAATCAACATACATGATCAATAAGAAAAATTATCACATGGGCTTGTTAGGCAAATGATCAACAATCACAAAAATGCAAAAATTATCAAAAAATCCAAGACTTAAGCTTACCAATTTTAGTTGATGAGTGCCGAACCTTAAGGAGGTTTTTCTCTTCTATTTCTTTTGCTACATTCTGCCAAGGAAGTTCAAAAAGATGGACATGCAATGGCTTCTTAATTCTTTTATGTTTTTATTCCATTATACATAATTAATAATAATATATTATTATCACATTCCACTAACTATAATATAATATCTTATATTTACATCTATTCCATCACCTTGCCGTCCACTATAGTAGTAATAGGTATAATTGCAATGCAAATCCCCTTGATTAAAAGACACTTTATTATACTACCCCCAATCAAGCCAATGGCAATTTTACCACACATGTACTTTAATCCTTTTTCCTTAAATTAATCACCCAAACACAAATATATATCTACAATATTTTAACACATACTCATCTACATAACATAGATATCAAAATAAAAATAACAATAGAAAATATATATATATATTTTTCCATCCCGGATTCGTGGTCTCAAAACCACCGTTTAGATTAGGGTCGGAAATGGGCTGTTACAAGGAAAACGACAGACAACAGAGGCAACGAAGCAGAGAAGCATGGAGCAAATGATAGAGAATAAGTCAAGTTGTAGGGTTCGACTATAAAGCATTCAAAATCAATGTAAAGAAAGGGGGGGAACATCCGAAATCAAAAAACTCGAAAAAGAACTCTTGTAACCCCTTTTTTACGCATCATTAGAAATCGAAAGCAGATAAAAAAAGAACAATAGAAGGTTGATTTCATTTCATTTTCTGTTTATTTATTTATTTATTTATTTATTTATTTTACGAATCAAAACAATGATAAAACGAAAGAGAAGAGAAAGGGAGCTTACCTGAACTCTACGGCGCGAAGTCAAAACCCCTTTCCTGTCGTCGGAGCCGAACCTAAGGGCGAAAAGGGGGTTTTTCTTTTTTCATCCTTTTGGTTTTTCGGGACACCCAGGCTCGATCTCGAAAATGAAGGCCTCGGGTGAGGTTGAAAGCCCGTCTCCAAACGTCGTGGGCACCGGAGATGGTGGCGATGTGACGATCAGTGACAGAAGTCCAACCGTCAGGCACGAGAGAGGAGAGGGAGGTGTTGCTGCCTTTTTCTTTTCAAAAGAACAGAGATAATCTGAAATGAAGCAGAAAAAATTAGGGTTTTAAAACTCACTGAATGAAACGGCGCCGTTTAATGCATGGGATTACTGCGCATATTCCTTAAAAGGAATATTTGCGCGATCGGTCCCCGCGTGTGTGACGCTTTCAGATTAAGCCCTATTTTATGTTTTTTTTCTTGCGATTCGACCCTGCTATTTCAGTTTCACTTCAATTCGACCCACGCTTTGACCGAAAGAAACATAGCGCATTAGGGGGTGGGTTATTCACCCATCTAGTCCCCGTGGGTTTACGCACCTCGTGTTGGGGTCCCTGGCTACCTTGATTTATTTCAATCTCGGTCCTTACTATTTTATTTCGACCTCAATATAATCCTCAACCTGTTCAATTTATTTATTTATTTATTTATTTATTTTCCTTAAAAATTATATACTAATATCATTGTTTTTGTTTTGTCACTAATGTTATATTATTATTTGATATTTTCATTGTTATTAATATTACTATTATTATTACTTTATTATTATCATTATTACCATTATTATTATTATTCATTATCATTATTATTATCATTTTAAGTTTTATATACTTCTTTTATTAAACTCCTTTTTTACACATATTATTTATCTTAAGATTCTATTACATGTTATTTGCCTTAATGGGTTTATTAATTATTTTAAGTTCCTTCATATAATTATTTTATACTTTTACACATAAATATATGTACATACATGTGATTCATATTAAAATCATCTTATTTCATATATCTATTGTCAGTTGCATATTATTTTGTGTATATATTTTTCTTATAACCCTAATTTACTCATTTGTGTTTTTATTATCGCTATATATTGTTATTTTATTTCTGCAATTATACTTTTGTTTTGTTATTGTATTGTGGATAAAATCTCCAATTTATTTATGAAGGATTGTTCATCCAAACAAACCAAACAAACACATTTTAAGTCCACTTTAAAGTCGTTTATTTTAAAAGTTTTTAAAAACAAGGCAATATTCTATGTTTGGAAACTCGAGGAGTCGTGCCCTATGTGTTGGGTTTCGATTCTTTCGTTTGGCTAAATATTTAAATATCCTTTTGATTTTTTAACGCAAGAAACTCGGGAATTAAAAGATGATATTGGTTTCGAGGATTAAAATCATCGTGTCCTACGTACTGGATGTGATATTTTGTCCTTCGGAACATGAAAGTCTTGATCTTCAATTCGAGAAAACTAAAATATTTCCAAAAAAAGATCAACTTCCTTTTTTCCTTTTAAATTTTCAACCTTCGACATTGAGACATTAAATAATCAATTTGGTACCAATTTTGGGAGTGACGAGGGTGCTAACCCTTCCTCGCACGTAACCGACTCCCGAACCTATTTTCTCAAATTTTCGTGGACCAAAAACATTGTTTTAATAAATCAAAATGTTTTATTAAAACAAAGGTGATCCGATCACACCTAACAAAGGTCGGTGGCGACTCCCGTTTTATTTTCATTTTCAAAACCAAGTCGATTCCCGTTTTTCAAAAAATGGTTACGACATTGGACTTAAGAATTAGGTTTAGGAATAGGTCTCATAATTACTTTAAAACTCATGATTTTGCAAGTCTATAATTAACTTTACCCTAAAGAAGCTGAATATAGGTCACTTAATTGTTTATCATGTAATCCTTGTGTCCATAATTACTTTTTAGGCTCAATTATATAATTTTGACTTTAGAATTGGGTTTAGGAATATGTCACATAATTACTTTTCTAAAAAATGGGATATTAAAAAGGTTAAGTATATGTAATTTGGGGACCGTAACCATGATATATAACATTTGCAAATTAACTCTAATTTCTAGTCAACCCATTATTAATTAGAAATTAGTTACTAGAATATCTACATATATTTAACCCATACTTTATTTAATAACTAAAGCCCAGTAAACTTTAATCAAATTAAATCACTTTTAAATTGGGTCATGCTTGTATGATAGTAAATAATAACATTTAATTACTCTTATTATATATATGATGTTGATATTTCCAACATATATGAAATTAACTCTACAATAAATAAAAGTATTAGAGCTTATGATATAGTTACTGATGATCAGTCTAATTCAAGTGATTCAATTCATTATATACATACATATAAAACTACCTAAATAATCAGTAAAAAGATTTTTTTGAACATCTCTTTCAACTTTGAAACTGAGATGCTAAGAATGGTTAATAATTGTGTGGATGCTTTGCATCCATTTATCTTAAATGATAATACAAAGGGAAACATCCATTTACGTGATTATAAAAATAAAGTATTTTATATATTTTTATATTATATTTTAATAATTTAATTGTCGATTTATTAATATAATTGTATTTATTATATAAGTAAAATTTTAAACTTATTTGATATTTCTATTATATCGATCTAAAATATTATATATATGAATATCTATTAAATGACTGAAATTTTTTATATAAAATAAATAATTAAAAAATTTAAACTTACTTTAAATTCGACATGCATGAGAATATAAAACTAAAATTATACAAAATTAAAATTAATGATTTTTTTTTTCTTTTAGAAATTAACATTTGCACACTCCATTCGCACATTTAATTTCCACGAGACAAAATAAGAGGCACCGTTACCTTACGCGTTTGTTTTGTAATGGACATACATATATGATGTCCTTAAAGTTGCCAATAAAACTTCTCCATATTAATATATTTCACATCAAAAGCAAATGTGGTGTCCATTTGAACAATAGGTACAAATGACATGTGTATGGCTGACAAAAAAATATATTGAAAGATTATATTTATAAAATAATATATGTAAAATATGCATATAAATAAAAAGAAAAAAAAATTAGTATACTGTCAGTGGAGTTTTTAGGTTTCATAAGTAGGATTAAAGTATTGACAAGTGTCTTATAAAAGTATGACAAAGTATTAAAAAATATACACATGTCAATTTTTTTTTTTTAAATACTTATAGAATAAAAATAATTACGCTGTCTATATACTAAATACTCGTCCATAAATAAATTGTAAGTTTTAAAAGAAGAGTTTTTTTTTTTTTTGGTTATAGAGATTTATTTTATGTAATGATTTAAATAAAGAAAATTTGATACACAGTTGAATTTTTAAACTTCATAATCAAAGTTAGGGGGTTGATAACTGTCTTATAAATGTATAGTAAAATATTAAAAAAATAAATATTTAAAAAAAAAAAGAGAGACATGTCAATTTTTTAAAGATGTTTGTGGAATAAGAAAAGTATAGCAAATGTATAAAGGGAAATGATTGTATGAAACAGTGACATCACGTTATTTGTATCTTTTTTCTAATAGTTTAATATCCCATTAGCATTTTCATCCTGAATTTCGACATTTTTATCCTAAAAAAAACAAATCCAAATAAAAATCCTGAAATTTAGGATGAAATTGGTATTAAACTATTAGAAAGGAAAAATATATATGTTTCATACAATCCTTTCTCGTGTATCAAATATTCACCTATAAATAAATGATAAGTTTTTAAAAGAAAAATATATATTTTTTCCTGTATAAAGATTTATTTTGAGTAATGGTTTAAATTGATTTATTTAAAAATTTATATAAAAATATTTAAAAGAACAAAAACAATTTTTATAATTGTTATAGAAAAATGATTTTTAAGATTTTCTTAATTCAACTTGACACTTTATAATAATATAAATTGAATAAATTCAATGGACAAAAACCATTTCATTCACGTGATGGCCAATTGAAAGAAATAAAAGGAGTAAAAAGATAAAATTTTAAAGAGTTTATAAGTAAAATTATGGGTACAAATTATACATACTTGAATTAAAATCAAATTAATATAAAAGTAAAAAATAAAATATATTCAAAATCGGAATATTTTAATAGAAAACGTACAAATAACATTTATATAAAGTATGACTTCAACTATGGAAGTCTCGGATTTTCAAACCTTACCAATAAACTAAGAAAGGGTTGGCAAAATGAAAATGACATAGCAGTTGTCAATGGACATTCAAATATGTGGAATGGACTTCTCATTTTGAAACAAAGCATATCTGACCCAACCTTTAATCCTTCCACCACCACCAAAGGTACATGACAATAATATTAGAGCTTCATTTTGTTTTAAAATAATAGGAATAAAATAACATTTAGTCGTAATTTTTTTAATTTGATTTTGAAATTTTTTTGTCCACATTGATATCGAAACTTGATAAATTTTTTTCAATTTGATTTTTTGAACTTGAATTTCGTGATGATATGACATTTTAATATTGTACCATAGCATCACCTGAAAATTGAAAAAATATTTATAATCTAATAAATACAAAAATTTACAAATTATATAATTCTTTAATTTTCAAGTGATGCGACAATTTCAAAATACAACATCATCGTACCTTAATAAAATCCAAATTCAAAACCAAATTGGAAAAAGATGCTAAATTCCAAAACTAACATAGACCAAAAAAATTTTATGTACCAAGATGAAAAAAATTATCAAATTCAAAAACTAATTATTATTTTATCTCAACAAAAAAAAAATACTAATATCATACATAAACCTAATTCGAGCCCAACCTATAAATACCTCTAAATAAAATCTATGCAATAAATATTCTTATATTATTTCCATTTTTCGTTCCTTAAATGCAAAACTAGTAGTCAAATATTTAACTAATAGTCATCGATTGAATGGTAAAAAATTTATATTCAAATTTTTAATTGAAATCAATGTCGAATCCAATCATTGAATGCTTAAGGCACATTTTAACACTAATCTCAATATAAGTTCTTATCATATCTACTCTTTTTGATACAATACTTAAAACTACTTATAGTCCCTACTCAACCCCTTAAATAAGATGTAATACCCCTTACCTGTATTTGATTCCGGAATAGGGTACGAGGCATTACCGGAATTACAATTTTATTTATCAGACATTTTATTTCATCTAGCATTTATATTTGAAACCAATTAAAATCAAACATATTGTCCCTTAAATATATTTATTTTCTCGACATGTCTTACTTGAATTTATTACTCGTCTGAACATACTTAATTACCTTGTATTAACATATTAAAGATAATCACATATTTACATGTCATGATAAATATCTTTCTCTTGTCGTTTCTTCATAAACATAAATCAGTTAATTCATCATATTAATATTTCACGTACCATCAACTCATATTTCCTTATATCACATAATTAAGTTACACGAACTTACCTGGCTAAATTTGCAGAAATATCAAGATTCAGGGGCATTTTGGTAATTTTCTATTTTCATCAATTTTTCAATCGATCTTAATCTAAATTAATAATTTCATTCAATTTTGCAATTTTAATTAACAAAATAATCCATTTATGCAAATTTGTCGTTTCCAACATTTTTACAAAACTAATCATAAAGTTTTACTTTTATTCAATTTAGTCCCTGAGCCTAAAACATTACAAATTAGCCATGCTAGCTGAATATTCATTCATATTTTCCTCCTCCTCCTCTACATTCCACATCCTTAATGTATATAACATGCTATAAGTAACATTATCAATAATTTCACTATTTACTTGAAACACCCCAAACCCGGCCCACGAGCTTTGACCAGATTTGGTATGTTCCTCAAGTAAACCGGTTCAAAATTCTTTTGTTACTTAGGAAAAACTTGTGTGATTTTTAAAAAAAATATTGCTTGGGTTGGGCTTGAGTTGAAAACAAATTTATCTTATGTTAAAACCCATTTATTTAAGGTGACAAAACATTTAGAGTTAATTTTAAAAGGAATTTACTTAAACTTTAATTGATAAAATCCATAAACATAATAAATAAAAGAAAAAAAATAAAGTAAACCACAATGGCCTTATTATATCAATGATCCCAAAGTAAAACTTAAAATACTTAAAATAAATTGAAAGTCCAAATCATAAATTTCTTACTATGCATGGCCACCTTTAAGCTCCTGCCGACCCGGTCCATTACTGCTCATCACCTGAAAAATATTCCCCAACGGGGTGAGTCAACAGACTCAATGTGTACACAACACTAAGTCATAATAGAATCAGGCATACAAATGATACACATTCAAATCATAGAATACAATTAATGATGCATTCCCAAACCCAAACCTAATTGTCCATCCGCTACACACCCCCGTACCTGCCAAACACACTGTGGGGACTACTAAGTCGACCCTCCTTCCGCTACACACCAATTTGCGGGCTTAAGGCTCCGCATCTGTGGTTTTAGGAAACCACTTTTCAGATTACTGTGGTCTTAGATCACCACTTTTCAGATTACTGTGGTCGTAAGTCACCACTTTTCAGATTACTGTGATCTTAAATCACCACTTTTCACTTCCCCTTTCAATATACAACCATATGCCCCATAAACATTAATATGCATAATATACCATAGTTCACATTCTTATCATATTCTCATGTTATGAATAACATATTTCATATTCCTAGTAGAAGTAGGAAACGTACCTGAGTACTTAGTACCTTAACATGGTACCTTAGCCATGCTCATATTTTCATTAACATATATTTTAATACACGCAACCATAATTCATATTACAAAGTAGTGTGGAGTACACACATTCTTAATAATACATTTAATTTAAACATAGCCATGAACCTATCAAAACTTAGGGTAGGGTACACACCTGATTTGCTTAACGAATTCCTTGAAATCCCGAAATCTGATCTACTGCCTTAGATCTCAAATTCCTACATTTGATTAATCACTTACTACTTTAATAAAAAGCCATTCGGCCATAAATCCAAATCCTAGTAGGATTAGTATTCTTAAAACTTACCTTGAAATTCTCAAATCCCGAAATCCTTGTATCCCTCTGTCGAAATCCCTATAACTTCATGTTAGATCAATTTCTAACATTTATTCACAACAAATAACCCTTAGCCGTATGTTAAATATGACTTAACTTAGATTCTTAAATCCCGAAATTCACCGAATAACTAGGGAACACGCGGCTTATGGTGTACCTTCGGGAAAAGAACTTCTCCTTCCTTGTAGTCGACACTTAGTAAATCCTGAAAGATCTCCTTACTTTAGGAATCGACAATCCTTGCTTGAGCCTTTAACAATATTCGGCTATGACCTTGATGTGGATTAAAATTTCGGCTTCTTGATGAACAGTAGAGGATTTTTGGTTTTTCAAAGAAAGAAGAGGAAGATATAAAACTTAGGAAAATTCGGCAAGACTAGGGGGATTCTGCTTTCGGCTTTGTGAAGAATTGAAAAGAGAAAGAAGAACAATGACAGAGAGAATTCGGCAGAGAGAAGAGAATTTGCTTAAGAAATTCGGGAAAGGAAAAGTGAATGAATGAATCGCCTCTCTTTTCCTTTTATAGCCAAACTTACTAGGCTAGAGTCCCTTACTTGGCCACCACTCTTCTTTATTTGATAGCTTTATCTCTTTAATTTAAAATAATTAAAGAAATATCATTTATTATCTCTTATATCTTAATAAAAATAATACTAATAATAATCCTCTTTTATCTCTTCCTTATCTATCAAAATAAAAGGGATAAATCCATATTTATCCATCTATTATCTCTTCAAAAAAATATTCCAATAAAAATCCTTTATTATCACCTTATTAATCACATATTTATGAAAATAAAACACCTCCTTTTCTAGAAGCATGTGCCGTCCACCTCAGCCTTCTGGAAGCCAAAATAAAACCTCATTTATTTGCTTCCAAAGTGACTCGAACCCAGGCCCATTCCTCTTGTACATAGCGCCATTTCCATAGGCCCTAGGTGGCATCTTCAGGCCACTTTTCCAAGCCTGTTTGTGTGCCAAATTTCTCCAAATTTTTCTTTTAAGGCCTCCTTGCCCTAATTTCCTATTTTAAACTTTAAAATTTGACATTTCTAGGTCATTTCCAAGTTTCCTAAAATTTTCGATCGGCTCTGTAAACTTGCCATTTTCTTACATTTCCAAGCTTCCAACAATGTTCACTTTCCATTTTTGAATCATTTCCATTTTCATTTCCATGCATTTCCAGGTTTCCAAAAATATTCATGTCCATGCATTTCCAGGTTTCCAAAAATGTTCATTTCCAATTCATTTTCATACATTTCTGAGTTTCCAAAAATATCAAAAATTTATTCATAGTGCTTAAGACTTGTCATTTCGTACAGTTAGACTGAAAATGCATAGGCCCTTTCCAGGATGTTACATTACTCATATGTATATTCAAAACTGTCCAATTGAGTCATAGTTACTAAATTATTTATATCTTGAGCTACAGAACTCGAAATTAAGATCCGCTAATTTTTCCTGAAACTAGACTCACATATATTCTTACCATAAAATTTTTAGAATTTTTGGTTCAGCCAATAAGTACAGTTTATTCTTTAAATTCACCCCTGTTATGTTGTCTGACAGTTCCGACCCTTCTTCTCTAAAAATTAATTATCTCCTCATACAAGATTCGGATGATGTTTCCGTTTTTTTTTCTTGAAAATAGACTCATTCAGGATTTTAAACATATAAATTTAAGCCCCTAATTATTTTTCTCCAATTTTTGATGATTTTACAAAGTCAGAACAGGGGAACCCGAAATCATTCTGACCTTGCCTCACAAAACCTATTATATCTCGTGATTTACAATTTTTTTACTTACATCGTTTCTTCTATAATAAACTAGACTCAATAATATTTAATTCCATATTTTATTCATCCTATAATTCGATTTTTACAATTTTTGGTGATTTTCTAAAGTTAGACTATTGCTGCTGTCCAAAACTGTTTTAGTGCAAAATGTTAATTACCAAGTTTATACCACATTTATTTCCTTTCTCTACAATATTTCTCATCACTTTCTCTTATTTTCCTTCACTAACATATCAAGAATATAAAACCTTATATAAGAAAACTCTACATTAACATCATTTCCATGCTTTTTCCACAATATCTAACTTAAAAATATATTGGAAACTTGATGTTCTTACCTTGTTTTATTGATTTCAATCTTTAACTTGATTTTCTCTCTCTTCCAGCTTCTATTTCTTGAATCTAACTTGATATTCTTGCTCCCCATAGTCTCCTTGTCATCTTTCCTTCTTGATGGCTATGGAAATTCTTTTGAATTTTAAGTGAAAATGGTAGATTTTTGGTAAAAGGACCAAATTGTAAAGAAAACAAAACTTCTTTCTTTCTCTCTTCTTCTCACGTTGGTGCATGGGAAATATGAATGGTGTGTTGTTGTTTTTTTTTTTCCACACACACATATATACTAAATAAAATAATAAAATAATAATAAATATCTTATTAAATATTAATAAAGTAATATTTATCTAATTAATTAATTTAAAATATCATCATAATCATTACATTCTAGAATTCTCTCTCTTACTAATTGACCATTTTACCCTTCATGATCTTTAAAAATTCCATCATTGAATCATCACTTAATTTGGAAAAATTGTAATTTAGTCCCTCATAATTCTTCACCTATTCAATTTGGTCCTAATTCATCCATTTTCCTTAGTTTCTAGATTTTTCCACCCCTAAAATATTTACACTATTGGTCCTTCAACTTTTTCATATTTGCACTTTAACCCTCAAATTTTGAGTATTTACTCTTGGGCAACAAAACTTTTCTCACTTTTACAATTTAGTCCTTTCTTGAATTAATAATGTAATATATCATAATATACTTCTCAATGTTGACATAATCCAAAATTTCCCCTTTTGTCACTTTATTTCCTTAATTATATCAAGGATAATATATTACTTTCTTATTGTAGTAATTTTCGGGGTATTACATTTCTCTCCCCCTTAAAATAAATTTCGTCCTCGAAATTTTCTTGTTTTCATTTGATCATAAACTTCATTATCTCTATAATTCTATAGTTCCTTCTCTATGTGTGTGTATATATATATATATATATATATATATCTAATTTATCATTTATATCCATTCTCTATCCTTTCATTTCACAATTTATTTTCAATTCAATGTTTCAAACTTGAATCAGAAATAATCCTTTACCTTGTAACAAACATTATTTACCTTTCTAACAGAGGCCCAATAAATTAAACAGAACACTTAGGATATACAGAACAGAACAGAACATAACATAACACCACCGAAACAAGTAAGCAGAGAGCACAAATGTGCTAATCGGAGAGCACGGACATGGTAATAATCAGAGAGCATTCTAAGGTTTCTTAATGGCATGCCACTAATATCCCAGTAGTTTTTATCTTGTCTAATTGGACCAATTATATTATGCACATATATCACTTTTTACACTTTTCGCATAATACTTCTACATACTTTACAATTTAATTCTTGCACCGATAATCCGTATACTTATATATTATCTATCTTTAATACATGTAATATATTTCAAAATTCACTAGTCATTTGTAATTTACTAATAATTCTTATCATGTACTTCATATTTCACTTTTCTATTCCAAATTTCGCTTTCTCATCAATATACAATTTAATACTAATATTTATCCATCACTCAATTCAATTTCCATTCAATTCAACAATAACACTTACCTCATACTTCACTTACCATACACATAATTTAAATTTAACATTTAATAATAAATAATAGACATCAAACATGTAACAATATAAGTCATATGTGTTAATTTATACTTTAATTTCATATCTCAACAATAGTCTTTCATCAAATGGCATCATATATCATCTATATTATCTAATCAAATTATGAACCTTTGGTTCAAGCTTTCAATCTCATATCTTAATTTCAATTCCAATTTCAATTCATAATTCCACTTTTTCATACTTTCAATAGTTCAATCGATCAAATTCATTCGATTTTCTCGTTTCATTTATTCAACTGATTTCAATATCAATAATTCGATATTTTAGCAAATTCATGAACCTTAAGTTCTTGCTTTAAATCTCACATTTTAATTCGATTCACAATTTAACTCATAATTTCTTTCTCATATTTTCAATAGTTCAATTAATCAAATTTATTTAATTTTTCTCATTTCAGTTATTCACCCTATTAACAATCCAGACTTTGACGGATACACGGATTCCAACCCAAACACACCAGTACTACACATTGTGCCTAAAACGGTACATAGTACCTGATCAGTATACGACACATAAGTGCCTGAAACGACACACGAGGTGCCTGAAATACGACACATAAAGTGCCTGATCGGCAAAGCCGATAAATTCATACTCTTCCAAATCCTATGGCATGCCAATTATATCCGACTCAGCCGGACTAGTTAATAGGGTATTTCAGTTCTCAATCTCATTTTCGTTTTCATAACAAATTCAATTTCAATATCAATTACACTTTTCCAATCACCAGCCACAATATAATTCAATACTAACACATATTTCTCATTCAATTCAATGTCTCAAATTCAATTCAATAAAGTCACTTACCTTATTATTTACTTTTAGTAATACATATAACATAACATTCATCATTTTCATGTATTGTAAAACATTTATTCATATCTTTATGAGTTCGATTTATCATAATCAACTTTTATTCATATACTTGAGTATCATTTTCAACATTATCAGAATTGGCTCGGTTGGGAAAGCATCTCTATTTATAAGTAAAACAAATCCCATCAGAGTCAGAAAATATCACAGTATCACAGGTTATATAATGACATGTATTTCTAGACTTCTCATATGCTACGTTCGGTCCGAGAACCGACTAAATCGAAGCTCTGATACCACTAAATGTAACATCTCTTACCTGTATTTGACGCCGGAATAGGGTACGAGGCATTACCGGAATTACAATTTTATTTATCAGACATTTTATTTCATCTAGCATTTATATTTGAAACCAATTAAAATCAAACATATTGTCCCTTAAACATATTTATTTTCTCGACATGTCTTACTTGAATTTATTACTCGTGTGAACATACTTAATTACCTTGTATTAACATATTAAAGATAATCACATATTTACATGTCATGATAAATATCCTTCTCTTGTCGTTTCTTCATAAACATAAATCAGTTAATTCATCATATCAATATTTCACGTATCATCAACTCATATTTCTTTATATCACATAATTAAGTTACACGAACTTACCTGGCTAAATTTGCAGAAATATCAAAATTCAGGGGCATTTTGATAATTTTCTATTTTCATCGATTTTTTAATCGATCTTAATCTAAATTAATAATTTCATTCAATTTTGTAATTTTAATTAATAAAATAATCTATTTATGCAAATTGGTCGTTTTTTCGAGATTTTACATAAAAAGATAATACACTTCAACACATTCAAACTCACGTCCTCCTATACTTTAAAAATCAAGCTTCATGACTATAGTAGGAAAAAAAGGGCAAATGTTCATTTACGACATTTAATTTGGATATAGTAACTCAAAAGCTTTAGCCTTAGGATAACATATGTTGCATATGTTGTTCCATAAAGTCCACTAAAACACTTCCATAAAGTCCGTAAAGTCTTTCAACACTAAACCCTAAATCCGAAAATATTTATCTAGATTTCCCGTCCGTGATATAACTTGTCTACAATGCACAGTTACACGACAAAAAGGGATGGAATGAGGATAAAGTCTCAAAATTTTGAGCACTGTTTTCATTTTAGATGAAAATGTCCTGTAAGGATATGAAACAATAGTTGTTTTCTGCCCCACCTCCACCATAACGGTGGCTCGAACACCCGTCTCCGTTTAACTTGTTTATCTGCAATAAAGAAACAAGTAATTAATGGAAAATAATACAAAATCATCCTCGCACTATGTGATAAGTTCGAACCCGAGACAATGGGAACAAACACAAAAGAAACCCTCTTGCATGCATGCCTTTAGTTCTAATTATAAGGACGGCTGGACTATGAGAGAAATTCAAGAACAGTTCCTTACGTTTCTTCTCCACAGAATACATTGCCCGTTGCAATTGCAGTTTTTCAAAGCTTGAACTTAGATTTGGCCAGTACTTCATCTGAATCTTCAGGACTTCCAACACCGTAAGCAGGCCGGCTTTAGAAGGAACGATGTTCTCTGGTTCACACTCGCAACTTTCACCCAAAAGTACCTTTTTTTTCCATTGGAAAGAAAAAAGAGGCCATGTAAGGACATATTGCATTATACGACTTAAGTTTTAGCTCGTGATGACAGGTAGGGCCGAAATGAACTGTGCACCATAAGTTAAAATTTTGTAAAAGTACCAGTATATCGAATTTTGCCCCATTTATTCAAAATATAAACAAATTAGTCCATGTATGTTAAATTAAAAAGCAAACTAATTCTTTTTGTTAAAAATTTCATCAAATTCTACTGTTAAAAACTGACATAGCTAACAGAATAATCGGACATTTGCACATGGTGTGCTATGTTTACCTCAAGCTAGCATACAAGGACTGGCTTTAACAGTAGAAATGGATGGAATTTTTAGCAGATGAACCCATTTGCTCTTTGATCTAACATACAATGACTAATTTGGCAGTTTTTAGTAAATGAAGCAAAATGCAATTCAACTCTTAGTACAAAGGTCTCTATAGTACTTTTACCGTTAAAATTTTTAACTAGTTCATCCCCACAAAATTAATTGAGCACCATAAGTTAATGTCTGCTCCTTTTGTGTCTATTTATACCTTAATCACTGCAGTAGCAGAAGATGATATCGAACGGAGGTTGTAGCTGCCAAAATGAAAAAGTCGATGAAAAGCCAAATTAAATGATAATCTGGACTGTACCAAACAGCAGAGAATAAACCACAAACCCGCCCTCAAGTACAACTAGCAACTTTCCACCCGAGAGGGTACTCAACATGTGTGTCATCTGTGTATAACCAGCAGGAGTCACCTGTAATGGGAAAAAAAAGTGACCATCATTATGCATCGCAAGTAGCACAAAAAACAAACCCATTTTACAAAATTAAAATTCTTACTCCATTTGATAAGTTTATAATAATTAGGAAATAACAAAATCAAGATGCATTTGCACGAGGAGATATGTCCTCTGAATGCAACCAATCAATCATTTTAATGGAAGTATACCGCCAAAGATTTGAGGTAATAATAACCTACTTTTCTAAAAAGTTCTCTTGATATATATATAGTAAGGTTCTCGATTTTTTTTCTGGCAATAAAGTTCTCTTGATTATATCAGAACAAAATAACGGAAACAAACTTACATCGCAGCATCCTAAAGGATCACCACGAGCAGCATCAAATCCAGCTGATATTATAGTAAAGTCAGGAGCAAACTTGGAAGCTGCAATTAGGGGTATGAAAAACCAATAATCGGATTAAAGCAAAAAAATCAGATATCAACTAATGCAGGTCGTTTGATTTCGAACCGGTGACCAAGAACAAAATATACCGATATAGAAATAGGATACTAATCATAGTTAACAAAAGGGATTAAAGACACAAATTCAGCCACTTTGGCTGATTTTCAAGGAATAAGAAATATGCCGTAGAGGTAGAGTCCTCTATTCTCTCTTAAAAAATGTACGTCTAGAAGCTATTATTAAGCAGCTTGTAGAAATCCTTTACAGTTCACAAAGTTAATAATCCTATTCATCTTAACAATTATAGATTTAAAGGATTCTTTCCCAATACAATGCATTGTTCTCAAATTCACAAAGCATATAATTGATCTAATTCTTAACTAATAAGGCTTGGGAATTCCACACCTAGAAATTCCATCTTGATCTAAACAATGTACTTTGAAATAGATGAATGAATGTGATACATATATATACACACGTATATATTTTTTGAAAATGAAAATTTGAATGGGGTAGGCTTGGTTTGGCCATGCTAGATTCAAGCTGTTTTGGGTTCGGGCCATTTCGAATTTAAATTCAAGTCATTTTCGTGTTTTATTTAAGATTTCGAGTGTTCAGTTGGTTTCAAGTTGGGGTTTTTGAGGGTTCTGGCAGTTTTAGAGGTTCAAGGAGTTTAGTATAAGTCACAGGCAACCACTAACTAGCCTTGAAGCATAAAGGTAAAAGTACCATGGAGATTCATGGTAAATGAGCTAATTAGTCCTTGTACATTAGACCGAAGAGCAAATTGATCTTTTCTTTTAAAAAATCCATCCACTTATACCGTGACACGTGGCGTGCCATAAGAACCTCATGCTAGCATACAAGGATCAGTTTTTAACCGTAGAAATGGATGGAATTTTTAACAAAATGATTAATTTGCTCTTTAATATAACATACAATAACTAATTTCCCCATTTTTTGAGTAGAGGGGACAAAATACAATCTGACTCCTAGTACAAAGGCCTCTATGGTTTTCTTACTGAAGCATGAACTGTTTCACTATTTTGTATGGCAAAGATTGATGAAATGCATCATATCCCATATTCATCTTGCAAACTACAGTTGAAATGCTAAGATATCTCTGAATAAGAAATAACAACCTATTGGAAGCACAACGTGTTGAAATGCAAAAATGTAATCATTATCTCCAACTCCACCACGACTCCATGGAATATTCACGCAATATCCTTCTGCACCCTTGGTACCAACCTACAAAATCAAATTGAAAAAAAGAAACATATGGTGCATCGATTACCAAAGATACAAAACTGAATGGCTAAATGCTCAATTCAAGATCTAACTTTAGATTCAATTCACAATTACAGTACCAAACATCAATCCCTTTGTGTCCTAAGGACCTGATGCAGATAAGAAAACTACAGAACCAACATCCAATTTGGACTAACTCCAGTATTCCCAAATATTAATGAGATAACCGGTGGAACTGAAATTACAGAATTATCTTAGTTTAGTATTACAAATATTAATGCTAAAAATCACATCAACCAGCCCCTAAGAGTCCCAAGGGGATAATATGCAGTTGATATTACGATTTAAACCCATCTTTATTACCGTCTACATCTCCCTTTCTTTGGTCTATTTCAAGGTGAGATGCTAAATTCCAAATCAATATGTAGCAACGCAAAACTTGTATAAATAAATAGTCAAGTACCTCAAAAGCTGACCCAGTACCAGGGTAGAACTTTCCTCCTTCATGTCTATGTAAGGATATGTACAATACCTACAAAGAGGTACAAGATATTGGTCAGGACATAGGCCTCCAGCACACTCAAGGCAGAGGGGGCAGCAATGGCTTTGCCCCCTCCCCCCCAAAAAAAAATGAAAAATTGCTTATATAGTCCCTTTAGTTTTTAGGAAATCACAAGTTAGTACAATGGTAAAATTGTACTCCCCCCCCCCAAAAAAAAATTTTTAGTCATTTTCGCCCCACCCCAAAAGAAATAATTTCTTGGCTTCAACCTTGAGCACCCCCCCCCCCCAAAAAAAAAAAAAAGGTGTGATGATATGCATAATAAACCAAAACCAACAAAAGAAGAAAAGCAAGGATTTGGTTGGTTAGTGCAGCCTCATATGTGTTTTTTAGTTCTTACCATAAACTCAGGTCAAAAGCAACATAGCCAAACCAATTACACAGCAACAAATTTACCAGAAATGAATAGCATTAAAAAGTTGATCGATGCATTGCAAGTATAACTTTATTGTTAAGAAAGCTCACCGATTTATTTTGGTCAAATATCTCTTGCGTACCATTTCCATGATGAACATCCTAAAATAGTGAATGGAGAGCCATTAACTCAATATTTTGATGCCCCTACGCCTTTGTTTTGCCATAACTTCAGAATAATCCAAATTTCCCTTTAAGCACCAAGAGAAGTTAAAGTAACTTACCCAATCAACAATGAGCACCTTCTTCGCCCCTGCAGCCTGTGCTGCTAATGCAGCAACTGCTGCATTGTTGTGGAGGCAGAACCCCATTGCTTGTGTGACACCAGCATGATGGCCAGGTGGTCGAACCTGTATCAGAATTGAAATGCAGATTATGAGAGATAAGCAGTCATTGCATCTAGAGCATAGTATAGGTTGGTCATAACCTTTAAACATCAACTCATACATACCAGAGCAAACCCATTTCTTACGCGTCCAGAAAATATAGCTGAAGCAAGATCTGCACATAAACCAGCAGCAAGTCTAGCAGCATGTGCTGAATGCTCATTAGCATACGTGTCAGGAGTAAAATAACTGCCAGTAAAAAACAACCCATCAACTCAGATTGTGTTTCATTTTAGCATCACTCGAGAAATTGACATAGAGCCTAATAGATTTTGACACACAACACATACATTGATACCCTATCATTTCAGTGGCGGATCTTGGCATTAAATTTTGGGGGATTCGAACTAAAATTTTAAAATATTTTGAGGGTTTTAAAGAGAATTTTCAAAAATTTTGGAGTTTTAATAAAATTTTACGAAAGCTTTTGAAGAGTCTAATTGAAATTTTTTATCATTTTCAAAGGTTTAATGAGAATTTTCAAAAATTTTAGGAGGCCTAATTTAAATCTTTTGGGTACAATTAAAATTTACAAAAACTTTGGGTCTTAATGACCGTCCACCTCTGCTATCACTCCCACACTCCTTCTCAGGGAAGTGCTTTCAAGCCACCCGTAAAAGGAAGATAATTGAAGAAAGAGCAATAAAGTTCTTTTTTCTACAAAGATAATACAAGCACTTCACAATTTCTATGCATGGATACATTTGGAGTAGGAAAAGACAAATGATATAACCTAGAAAACATTTGGCGGGTAAGTTCAACAACTTCAATATGCTCCGAGGAATGGACCTAAAGATTCCAAAAATAAAAACAAAAAGGCTTCAAAGATGGTCCTTTCAATAAATAAATAAACAGACAATCGGAAGAAGCAAATCAAACAAAATAGCTAATTACATCAAAAAAAGTAAAATGATAGAATAGATGGGGCCATATCTCCAAGATAAAGAATGGTCCTCACCATTTGAAGCTCCTCCAGAGTGATTTCTCTAGCAGGAATTGGGCAGCACTTTCCAGGGAATATACCTGTATATGTCAAAAATTGCCATTTAATTGTTATAGGCAAATCAAAAGCCTTCATATTAATTTAAAAAAGAAGCATGAGACCAAAATACAGGTAAAAGTACCATGAAGGTCCCTGTACTAGGAGCCAGATTGCTTTTTGCTCCTTCTACTCAAAAAATAGGCAAATTAGTCACTGTTAGATTAAAGAGCAAACTAGTCCTTTCTATTAAAAGTTTCATCAATTTCTACAGTTAAAAACTAGCATGGCTAACAGAATAATTAGACAAGCGTGCCATGTGTACCTCATTCTAATATACAGGGACCAGTTTTTAATAGTAGAAATTGATGAAATTTTTAACAGGATTTGTTTGCTCTTTGATCTAACGTACAGGGACTAATTTGCCCATTTTTTAAATAAAGGGGGCAAAATGCAATCTAACTCCTAGAACAAGGCCCTCCCTAGTACTTTTACCCCTAAATACCAGCAGCAGAAAGGCTAGCAGCAATAGCTCGAAGACGATCTGGTCTTTCTGGATGTGGATGTGATTTTATTTCAACCTACACCACCAAGCAAGCACCAGATACAAGAGTGCAAAAAGAGTTAAGACACAAGTCCCACATAAGTAACAATATAAGAAGCAACCACAGATTCATCATACAGTTGTTTTTGCAGATAATTAATTATTTTAGTTCGATAATAAAGTGAATCTTTTTTTCATGATTTGAGGTTATAATTTCTATGATAATTGCATGATACTTGATCAAATACAACCACCAAAAGGGAACCCCCCCCCCAAAGTATCAACTCCTCGCGAAAACTTTGAAGAGCAAAATAGAAGCAGTGCAACAAAAAAACTTTGCAAGCAAACAGACAGACAGATTACGTTAACTTATAAAACTTCCACCACAATTCATACTCATATATTCAAATTCAATACATCAATCTTATCATGAAATGGTGTCAAACCACCATAAAATGTCATTCAAATGGAAGATTCCAGGGAAGCATATAGAATACAGTGGCATACCTCTGAGTGCAGCAACATTCTTTCATCAAAACCAACTGCCGTAGAACAGTTTAAAGCTGAAGACTCGGACCAAATTTCTGCATCAAGAAGCGTAAACAGATTAGGATCACAAAAATCCCATGCCTATAATAGCTCTCCTGATCCTATCAAGGGAAGTATTTTAAAGTTTCAGATTGTAGAAGAGTGGTATAATTCGATAGAGAGAGAAATTCCCAAGACTAGGATCTCTCAGTTGATATGGTGTATCTACAAGCAAATTTTTTTACCAAACCAATGTTTTCCTGCTAGGGTTGTTTACTAACAAGGCAAATGTAATTCAGGATTCAGGCCAAAAACAGAATATAGAAGTAAAAGTCAACATAAAAAACTAAATTAGAGTAAATTAGAACGTTTCTACTGGTTAAAAGTGTGATAACAAGAGGCAAGTTAGCAATAATACATAGTAATGGAAAAAGTACCTTCACATTAAAAGAAAATACTTAAATACATTAATAAATAAGCAAATAGCAAATTAAAAAAGAATTCTATCAACCCCATTCAAAAGAGTGATTCAGATGCCAACATATAATTAAGGTTGAAATGAAACCCTAAATTGTTACATCATCTAAATACGGCTAAATAGAAAGTAAATTTTAAGGAATTATTCCAATTCTCCAGAACTTAATTGAAATCTTAAATCCACTTTTTTTTTTTATAAAAGCCAAAAAAAGAAAGTTGCTCACCACTCAATGACAATCCCATCCTGTTTTTAAACTTGATAACCATAATTTTGACCATACATAAAGTGCATAATAAGAACTTGAACAGCATAAAAAAGCAAGATGATTAAATATAGGGCACTTTAAAAAAATAATAAATAAGTTCACCGTGTAACAAAAATACTTAAATATGTTTATGGCATAAGATATTGTATGTTATTATAGCACAACCTCCACAACCTTTTCAATGCTGTCGCATATGATTATAACCTATTGGCCATTGATGCATTTCTATGTACCAGAAAGACCATCGTGAAAACACAAAGCCAACAACCACCAAAATGACAATAGATTCAAGAACTATACTAAAGGTACTGATTTGGTTGTATATCAAGTGCGGAAGACAAATTTTGTTAGTAGATTTAAAAAACAAAATAAGACCGGAAAAGAAAAGAAACCATCAAAATGTAGGGCAGTCCTATAGCCTCTTGGACAGAAGAAAAAGAAGGGCAACAATGTAATTACCTTTCTCACTTCCTGTGGCTTCTGATTCAACCTGAATAAGTTCTACCTCAGGTGAGAAAGGAGACGCATAAAATCCATGCCTTAGGATGCCAGATTCTTTATGTTCCCCACAAATCTGCATAGATTCCAGAAATCACGATAGAAGATTTAGAACAAAGCATACCAAAAGAAGGGCATGGAATATTATCAAGAATAAAAAAGAAAAAGTGTACATCACAGAGGAAAACATCATCAAGGTTGACCATCGTGCAGTTGGTACAAAACCACTTCAAAATCTCTATGTGCTTTTGTACAGGCTCCCAATCACTGTCATCCTCATCATCATCATCAAATGCATCTTGATTGTTGTACATATCCTGAAAAGTCAATTCTTTTGGCAGCCTCACCTTTTTCTGCATACAAACCTCAAAACAAATTTAACACATTAGAAGCAGCATAAATAAGAACCAACATCCATAGCACTGAAATTAAAGGAATTCCTAAAAGTGTGCTGCTTACAGATGCATCGTCAGCCTGTGTGTCTTCGTTTATATTGGCAGCCATATCTCGATCAGATGTTCCTATGTCCCCTTTGGCATCGGAGCTATCATGACGAGAAGCTGATGCATGCTCATCAGATCCTAAATGTTCCCTTTTAAAGCTTTCATTGCTCTTAGTCCCCCCATTTGTCACACAACTCACTTGAACTGTTTCAGAAACCATATTGTTTTCAGAGTTCAATGGAGATTTCCGCCAGAATCATACCTTTATTTAAAACCCGAATCATCTGCCAATGAAATCTATTTAAAAAGAAAAAATAAAACCCAACAAATTCAATTAGTACCAAGTATAAGGGACGGCTGAGGAGAGCAAAAATATGAAATTTGAAAGGGGGAAAATAACAAGATAAAAACTTTTCATATTTGGCAAAATTAACAGTAGAAAAAAGGAAATAAAAACACAATTTTCAAAGATATCAAGCAAAGAAAAGGCAAACAATAAGTCAGGATTTTACATTTTTTTCAAATAATTAAAAAACTGTGCATAAGAAGCTAATACTACACATCACAATCTACCTACAGATATCAATTAAAATAGGTGCAAAAATGATAAAATCTGAGCAAACCATTTTTAGTCATAAGCTATATACAGTTATACACACACTAAACGTCAAACAAAATAAAGAAATGAAGCATAAAAGAAGAAAGATATCTAAGTCAAATTTAACTTTTTTTCACTCTGCAAGTTGAGCATAGAAACAGAGTTTTTTTTATTTTTAAGTCACCTATAAATAAATTTTCAAAAAAGAAAAAAGGAAAACCCACCAAAATATTCAAAAAAAAAAGTAAAAACCCATATATTAATTCATAAGAATAAAATTAAAAAATAAATAAAACGTAAAATTGGATTTCTAAAGCTTTATTGCAGCTAGAAGGGTAGCTCCAAGCGAGATTAAATTTAAAAAAAAAAAACTGACCTGTATAAATCTATATGTATACAGCTCGTGTTCTAAAACAATTTTTTTTCAAAAAAAAAGGTCTTGAAGAAAAATAAAGAGCTGATAAAAATAATTGCAGATAAAATAAATACATAATTTCAATTTTTTTAACCTGGCTAGGGCAACCCGTGGAGGGTCTCGGAACGTAAATTCGGTATTTTTGAGGGAGGAGAGAAGGTAGCGACTAAAATATAGCTGTTTTCTTTTTCTTTCTTTTTGTTTTTTAAAAATTTGGGGATTTTCGATGAGCAACTCTTTCACTAAAGTCCTCAATAAGTCGTTAGATTTGAGCCTATTACCCGCTCCTATTCTATGGGTTTTTTATTTGTCGCCGCGGTTATTTGAATGATTTTTCAGTTTGGTCCTTCATCTGTGGGCGAAAATTATTTTTTAGAAAAATTTCTTTACGGTACCAAAAAAGGAAGAAAATATATTTTTTTTTCAAAAAAGCTACCAGAGCCAATTAGATTTGTCGAATAAATAAATAGAGGATCCAATTAATTTAGGCTAATTTAAATTAGATTTGGATAAAAATTTATCTTTTAAGTCGATTAAACTTGACTCATATTTAAATAAATTTAAAAATAATTTTTATTTAAATTTAATTACGAAATTATACTTTTTTATTATTCTATTTTTTAAACAATAATATAGATTTTTTTGACAAAACTTCGACTCAATTTATGTACACCTCTAAAACCAACTTGCACAAAATTTCACAAAACTTGCTTACGAGGAGGGTTAGCCATAAAGCATGTTTCAATCCTATAAAGTAATTTAAGTATTGTATTGTTAAAAATTTTGTTGTATTTCGATCACTTTAATACATTTTAATATTGGTTTATATTAATATATATTAGTTGATATAAATTTTTAATATTTTAAATTTGTCTTAACCATTTTTATATTTGTATATTTACATTGAAAAGCCAAGGTATGGCCACTAATTTAAATTAATTAATGCTTTTAAAGCTTATGTTTATACTTATGTAATTTCAGTATATTTGCATGTATATTACTATATATTTGATTAAAAATATAAATTAGATTATAATTATATATGCGAAAAATATTTTTAAAATTCTAATCTTACTACTATGATAGCTAATCTCTCCGCCCCACCGATCCAAATAGACCTTTATCTCTTTATTAATAAAAAATTATTAATATCTTTTGTTATTTAATACCCGATTTTGTAACTCGTATTCTTCAAAGCTAGACTTTTGGCATTTTGATGATTCCCATTTATTTAAACACTAGTGAAACAAATTACATTCAACAAATACATATACACATATGACAATTCTGTATAAGGCCGTTCCATTCCCTCTATTGAGAAAGTTTATGAGATAAAACCACAAAATGTCATATTTAGTTTCTTGAGTGACATACACAGAACAAATATAGGATACAAACATGGCTCATTAAGGGGGCACCATTTAAGGAGAAAACTGACCTCAACATTTGTAATTTGGTACACAAAGTGACTTGCTCTCAGAGAGTTTTGAGGCTATATAGATAGATTAAAACACTATGCAGTAACTACAGTATTTTTCTTGAAACTATAAGGGGGCATATTGCTTTGCTTATTTCCTTTGCATCCTGCAAAAACAAAATGACCAAAGTTGAAATTATGAAAGTTCTTTTGTGCTTGAATTTACCATTAAGAACCACCAGCACTCCATTGATGAAATCAATGCGCAGCAATAAGTAAAGAGATCCCGTTTTCTTAACCAATCAAGAATAGCAACTAGGAAAAATGTTGCTAACAAGTATATACAAGGAGTTAATATAACTTTTAGTCCCTGAACATAACAATTAGATCCCACTTTGGTACATGAATTTAACAACTAGGTCCATTTTTGTCCTTGAACACCAAAATGGACCTAGTTGCCAAGTTCAAGTATCAAAATGGACCAAAAAAAAAAAGTATAAGTACCAAAGTGGACCTGATTGTCAAGTTCAAGGACTAAAAAGTTATATTAACCCTATACAAAGTTCTCTTCTTTACTAGTTGAGGACATATTACTTCAACCTCCCTCTCTAACAACTTAAGTATCAAGCAATATCTATCATTAGCCAGAAATAAAAAAATCTAACAATGAACCTTGATCTTGGCCAGGTGGTTCAAGGTGAATTACCTGAGAGGTCCCTTTATCATAGGGACCTGATCAAATTAGTTCCTCTAATATTAAATGAATCAATTTAATCTATATACTACTAAAAAAAGTCAAATAAGGCCTAATTAGAATAAAGTTAACATTTACTATTTAACAAAGTTCATATTTTTAAAGTTTTCATGATTCAGTAAATGAAATCTTTTGATTAGAATTGAACTAGAATTGAAAAATAATAATTTAAGACATTTTAAACAGTGAATGTTAACTCTATTACAATTTCTTCTTTATTTGATGCATTTTAATAGTATAAGGACTAAATTGATCCATTCAACAATAAAGGGACTAATTTGATGCAATCCCTCTAATACAGGGAACATTTAGATACTTTAACCGGTGGTTCAACCAGACACCATAACAAACCCTCGGCTAGTGGACTTCCTGAAGAGCAGGGCTCCATACACCATAACAAACCCTAACAATGGCACAAGATGCAATTCTGCACATGAAATATGCACAGCAGTATTATCCTAAGTACATGTCTGAGCCTCCCTAAAACTTCATCAGATATAGGCAAATAGATAGCATTAGGATAAATCAAAATTGGTCTCATTTCGGATTTAGTTATAAAGGTTTCAGCATATCTATATTTACAGCCTACAAGCATTCATATTTCTATGATCAAAGTCTAAATGACAAATTTTCCAAAAGAGGTGGGCAGATAGTCAGCATTCGATACCTGAAAGATGAAATATATTTCTCAACGATTGGTTTTTGTTCGGTGCTGTAGGTGTACCATTTTTCTTTAGCTGCAACTAGATCACTGCCCTCAATATCTGCACATTAGTGGAAACTAATGAAATGACAATTTGGTTGATAAGTGGTAAAAGTACCATGAAGACCCCTATATTAAAGTCGGATTGCATTTTGCTCCCTCTATTTAAAAAATGGGTAAATTAGTCCTTGTACATTAAATCAAAGAGCAAACTGACCCTTCTGTTAAAAATTCCATCCATTTTTACTGTTAAAAACTGATCCCTACATCAGCATGAGGTACATATGACACCACATTTCACTTTCTGATTATTCCATCAACCATGTCAATTTTTAACAATACAAATAGATGAAATTTTTAACAACCAAAAAAAAAAAAAAAAACTATTTTGCTTTCTGATTTAATGTAAAAGGACTAATTTGCTCATTTTTTGAGTAAGAGGCAAAATGCAATCTAACTTCTAATACAAAAACCTCTATGATACTTTTACCATTAATAAGTTGATAAAATGCAAATTTTGGAAATTGAGTATATGAACAAACCTTGAAGTAAAACATCTGTTTCACTAGAGTAGCTTCTCAATTTCCAGAATCTGTGACCATGGCCATCCCAAAATATTGGCTCTGATCTAACAGGATTTAACGGCTCGTCCTCTTCAAGCATCAATTGCAAAGCAAAATGTCAGTTGAACATAAGAACACAGTTCCATTTGTGCAACCATACAAAAAGTACCAAGGCAATGCTCAAATAGTATAAATTAAGTATAGGTAAAGATCAGTATTTTATGATCAATTTCAAGGTGCTGAGATATAATTTGCTCCATTAAACAAATGATGGTGAAATTGCAATAAGTCATTGAACATACCCTCGTCGACCACTGTCTCAGACACTTCCAATGTACTTGCAAGAGTACGGGCCACTTCAAGAGTTTGAGCCACTTCTGACTTTATTCTCGAAAGAAGCTCTTCATTTTCTGAAATGGAAAGAGGTGCACCATTTCTCATGAGAATAGCTTTGGCTATCTCATCCTGCAGCTTCTTCTTCATCTCTTTTTCAAGGTTTCTCTCCTGCACAGAATTAGGACAAGACAAGCTGTGTCATAACATTAACATTAACACTACCACTAGCTCGATCTCAGTTGCCATATTCATGTCATTACCTTCTCCCTCTGTGAAAGAAGTTTCTCTTTTGCTTTCTTTTGTCTTTCAACAAATTTCAAGTTTTGTTTATCGATCCAGCTTCTAAAATCTCTGAAAGAAGTGCGACTTTTTTTATTCATACACTTCCATATGAATCTAAAACAAAAAATACAAACACAAGCCTTACGTGGTGCTGAGGGCTTCATCACATAGAAAATTTAAGACTTTGAGCTTTTTTGAGGAATTTAATCGCTCGTATTTATCACCACCACCTACATCTAAACAATCCAACAATGGCTGCTTTAATGGATATTGAGAATCATTTATGTATTCTCCAAGAACTTGCACCCATGATTTTTCACTTAAGTTCTTATTTAAGCAAGGATACCTGCATAAAGATTTAGTTCGAATGGTTGTTATACGATTTAAAAAAAAGTAACTGAACGTTTATAACAATCTAGTTAAAACAAGCATACTCTTTTCCCAAATCCTTTTGCATCATGGATAGCAGTAGAATGTGAAACTGCACAATTGAAGGATGACGTAATTTGTGCTTGCGTTTACTTTTTCCAGTAAATAACTCTTTAAGTAACAGCTGAGACTGTCCTTTCTTCATATTGAGAACCTATATCAACCAATAAACAAATTAGAAACCTTACTCTATTAGGATTTATGCTGAATAAACAGATGACAGGTTTACCTCTCCGAAAACTTCACAAAATTCTAGAAATTGTAAGGCATGGCCAACATCCTCGACAGGCAAGTCAATGCCATTGATATGGTTTAATGATGTGCCTTGAGGCAATACAATTTCAGCATCAGAAGCTTCGTTTTTGGCTTTTACATTTTTCTTCTTAAGATTTGGAGACCTACAAATCGGCTTGTTCTTCACTACAGGGTCTGCATTGTTTAGCACTTCATCTTCTCCATGATCACACTTCATAGGCGCCTTCATGTCAATTAGTTGGACAGCAGTAATCATGTCATTAATCACTTCACCTTCGTTCGACACCTCCATGGAGATCTTAGGCTTTTTAGGACTAATCTTTTGGAGATCGTTGCCTTTGGAGACAATTTCCTTACTGTTCTTGCTCCATTTCTTCAACTTGGTATTACTAGTTACATCCCTTTTGTCATTGGCTCGTATCAAACCATTAGGCTCTTTACAACTGCTTTCCTTTCTACTATTACCAGTTCCCTTAACTTCAGAATCCTGTTAGAAAATTTTAATGAACACTCGTCGATAAGTAGAACCATCTTATTTTTGGAAACTCAACAAGGATCAAGCATTCATCATATCATTGATCATTCTATCATAAAAAACATATATACTCTAAACACACACAAGATTTTTAATGGCAAACAAACCTCATCTTCTGCAGCTTTTCGCTTTTTGGAAGACACAGCTACATCAACAGGCTTTTGAGAACCAGATTTTTCGGAATCCTTAAGATGCAACATATCTGAAACTGAGGCGAACCCATTTGCCTTTGCTGCATGTACAAGTACACCAGTAGGCTGGTGACCTCGTTTCTTCCTACAAGATTCAAAATTCCCCCATTTTAGATTACCCACAAAGAAAAAAAAAAACAAACAATAAGCAAGTATTTGCAATTGATTATATATCAGTGTTCTAAAAAAACATATGGACTGACATGCAGAAACTACAGTTGCAAATTCCTCTACATCTTGGACAAGTCCAATCATTCAACAAAGCCACTTCCTCAGCCTTTTCCCCATATCTGATAAAAAGAAAAAGAAAAATAAAAAAAGCTAATCATATTTCAAAGACAAGAAAGAAACACCCTGATTGTTAGATCTATAACGTGATATGATCTAAAGATTTAAAAAAAAGCATGTTGACAATGGGATTTTTGTCTGCTAGAGAGTAAGATCCAGTAAAGTAGCTAAAAATGTAAGGAAAAAAAAACCTGTTCAAGAGACATTTATGACAAAAATGGATGGTACATTGCTTCCCATTAATCTTTGTCTTGCAAGAAGCTGCAAAATCCACTGTTTTTTGCCTACACTGCAATCATTTTTTACTCCAAATATTTCAACAAAACGTAATTTTCCCAAGCAAAAGCAACAAAAACTTTATTAAAAAAAAAAAGGGCACCTGGTGACAAGTCTTGCCGTTCTGAGAATCATAGATTCGACCATGGATGAGTCGAACTCCAGGCGAACTGTTACGACGACGTTTTGGACTGAGTTGTGGTGGTGGTGGGTCAGTTGAGTAAGCTGAGTCAGTAGGCCGAGTTGTCTCGATGTTGGCGTTGTTGCTCTTCTTGTTCTTATTCTTCTTCTTTGATGATGGAGAAGGAGAAACAGCCATTGCTTAAAGCTTTTTCTTTTTTTCAATGCGAAATTGAAGATCACGAAGTCATTTTTATGTGTTAAAATTATGTACTTAAAAAATAATTCGATTACTGTTTGCATCTTCGTTTCATTGTGCTTTTAAATTTATTTATTTATTATTGTTTGGATTGGGAGTTTTTTTTGGTAATTATTATTTTTTGTTTTTAGTGATTAGAGAAACAATAAATAAATATTTGTTTGTAATTAATATTTATTTTCTTTTGGGATCCGGCGGGAAGAGAAAATTAATGGAGGGAATACCTGAGTGGGCTTGTTTTGGGAAAGGGCCCATCCATATTTTGCTTTTTTTTGTAAATTGACCCTTAAACTATATTTCAATTTCTAGATTAGTCCTTAAAGTTTCTTTGTCAGAATTTGTCGTTATATTATCAATTATTCAAAATAGATATCGGCCAATATGAATTAGACACGTGGTATATTTTTAGGTAAAATCAGATAAATTTGATAGTTTAAAAATCACTTTTGATTAAAAAATTTTAAGGATCAATTTGAAAATTAAGGTATACTTTAGGGTCTATTTACTAATAAATCCTTTTTGTTTGAAGGCTTGGTTGTCTCGAGGAGCAAACATAATCACCTAAAAAAACTAAAAATAAAATAGGGATTTAGGGGACAGTGGGTTTCAATAGTTTCGATCACTAATAGATGAATAGTTTGATTCTCATTGGTTTATGTTAACAAAACATTAATGAAGTTTAATAATTTAGTCAGTTCATTTACGTGAATTAGTTTATTGATTATTTTATATCTAAAAACAGAATGTATGTTTATTTATTTATTTGTTTATTTATTATTTAGGAACATTAACATGAATATTATTAAAAAAATATTTACATTTTTCATTTAACTTAAATGAACAAATACAAATACACATGACGTTAAATAAAGGAATATGGATATAATATTTAACGAATATTAACAAAACACAACAATCTGAAAATAGATTATTGACCACGAAAGGGGAAACGTGAATATCAAGTAGAAAATATGAAATTACTTTATAGGGTCGCATGGGAAAATGTTTAAGGTGAAATATTGAGGGATCCTTTTTAAATTAACAATTGTGGTTAAATGATAAGAATGAGGAGATTATAGTTGTCGAAATCTTTTTTTTGAGATCAACTTTTTATTTCAAAATGAAAATGGGCGTCGCCACCAATAATTTTTTACGAGAGATGATCGAGTCACCTCGTAATTTGATCATTTCAATAAACGGTTTGATTTACTAAAACAAAGATTTTTGGTCTACGAAATTTAGGAAATAGATTCGGGAGTCGGTCACGCACGAGGAATGATTACCACACTCGTGACGCCTAAAATTGATACCTAGTTGATTAATTAAAGTCTTGATGTCGAAAATTGAAAACCCGAAAAGAATTTAAAAATACGATCCCTCTTCATATTAGTATTTTTGCTTAAAAATGCTTGAATAAATTGAAATGTATGTTAGAGACTCTCTCATCTCGCGGTAACAAAATGTCACATCCTGTAAGTTAGGATATGACACCTCGAATTCTTGAGAATAAGCTTGCATTTTATTTTTTATTTAAATCTCGTGTATTTTAATTTTAAAGGATATTCAGTTATTTAAGTTCAACGGGAAAATCAAAACCCCGTAAGTTAAGGTGCGACCTCTCGAATCTCCAAATACGAAACATTGCCTATTTTAAAAAAATTATTTTTACGCATCGAGCAAAAATTAAGGTAACATTTAAAATAGTGTATATTTAATTTATTCGGGCATGGTGTAAAAACAGATAAATATGTTTGAATATAACACTTAGCACAAGTATATTAGCACAATATAAAATAACGAATAAAAGGATGACATTACAAGTGAATAAATAAATAAAACGAAAAAATTATGCTAGTAAATGATGATAATGGACTATAATGATGATAGAATAAATAAATAAATAAAATAACAATTTAATAATAACAATAATTATAATATTAGCATAAATAATAATAATAACGTGTAATAAGATGGAAGTGCAAACATTATGAAAATAAAATAAAAGTCAAATAAGTAATAAATAAAATAATAAAAATGAAAAGTTGAAATTAAATAAAGGGTTCAATTGGAATTAAAATGAAATCAATGGTATAAATTGTAAAAATAAGTGAATAGATAAATACGTAAATAACTTAAATGGGAATCATAAAAGATTGAATTTAAATAAACCAAGGGTTAAGTAAATAAAAAAAATGCAAAAATATAAATGTAAATAAAATAAGTAGATAAAATACTAAGCTAAAAATGCAAGAATACTAAAAATAAAATAATAAAAAAAAACTAAGTGGTCAATGGAATGAAATGAAAAAAATAAACTTTAATGGGTAAATTTAAAAAAAAAGAAAAAATAAAATAAAATAACTGGGGCTAGGACCAAAATGAAACGCGCGTAAAGGAGGAGGGACTAAATGAGAAATTATTCTCAGTCCTACAAACGCACCATTTCATGTTGGACTAAAATGAAACGAAGCCAAAATCATAGGGTAAAATTAAAAAAAGAAACAAGATTAAGTTGAAACAAGGCTGAAAAGCGGAAGGGCCAAAAGGGTAAATAACTCATTCGTCCAAAACGTGCGGATCCTCAGAGCGGGTTGGGTTGGCGCGTGGATCCTAGGGCGAAACGACGTCGTTTTAGAGCTATCATGGCCAGCCCTAAACGACGCCGTATAATGGGCCTATATAAGCCATTTAAAAAAATCATTCTCTTCCAACTCTTTCAAAAAAAAAAAAAAGCTAAAAAACTCTCTCACCCCCTCCCTTTCTCCGACCATTGGGCCACCGGCAATCTGCCGTGGTGTCCGTCAGTCGTCGGTGAAATAAAAAAAAAAACCTTTTTTGATCACTTCTTCGCCCTCAACCCCGATTTAAAGCTAAAATACTAAAAAAAAAACACCAAAATTTCGAAAAGTGAAGAAGAAAGAAGAAGAAAACGAAGGGACTTTTCGGTTCCCCGATGTAGGCGATAGGGTTTTTGGTGAGCCCACTGACTCGGCCACCCTCCAAACCGGAGAAGACTCCGACTTTCGGGGACTCAGGTGACTTGTTCCTTTTTTTAGTTTTTTTTTATGAATAAATAAATATATAAAATAAACTACCTCCGATTTTTTATCTCTGTTTTTAAAATTTATAGTTTTTTTGTATTTATTTTGTATCCTTGTTACATGGATTGTAATGGCTTTTATAGCCAAATAGTACATTTGATTTTACATTTGCTACCGTTCATGCTTTCGTTTCTGCGTTCTTGTTTCTATCCTATTTGCAGGTTTGCTTGGTCAACGAAGACGGAGACTTCGGCTTTTTGTCGTTTTGGTGTAAGGGAGGCAGACCTCGGCCGATGGGGGCGCTGATGCGGCACGTGGAGGAGCGGTGACCGCTAGGGTTTTTTGCCTTTTTTTTTTTTGCTGAAAATAGTTTAGTTTTTGGTCCATTTGGGCTGTTAGGGTTTAAATTTATTTTGGGCCATATGGGCCTCTTTTGTAATTGGACTTTGGTGGCTATTATTATTATTTATATTCATTTCTGTTTTATTTTTATTTTTATTTAGGGCCCGGGCAAAAACGGGCCATTACAATAGTCATTTGATCAAACCACGTCAAAAGCTATAAAATTATGTTGATTACTTAGAACGTGTTAAATTGATTACTGAATACGTTACTTTTCTTTTAAAATCACTCTCTTCTTATTCAGTGATGAAACTGATTGAAAGATAAATTCATATTATTCAACGCAAACCCATGTGGCATGATTAACAGTAGAATGATGTTTCTTCTTCTCCCTTCTTATTTGATACGTGGATTGAAAAATAATCCCACAAGATCTTTAAATCGATGCCACCATTACAATAAATTATCATTTCCAACTTCAATAGGTTTTAGAATGTGATTTTCGAAGGCCATCCAATCGTTGACTTTTAGTTACAATTTTTTGGCATGTCTGGTGATGTCAATGTTGTAGTGTTTGTCCAAAATTAAAAGTAAACTATAGACTAGATTAGTATTCACCTAACTATAAAATTATTTTTTGTCACATAAATATGAATATTTATAAAATATCACCCAACTAATTAATTTTAACTTTTTAGCCATCAACAGATTAACAGTGACAACATTTAAAATTAGTATAAAAACAACTTCAATATTCAACGTTTATATATTCTGTTAATTTAATATTGATTCTAAAAAATTTAACTCATAACATTTGTATTTTTTTTTCTTGGAGTGTAGTTTGCCAAAAGAAAAGAAATACCAGTGTAAAGTAAGCATTGTTCTATAGCAATGTTTATTGGAGCTAGATTAAGCTAAGCATAAACCAAACTTGAACGGGCATATAGACTATGTAGTATGATGAATTTATGTATTCAATTGCAAAATAGGGAACTTAGATCCTTCAAATATGAGATTTATTTTAATACTTACGGCTCTTTAATTTTAACAATTAAATTTTGAGGGTGTGACTTTTTAAAAGTCTACATCAATAAGTATTAAAATTAATATGTGTCTAAATTGCAATCATGCGACGTAGGTGATGATATCAACATTGCATTGTTTGCAGGAAAAAAAAAAAAGCAAAACCAATCAAACCTAGACTTATCCATGGCCTGGCTTGGAGATTCGCCCGAACAGTAGGAGGATTTAGACAAAAATATAGATTTAGAAAATAGGTTTGAGAAAAAAAAAGTCCATTTAGAAGACGGGTCGAGCATCAAGTAAGACTTTTATGACCCAGGCCCAACCCAACCCGAATTTGCAAAAAGAACAAAATATGTTGTTTTCTTATTGTTGTTTTGCTGCTATTTCACTGTTACATTATTACAAATTTTTTTACGTTGTTTGAATATTGTATAACTCTTTTTTTTTTGTTAATTTTGTTACTATTTTATAAGCATTTGCTTGTTAACTTACACCTATGTTAGTATTATTTAAGTATAAAAGTTTTTTTAAAATTTATTTTCAACTATATTTTAAAAAATTATATAAAAAAATTAACAAAGGCAGGCCGGGTTTGAGTAAAATTTTAGGATCATTTTTAGGCCGGGCCCAGACCTATCAAATGGGCCTAAAATTTTGTCAAGGCCCGGGCCTAGTCAAACCTACAGCTTGGTATAATCATGTTCACCTGAAGTCGGATCAAGTTAGAACAAAGTCAAGCCATGTGGATGCTAGATTGCGAAACATGGGAGAATAACATGTGATATATTGCAAAATAAATTACTCGAATCCACAAAAAAAAATTATTATTTCTTTGTAAGTTTTATACAAAGCTAGACTCGCTAACCTCAACGACTATACGATTACTCTGTTATTCCATTTAACCAAACAATACCTATTACTATGTTACTCCATTCCATTTCATTCCAGCAAACCAAGCAGATCTCGAGTTTGCAATTAAAAAAAAAAAAGTCAAGGTCATTGGCATAGGCAGTGCAATTCACAACTGAGTACAAAATCCACCAACACTTCAATGAATACTTCACTCACTCACTCACAGAGCATCCATTAACAATAAGTAAAATGCCATCACAAGGAATCCTCAAGCTATTCTTGATGTAACAACAACAAAAAAAACTTTCATTTCAGCAATTTTAGGGCATACTAGTTTCCGTCTTCATTTTTAAAACCACCAATAGAGAATGACCCGACACCAAAGCCGCATTGATAAGAGACTTAATGAATCTAACTCGACTTTCCTATTGGATAAACCACAAGGAGAAGAAGCACAAGCCCAAATTGCTCTATAAAAATAACCACAACCAATTTGGAACACAGAGAAATGAAAGCAAGATTAGCAACTATAATCCAAACTCACAAGGCAAAAAATGTTCAAAGCAAGTAATGTCCTAGATTTGAGATTTTGCCTAGTAAGAAGAATGGAAACTGATAAAGAAGGAAAACCTGTTAATCTAATGGTTTAGCTAAAAATAATAATGTCTTATCTCTTCTTATCCACCCTAATATGCAAAGCCTAAGAAGGCACATGAATAGGCCATCATTACTTCACCATTGAAATGTTCTATATTTCAACAATAATTTTGCATATGTTTCATGATAAGAAGTATAATCATGTCCTATTTCTTGTTTGTTTCACCTCACATTCAATGACTAAACACAATTCTATGCATAACTGTATGAAAATGAAAAGCTTCAAATCTGTGACAAAGAAAACGAAAATGGTCATCCTTCTCTATTCCTCTAAAAGGTAAACCGTAAACTCTCACCATTTCAACACCATCATTGGCAGGCTCAAAAATGGCATCCTAAAATTCCTGTCTGCTGATAAGAGAAAATTTATTCTCAAACCCTAATATTCCTTATTGCAGAGCATAAGAAATTTCTCCTTCACAAAGCTAATCCCCAATTAAACTTTCATTATACCAGTGTTTTAGCATAAAATTTTAATCCCTAATTACACTTTCATGTTATTTGTGTGTGTATATAAGTTCAGTAAATCAATCTGAAGCTTGCATTTTGGACATTTACACTAAATTCATGAAAATAATAGCAATAACTTGAAATTCAAATAATTATACCTAAAAAAACTCTGATAAATTCTTTGACAAAAGAGAAGAAACCATTCAAAAGTCAGAAGGGCGCAATCGTTTGTACTGTTTTGAGTATTTTTCAATTTAATTCAACACTTAATAAAGAAACAATCACTAATCAACCAAAATCATCATGATTTCACATATATCCAGCTTATTGTATGCTGATTCTAAAAAACAACTTAAAGAAAAAGGAAAATGGAGGCTTAACTGTTAACAAAAAAGAAAGAAAGACTAGATGGAATCTTCAAGTTCATCTAGCTTCTCTTTTCTTTTCAATTCGAGCTCATATTGCCTCAATCGCTCCTTCATCTTTTCCTATTCGAATAAAAATTAGAAGTTTACAATCTTTTCTAAATTAAATAAAAACAAATTAAGAAATAAATGAAGAACGACAAAAGACCTTGTAACTGAGTTCCACGCGGTGCATAACGTAGAAGCCAAGGATACCGCCAAAAATGGTGCCGCTGATGATACGGACATATCCCCATTGCACTGAGTTCATAGCCCTTTTTTTTAACTCGATCTACTACCTCAGTCGTAACTCAGTTGAATAAAATTGCTGCCCTTTTTGGAAACTTCAAGGTTCTTTAGATGGGAATCCATTAAAATGTCAAACAAGTAAAAATATTATATAAATTTATTTAACCACTAGCTTCCAACTGGTCGTTGTAGTATAGTGGTGAGTATTCCCGCCTGTCACGCGGGCGACCCGGGTTCGATCCCCGGCAACGGCGTTTTCTTTCCCTTTTTTACATTTTAGGTTTAATTCTGCTTTTAGTCCCTCTATTATGCTGGAATTTAAGATTTGATCTTTCTATTTTAATTTTGATATAATTTGATCTTTTATTACCAAATTTTAGCATATTTAGAGGGACTAGAATAAGAATACTGCCTATTATTTATTATCGGTTATATTTTTTAAAACAACTCATAAGGTTAAAGCTTAAATGTAAAATTCCCCCTCAAATTATACCATATTTCTCATTTAAGTACTAAATTTTTATCTAGGTGACAAAGTGCTTAAACTACTAATTTTGTTTCATTCTATCCCAAAGCATAATACTAACTAATAAGAATGTGACACATACCATTTTTTTCCTGAACCTTATACATTTTTTAAATAAAATGAGATGAATTTAAAATTTTAGGTACTATTTTTAACCAAAAAAATAATTTACGTACCTAAATGAAAAGGCCATAATAATTTGAGGGTCAAATATGCAGTTAGACCTAAAATAAAAGCAAAAATATGGCCTTTCGGATCTTTTGACTCTTGAGCCGCAAGGCAAAGGGGGGAACTTTGAGGAGTTTCTTCATTGCTTCGTTCTCCTTTCCCCCTTCCTTCTTCACAACATTCTTCAAAAATTCAAACCCTAATCTATAAAAAAAATCATGAAATTGAGTTCATCAATCTTCACTTTTCGCTTCCTAAACTTCAATTCCTTATTCATTAAATCTCATCCTTCCTTCAAAATTTCTGCCGCTACCAAAAGAACCATGACTCAATTCCCTAATTTTTCCACCAAAATTTCAAATTCTTCTCCCGCCAATACGGCGGAGGATTCCCAGGTGTCGCCGCCGGATCCCAGGCCGCAGTCTCCGCCTCGCAAGCCGTGGCTCATCGTCGGTCTCGGTAATCCCGGCAAGAAATTCAATGGCACCCGCCACAACGTATTAATACGTCTTCGTTTTGATTTTTCTTATCAAATTTAATGTTCTTTTGATGATTTTTTTTTCCATTCTTTTGCCAACAGGTGGGTTTTATGATGGTAGACGCTATAGCTGAGGCTGAAGGGATTTCTATTAACACTGTTAACTTTAAAGCTCAGATTGGAAAAGGTACTTTTTTAAAAAAAGTTCAATCTTCGAATTTCTTTCACTACTGTTAAATTCGAGAACTTCAATATGCTTTGAAGTATTGCATACCTGTTGAAAATATAATAGCCATGGAACTTTGCTGGAATGGGTTATTGTTTCTTCATAAATTTATCAGTTAGACATGATAGGGTCCCAAAATTCTCATTCTAGACTAGTACATTGCTTTGATATTAAGTTGATTCTACTTCTTCTAATTTCTAATGTAGTGTATTTGAAGGGTATATTTCGTAATGGGTACTTAATTATCTATCCATACTAATATAATGCCTTTGACTGAGTTGGTTTCACTAGTTAAACAGATACCAACTCAGTTGTAAAAAGTCTAAAAGACCGCTTTTTTAACAAACAACAAATATTATTACAATGGTATTTATGTCTCTTAGTAGTTTATTTAAAATCTTTTAAAGAAACTACTTAAAAACACCATACCATGGTTTAAACCTTAAACCTTAAGTTAAAGAAGCACCAACCACCTCTTCAAGGGGATGTTGTATTTCTAATTTTAAAGATCAAATTAGAATAAATGCTTATACCACTGCTGTAGTTGGATGGTATACTAGCCACGGTTTTCTTTGTTTGACTAATTTCTAGCTCCCCTTTGTTTTGTAATTGAAACTTCTAACTGATTGTTTTATGGTTTTGGTGATGAGATTGAGTGCTGTAAAACTCTAATAATTATATATATTCTTTGAAGTTCATAATCTACCACTAGCCTCCCACATGTCATTAACTAACCTAAGGGAGACATTACCTGCCTAAGGCCTCTTGAGAGTGTTTGTAACTTGTATGCCATTTGAGCTAATACTCATACCTTAAAAATTTTTAGCTGCAATTGTTTGCAACTTTATTCTTGATTTTGAATGCTTTAGATGAAGATATTGTTTTACATTGTAACCTTGAAGAGTGCATTTAGATTACTCATTGGGAAAAGATCCTCTCTTCTACTATAAAAATAATGGAAGTTTCAACTGCTTTGTTTAAGGGGAGTAATTTACTCTCAATTAAAATTATGGCCGGCATTTTAATGATTTTTAAGATATATAAAATTTAATTTAAAAAAATATCAACCTTAGATTTAGTTGATAGTGGATTAGTGACCCTTGGATAATGGAAACTAATTAGATTGAACAGTAAAACAAACAAGAGAGTATTAGATATGGAAATTGATTAGATTAGAATCCCACCTGAGTTTATCTTTGATTTGGATGATGGCAGACAATAGAAGCTGCAATTCTTAGTGACTTCACAATTTTCATATTTTTTGAGAAACATATTTAATACGTGGCATAAACTATCCAAAAACCTTCTATAGTTCATCTTCTTCCATATTAGTTTAAGCATCAAAATTGGTATTTCCTTATGCATAAAGATAATAAGACATAAGTTCTAGCCTGATAGATGGAAAATAAAAAGTAAAAGTTTATTCATTTCAGTGAAAATTGTAGGTAAATTACAAATGAATTCATGTTCTAAAATTTTCTTCGGCAACTCAATGTCCCATTATGCAATATTTAATTTGAGATAGTTACTTTTTCCCAGGATTTATAGGAAATGTTCCCGTCATGCTTGCCAAACCACAAACGTTTATGAACTCAAGTGGTGAGTCTGTAAGTGAGCTATCTCAAATGGCCTATATATTGTTTTTGAGAGGCTAAGATTCACACCTGATTGAAATTACTATAGTTCTAATATCCATTGGATGGTTTCACTTTACATATTGAAGGTTGGGGCCATTGTATCATATTACAAGATTCCATTGAAGCAAGTACTTGTGGTAATTTTCTTCCTTTATTATGACTTAATGATAATCTTTTCCCTCCCCCCTCCGCATTTACAGTTCCCTTCGACAGATTTTTGATGACTTAGATTTGCCTTTTGCCAAATTGAGACTACTTCCGAAAGGCGGACATGGTGGACATAATGGGTACTTTCTTGTCAGCATTTGTTATATCATGCTTTGAATCCTACATAGCTTATATCAACACTTATTTTCAAGTTTCTACCAGGATGAGAAGTATCATCGATAGTTTTAAAGGTAGCCGCGATTTTCCTCGTCTAAGAATTGGTAGGTTGCTAAGAACATTAAAAATATTATCCGAATGCAACTAATTTTCCTACTGGTTATTGAAGTTTCTTAACTTTTCTAGGCATTGGACGACCTCAAGGGAGGATGGATACTATTAATTTTGTTCTTCGTGCTTTCAACAAGCAAGAACGTGAAGAGGTATGTAAATAATTGTAAAGCACAACCAAAGAAGAAAAAGTAAAGAAATTGATGAATAAATTTCACCGGTCACGTCTTTTTATCTTTCAGCTGGAGTTTACGTTCCACAATGGAATCGAGGCTGTCCGGATTCTCTTACTCGAGGGTTTCGATAAAAGTGCAACATATGTCAACAGCACCAAAGCAATGGAACAGCTTGGGTAAAATTATTGCTCCAGGCAAGCAGAAAAGTTAGGTAATTTGCTAGCGGAGAATATGATATCATTGAATTTTCCTTCTAATTACTCATTAGTGATTTTAGATGTTATTTTTTTGTTAACTGATATATAACTGCTTCGATGCATTAGAAATTTTAAAGAATTTTTATTTTTAATCAAAAAATGAAACTTGCACTGATGGTGTAGAGAGATAGGTAGAGGTATTTCTTTGATTTCATTCATGGAAAGATGTTATATCTCTGGTTTTGTTGTATTCATTGTTTAAATGGGGATTTATTTGTGTGAATTGATGAATATATGGATTAGAGACTTTAACCTGTGAATTAAAAAATCCAATCTTTTTGAAAATAAAAATATAAAGATTAAAATTCAAAGAATACAAAGCAGAAAAGGACTGTCTCAGGTAACATGTCCAATCTAATTATTATTACACGACAACCCCTATAGTTGTTAGCATTTTTGTGGTGCACTATAACTTGCGGATTAGTCTATCTCAATACCAGAATCTATACAAAATTTGATACACAAAAGTTAACCAATAAAATTATGACATAATAAATAAATGCTACTGACAAAAGATTCTTGAACTACTAATTTATGACATAATAATCCATTACTGGATTATATTGGGGTATATTTGTAAGGGAATATAGTTTTTATCTGTGGATAATATCATAAATTATATTCAATGTGAAAGACAGAAACATGATCTGCACAAATTGTGTTCACATCACATTATAGCAACAGGTTAAATTCAATATGTAAAATTTAATCCAAAATTACATCCATTTTGAATTATATATAATTTTATAAATGAAATTTCAATTTAATTTAATTCTAATAAATTATTGATACAATGATTGATATGGTATTATTTTATGTTTATATTGGATACATAAATATTTATATTTTATTCAATATAAAAATAATTTGATGTATTTATTTTTTTAAATGCGTATAATTAAATTAAAATTAAAGTTATATATATATAGATATATATATATTTGAACCACAATTAAGATTTCATATGAATATTTGTACCAAATTAAAATTTATTTATTGAATTACATATAAAATCAAAATTCATCTATAATTTTGAGATTTATCCTAAATGAAATCTAGGATTTAGATTGGTTTTGAGTGGTGAGAAAATATAGGGTAAAAGTACCATGAAGGTTCTTGATTAGAAGCTAAATTGTATTTTGTCCTTTCTACTAAAAAATAGAGCAAATCAGTTTATGTATGTTTAATTAATGAGTAAATTGATCTTTTTTGTAAAATTCTATCTATTTATATTGTTAGAAATCGGTGTGATTGATAGAATAATCGAACAATAACACGTAATGTGTTACGCTCATCTTATGTTGACGTATAAGAATAAATTTTTATCAATAGAAATAAATGAAATTTGTAATACAATAATCAATTTACTTTTTATAACTCAAAAAATAAAAACTTCTATAATATCAAGGAAGACAGATATGGTTGGGAGATTAAAGGGAGCAGCCACAGTTTTAATTGCTACGTGTCGTCCAATGAGAGTGATGAAAACGACTGCCGACATTGACGGAACTGCTCCCTTATAATCCTTATGTACATTAATTATATATATTACATGCATTCATTTTTCATATTTTATCATTGCACGATTTTTTTAAAAATTTCGTATTAAGTTATAGTGAAACAGATATTGTTAATTGATGTATTATAATCCATTTTTAGTTTTATTTTTAGACTTAAAAAAATAAAAATAAAAATCCCTAAGCCTGCGTTCTTTTTATGTCTGTCTGTTTGACTCTCCCACTACAGTTGACATCACGACCGTACCAATCTTTTTTGGAGGGTCCCACGCGCTTCATGTGATCTGTTTCCTTCTTTTAATTTTTCATCACTCCCAATATAATGTGCGTGGACCCCACTCGCCATTACCCCCAAAAACCTTCTAAACACGGTGATAACCAGTAACCAAATCTGTTCATTGGTCACGGGTCGCACATCAGTTTTATTATTATTATTATTACTTAAGTTTGGATTGGAAATATCAAATGTTGAAATAATATTTATAAATTACGTTTTACTAATATAATAAAATAAAAATTATATAGGTTTTTTTAAAGAGAACGAAATTGGTCGACTTAAAGAACTATGCTGTATTTTAAAGATATTTAAGAATTTTTGTCATTTTTTATATTTATTGTGATATGCTATTTTGGAATAGATAATTCCAATTGCTATAATACCTCAAAAAATCATTTTTTTTTCATTTTAAACCTCTATAACCTTTATTCTTTTCAATTTAAACTTAATTCTCTCAATAATTTCATTTTAGATCATTCTTTGAATATATTTTATAATATGTAAAATGAAAAATCAATTTATTCGTTTGGATGATAAGTATATTTCCAACGTTCAATTACAAATGGCTGAAGATCGAATATTATTCCTCATAATCAACTCATTGTCGTGGCGGCAAAATCACTATCAACTGAGGCCTCATTTATGTTTCATCATTTGACAGCATAACCTTTGTAAACTTGAAGCATTAGTTACACTTTAACCCGTGACCTATAATCACCGTCAACTTGGACCTTGAGTTGTAATGCGATCCCGACTTATCAGGTGAAATTTGTAAACCATCGAGCTGCATGACATTACCTTAAATCTAAACATATCTTAAAACTATAACAATGTCTATCTCAAATATAGACAAAAATAAATCTATAAACTTCTAATTTTCATCCACAAGAAAAAAAAAAAACAATTTTAAACAAATTGAAAATATATCCTATAGGACGTGTTTTTATTTCTCTCTTCAAAAATAGCATACCCGATAAATATAAAAAAAAACATAAATCCTTAAATTTAAAAAAAATTAGCATATATGTTTAATTTGGCCCAACGAAATTACTATAATAACAAACTAAACAAATACAATACATTATAAAATATATAAGCACAACATATATGTATATACGTACTGAATTTTATGTAAAATAAATTAATAACATAAAAAATTATATATTCCAAAAATAGCATAAACATAATACAATATAAAATGTATTAAATTTTACATAAGACGAATCAACTGAACCAAATACCAGACCAGAGCTGTTCGAGCTATGAATAAGTTGTCTGATAATATTCGCATTAACTGTTATTTCTAATGCTATTCACGTCATGTCGATGTTTATATTTATTTGCTAAAATAATTTAATTAAAATATTAAATATAAAAAAGGTTTGTTTTGGTAATTGTCTTGAGCTTCTCAAAAATCATAAAACATTTCTGTAATACGTTGGTATTCATGCTATTTTTCGCTGTTTAGAGCATGCAAATTTACGTAGAAAATTTATATATATATAATTAATAAAGGAGTTTTCTTCTAATTACAAGTTTTATGATTATTTTCAAAAAATGTTTTTTGCAATATGTCCATATTCATATTATTTTTCGCTGATTAAAGTATACAATTTATACATAAAATTTATGCTATAATTTTGTTTTATATAGATGTTAACATGTTCATATATACATGACTTGTTGATATAATTTTTGTATTTTTAATTTGTCAAATTATATCAAAAAATATGTTTAATTAATTAACAATTTAATTTTTTATTACTGACGTTATAAGTTAATTTTTTTTTGGTCCCACTATCTACAGCATATAACCACTACCATTTTTAAATCCTTATCTTAAATTTTTTAATAATATTTCGAATAATAGAAAAATATTAAAATTTGATCAATCAATCCGATTCGGGAAAAGATTCCAACTTAGCTATTTGCTGTCGAATCCCTTCACGTAAAATCAAAAACCACAATGCAGAAATCTAATACGTCCACGTGTCACGCATGCACGCGATTGTAATAATCACAATATCCAACTTGACTCTTTTCATTGCCCTTCAGATTTCAACAAATTTACTACATAATGACACTGAACTTACCTCACAGTCCACACTGCTTCTCCATTCTTTGGAATTTATTTCCCCAATGTAAAAAAGTACGACTAAATGGTAAAAATTCAACCTAAATATAAAATTACTATACATATTACAAACAAACAAACTTCGGTAAATTCTTATCCTTCTTTTACCAGAGAAGAAATGGATAGGTAAATTAGTAAATTATCACAAATAAGCTATTTATTTACTGTCTTAACATTTATGAGGAGAGAACCCGATCTTGTTATTAGCCAAATCGAAGCTCACACGTGTCTCTTGCTGTTGTACGTTCCCAATTATAGACAAAGACGACGTCGTTGGGGCAAACGCCAAGCAAAACGTTCCCGATGAGTCCACCGGTATCAAATAATTTTTCGCCGGCAAGTCCAGTGACATTCCGCCGCTGAAATGAAACGCCACCGTCGGGACCCTAACACTGGTTCTTGAAGACAAGTCGTAGCACGTGTCGAACAACGCAACCCCACCGGTGGTCGGCAAGTCCGGCGTTAATTTCACGAAAGCGTCGCGGAGTGCGTTGTAAGCCTCCGCTTGCAACCGTGTTATGGCCGTCCCGCAGTCGACGATCACTCCTCCGTTTCCCGATTGTTCCAACTCGAAAGAGCCCGGCGGGAGTTGAACCGGTTGGCCGCCTACGCTAAGCCCAGTTAAACCGACGTAATAAAAGGTATCCACCTTTCGGCTCCTTATCAACGGAGCAACCACTGAGTCAGCCGGTAACCCGGAGTTGAAATCCAACGTCGATGAACTCGCTGAGTCACGATCCACTAAACAATAAGAAAACGACGTCGCTTTAATCTGAGATGTTAAAGACAAGGGACCACCACCGAGTCCAACCAAACCGGCAGCTGCAACAAATAAGCCTTCGTTGGTATGGCCACAACCCAAAGCAACGCCTTTGATATCACCGGAGTTCCCAAACGACACCGTTTCAGTGACGAAATCCCCTACTGTGTAAGATCCATCACCGTACGACACCTGGTAAAGACATTTCCCGCCACGACAAGCCGATTCTCGTAGAGAAGAACATTGCCTTGACTCGCAAGTAACCGGACTGTAAGTCGACGACGCCGACGGGTCAAAAATCGGGTCGGATTGTTGGTAACAATCCGTACATGGTTCACATTGGATCCAATTAACATCACTCCCGGTATCAAGAACCATGTAGAATTGTTTAGCCGGGTTACCGACTCCGACCCGGGTAAAATACTCCCCACTCCCTTGGCTCACACCGGAAGTAACAGGGGTGGAAAGCGCCTCTGGTTCTAACTCGGTAACAACAGGCTTCAGCTCAGTTTTGCGAACCCCTTTGACAGCGAGTAGTACCTCGGTGGTGAGCGAGTTAACTCGGGCTGAGTCACGGTCGAGTCGGGATCGGACCAGGTTTTTATAATCAACATGATGGGTTTTTCGCAAAGAGCCCCGTGAATGAAGTGGAATCGAAAAACCATAACCCGATGAAGAAGAAGAGTTGAAGAAAAGGGGTTGGCTTTTGGAAAAGCCATTAGAAATTTGAGGATCAAAGGAAAGAATATGCTGAGTTTGTTTCAAAGAAGCTAAGACATCGAGGGTTTTTGTTGTTGGTGAAGGGGAATTACGAGTTAAAGTGGAAGTAAACAAGAAGGAAAACAAGAAGAAAAGGGAAAGCTTTGAAGAAGATGATGAAGTAGCCATTGTTGTTTATTTGGGTGACTGAATTTGAAAGAGTTCAGTGGGGGTTTTATTTTGGTTTAGAAAAAGGGAAGAAGGAGAAGAACGTCACCGTCAGGCTTTGTTGGCAGACATTAAAGGCTTCAGCTAGAAGCAGATGAGAGACGGTGAGTGGCAGAGATTTGAAACATACTATCTATGGTTGTCAGTATTTCTTATCTTCTTTTTGATAATAATATGAAGGATTAATTGCACCATAGTCCTCCTACTATGGTTCATATTTTAATTAATTTTTAAATATCAATATCATATTAATCAGATGTTCGCAATTGGCAAATTTGAGGGGACACTTAGTGGCTTTTGCCCCTTCAAGTGGTAAAATGGCTTTCTATATCTCTTAAAAAGTTATAAAATTACAATTTAGTATAATAATAAAATTGATATTAGACTCATTAAATCTAGCTCAATTTTAACTTAGAAAATATTAAAAACTCATGGATTAAATTATAAACTCGTGAGTACATACTACATAGACATTGTACAACTTAAATTTGACATGTTGAAAAATAAAAACAATTCTCCTAAAATTAATCCATGTGATTTAAATATGTTTGTGTCGTATCAAAGTTGTTATTTAGCACTTAAAATGACAACTAAAAAAAATGAAAAACCTAAGTAATACAACATTAATATTTTAAAATTTTAATAAAAACATTTTGAAATTTCGAGATGAATTTAAAATCAGAGGAAGGATTTGAATACTTCTGAGGAAATTAACCCCAAAAATTAGTCTCCATTCCAATCCAACCCGTGATAAAAACAGTCTGTGAAAGTTTTGGATTAACGATGACGACGGGCACTAATATTATATACAGTAAAATATATTTAAATATATTTTTATAACTAATTTTGATAAATAAAATATTTTTATCTAAGTTAAAAAAATGGATCTCATCCCAGTTATTTAGAAAAAGATACGAGTGCCTTTTTTTATTCTCTTTAAATTTCAAAATTTTTGTTTAAATACCTTTTTATATATATATATATATATAAAGACTTCAATATATGACAAGTTAGAATATATTTCTAATCGACTTTAGTTTCAGTTTATTAAATAAAGGAAAAAGTGATTTTAAAGAAGTGAAGGGAAATCAACTTAAGTTTGACGCAATGTTGTTTGATTCCTCAATCATAATTGATGTCCGAAATAAATAGTCATCTATAGGAGCACATATACTATAGATTATGATACATGTACGTCCCTAAAAGAGTTTAAATTTTAAAAAATAAAAGCACTCCATAATTATTTTTTTAAATAAAAATAAAATGTGATTTTTATTAAAATTAAAAGGTTGTGATGGTTCAAATTTAATATTCATATGATGTGTATGTATTCTGTTAAAATTATAATAATATAAAAAAATATAAATACTATTGTAAAAACATTTGTTGCTTTGGCAAGCAACAGCAAATTTTGGGATTAAGCTTTAAAAGATCTAATTAATTTTTTAAAAAAAATTAAGAGTATTTAATTGAGACTTTCAAAAAAAATCAAAAGAAAACTAAAAATTTTAAAAAGACTTAAAATAGCAGCATTCACAGTTAAATGAGTTTTAATTGGTTTTAACTCCTAATTAAGACAGATTAAGTGTTTTCACGTACACATTAAACTATCCTTATTGCTTATCCTATCTAATCGACCCAGAGGTTATGCCACTAATATGGTAAATTTTCAATTTAGACCTTTAATAATTTATAAAATTTTAAATTAGTAATGATAAAATTGTATTTTAACTTCCAAAAAATGATAAAATTTTAATTTAACCCTTTAAAATTTATAAAGATATAAATTATTGAAATGATAAAATTACATTTTTACTATCGTAAAAATATAAATTTTAATTTTGGCTCTAAAAATTTTCTGCCTCCACCACTGCATCTAATCAAATTATGTTTGAATGACATCTATTATCGACTAATTAAATAAGTTAGAAACTGAGTCAACCTATTTTAACTCATAAGGGACAGTAATGTTTTAGATAAATCGATGTAATGTAAATTTACGATAAAGCAGACTACACATACATACATATATTACAGATTATGAAATTTCTATGCATATTTTCAACGCCATACATATATTCCTCTTGCCATCATGAATGAAGACATTATGAGTAGATGAAACTTAATTCCGCGGGGGAAGTTCAGATTTTTATCTCCGATGGGGCTTTGTCGGAGCCATTGCTGCATTTGGCAAAATACCATTTTTTAAGTCGGATAATTCGGAAGGGAAACTGGAAGAGTTCGGGGAAAAAAAGAAGGCGATAACCTGAGGTAGCTTAGAGCTGACATTCGATATAGACAAGTGAAGACTAGGGTATGCAAACCAATTGTGTAGAAAAATGCAACATTTTGAGCATATCTGCTTACTGAGGTAATTCATTACTGAATCAATGAACTGATCTCTATTAATACCAAGGTTTAATGTACTATATGAAATTTAACTCTCCAATTTGTCTTAAATTTTCTTTTATCCAAATTAATTTCTACATCCGAACTTGACAATTATTTCAATATTAGAATTTGAATTTTTTTTATCCAAGCTAATATTAGATATTTTCTTAAAAAAAATTACACAAAAGTTTAAACCCTAATGTATGAAAAATTGTTAAGTTCAAGAACTGACTTGAACAAAAAAAAATTCAAAATCCAATGTTAGAGCACTTGGAAAAGAAATTTAGATCACAATATGTAAACAATTATTTGATTCAAATCTTAATATAAAAATAATTGTTAAATTCAAAATTTAATTTAGAAAAAAAAATTCTAACCCAAAATAGTTATCCAATTTAAACCCAAATAGTGCATTAAACCTAATACCGATGAATAACATAAACATTGCAAAATGGAAATTGTTTTCGCCACGTGTAATAAGACAATATGGTGAGATCACTTGAGAAATACATGCATATTTGTAGACATGCATGGTAATACATGAAAAATGTGGACCTTACTACGCGGTCCCAAACCGATTACTTGAAACATAAGTTGATCCACAGAGAGTGGCCTATCCTTGTAATAAACTAAAAGTGATAAACATGAAATAAGACAGGGACCTAGACCACCCTTGATGATAATGCTAGATGCCTCGAACCTACCAGACTAACTGCCATCTTTATATACGTCCTTGCACTCAAAGGAAAATGCAAAGAAGGGAATGGAAGATCCCACCAATTTAAGAATGCAATTCGACAATGAAATAAAACCGTACTTGTTTCCCATGAGAAAACGTCCACTGCTGAGTGTGATTCGGTCTCTGAAGCCCAACTCCTTGTATCTTTGATCCCTCTATTATAAAGCTTACTCAAATTAGTCCCTCTATTATTAAATATCAATTTAATCTCTATACAATTTAAAAGAATCAAATAAAGTGAAATTAGAATAGAGTTAACATTTTCTGTTTAAAAAAATATCATTTATTGTTTACAATAAAAATATCATAAAAAAATATCATAAAAAAATTTTTATGATTCTGTAAATGAAATCTTTTGTTTAGAATTGAACTGCCATTGAAAAAATTAATTTTCAAGACATTTTTATATAGTAAAGGTTAAGAATGTTATAATTTGGAGTTATTTGATTCTTTTTAATAGTATAGGATCTAAATTGATCCATTTTATAATAGAGGGACTAATTTGATCCAATCTCTATAATACAGGGACCTCCCAAGTACTTTAACCTAAAAAGAATTAGGACCTTGAATCTATCTTAACATTTACAGATGGAAATAATACTTGAGCTTTGTCTCATCAGTGTCTTCGATTGAACTGAAGACATACGTACCGATAACATTTGTTCCACATATAATGAAGCACACTGGCACGGATACATGAGTTATGCTTTAAAGAAGAAACGCGAGTATGAAATTTAATCTCGTGGGGCTCATGTAAACTCGAACAAAACCAAAAATCCGTGAACGGACATTGGCTCTTGTCTTCTGAAATAATGTAATGGAAGAAGCAAAAGGGTCTCTGCAGGCCTAAGTTCAGATTTAAACTAGATGACTCGAGTATGTGAATCTAACAGAACTATATATTAGTGAAAGGAGCTCAAGCTTACCAACCTTTCTAGAGAAAGCTGCAAAGGGATTAATATCATCCTCATACATCTTCTTGTACTTCGAATCAACATCTGAGGTAAAACCACTTTCAAGATCTTCTGCGTACTGAAAAGTGATCGAATGAAAGTTTCAACTTCAAGAAGCTAAAGACACTAGATAAAAATCATGAGAGGTTCCAAAAAGAGGTAACCTTTTTCAATCCTCTAGAAATTACTTTCTCCTGGTTATAGTCCGGGACATAGCGAATCTTTCCATAAAGTTTAACGTTGTCAGTTTGTTTTCTCTAGGCCTGCAGTTTGTGCCCTTGTCTTCTCCTTTAATTGCCTTATTTCCTGTGAAATACGGAACATTGCAGAAACCATAATCTTAATGCGTAAAATAAAAATTCCATCAAATGCAAGTATGAGTAGACATGTCAACAGCATACTTCTTCAGTTTCTTGCAAACGCGCCCTAAATCGATTACGCTGGTTGCATATCACTTTCAGCACTGAGGTCTGGTCTTTATCTGAGGAAACTTGCTTCTGGTCTATGTTCTGCTCCAGAATAGGTAATGGACTAACAAATCAGAACAAACTCATTCTGAAAACTGAACTATTTCTCTTGCAAAACATACTTCAATTTGACGTCAATTTTTTCCTGTCTATAAATATTCATTACGGTCCATGATGTGAAGGATTTAAATGCAAGGTTAACATTATCAGTCAGAAAAATATTTCTTGCAACAATATACCGTACACATGTACCACTGCACTTCTTAACAGGTTAAACCATGCCACCCTCAATGAGTGCTTAAAATCAGGCTGGCAAGTGTTGCTGATGCTGGTTCTTTACATGTAACTAATTTTTAATTAAGGTTGGACAATTTGACTTCTTTAGAGGCCCCTTGGTAGAAGACAAAGAAATAAGAAACGAGGAAGCAAAGTTCTCCGGAAATTATACTCCATACTGGTTATGGCTAGAAATGACATGGAGCTAGAATGGATTTAAGCAATACAATATACATGGACAATATGAATACAATGTTTTTAAGTAAATAGAAAATTACTAACATCATGTTTTTAAGTTATGTTCAAGTTTTCTTTGGTACTAAGTCAGATTTTGTGCAGAAGTATACATACCAGTAACTTAAATATGTAGAGCAACAAAAAAGAACTAATATACCTCAGAAAGTTCATTCCCGGTACTCTCTGAAATATCCCAATCATCAAAAAGAGTCCCTTTCCGTTCTTTTGAACTATAACCCTGCAGTAAAGACAAACTAAGAATTGTTAAAGCAACTAATTGACAGTTTCAATCATTCACAAGGTAAGAGAATTCACATATATGCAAATCATTAGAGGAAATTTCTGTAAGAAGCACATAATGAAGCTGGTAAAAAAATGTCATTTTCAGAATGCCACAAGAAAGTGATCCAAACCTTCAATATATCATCTTCGAACTTCTGTATCAGCTTTTGTTGTTCTTTAACCTTTTCTGTGAGTTCTCTTATTTTGCCTTCATCTGTTTCCAGCAAAGATATTTTCTCCGAAAGTTTGACCTGAAAACCAGTATAAGATACTGATATGCACGCTTTTGTTGCAATAGGAGTTTTTAGTTGTTTTATTTATTTATTATATCAGGTTTTACTAAGAGTTTTAGTTTTACTTATTTTCTCTATTATATTAGGTTTTTGTTTCTCATAAAAGAATGAGAGAGGATTTAGTAATCTGCCTTTTTGAGTAACCATATGTCGAAGCAAGAATTCTTTCTTGTCTAGCAATGTAACTAGATCCTACGCCAAGGCACATAACAACTTGGTATCCGAGCCAATTGTCATGGGTGACGAAAAGACTTTGATAGACAAGCTGGAGGCTTTCATGGAACAAATGGCTACAAGGCAACAAGCATTGGAGAAGCAGGTGGCAACATTATCTCTTTTAGTCCAAAAAATAACGAAAGGAGATTCAGAGAAGAATAATGAAGAACAGGGTAATAGCGGAGGCAAGAAAAGGAATTTAGACTTGCAACACGGCGGGTGCATGGTGCCACGATACTCTAAGACGAAATTTCCCACTTATGATGGTGTTGGAGATCCTTTAGGGTGGTTGAAAAGATGCGAAATTTTTGTTGGCAATCAACGAATTAATGAAGAAGACAAAGTAAGCTTAGCATCATTTCATCTTTTAGGGGAGGCACAATTGTGGTTTGATCAAATGGAAGAAGAGGAGGCAAATCTTGATTGAGGGCGCTTCAAAGAGTGCTGTCATGTAAGGTTTGGGCCACCTATGAGTAATAACCCCTTGGGAGAAATTATAATAACCCAAATTTCAGTGATATTAGAAATAGTGGTTCGAGACCATCAAATCTGACAAATGAACTCGTAGATTGTATAATTTAATATTTACAAGCTAAATGCAGCTTTTAAAATATTTTTGAAATAGTAAATTGTGTTTTATAAAGATTTATTTGGTCAAAAAATCGAGAAAAAGAAGTATCAAGATCTCGGTGTTATAAACCGAGTCATAAATATTTTTATAAATATTTACGGAATGTCAATAAAGTAGTATAAAAATTTCGTTAGAAAATTTTGACGTTTGGGTGGTTAATTAAATAAAAAGGACTAAATTGAAAAAGGTATAAAAGTTGCTAGAAGGATTAAATAGCTTAATTGTCAAATGAGGAAGGACCTAAAGTGTAAATAAGCCCAAAGGAGATATTTTGGGCGGCAATAGCTGAGAAAAATCAGGAAATGGGTGAAATAAGGGTAAAATTAGAAAATTGCCAAAATTAGTTAAATAAATATGGGACCAAATTGGAATATCTAGAATTCTCTTCATTTCTCTTCATTTTCTTCAGCTTAAAAACAGCCATGGGAGAGAGTTCAAGCTGATTTTCATACTCAAGCTTCATGTAAGTTTAATTCTTGCTTTCTCCTTGAAATTTCTATGTTTTTGGACTTTTACAATTGGGTCCAACTTATTAATTCATTAGTTTTTTATTCTATGGCTAATTTTTAAAGTTGATGTGGATTAGTTCTGGAATAATATGATGAATAAATATTGAATTGAAACTTTAATTTTGTTATATGATGATTTTATCAAGTAAAATTGATGGAAATTTGTTTTAGGACCTAAGTGAAAGAGTTGAAATTAAGGCCTAGTGTTAAAATTCTGATTTTCAAAGGTTATGAAGTAGTTTAAAATGATAGAGAAAAGTATTAAATGAGAAAATTAGCTCAATTGAGGGGTTAATTGAGCAAGGATGGAATTGTATGAAATGTGGAATTTGGGACAAAATAAAAATCAACATGTTATACTAAAGCAGTTTTGGACAGCAGTAGTTGTCTAACTTTGAAAAATCACCAAAAATGGTATAAATTGAATTGAAGTTGAGTGAGATATAAAATTAAAGCTTGTTGAGTCTATTTTCATATAAAAGAAACAGACCAAGCAAAGGAAGTCTACATTTTGAGATATTTAAGTTTTTGTAAGACTGGTTTAGAATAACTTCGTGATCCCCTGTTCTTACTTTAGAAATTCACTAAAAATTGTATAAAAATAATTATGAGTTATAATTTATATGTTTGTATTCCTTAGTGAGCCTATTTTCATTAGAAATAATCAGAAACACTGATAATTGATTTTTAGTGAAGAGAGGTCAGAGCCGTTGGACTGTGTAACAGGGGAGAACTTAACTAATAAACTGTACTAATTGGCCACACCAAAAATTCTGGAAAAATTATAGTAAGAAGATATGTGAGTCTAGTTTCAAATAAAATTAACGGATCTTAATTTGGAGTTCTGTAGCTCAAGATAAAAATAATTTAGTGACTGTGACATGGATGGACAACTTGAATATTCACATAAGTAAATAGTGAAAATTATAGATAATGTTACTTACAAGTGTGTTGTTTATACTAAGGATGTGGATGGAGAGGAGGAGGAGGAAAAATAATATATGAACGACTTATGTATAAATTGATTACATGCTCGATTATAATTGATAAATGTTGAATTAGAAATGATATAATGTTTTATTTGGAATATTTATTATGAAATTATGATTATCGTTATAATAAAAAAATTGAACTTGTGAGTTTATATGGCTAAATTTTAGTGATAATTTGTTAATTTTATGAGCTTCATGATGTGTTATTTTATATGTATTGATGATAAAATCGTGAATAATGTAAAAGCATGAAAATTGAATAAATTATCAAATTGAGCACTTCAGTTCAGTGACAAGATGAATTGACGGAAAAGACCATGGTTGAACCATGGCAACAAGTGATAAGTGATAGCTTCGGCTATACTTATCTGATCAAGGACAAGTGAAAGTGATAAGTGATAGCTTCGGCTACACTTATCTGATCAAGGACAAGTGAAAGTGAAAAATGGTAGTTCCGGCTACCTGATCAGTGAAAAGTGGTAGCTCCGGCTACCTGATCAGTGAATAGTGATAGCTTCGGCTACAAGTGATAAGTGATTTCTGTGTAAGACCATATCTGGGATATGACATCGGTGTGATACGTGTTTAAGATGTAAGACCATAGCTGGGCTATGGTATTCTAGTGAAAAGTGATGAATTGACGGATAAGTCCATGGTTTCACCATGGCATAATGATAGTGAAGATGTAAGACCATGGCCGCGCTATGGCATTCTAGTGAAAAGACCATAGTTATGTTATGGAATCAGTGATTATCAGTGAGATTCAATACATACCGGTGCAGAACAATTCCGTAAGACGTTCACTAATTTGACGAAGTTGGTAAGTGTTATATAGAATTATGTGATATAAGGAAGTATGAGTTGATGAGACATGAACATAGAACTTGGTTGACGAATGAGTTCATTTGTGATTATATATTTGTACACCCTTGAGTGTATTATCCGTATGGATTGGTATTCCAAATGAATTAATGAGAAGAGTTCTAATATGACATAATCTAAATTCGAAATGAAATATTATGAAAACGTACTTGGAATACATTGGTATGTCTTGTATATGTTATTTGAGTTCATAATATGGAAAGTAAATGTATGTGAAAATATGAGGTGATGACACCTGTACATGGAATTTATTGGTAGATACGTACATCCTAATAGATTTTAGTGAACATTGAAATTTGGCTCAATAAGTGATTTGCCAATTTAAATTGTGATTGGCAGAAAGAGTTAGTGAATTGCATGTTTGTGAATTGTTACATGTATTTGTCAAAATACAAGGAAATGATGGTAATTAATACATGGAAATATGAGACTATAATATATAAAAATATGGAATATGTTTGATAAATGTGTTCATTCATAATTATAGAATTGTGTATCTCAAGTGCACTATATGTGTAAAGATGATGTTTCAAATGATTTGATAAGTAAAACTCAAATATTGAGTAGTTTGAAACCAAGACAATTTGTTATAAAAATGTATATGAAATACAGAGGTATGATTGTTATATGTTATATGAATACATAATGTGAAAAAGTATAAGTACAAGAGAAACTTAATGAGAATTGAGCCCATATACGTTTCTTGTTATTTATATGAAGTGTACGACTAACAAATGGTATTAAGTATAAGGCTCAGTTGAATATCTTAAATTGGTTTTTGTGTGTATTAAATGTGGGTGAAGAATAAGGATCAAATGAGTGAGAAATATGGCTTGGAAAATAGCCTAATTTTTGAAAATTAACTTTACCACACGGCCTAGCAACACGAGTGTGTACTAAGGTCGTGTGACCCAATTTCCTTCATAGATGCAAGTCAGAGAGTTATACGCCCCAGAGGCACGGCCATGTGAGCCACACGGGCGTGGGACCCTTGTAAATGAGATAAACTTAGGGATTTTGCGAAAAATTTTATACGATTCTGAATTAGTCCCGACCCAATCCCAATGCATGATTTGGACTTCAAGGATCCGTTAAAGGAACTTTTATAATCAATTTTGATATTTGAGCGATAAATGGTTTAAATCATCTGTAAGTGTTCCGTACTCCTCGGTAATGTCTCGTACCCTGTTCCGACGCCGAATAAGGGTAAAGGGTATTACAGAACTTGCCAACTTGAAACAAACTGGGACTGTAGAGGAATATCAACACCAAATTCAATCACTATTGGCTAGGACTACTGATCAGGACTGCTGATCTTAAACCTCGACAACAAGTAAACCTCTTTATTGCCGAGTTATTCTGGACCATTTATTAAAAGATTGACACAGACGAAAATGGCGGAAAGAAGGGCTAAAGGGCTATATTATATTTGTGACGAGTCTTATTCCATGGGACACAAATGTAAAAGGTTATTTTAGATAGAAGTACCAGATGTTGAAGACAAACAAGATAATGATGAGATTGATGATTTTGAATAAATTCTGAAGTTTATTCTGAATTTGAGCTTGAGGACAAGCTCATCTTCGAGAAGGGGTGTAATGATATGAACACTTTTATTGTAATAGGAGTTTTTAGTTTTATTTATTTATTATATCAGGTTTTACTAAGATTTTTAATTTTACTTATTTTCTCTATTATATACTCATGCGTGTAAAAATTATAAATTTAAATATAAATATTTAAAATAATATACAATAAACAAAAAAAAATTGGTTATAAATTTAAAATTTTACTATTTCGATTAGCTCAAATTCAAATATCAATCATATACATATTTTTCTTGATTTTGTTAAAATAAAAAAGACTAAAATACCCTAAAAAAATATAACTTATTTTAATTACAAAAAATGTTTCCGTAATTTCCTAATTACAAATATCGTCCTTGCAATTTAATTAAAAAATTCAAAAATAATGACATTTTGATCTTCCTATTTTTTTCTTACTTTTAAGCAAAAAAATTTATTCATCTACAATTGAAAACATGCAAATATTTCCAAGCATGCTCTTATCAAAAATATTATTAATTAATCTAAATTATTATTGTTAATTATTTGCACTAAAATATTGAACAGAACGCTTCAAAGTTTTTCTAAATAAAAAAATTCAGTCAATAACTTAATCTAACATAAAAATTAGATATCAGATGTTCCAAAAAAATAACTAAGGTTAACAATTTGAATTGACTAACATTATAAAAATAAGAGACTAGAACCATAAATTAGACCTAAAATTGTTAGACAAAAAGAAAACAACTCAATTTTAGAAAAATTACATATTTATATAGCAAAGGAGTGTTTCAATCTGAAAAAAAGATATACAATTAAAATAAGGAAAAAAAAACAAAAGCTTTAAGGTAAAATAAATTTAAAAAGGAAAAAGGTAAGGATGCAGAAGTGTGATACAAGTAATGTAGGGTTCTAGCTAGACATCATCATTTGTTGATCACTTGATTGTAGAGCTTGGGTGGCGAAATACCTGACATCAACATCTGGATCCTCACTTAGTTCAACTAGGCACGGCCGAATTGTCTTCTCCACCACCTGTTCGTATTTATTACTCATCCATAATTCAAACAATACCACCAAATATATATATATATAACTAAACCAATTATTATCACTCTTAAAATGCTTTTATTAAATTTATTAGTGTAATATTTTCAAATAAAAAAATAAAGAAAATTTTTAATGGTGTTAACTATCCAACATACATTTTTTAATTTAAAAAATAAAAAAATCATGGAAGTTATTGTACTAAAAATCAAATTGTGTTGTCCCTACTCAAAAAATAACAAATTAATCTCTATACTTTCTATTAAAGAACAAATTGATCTTTTTTGTTAAAAAATTCATTCATTTATGTGGTTAAATATTAACATAGTTAACAAAATAACCAAAAAGTGACATGGTGCGTGCCACATACACTCGTGTTAATATACACGAACAATTTTTAACAGTAGAAATGGATGACAATTTTAACAGGACTAATTTGTTCTTTAATCTGCTCTTTAATCTAACATATAGTGACTATTTTGCTCATTTTTTTAGTAAAGAACAAAATGCAATCTAAATATTAATATAAGAGCCTCCATGGTACTTTTATCGAAAATTTTAACCTTGCATTTCTAAATACAAAAAATAAAATGACTAGATCCCTCGAAATAAAAGTAAAAAAAGCAATAAATAAAAAGATACAAGAACTAGCCTATCGAGTCTAAGCAAAAGCCAAAAAGAGACCTAATGAAACAAAATAGGCATTGCATATGAAATTTTTTGCATGCTAGTAGCAAACTCAACCCCTTTTTTCTATATCAATATCCGACACATTTTCGAACAAGAGGGTAGAATGTACTCCTCCGAATATATGATTTCTTTTAAAAACGAAAATAAATTTACTTACAGATTGATCAACAATAGGGATAAGTGACTGCAACACCTTGGCGACATTAAATTTGATGTTCGGAACCCTGTGATCATGCAATTTTTGGCCACATAATTGAAGTCAAAGAATTCAAACAAACAGTTTCACATCGAAAACTGGTACCAGCATTACCTATCTTTAGAAGCATTAATAACCACGGGCAGAAGTTTTGAACAAGTAATATCTTTTCCCATAACAGGGGCAAGAAGAGAAACCGCATGTAGAATGGTCATCCGATATAGATAATGCGGGTTGTTTATCATGTCCAAAACCTGTTCAATAGATTTTCCGGAAAAGAAATCTTATTCAGACCAGGCATCATCTTCGGGTATCTTCTTATAGATTTATAAGAGAACGAGACTGACCTGTGGAACTATGTGCTGCATTGCCCAATCGGGTCCAAATTCTTCTGCGAGGCGCTTCACGTTATTAGCAGCAGCATCACGGATAGAATAAACCTAAAATTGAAACGATGAAGTTAGAAAATTGAGGATTCTCAAATAGGCAGGGAGAAGTTCCAGATTGACATCAACGTAAATATTTCATAATGAGACACTTCAACAGGAATAGAATCATAAAGAACCGAGCACATGAACTCTATTTTTTCTTTTGCTCCATATCAAAGTTCTGTGCACCTTATCTTTTAACCATTGCATGCAGAGTGCACCAAGTTTGTCATCGAAGAAGCCAACACCCAATTGGCTTGCCAATAAAGGTATGTATTCTATTATTGCAAGCCGAACCCTCCAGTGCCTATCCTCTGCGAGCTCCACAATTGCAGGCAATAGGGACTGGGACAGCAAATCAATTCCAATTACCTGAAATGATAGGGCATGTAAAACGATGTGGTGTTCAGAAATTGAGGCATATTAGAAATAGAAAACAAAACGGCTTCTTAATAAATCTTAAATTACGTCCCACCTGGTTGACTTGATCAAGCTTGCTAATGATATTCAGTCGGACATCTGGAAATTCATCTTTTAGAAGAGAAAGAAATATAGGAAGCAATTGTTCTATGGTCGCATCCTACAACCATCAAACAAGATAACATTATAGTGTGTGAAGAAAGAATGCTATTTCAATTATAATGCAACAGAACAATAGGAAACAATGCAATCTAGAACAAATATGAGATGCAACAATAATAAATCAGTGAGACATCTAATTTGTCCACTCATCACAAAATACACCTACATACTTGCAGTTAACATGAGGATAGGCGACCAGAAAATGTCATAAAAGGAGGATGAGCATCTATTCAACAACCAATACTACACAAAAAGAATGAATTTCATAGAGGTGGACCGTATGAGAACAAAAAGAGACAGTGTTTTTACCTTCCCCAAAATGGGCGCCATTCCCATTATAACTGAAGCCAAAGCAGAACGGACATGTTGGGACGAATCTGTTGATAGTTCCTAAAGCAGGCAACAAGAACTAATTTAGAAGGACATAGCAAGGTGGAAAGACTAGATTACCACTAGAAATGAAGTGAAAAATTGGATGGAGTAGTCAAAGTATTCCATAAGCATTTTTACCTTGACACAAGGAAGAATGTTCTGAATTGCTAATTCTGAATTCAGAATTCGGCAAAATTTAGTTACTTTCCCAGCAGCAGCTATCCGGACTTCAGCTTCATTATCACGAAGTAGGCGAACATATGCAGGTACTAGGTCCGACCTAAACAAGTAAACTTTATCATTCAATGATAGTTGATAAGCATGTCCAAAAATAAAAGTTCATTAAAAGTAATTTAAATAAGTTTTGAATGGCTGAAGCCAATTGTAGAGAGGAAACAAGGAAGTTCATCAATATTGATCAAGGGAATAGGAAGAAGGTAAAACAACAGAAAACAGGTAGAACAAAAGATGCCAGGACAGCAGAAAATAATACGGTTTATGCCTCATGATTATAGAAGTTACCTAGTAGGCTCAGGACCAACAGCTTCACACAGCTCATACAACTGATTTGCGACCATGTAACGGACACGCCAAGACTTGTCCTAGAAGCAATAGCAATACCAATAAAAAATAACTCAAAACTATATATTACCATATTTAAGAATGGGAAAAGCGAGAAGCAGAAAGGGAAAAAATAATTAAAAGAACAATAATATTGCAAGAAAAGAAAGCCTTAAAAATTAACTAGAAACCATACAAAATATTGCATCAAATGGAAATACAATTTATATTCTCTGAATGAAGAACAAATCTTAAGCTTAGAGGTTAATCAATTTCTAGTAAAGTGAATCAAACATGTTTGTAACATAATATTCATAACACATGGTCCACCTGTGAGAAAGTAACTATGACAGGGAGAATGTGAGCGACACAATCTTGGGGTTCCAACAACTTTCCAAGAGCTGCACAGCCCTCAACAGCTAACAATCGGACAGAATCTTGATCTGCAGAAACAAAAAACAAGCTGTTCAAACTCTGCTACAAATTATGAAGCTGAAAACAATAATAGAAAACTAAATACGCAGAATAAAAGGCACGAGTATGAAAAAATGCTCATAGATAAAGGAATCATTATTCTTTTGTTTATAAAATAAGGCTAGAATCCCATAAAGTGCATTATCAGCCTTAGTTATGATTCACACATGAAACACTAGATAAATTTCACTGATTCTTTGATATAATTGTTTGAAAAGATTGAAAGGAAAAAGGTTGTAGGTGGCTTGTTGGTAGAACAGCTCAAATATCCTTTGATTTAATTTTGTGGGTGACCGTCAATGACTTGCTCATAAACAATAATTCTCGAATTTGTTAGGAGAAAAAACTAATAAGGGAAGGAGTTGAAAATTTCCGAAATGCAGTCTTCAAATTTTTCAATACGAAAAAGAAAGGCTAGAAGTTGAAAGGAGCAGCTTGCTACCCCTTTCCCAATTCACCTTCCTTCACAAGTTTGAACCTAAATCCATCCTCTGTAAAAGAAAGAAAAGCACCATAAGGCTATTAAACACTCCCCTCATGATTTTTTACCAGGATTGTTTAGCTCAAATCACTTATCCAGCACTTCTATCTGTTTAAAATATTTCAAAGCATATATTCAACAATGAATTATCAGCAAAAAAAGCGATCATAATGAAGCAAAAAAGATAAATTAGGTAATCTACATACCATCCTGCGTCAAATCATCGAACATAGACATAATGTCCACCTTCAAATGAGGTGCTTCTACAGTAGCAGCAAATTTTCCAAGATTTGTCGCAGCAGATCTCCTAACCATGGGCATGTCATCTTGGCAAAGTTGACCGTATAATGTTCTTAATTCAGTTTTCAGTGCCTCTGGAGCACTTGGGTATGCAATATGAAACAATCCACAAGAGGAAACTCGAGCTGTAAACCACTCACCAGCAGCCAATCTCTGCATGTTGAAGACAACCACATTCAACACATTCAGTTCATTTTTAGTGAGGTAAAACCATATCAAGTATTACTAAGGAGATTACAGTCAATAACAAATTTGAGTAAATATCAAGGATAACACCATTAACTGGTCACTAGGCTCAGGAATTATCACATTATATATGGTACAATTATCCAAATGAAAACAAGGCAGGGCAGCAGAACAATAAAATCAGCAGTTAACATACAGTTTTCGAGCATTACAAGATGGAAACACTATATCATGCATCCATCTTAAGGCATTCAATTTGCATTTTATATGGTACAATTATCCAAAAGAAATCAAGGCAGAGCAGTGGAACAATAAAATCAGCAGTTCAATGACAGAAATATTACTAATTTTTGAAACACAAAACACAAATGCAATTATACTTTCATCCACTCTGGTTTATATACAGTTTTCAAGCATTACAAGATGGAAACACTATATCATGCATCCATATTAAGGCATTCAACTTACATCTTATATGGTACAATTATCCAAGTGAAAACAAGGGAGAGCAGCAGGACATGAAAATTAGCAGTTAATGACAGAAATATTGCTAATTTTGATACACAAAACACAAGATGCAATAATACTTCAATCCACTCTGGTTTATACAGTTTTCAAGCATTACAAGATGGAAACACTATATCATGAATCCATATTAAGGCATTCAACTTACATTATATATGGTAAAATCATCCAAATGAATACAAGGCAGAGCAGCAGAACATGCAAATCAGCAGTTAATGACGGAAATATTACTAATTTTAAAACACAAGATGCAACTATACTTTCATCCATTCTGGTTTATACACAGTTTTCAAGCATTACAAGATAGAAACACCATACAATGCATCCTAAGGCATTCAACTTTCTAATTTCTATCTCAACAAACATGCAAAACCATATAAATTATACACACACACAGACAAAAAAAAAAAAAAAAAAAACAACCTTCAACAATGGAATAAAGAACTCAACCAAGTCCTGCTCTCTCATTTGAGCACCAATTCTACACAACGACTCAACAGCCTTATCCCTCACACAAGTTTCCTCAACAATGCAAAGAGTCTCCAACGGAGGCAACAAAACATTAGCATGTTCCACACCTCCAACATAAGGAATAAAAACTCCCAATTCTTCAGCCATGGCAAGGAGAACTTCATCATCGTCATCATTGTTCTCACTAAGAAACGGAATCAATTCTTTTCGAGTCCTTTCTTCCCCAAGGGCACGTGCAATCGTAGAAAGCTTACGGATCGAGTTCAAACGAAGCTGTATATCTTCATTCTTTAGCTCATCGATCAACACCGCAATGGGATACAAAGGCTCATCGATCATTGCCATGTTAACTCGCGAGATCTAAAACCTATAAACACACACCAATAAACTCAAAATAATCATTTAATTTTACACATCAAAATTTCGAAAAAAAAATATAGAAATTAGAGTTAAATCCAAACAACTAGTTACAGAGATCCTAATAAATGCTGCGACAAAAAGTGATCCAATTTATAAACAAATCGAAAAATACATGGAAAAAAAAAACGAATCTTTGTAACTTAAATCGACTAAAGCTGCAGAGAACCAAAGAGGAGATCTATAAATTCAGAGAAAACAAATGTTCTTAAACGGTGAAACAAAGGAAAAGAAAAATGGAGTACCTCTCGAGGGTTCGAGTCAATTGCCGGTTTAATCTAAAGCTAGATTTTATATATAAGCGGACACAGAGAAAGAAAGAGAGGAATCGATCCGTAAAAGACTTAGAGATTTGTGAAAGGTCAAAATATGGTCTAAGTACCTATAACTTTTTGTAAATTTAGAATTTAATCTATACTTTTTATATTTTAAAATTTAACTTCAATTGTCAATGTTACTTTTTTTTTCAATTTTACTGATATAACATTTTAAAATTTAAAAATATTCATTTAATAATTATGTAATAAAAAATCGTTATAATAGACTTAAATTTGATAGAAAAATTTTAATGTATGGACAAATAAACTTTTTTTTACTGTAACACTTTTTTTAATAATCATATGGTTAGTGAGAAACAGTGTTGTTTTTCATATGCCTTAGAATAATTCCAACATCCTAAAAGGGGTGATTGGGAAAGACCGCGGGTTTTATTCACTTGCGCACACTGACCACACATACAGTTTGAGTGAGATGGCAAGCGCCGAGAGATGGTTGAGCGAAACTCAACATTGGTTGATCGACGCCGGAAACCCAGGGCTGGCGGGTTTGGGCGCAATCAATAGAGACTCCAATGGATATGAATTAAGCAAACTTAACTTCAGGTGATATTGGTTCAGTTTAATCAGATTTTCTGCACCACTCATAATATTTCTATTCGATTCTCGATTGTTTCATATTAATTTTTTGTTTTGTATTTTAAGACTTGTTTTGACAGAAATAATTATACATGCTGTTTCAAATAGAAAATCTTTTTTATATTATAAAAATTAAAATTAATTATAAATTAAATAAAAAATAGATTCGGTTTGAGTTCGAATAATCACAGTTGTTAAGTTTCCGTTGCTCAATCTCCTTAGGCATGTTTTTTTGTATTCATCCTTTTCATTACTACGCTTGGTGCATCTTAACACCAAACAACAAAAGCCAGCCTGATTAAAAGTTCAATAGGGCATATAATAAGGAAACTTCTCAATTTACATAAATGAATCACAATAAAACCATGCATAATGACCAACGAAAAAAGTTGCATTCTTTACGAGTAAACTATATATGCTAGCGCCTTTTTTGCGTCCCAAGGCAGTACAAAGGGTTCTAGTGGCTAGGGTGTGCTTCAAAAGTTAATTTTCACTTTCCGTTTGCGGAAGAAGAAATGTTCTTGCCGATAATCAAAATCCTAAACTTGTTGAGGCGCGTGTCATAAGCTGTAAGACCTGATTTAGGCTCCAGGCCGATACCATTTCCATCTAAACAATCTTGACCAAAAGCCAATGGGCAATCTTGCTGCTGCTGGTAGCTCTTCGGGTTCCTTAAACTTTGCTTTCTCACTCAACTCTTCAAACGAGTCAACGACATTTTCAAGCCTGGCGACGAATTCTATCAAAAGTGAAGTGAATGTTGCCAGTGACAACGCACTTGCATTCTCGTATGTTTTAGACTCTTCCAAGGGTGGTGATGTATCAGTAGTAAAAGAACGGGGTGCAGGCCACGATATCTGCTTCTTCAGTAAGTCGTTAGAGGGAACAACAGGAGAGACTGAAGGGCTGACACCTACATTAGTCTGCTGGCCGTCCCAACTATTTGGTATAGGAACCGATTTGAGATCAAGTACTGCTTCACTGAGGGACTTATAAACCAGGACTTTGTGTTCTTCGTTATCCGAGTTTCGTGAATCTTGAGGCTCTACTGGACTATGTGGTCTATTTCCGATTTCCCAACTCTCGGCATTGACAAGAAGGTAGGATTTCCGGTCAACTTTGTTTTGCAACTCCTCAGCAGCTCCAAGTACATCGACTAGCATGTCACGAGAACCTAATTTCTCCATCTTTTTAACTTTGTCGCCGAGCTCATGCAATAGTCTAGCACCTGTAGCACCTACCCTCTGAAGTTCATGATGAAAGACTTGTCTCCGTTCAGGTGGAGCCTATACAAAAGTTACTAAGATTTGAGATACATGAAATCGAGGACAATAGCAACACCATCTCTTCAGAGGGAAAAAGAAAAGTGGCACTAGCAAATGTAAAGCACATTTCAATGAGGGGCAAGTAAAAGTACTGTAGAGGCCCTTGTACTAAAAGCAAGATTGCATTTTTCCCCCTTTACTCAAAAAATAAGCAAATTAGCCCTTGTATGTTAGGTCAAAGAGCAAATTGGTCTTTTTTGTTAAAAATTTCATCCATTTCTACTACTAAAAATTGGTGACTGATGGACCAGTTTTCAACAGTAGAAATGGATGGAATTTTTAACAGAAGGATCAGTTTGCTCTTTGATCTAACATATAGGGACTAAATTTGCCAATTTTTTGAGTAGAGAGGGCAAAATGCAATCCAACTCCTAGTATAAGGGCTTTCATGATACTTTTACCATGAGGGGTAGCATTAGAACGAATATTCCAATGGGTTTGTTGTTCCACTAACAATCACTTGGGGATCCTACTGTCAATACAGCTATGGAACAAACAAAGCAAGAAGAAAGGAAGGTACTTGTAATCATATTGGCAATCAATTGCATAAATTTGAGACATGAAAGAATATATATACCTGTATTTCTGAAAGTATACAACCATGTAATGCCATGACCATGAATGCACAATGCCTCAATGCTCCACTCAGTCTGGCATAATTCTTCCAAGGATAACCAAGTGACTTGTAAGGGCCATGGGGAGGCTCCCATATGGCAAAACCCAACTTCACAATGGAAAAAAAAGTCAGAGAAAGGGAAGAAAAGTGAAACATGAAACATAAATGCAACAAATTTACCAGAGCTTCCTCTTGACTTGTAGATTCTACAGCTGATCTATAGCCATTGTAAACTGGATCATCAGAAGCTTGATAAGTTAGGATTCTGGAAGGGACCCTTTCATATTCAACACAATTAAGGTACCCTTTAACACATCCTGATCAAACGTGGAAGGAAACAAGCATGAAGATGCCATTAATTTCAAATTCACATGAGATACATGAATTAGAAAACATTAGGTGCATGCTATAACCTTCTAAGGAATTTGCCACACTCATAAAATTTTTGGCCACCAAATTGTGTAGATCCTCACCAGCCCAGATTGGGTAAATGCATACATTAACAGCTAAAGAAACACCAGCACCAAGTGCAATCAGAAAAAATCGTGTCACAGCTGTATGAATGAAGTCTCCTGTCCTATACCCAGATACTATTACGAAACAATACGTCAAAACAAACACTCGGAATCCATACTCATAAGGCTTCATTGTTGGGTATAGTTTTGCATAAGTTGAAAGAAATCCTGGCGATAGATGGAATAATATCAGAGAAAACATAGTTGCAAATTTTAAAAGGGACCACTAAGTAATAATATGACACATAAGATGAAAAAACAAGACCACAAAACCATACCTGTGATAAAGATGCTTATAACAACAACAATTTCTTCCCATTGTCCAGCCAACTCCGACAATTCTGCCACAGCAAGAGCAAGCCCTCCAGCCGATAATGTCCCCAGCCCACGGTTAAATCCTTTACTAAGAGTTGCTCCTGTAAAAAAAAGGTGGCCATTAAAGTTGTAAATAGAACAAAACATATGGTTCTTTATGCTAGTCAGAAAAAATGCAAACAGGAAAGAAATAATGAATTAAAAAAGTTATGGATATAATCAAATAAAGCTTGCCTGCTCATACTGTATTTCATGATTACTGGTTTGACATACATATATTTAGAATAGAACCAAAAGGTGAATTGGCTTTTTATGTACTTCAATCAGTAAAACATTATCACATGCATTGCCCACAGTGAGCATAAAAGCGAGTATGATGAACAAAGCCCAGGGGAATAAACAAAAACAGAACCAATACCAAAACAAAATACACTCTCTCATGTACCAATATCAAAACAAAATGCACTCTCCCATGGATAAAAACAAATTGCACTCGTTAATACAAGGCGGCAACATTAAGCCTCTTTCTGTTAGTTGGTTCTTGCTTTTAGAAACGAAAGAAAAATGTAAATTTGCATGCAAAAGGCCAAAAGTAAATATAACTTTGAATAATTAAAAAAACTGCAAATTGCAGTTTTTAAAGCAACAATCCAATCAAACCAATAAACAACCCCTCAAAAAGGAAAGAACATTGTTAAATAATAATAATAAAACTACAGGCAAATCTATGCAACAAAAACAAGAGTATACGATTGCAGATGAACAATTGAAAAAATTATTACTAGTACGAAATTAATTTATCATTATGATTTATGACCCACAGAAGAAAATTATTACAAAATACCCAATTTACTAAAAAATGAAACAAAACAAAATTACCTATACTGAATTCAAAGACTACGACAACAGTAAGAATAGCCCAAACCGAGTATTGACTTAGTTCCTTGATTGGTTCTTCTTTCAAGAAAATAAGTAAAGAAATAAGTGCTAAGGCAAGACCCATCTTGGCAGAGAAAACAATCTTTCTGGGATCCGATATGCCCATCTGCCATGCCTGGCCTGCAACATATTGGACTTCCTTTAAGAACCCACTTACTTTTTCGCTTATGAATCTATAAGAATACCACCTGCATCGCTGTTGTTGCAGTTCTTCTTCTTCATTGGTGAGTCCCAACACTGAATACCCCTTTGTTTTCTCCCTTCTCTCTAGAAGAGAATGCCTAAAGGAACCTAATTTGGCAGCCATTGAGAACCAGAAACCTTTTTTTTTTTTTCTTGCACAGATAGTTGAGAGAAGGTATGAAATGAATCACTGTGGGATTCCCTTGAAAAATCTGTATTAATTAGTAATTAATATTTTTTTTCTTTGAAGGAATTCAATTGCATTGGACGAGAAGAAGAGGCAGAAGAAACGACGGCGTTTGTTTAGTTGGTGGGTGACGTACGAATGAAAGTACCAAACACTGGGGACCCGCGCAGGCGGCCCAGACCGTATCCCTTCAGGTTTAATTTCAACCGTTCATCGTCGGAGCCGAATTTAGAGACCTTGTAATTTGTATACCATTGAGCAAAATACTGAAAATGCCTTATATACGTAAGCTAAGCTTTAGGTCAAATTTGTACAAAAAAGTCTTGTGCAGATTTTCCTTGGATAATAGAAAACATCGAACAAATTGTGTTTTTGTTTAAATTTTTTAAAATGATTTTTAAAAAGTAAAAATATGTAAAAATTAAAAAATTAAAAAAAATATATGTTTTTATTGTTTTGTTTTCTAAAAGTAAAAATAACAAAATAATTATTTTTTAACAATGAATTTACTTTTGTAAAAATAATTTTTTTCAATAATTTTTTAATATTAAGTTTGGCCTCTCACAGAAAACTCAAATGCTCCAAACATAATTTCCTTTTTAACGAATTTCTAATTGAGGTAGAAGAAAGCTCATAAAAAATATTTCATTAAATTTACGTGCAATGCATATCATAAAATATTTTTTTCTAAAATAATAATGCATACTAACTTATATGGAAAGCAAAAATAAATAAATAAATACTATTTAATCCACGATCAAAACCACCTAAAACAATCACCACTTAACGAAGGATTAACTAATGTTCAACATCATATTTATAATCATTTTTCTGAACTCTTTTACCTCATCTATGTGAACGATTTGAGAAACTGAAGTAAGGGCGAATAGATCCAATGCCGTCGGATCCCATGATCTAGTTATATAGCTTTGACTTGTCACTTTGAGAGCTTGATTTATCTTCGTAGAGTATTGATTCGTATCTTTAAAGCTCATTTTATAACGACGATTTGAATGGTTAAAATCACAATGTTACCAATTTGAGATCCAATAAACATTCTTTTTAGCATATATCAAATAAGGTTGAAAGAGTATCTTAAAAACAGAAAGAGTAACTCAATGAAGAAATTGGGTAACCGCGAGAGAAAAACAAATAACAGAAAAAAGAATGATTTTTAAGATTTAATAATTGGCATTTTAAGGATTTAATCATTAGCATAATGACTTGGTCATTCAACTTTACAAAAAAATTATTTTAATTATTTTAATTTTTTTGTCTTTTTTAACCTTAAATTTATGTTTTACCCCATAATAAATAGAAAAATTAATATTTTTTCATTTTACTGATGTTGCATACACATAGATAACGCTCCAACATTTATTACTTAACAATTCACATGTATATCACGTTAGTAAAGTTAATAACCATTAGCTTTCTCATTTATTTTAGAGTAATTTGATAAAAAATATAAGTTCAAAGATTAAAAATAGTAAAAAAATTAAAAGGAGGTTAAATAGTTTTCTTTTTTTAAAATTCAAAGGCAAAAAAGAAAATCATTATGCTTTAATCATTTATACTTTTTTTCAATATTAATACTTTTGCCTGAATCTAATGTAATCCATGGGCTGGTAGCAAGCCCAAGGTGACGTGTATCTCTAATATCAAAACCATTTTACAAAAAGGATAAACTATATTTCAAGTCCCTGTACAATTTATATATTTAAAATTTAGTCTTTCTATTTTTAAATTTACCAACTAAGTACCTGCATTTTTTATCCACTTTAATATTTAAATTTAAAAAATGTAAAATGTTTGAAGATGTCGTCGTTCTGAAATTATATCATATTGTAAAAATTTTAAATCCTTACCTAACAAAAATAAATTTAATTATAAAGTAAAACAATAAAAATAAACTTAATTGTCTAATTGGGGCTAGAAGCTATAATAACATTACTTTTATTTAAATTAAATTTTAATTTACTAGTTAGTTACTCAATTCACAATGAAAAGGTTTTATTATTATTTTCAATATACTAAAAGTAAAGAAATAAAATTTTAAAATTTAAACTTCTATCATGTAAATTTCAAACGAAATTTTTAATCTTTACCCTAAATAATTCTTATTATAAAAATTTCCTAACTTTTTAAGAAGTTATTTTTAAAGTTTAAAATTTTAACGAGAACGAAGCTTTATTACATAATTTTATTTTTTTCTTCTCATTTAATAATTACCCAAAATCTAAAACAAAACAAAACAAAAAAAAAAAAAAAAACCCTAATCTAGCATCAAAAAGTGACCCTAAATGTCCATATCGATATTCGACCACAAAGAAACGGCACCGTTATCTCTTGAATTTTTTTTTCTTTATCTACAAAGCAGAGAGCGATTCAGGCCGCCACGTCAACTCCGAAATATCCGCCGATGTATCAAATAAACCTCCAAACGCCACACAATCACCGCTTTTACTATGGCTATTATTATTATCGCTATTGATAACCGAGTCACCACCGACTCCAAACTCGAACGATTCGTATCGCGGAATCGGAAATTCATACCCCATCATATCCGCTAATCCAACTGCTCCTGTCCCTCCACCTTCCTCCTCATCAACGGTCGCAAGTTTCTCCTCAAAATCCGGGTGTAAATCCAACTCGTATCCAGAAGCTTCTAAACCAAACCCTAGCTCCAGCCGGGACTCGCCGGAATCTAATTCCTGTACCGAATCCTGAGCGGGGACCGAGATCTCTTCTTCGAAGCTTTTGATAACCAAGTCGAGACCCTGAATCTCCGGATCAAGTCCAATAACCGGATCCGAATCGTCCAAGATATCAAGCAAATCCTCCTGGATACGCTTCACATCCGGCGACTGAATTCCCTCATCGTCAGGATCAGGTTCCACGTAAGTAACCTCAGAAGAGTTCGAGCCCGTATTCTCCGAGTCAACTCGAGCGAGCTTTGAATTATGGACCGACTCCAAGTTACCCTCCGATTCAAAATCCTCAAACTCTACTCGAGTTCTCTTGTTTCCTTTATTATTCTCCTTCGCCATTGAAGAACTTTTACACTTTAATCTACTATGTTAAGATACTGTTTGGATAGTGTGAAAAACAAAAAAGAAAATGCGGGAAAATATTTGAGTGGCAAAAAGGGAAGAACTGGGAACGGGTTTATATAGTAGTTGCAAACATGAGGCGGATTTTGAATTTACCTTTTTTTAACATTTTTTTTCAAAAAAAGAAAATAGAAAAAAATTAAAATAAAAAAAAGATATTTTAATTTAAAAATTGAGGATAAAATAGAGGCGCGTGTAGTGCGCAGCCGAAAAAGGTAAGGTTTTTACCTTTGACGAGTCATTCACGGGATTCGCTGTCTTTATTTTTATTTATCTGTCTTCTCAGTACTGGTTTTTCATTTTTTTTTTCAAATTAACTAAATTTAAATCCAAGACTACTCACGTTTGAAGTCCGTTGCGTGGACCCACCGAATTAGGAGGTAGGATGGGAGAACGGGAATCCAGTGGTGGGCTTCGCTTCTTTTGTTCTTGCTGTTTTTCTTTTTGGATAAACTAATATTTAATCTATAAATTAGTTTTTTATTTTATTTTTAAAATTTTTTAGTTAATATTAATTTCGAAATTTTCAGTTTATTTTACGTTAAGAAATGATGAGATCACATTTTAAAAAGATTAAATTTTGGGAATAATAATAACGGATAAAAACACATGAGTTACATATATTAATAAATTTAAAATTTTATATAAATTTATAATTTCATGTTATTATTATCATTTTTTAATAAGAGAATAATAAATTAAATTTTTTATTTTTTATTTTTAATATTTATTAATTAAGTTAGACCGACTCTTGATTAAAAAATAGAATCCTAATTCATCCAAAAAAAACTTATTCAATTGTTATAAAAAAACTATAATATATAAATATTGGCATACATTGTTTTTTCTATTTTTATCATTTATATTGAATTCAGTAACTCAAATTAAAAAATATAAATTAACCATCCAACTATGAATATCTCTAATTTAATAGGTCCATGCTGCTCGTGTTCATGCAAGGTGCCACGTCATTATATCGGAAGCCACGTGTTTATTGCCGCTATTATAGTAGCACATGGAACCGGGAGATCACCGACTATCTATCACGTGTGTACTAGCTTTTCAGGTACACCAAGTTTAAGGTGGTAGATTAATACACGTCATACGTGCAGCAGGCAGTACACCAGTTGTACAAGATGAGGTCACGTGACAAGGGACAGGGGTAATGTTTTCAGTTTTTATTTGTTATCGTCAAACTGAGTTCGAACGAATAGTCGCAGAGTTATGTTTAAATGCCAGTCATGTCCGGTTTTCGTGGTGTCGTGGTATTCACGTTGTGGGGAAGGTAAGTTTATCGATAACTACTTTAATCTCTTTAAGTGATTAATGTCTATTTTGGCAGTATATATTACATAAAGTAATTAAATAATTAATAAATTTATATTTTCATTATTTAATTTTAAAAAATTATGAAATAATTATTAACCTATTCAAAAGTTTTATTTATTTAATAGGCTTTTTTTTCTTTTTTAGAAAAAAGATATCCAAACAATTATTTATAAAATTCAAGTAAAATAATATATTTTAGATCTAAATTGATCTGACGGTTAGTATCAGAGATTGAAAAAGAAAAATGTTAATGTTTTAATTTAAAGATTCATGACATGTAAAGTTATTTCATAAAAAAATTAAACTATAAAAAAATAAAAACTTTCAATTGGTACAGACGATATGAATAAAAATATCATATAATATCGATTTTAGTAACCCAGTAATTGAATCATTTTAAAGTTAATCTGATATCCTACTAATTTTCATGTTGTATTGTGGTTTTGAATAATCAAACTTTTATCTTTTTCAATAATAATAATATATATTTTTATAATTTATAAACTACTTATAATCCTTAATTTTTAAAAGTTAAAGATATTATTAACTTTTATGAAATATCACATAATCTAATTGTCTACGGTTGGTATTTTTTGTTAGTTTTACTTCAAATCATGTGCCACTGCGCCTGAGTATCTAAAATCAGCGGTCCCTCTCACAAGTCACATCCTTACCTATCTCTTAGACCACGTGCCACCTTCTTCACCACACGATCTTCTTTTCTTAATTGCAATGACTTCTTTTTCCCTTTTTCACATTTATAATATTAGCTTGTGGATTAATTTTAATTTTATTAATATGAATATTGTTATCTATATAAAATAAGTGATTTCAATTTATTTAGTCCTATAATTTTTTGAAAAATTATTTTAGCCCCTCCATTTATTTATTTTTATCTTTTTTAGCCTTTAAACTTATATTTTTTTGTCAAATCACCCCAAAATAAATGGCAAAAGTTAAACTTTTTTTTACTTTGCTTACGTGTGGAATATACGTGGATGACACATTAGCATTTGATTAATTTTTAGAATTTTAAAAAATTCAAAAAATATATAAATTTTAAAAAATTTAAAATTTTAATTAAATGCTAACATGTCATCAACATAACAATTCATGTGTATTCCACGTCAGTAAAGTTAATAAATATTATTTTTTTCATCAATTTTGGGGTTATTTGACAAAAATGCAATTTTAAAGGCTAAAATATATGAGAATTAAATTGATGGCTAAAATGATTTTTTTTTATAAAATTGGAGGGCCAAAAAAGTTATCATGCCAAATTTAAACTTACGATGAGTATAGCGACTTATAGCATATTTTAACATTGTTTCATCCCACACTAATGCTGAACATAAAATATCAAGAGTTTGGTAATAAAATACTGGTATTGTAAGCAAAGGCTGAGGTTTTAGGTTATGAGAATTAAAATTCGAGTTTCATCATACGCAATTACACATTTTTGTGTCTCCGGTCCCATCAAGCGCGATTGTGCACGTGTGATTTTAGTCCGAATAATTTCATGTTTTTCATTTGTTCGTGCATTTTAATGGTTTGATCTTATTTTATAATTGCTTAGACATGTACTTGCATTGTATTTGTATGTAAAAGATCTTTCAATAAAAACTGAAAAATCAGAAAATGATCTAATTATTTGTTTTGAACGGTTTTAGTTCACGAATTAAAAAATCACGGCTAACTAAATCGTTTGAGTTATATTTTTTATTTAATTTACAATTGATTTTAATATTTAATCATGTAACAATAAATACTTATTATTTTATAATAATGAAATTAACTTTATAAAAATATTTTTCAAAAAAATTATAAATGATTTATTGATTATTTATTTATTTATCTGAGAAATTAATTTTTTAAACATGTTCATGAAAAAAACCAACACTTTATCAAATAATGTATAAAAATCATTTTGTCAAGATAGAATATAAAAATCCAAAAAATCAGATTTAGTGTCGAGAAATTGAAAATTGAATTCACAATTAATTTTAAAAAAAAATCCCGATTTGAAAGGAAATTTCATTACAACTTTAATTTGTTTTAATCAAGTCTCTCAAAATGCGTTTCAACACATTCAAATAATATTGATACCAATTAAATTAAAACTCAATCTACTCTGAAACATTGAGGAGTAATGCATTATAAGAGGTCTGAATCAGCGAGGAATAAAGTGGTTGGTGTTTAGAACGTAAGAAAGATGGACGTTTGGGCAGAGCATGAATTGGAGGAGTATCCTAGTAAAGGATATGATGAGACTGAGATATTTGTGGGACGGAGGAGTATCTTGTTGATTGGAAGTTAACGGTGGAGTCGTTCAACGTATTGATTGTCTTAACCAGGGGCGAAGCCAGGAAAATTTTTTAGGGGGGCCGGATGAAATTTTAATTTTTTATAGTTTATATCTTTCTAATTTGTAAAGGATTAAATCGAATTTTTATAATTTTAGGGGGCCAAAATGCAATTTTACCACTAATTTAAAATTTTAAAAAAATTTGAAGGGCCTAAATGGAAATTCTACCTTTTAGGGGGGGCCGGGGCCCATGCCAGCCCCCCCTGGATTCGCCACTGGTCTTAACAACGGATCCCCACGTGGGTCTCCACGTCCTTACGCAATATCAAGCTCAACCGTTTAATGGAGATTAGCTTTTAAGGTCGTTTAATAAATTAATGGTCGCATTTTATTTTATTATATTAATTTTAAATTATTTTACTAGGGTTTGATTAGAGTTAAGATAAGGATGGAATATATTAATTAAAATGATTTTATGGGATGACAATGAGATGAGATTATGTTTTTGTTAATCTCGACTAGATTTTTACGCATAATAAATTTTTTTAGTACAAAGTTATTTTAGTTTTTTATTTAAAATTTTATCACGTTTGCAATTTAAAATAACTTTTATAATGTGAAAATATGCGTAAGAATGTTAAAATTTATATTTATTTTGGAGTGATTTGATAAATAATATAAATTTAATGATTAAAAAAATAAAAATTTAAATGAATGAGTAAAATAATTTTTTTCTAAAATTGAAAGGTAAAAAATTTATTATAAGTAATTTTTATACCTCTTACTCTGATCTTTCGTCCGACTCTATCTTATATAAAAATTTTGCCCCGACTTCGATGTAACCTCCAAAATTTTAAATGATATTTTTATAATATATTAATATTTACAAATTAAAGCAAATATATTATAAAATATTATGCAGTTAATAAATTAGAACAAATATATAACAAGTGTTTATAGAAAAACCTATATGTTATAACTTCTAATAATATTAAGAAATTATAATTAAAAAACATAAAAAAATACTTATAAAATGAAAAAGGACATTTCAATAAATATACATGAGTAAGAATGTTAGGCCCGAAAATATAAGAGGGATGAATTAGTATTTTAAAAATCTTTGCAAATTTTTCTAAAGTGAGGAAATGAAAGAAAAGCTTATAGGCACTTCAATTTATAGTAGTTCAGCCCCAATTGCTTACTTCTATTACTTTAGTATACCTCAACAAAGGATTTTCCAATTTATTATACTTAGGGCCAGTTTGACAATGCTTTTGAGAAGTGCTATAGAAAAGTATTTTTGAGAAGTGCTTTTGAAAAATTTAAGTGTTTGGTATTACTGTCAAAAAGTACTTTTGAGAAGTAAAATGTCCATTTTAGACATGATATTATAAAGTAACAAATATGTATTTAAATAATGTTCAAATTTGTTAATATTATGATATTTTAGCAAAAAATATAAAAAATAATTTATTTTAACTTATTGTTAATATTTTAATATATAATATTAATTTTAAATATTTCTAAGTAATTAATATTAATTATTTATTAAATTTAATTAGAATATATAAACTATATTTAAATATTTAAACATAATAATTAAATATTTGCAATTAGATATTGACACAATAATATTATTTTAAAATTTATTTTTTATTTTCAATGCTTTTAACAGGATGTCGACATTACCGAGCTGAAAAAAATGTGAAAAAATTCAACTATATTTTATAATTATTTCATAAAATCAAAGAGAAGAAGATGAGAAGAAAAAGATAAAACTCACCGGTGGTGGAGAAGAGGAACAAACCAGAGAAGAAAAGTAAAGTTCAGACAAGATGTAACGACCCAAAATTCGTGGGCACCGGAAAAGTGTGTTATCGGGCCTCTGTATTAGTAAATCGAGTTAGTAAATAATTATTAGGAGTAATTATGAGTCTAATAGTGTGTTTAATTAGATTTTTATTTAGTGAATTTAGCTTAATTTAAAGTAATTAGGAAAAAGGATCAAATTGAATAAAGAGTAAAAGTCTAATTATAGATTAAAATAAATTAAAAAAGACCAAAATGACAAATATGCCATTTAGCATAAGTTGAGGCGGCATATGAAATAAAAATTTAAGACTTTTACTTAGATTTTAATTATAAAATATATATATTAGTAATAAATTATATTAAATTAATTTAAAATAATTATATTAATTGATATTATATTAAATGAACTAAATAAATGACAATTGTATGGTAAAAATTAAAGACAAGTGTAATAGTAATAATTATATAGGTACATTTGTAATAAAAATAAACATATGCTTAAATAATAAGTAAAAGATTTTTTTTAATATATTACTATTATTATTATTAGTTAAATAAAAGAAATAAAGTAAAGTAAGTAAAAGAAAACAAACAAAAGAAAAATAAAAGGAGAAAGAAGAGAAGCTTTCGAAACAGGGGAAAGGAAAGAAAAAAAGAAAAAGAAAAGGAAAAATTCAGGTTTTAAAGCTTGGAGTTTAATTAGGTAAGTCAATCAAGTCCTATTCTCTTAATTTTTGATGTTTTAGAAGCTTTAATGCAAGATTTTGATAAAACTAAGTTGATATTTTGAGAGTTTATTGGTTTTCAAGTATAGTTGATATTGAAGAAAAAAATGAATTAGGGATTAAATTGAATGAAATTTAAGTTAGAATTAGTAAAATGATTAAATTGTAAAGTAAGCTATAAGTTTTGTGTTAGAGGGATTAATTTGGAAGAAATTATAAATTAGAGTTTTATTATGAACATTAGATAGTCAAGTTGAATATGGAAGGAATTTAAGTAGAAACAAAGCATGAATTAAGTTAAGAAAATAAGTAAACTTAATTAAGATTAAATTGTAAAATAAGTTATAAAAAAAACAGTTTTGGGACAGCAGCAGTAGAGTAACTTTGAAAAATCACCAAAAATGGTATAAATGGAATTAAAAGTTGTGTAAGATGTGAAATTAAACCTAATTGAGTCTATTTTCATATGAAAGAACCAGAGAAAGCAAACAAATTCTGTATTTTGAGATATTTAGATTTTTGTGAGACTGGTTCAGAGTGATTTCGAGATCCCTTGTTCTGACTTGGAAAAATCATTAAAATTTGTACAAAAATAATTTTGGAACATAATTTATATGGTTATATTCCTTAATTAGTCTATTTTTAGAAGAAACAAACTAGAACATCATTTGAATTCTGTACAAAAAGATAATTAAATTTTAGCAAAGAGTGGTTGGAACTGTCAGACAACGGAACAGGGGTAATTTTAAAGAATAAAATATACTTATTGGCTAAATCAAAAAATTCTGAAAATTTTATGGCAATAAGATATATGAGTCTAGCTTCATAAAAAAATTGCGGATCTTAATTTGAAATTCTGTAACTCAAGATATAAATAATTTAGTGACAATGACTTAGATAGATACCCTTGACAGAATATATAAGTAAATAGTAGAATTATATATTATGGATGTGGAATGAAATGGAAGAGTAGGAATTGAATAAAAATTCAATTAATTATTAAGTTAATGCTGTAATTAATAATGTAAATTGTTATTATTATTTCCGTAGCTAACAAGGAACTCGAGGCATCGACACACAAAGGAGAGGAGAGATTATCGAGGAATAATCGAGAAAATTCGGGTTTGTATTACTATAATTCAAATTATTTATTATTTAATGTTAAATTTAAATTATGTGTATGGTAAGTAAATAATAAGGTAAGTGACTTTATTGAATTTGAAACATTGAATTGAATGCGAAATATGTGTTAGTATTGAATTATATTGTGGTTGGTGATTGGAAAAGTGTAATTGATATTGAAATTGAATTTGTTATGAAAATGAAAATGAAATTGAGAATTGAAATACCCTATTAACTAGTCGGGCTAAGTCGGATATAATTGGCATGCCATAGGATTTGGAAGAGTACGGGATTTATCGGTTTTGCCGATCAGGCACTTTATGTGTCGTATATCAGGCACTTTATGTGTTGTATTTCAGACACCTTGTGTGTCGTATTAGGCACCTCGTGTGTCGTTTCAGGCACTTATGTGTCGTATACTGATCAGGTACTATGTACCGATTTAGGCACAATGTGCCGTACTGGTGTGTTTGGGTTGGAATCCGTGTATCCGCCAAAGTCCGAGTCTGTTAATAGGGGCAACTAAAGAAAATGTTAAATTGAATAAAATGAAATGGTTCAGCCATTGAAAGAAATGTGAAAATAGAATATGAATTGAAAAATGTGATTTGAATATGAGTACGAGAATGGAAAGCATGAACCATTGGTTCATGAGATGGAAAATGGCTCAACATGAATGTATATTATTTCAATTGTTGAATAGCTAAAATTGAATTGTATGAATATATTGAGAATGAGAAACTTATGTTTGATTTGGTTTAGTAAAGCTAAAATTGAATTGTATGAATATATTGAGAATGAGAAACTTATGTTTGATTTGGTTTAGTAAAATTAAAGTTATTTGATTTAATGATATGATTATTATGTTTATAATTTGAATTATGGTAATACCACTGAGTATATGTATACTCAGCGTACGGTTGTTTCCGTGCGCAGGTTAATAGGTGTTCAAAGTCCTGGTTCAGCATCCAAGGCGATCCCGACTCCAACACAAAACTCGGTGATGTATTCTTCTTTTGGTAAAAGTGGCATGTACATAGGTGTTATTTTGGTCACTTTAAAATGTTACATGACTTTTGTTGTATAGAATGGTATTTGGTATTTTGGTGTTTAAAACTAATGAAATGGTATGAAATTTTATATGATATACATGATATAATTGGTACTAAAAATTTAGAATGAAATAAATAAAAATTTAAGTTAAATTTTATTAGTAAAACAAATGCTTATAGAATAAAATTATAAAATTAATGTCATAGATATAATTTAAATACGATTAAATATGAAATTTGTATTGGTTGAATTATTGGATTTTGGTTTGGTTGTGATTTGAAACTTGCAGGGAAGGTTAAATATTTATAAATAGGTTATATTGATTTTTTTTAATAAAAAAATAAAAATGAATGAAGTCAATTAACAACAAAATTTTAAATGAATTTATAATCATATTATAATATGATTGTTTTTTTTAAGAATTATTTGTAAATAGTCCGATATGTTCGGTAATGCCTCGTAACCTTGTTCCGGCGACGGTATAGGGTTAAGGGGTGTTACACAAGAAAAGGGAAAAAAAAAATCTTCTAACGTCTAGAAAAAGTAGCAAGGTTAAAATAGTAAAATACCAGCAAAGAAGCACTTTTGGCTGAGAAAATCCAAAAATTTCTCCTTTTTCATATGTGCAAAAGTGCTTAATTTAAGTTAAAAAAATATCAACACTGCTATTTGTTTTCTATTGCTTTTAAAGAAAAAGCACTTTTTTGAGCAAAAACCTATCAGAAAATGAATTAAGAACGGAGCCTTAAATTGATACCTTTCAATGAAAATATATAACCTTTACAATTTTTAGGTTTTTCACAATACTAAGATGAATTTTCTCGTTTGTTTTTATGGCTTAACTAAAACATCTAGTTTTTACAATAATCAACTACAGCCCTTAACAAATAACAAAAATCTTAAGTAACTCTTGCGATACGAAGAAAAGATGTAAAAAATGAAGGCCCTTAAAAGTGCGTGTTTAATCTCTCTCTCTTAAAGAATTGAAACGAAAATGATAAAAAAAATCTAACAATAAGCACCAAAGAGATATGTGCAAGAGAAAATGAAGAATATTAGTCTTGTCTCTTAATTTATATGCTTGGATGTTCATCTATTGTATCTTGAAGTGTTCAGGGGCGAAGGCAGGGGCTGGCATGGGGCCCGGCCCCCTAAAATATAAAATTGCTATTTATGCATTTAGAATTTTTTAAAAATTTTAAATTAGTAAAGGTAAAATTGTACTTTGGCCCCCCTAAAATTATAAAAATTCAATTTAATCTTTTACAAATTATAAAGATATAAACTATAAAAAATTAGAATTTTATCCGCCCCTAACAAATTGTTCTAGCTTCGCCCCTGGAAGTGTTCTTGATGTGTATATAAAACAAGGGAATATTTTGTGATCGCTTATAACCGTCGAGGATAATTTCTAACTGTCGGAAGTATTGCAGACAGACTTGTATAAAATGTGTTTAAAACACTTGAAAACATTTAAAACATATCTTTGAGTATTTTGCAAGTCTTTGAAAATCTTTGATCAAAATTTCAATCATGTTTTTATTAAATGGTTTAGAACATATAAAATTTATCTTAAATATTATTATATCAAACGAAGAATCTACATATGAGGATATTAATCGAATTTAATTTTTTTTTATTTGGTGAATGGGTTTGGGTTTTGAATTTTGGTAATGGGTTCATGCTTTATTGGGTTAGATATTTGGATTTTGATTATAATGAGTGGGGTTTTAATTTGGTCTATTGCCAATTGGGCTGGTTGAAATAAAATTTTCAAGTTTTTTGCTTTTATATATATATAACACTTAGAAGATTGGATTGTTTAAATATTCGAGGATTGCAAACGAATATGATCATAAACATATAATTGCGTATAAAATGAATATAAATAAGTTTATTTCACTTTTAATTTATAAATGAGCTTCAAAATCTTATTTATGTTCATTTATTTAATTTAATAAACAAACAAAAATTAAATTATTCATTTACAACCGTAATGTAAATTGAATAATTAAATACAATTTTTTATTAATTCAGACATAGTCCAAACAACAAAATTTTCATTATTTATTCGGATATTTATATGTTGGTTTATTTGGGATTTTTTTTCGATTTAGAATATTTGAGAAAATAACTTTGAATGAGCTCTTACTTATTATTTTAGTACAAATGGTAAATAAGTTACTATAAATTGATGCCTAAATATCATTTCTGCAATAGAATTTCAAAAGTGGAGAAAGATAAACTGACAATAATCGTAAAATCGAAAGAATTCAGAAACAAACTAGAGATATATCACCTTGATCGAATTACTGAAAATTGCATCATCGCTCCGCAATCATCAAATCAACCTAATGATGAACTTTTGGTTAACCAAGAAACTATTGCCAATAGCCTTGAGAGATTACTGCATCAATGATGCAAAGAAGACTAAGTCTCAAATGCCCTATCCTCTCTTCATCATATCGACTTTCAATTTTATGATCATTATCACTGTGCTTTATCACGATAATGTGCTCCGATAACAGTTCTCAATAAATCTGTGACACATTTATATTGACAAAATCTCATATATATACAACAGTAACATGATTAAAAATTAAAACTAAAACCTCAAAAAATGTGAATAAAAATCACGATATTGTAGACTAAAATTAAAAATTAAAAAACAAAAACAAAAACAAAAAAAATACTATCAAGAAGCTGTGAGTAGCAACGAACTCGAAAGTTGGTATCCCTAACAACGAAACAAAAGTTTAGGTTGAAAAAATCGAGCAACTAGAGTTTTTTAGAATTTTTATTTTTATTTTTCCACCATTTAATTTCGACTTAATTTAATGACTTAGCTCTTGAATTAAAGATATATTTTCACTTTGATATCTACTCAAATTAAAGACTACTAATAATATAAACTGAGTTTTAATTTAGTTAACATCGACATTATTATTAATATAGAAGTATGTGGGTTCAAACGTGTTAAAATGTGTTTATAATTTGAGAAAGATTGAGTAGTTTTAGAGATTATATTAAAAAAATAATTATAATAGCATAATATATGGCATATTTTTATTATTTATTTCAATAATGAGCTTTAGTTATTTATTTATTTTTCTAATTTTACAAGGATACATATAATATAATCATAATCACAAAATAATTATAAAAATTAAGCCCAAAACGGATCATTAGCAATAATTAGCTTTACGTTTGTTTTCATTTGTTTTCTTTAAAAAAGCTGTTATTTTTTTATTTGATCCTTTTTTTTCTTCTATTCTAATATTAAAACGAAGAACAGATCATCAACTTGTGAGAGACATGAAGAAGAATTTTGCTTTTTTTAAGACTTACATTACAATGATAATATATTTAAAATAACGTGAAAATGGATGAAAATGAAAGTATTTTTACTATTTTTCTTAAACATATAAAAATAAAAATTAGTTAAAGTACGTACGTCCATAAAAAAAAAAAAAACCTTCAATTAGAATAAAAAGGAAAAAAAAATTACATATGGAATTAAACCACCGCCGTTCGGCGGCGGTTTTCATGATCAGCTCATCGGGTCCTCCTCTTCCTCTTCCTCCGGCGCTTCGTTTAAGTCCAAAGCACCGCTCTCCGCCACGGCTTCCCTTCTATTATTATTATTATTATTATTATTATTATTATTATTATCGTTGTTATTATCGATACCATCCTTGACGTCATCGTCATCTCCATCGACTGCCGCAACCGTTTTCTCAGACTCCACCGCCGCCCTCCACCCATCGCTTCCTGCGCTTTTGTTGAAATACTTAACCACCGTTTTCATCCTCCTCAGAATAGCGAAGAACTCCTCCACTTCCTCCTCTTCTTCCTCGCCAACGCCGCCGTCTTCTTCCTCTACCTTCGTCACCTTCTTCTTCTTCTTCGTTGACTCCATTGTTACTCCTTCTTTCCTTTCTTTCTCGCTCCTTTTCCTCTTCTCCTTCTCCATAACTCTCCTAAATCTAAAATTTCACAAAATATTTGAAAATTTCTCCTCCTTTCTAACGCATCAATAGTTCTTTTTGGGCCAATAAAATTTCCAAAAAGAAAACACACAAAGGAATTTGATCTGGTTTTTAAGAGTGGGAGGGTGAATGGATTTCTTATATTACAACGGCCATGACTAACACAAACAAAGTCATATTTTAACCCATTTTTATTCTCTTTCTTACTTTTTTTTTCCCTTTAATTATTTTAATTAATTATACTAATATCATAATTCATAAACTTTTGATTCTGTTGAAAAATACAACAAATATTTATATTATAGAAATCTTTTTTTATAAATATTTTCATCCATATAATAAATGTACCGGAAACAATAATTGCTTTTTATTTATGGAAAAAAAAGTTATCTACTTATTTTTATTATGATTTTTTACTTATTTCCTATTATCTTTCGTACATTTAAATTTTAATTATTTTATTATTCTTATTCAAATTTTAGATTCAACTATTTTTTTTACAATGTCTAAATTCTATCCAAAATTTTCAGAATCGGATTGATGGTCGAACTAGTCAAACCATCTGTTTACTGATTCAACCGATTCATTTGGTTCAATTAAATAAATCATTAAAAAATTTAACAAAATTAAAAATTCAATTCATTCGAGCGGTACCCATTTTCGAATCAACTTGTTTAATGCCTTTCTCTAGGCTGGTAGCCTGACCAATCTAATCAAGTTCATTTAAATGAAAAATATGCTTAAGTGCACTTAAACTTGACCCTCATTGTTATTGCACTGGCCATTATGCCAACTAAGCTAAAACTACGCCAACAAATCTAATTGTTAACACCTTTAAAACTTTTTACTTTGCTGGTGTAGTATTTTAAAATAAAAAATATGCTTGCTTATTAATCATGTAACAAATTCGTAAGAAAATTAAATTTAATAAAATAATATTAGCAATTGGATTTAACATTTTAAAATTCAGAAAACAGAAAGATTAAACTCTAACACAATTTTAACATCGTATGATAATATTATATACACTGTTAATAAAATTTTTAAATATTAAAAAATAAATATTTAATTAGCAAATGCTGACCTTAAATTTAAATGCAAGAGTTTACTAAAGTAATATTTAATATTGAGGTTGATCACTTGATTGTCCATCTTTTTAAATTATTTATTATTTTATTAATATACTGAATATTTGGTTTTTTGAAAATTTCAAATATGCGTGTAAATGGTAACGCATGGCCCATAACTTATATGAACCCCGACACAATCGCTTTCATCCTTTTGATGGCGTTGTAATGACGTCATCATAGTTACGTAAGCACACGTTGTGGAGTGGGTATCATGGGTGCTAATGAAATGCTTGAAACGATAGGGACGATGCATCACGCGCATAGTCGGCAACGCGCTAGCACCGTAAATCTAAGAGGGAATAATAATAGGTGGGCCCACTAGAACAATGGTGCTAGTGGACTTTATATTTGGCCTAAATGTAGGAAGGGTGAGGGTAACACCTATGGTGATATTTTATTATAATGGATTTTGGGAGTTTTTTTTTTTTTTAAATAATAATTGTGGTTGAGAGATAAAAGTAAATATGTTTAAAAATATATGTAATATGTAATTTATGTAATTTGTAAGCAAATATTTAAAAATATATTAAGTTTATACTTTGAAAAGTAAAAATAACTTGAGTTGTATTAAATTAGATTGAGTTCATCATTTACAAATATAAATAGGTTCAAACAAAAATTGACTCACATTTTGAATGGAGTTGAACTTGAAATTTTGAATTTAGTCGCTATATTTTTATTTTTATGAATTTAGTCTCTTTATTTTTTAGATTTCAAAATTCAAATTCAATTATTAACACTATTAATTTTATTGATGTGACATTTTAACATAAAAAATACTCATTGGTAGTCATATAACTAAAAATTGACGTTGTAATGAACATAAATTTAACAAAATAATTTTAACAATGGTAACAATTAAACCTGAATTTTAAAATCTAAAAAGTAAAAGGAGTGAATTCTTATAAAAAGAAAGTTAAGGGATTAAATTCCGAATTTATAAAGAGCCCGAGGACTTATAGTACATTTTAACCAATTATATATTGTATTGACACCCACAAACATCGCTTAACTACTACAAAAGAAGAAGAAGAAAAAAAAGTAACCCGCGATTGTTCAACACGCGGGGAGTGAGGGACGGTGCAACGTGGCACTGTAAAGAGCGAGAAATTTCTGCGATGATTCATGAAGACCTTACTTAAAACTAAGGTCAACATATTTATTTGTAAGAATTTGGAAGTTATAAACTGTAGCGCAAAGTAGAGTATGCGCTTGAGAATCGAATTGTATAGCCGTTCGATTAAAGTTTGAATGGATTGGTGGAAGTCATCTAAATCGTAGATCAACAATATTTGAATTTGTCTTCCTTAAATAAAAAGGAAAAGGAAAACAAAGGCAAAAAGTGATTGATTTGAAATTTGGGCAACTTACTGCCCATATCAATTAAGAATCTCAAAAAGGGTTTTGGTATTAATATTTAATTTAAATTAATAATATTCCAATAATTATAAAAAAAAGTGATACCCACATTATCAGAGAAGAAAAATAAATATATAAAGAATATAAAATCGACAATAAAAATTTAATTTAAATTAATGATTTTCAGGGAAAGAGGAATTTTTGCCAACACCACCTTTCCATTTCGTGACAACTTGTACGTCCCTATGCAATCTATCGAACTCTGAATTAGAATGACAAAATATGGCAACAAAATTGGGAATCCTTTGCACCGTGCTGAGGCTGACCCCACGTAGATCAAGAGAACCACAAGCTAACTGAATATTGCTTACAATGGTGTCCTATATGTTAACAACATTGTCAATAAATGATTGTTAATCCTCCTCGTATGCCTAATCAATAGTTCCGCTACTAGTTCATTCCATGCATGCTTAAGCTTGCCATTCAACTTCTTAACTCTGGTCTCAAGATTGATAACCCGAGTTTCAAGATGGCAACCTTCACTCATATGCACCAAATTATTGACGTTATGCTCTCTCTCATTGAAAAACCTCTCCTTCCAGAGTTTATCCTCTTGCTTACATGTTTTAGCCTTTTGCTCCTCAAAAGGTGAGGGGTTTTTTTCACATTATTCAACTCGAATGAATAATGCTAATTTGCATCCTTTAGATCATTATTCTTTGCTAGCATTAACTCAACCTCAATCGAAGAGTTAGAAAACCCTATTCTAAGCAAAAGGTAACTTTAGAACCCCTCCATTTATCCTAGCAAGGCAGACAAGAGCCGTCAACACCAACATCAATTATTAGAGGCGAATCTAGGGAGCTGGCAGGGGCCCGTCCTCCTAAAATGAAAAATTACTATTTAGGTCATTTAAAAAATTTTAAAATTGTAACATCCGCGTTTTAACTCAGGGTTAGGTACAGTGATGGATCGGGTCAAGAACTAGTGTAAAATTTTTGAAATATAATAAATAAGAATTTTGAGTATTAAATTAGGAAGTATATAGATCCAATAAGAAATAATAAAAAAAAACTCTTTAGATGGGAAATTTAAAATAGATACATTGATTTTGTTGAAAGAATAAAAAATTTGTTGTGGCCAAAGTAGGAAAAATATTAAGTTGGGAGATATATAGTAGTAGAGGAAAGGAAGGAAGGGAGGATTAAAAAGAAATTTAACCAAAGTGTGGTATGAGTCATCCTAGGAAATATGAAAGATGAGGAAGGACAAAGTGGTAATTAGCCAAGTAGATATTTATTAGATGTAGTGATGATGGGTAAAAGTATAAAGATAATGACTTAAGGATTTATTAGCAATTTGACCATTTTAATTAAAAAAGTAAGATATTTTTAGTAGAATAGTGTAGAAAAGTGGAGAAAAGCGGTCAAACACCAAAATTCTCCCCCCAACTTCCATCCAACTTTACTTTTAATTACCTTCATGTCCTTCAATCATTGTCGAACCATCCAAGCTTCAAACTTTCATTTTTTTTTGAAATTTCCTTTGTAAAAATCAAAGAGAAGGCTAGTGAACAATTTTATTTCATGAGAAAATTTTCATAGATGGGTTAAAAGAGAGAAAAGCATGAGTTAAGTTTTTGGGTGTTTAAAGAGCTAAGGTAATAAATGATAAAATTATCATGCTATACATGTTTATTTATATTAAATAGTATAGAAAAGTCACTTGATTGTAGTTTTAATATATAAATGTTAGTTAACTTATGGGTAATATGTAAATGGTAGACCATGGTTCAAAGTGTTTAGTTACGTTTGATACCTAGATAATTTATGTTTTGGCAGGAAATATAGTTGGAATATGTAGGGCAGAATGTCATGTCGCACGTCAAGTGTACGTTGTCGCTACGAGATCAGGCCACCACATTATGCCACGATGTCGAGCATAGTTCGTCAAGACAAACTCAAAACAGTATATTGCATCGTGACAAGGAACCCATTGACGCTACCACGTGAACCTAAACTTTTAAAAATATTACAGTTTAGTCTTAATTCAATCTCGGGTTGACATTAGAGCTTTCGTAAGCTTGTATATGACCCGTAAATGGATACGAATTGTTGTATATGCTTGTTTTATTAATGTTTTAATGTTTAAAGTTTTACATCAAATTGTAATTTGATCATAGTAGCCCTAACAATAAATGCGACACCTTATAATTCGAATTCGATGATCGGGTCGAATATAGGGTATTATAAGAAAAGTCACATATAACATACAAATCTATCACATTTAAAAAACACATTGTCTAATTTCTTCAGGTTAATTCCAACAGTGCCTTAAGTTAACATTGCCACCCTATTATGACACCCATAGAGTAGGAAACCCAATGGTAGGAGCTTGTGTCCAACCTCCCTTCCTCTATAAACTCCCCTTCATCATTGAGGTAAAGTGGACAATAAATCTATGTGACGCTTTGCAAAATCTTTACCACATTCACTCTTTTAAAACTTCCAAGTTTGGCAGCTCTCCGTAGATTCGACGACGTGAGATGCTTCCATCATAACAACTCTTCGCACCCTCCTCTTTAGCGTGAACTATCACAACCACCCACCCCCAACTTTTATGCTGTAACAAAAAAAATAAAATTGTTAATTTTATAAATAATTAACTAGATCAATCTAGAAATTGTAATTAAACCTCAACTATACTCGTTCTTGTACCTATATTTTTACTTGTGAACTCTTAGAAAAAAAATTAGGATTAATATATTATTTGGTACATGAATTTGGCTTTACTGTCACAACCACCTATATTTTTACTAGAGTTTTTTTGTCCCACATAAAAACACGAAACTGACTTCAATGTTCATTTTGATACTTGAACTATTTTTGTCTCAATTAAGAGCTCGTATTTTTTTTATTATGACACATGTATCAAATATTCATTCGGTCATATGATGCCATTTGATATGAATATCAAATTAAATATTAAAGCTAAATTTAAATACTAAATTAAACATTAAAACTAAAAATCAAATGATATATTATTAACCTAGGAGTTATCCTTATTTTTGGGACTTGCATGTCGCGATAAAATTAGAAGTGATTCTCGATTGTAGATTGGAGATTCGGTGGGGCGTTGTGGTACATGCAAGTTGGCTGAAAAAATGGGCCACATTGGAATTCCAGTGGACAATCTGAAATAGTATATATAAATATTTAAAAAATGTGAAAAGCATTATTTGTTGAAAAATAATAATAACGTAAAAAAACATTTTTTTTGTTAAAACTTTAAAAATGTGAAAAAGCATTTTTGTTGAAAAATATTTAAATTGATAATTTTATTAAATTGTTTTGATGTTTAGTGATTAATTTAAAATTTAGATCACAGTTTGAGATTATTAATGTAATAAATCCTAATTTATTTAGGATGTGTTTGAATGAGCGGAATGTTTATCTACAACTAATATAAAAATAACGATGGCGATAAAATTAGATTCTATAGCAATACCGTAGCGAGAGACAAAAAGTAACTAAACGTACCACATTGCCCTTGTCCATCCAAATTTACCTTTAGTAAAAAAGGTCTCATTATTGCAAACACAATTTATCGAAAAGATATGATGATGATAATAAAGAAAACAAATGGTATAATGAATGGAATATAAAATGGTTCAAATTTTAAAAACATAAACTGAAAAATAAAATTCAGAATATAAAATTTATAAGAATTTTGTATTTAAAATTAATTGATTAATTATTGAAATTATATGTATGACTATGTTATATCAAGATTAAAAATATTAAATCTCTACATTAATATTTGAAGAGGCTTAACCAATTAAAAACTTAATTTAATTTTTACTAAAATTAATATAAATTTATTTTAAATAAAATAAATAAAAGGCATTAATGTTTTATTTCTAACTTTAATTTTTATTGAGTTAACTCATAACACCAAATTTAATTAAAATATAAATTATTTAAACAATTTAGTTTAAAAATTACATTAAAAAATATAAAAAAACTAATAAGAGTTTAAGTAAAATAACATAGTTGAAGCTTTGAGGATTTGGGTGTTTTAAATTTATTTTGGGTTTTTTTAATAAAATTTTAAATATTTGTCCAAGTGAATTAACTCAGTTTTTGTATTTATGAGTTGAAGATATTCTTATGAGTTGAAGATATTCTTACCTTTACTACCAAAAAGACAGATTTTTTGTTACCCTTTATAATGGTCGGTGAAAGAATTTATGGTATTTTCTTGATAATCAAATTTGAAAAAAAAATAGTCAAATATTTCTTTATTTCGTTGACTTTCTCCATTAATTTAAAATCAATAGTTCGAAGGGAGGGAGACAGAGCTGTGTTTAACTTTAAACACAATGCCAGCCTTTGAACCCAAAAATCAATGTTTTAACTCAGAGAAATCGAAAATTCCAAAGAAGTTTCGAATCAAATACACCGATCCCAATGCTACAGATTCATCTAGTGAAGAAGAAGAGAATCAAATTGTGGGTATTAAACGAATCGTCAAAGAGATTTCTTGGTCAACCGTTGTTTTAGATAATGACTTCACCAATTCTTCTTCAATGGCGGCGAAGGGTGTTCGAAAAAGGCCTTGGGGTAAATTCGCTGCTGAAATTAGAGATCCTTTTACAAAGAAACGATTATGGCTTGGTACTTTTGATACTGAAAAGGAAGCTGCCGTTGTTTATAATAAAAAGAAACGTGAATTTCAAACTATGGCGGCGGCGGCGGAAGATGAGTTGTATTGTCGACGGTCGCCGTCGTCCGTGCTTGATGTTTGTGTTGGTAAGGTTGAAGATGAAACGGATATGAAACGGCACGTGGTGAAGAAAGTTGTGAAAGAAAGTAAAATTATCGAGCCATGTAAAAGGACTAATGAAGAAGATGAAGTATGTGTTAATGCTGTTTGGGACGATGTAGGATCGGCTATGGAGTTATCATGGGAACCTCCGCCGCCGTTATGGGATGAGGAGCTTTTGGGGCCTTGTTGCCTTCAAGATACGGTGGATTACGAGCTGACGTTGCCGGAGAATCTGCCGGAGATTGAAATAGACTTTGTGCAAGATATGGCTTGGGTGGATGAATTTTTCAACGTGGAAAGCGAGTAAAACTCAATTTTGTTAGTGTTGTTGCGGGAGTCGTTAATTTTTGGGAGAGGTTTGCGAAGTGTAGGATAAATTCGTAAAATTTTTAATTATTTAATATTGTTTTTGATAAAAATTTTATTACAGTGATCTAATAGTATCATGATATTGATATCATTTTTAAATACATCATGATTATCTGATAATTATTTAATAAGTATTATTAAAAATAAAATAATTTAATAAAAAGAATTAAAATAATTGCATATATCAAGGTGCATAGTATTTGAGGTTGAATTATGGGGCGTTTTAGATGGTTTTCTTGTTCTGCTTAGCAAAGATTTCAGAAGGGCGACAATCCAGTTAGATAATCAAAAGGAACCACAATGCTTAGAAGGAACCAACGGATTATGAGAGATGAAGGATAATGGCAGGTTAGGTATATTCCTATAAAAAGTAATGTAGTGGCTGATTGTTTGGCCAAGTTGAGTTTAGTATGGAGGTCAAGTCTGTATTTTTGATGATGCTTCAAATGAAGTTTTGGAATTTTTACAACAGGACAAAGCTAGTGGTGCTTTTGTTCAATTTAATCAGATGTAATTGTTGTCTCTTGTTTATATATTAAAATCTTATCAAAAGAAAATCAAATAAAGAAAAAAATAACTTTTTATATAAAATTGGATCAGTTAGTGATTAAATTGATTAGATTCTTTTCAACAATCCATGATCATACTATTTATGAAATTATCATAAATTTTTATAAATATGATGTATGATAAAAGGAAAAAATTAAGGACTAAAATGTAAAATATTAATTTAAAGTTTTAATTCTTTTTGGTACATTGCATTTTATAAAGTGATTGATAAATGTAAAAATTATTTTATTTTTATAGGAAATTTTATTAAGTGATTTTTATTATATTTAAATAATTAAATCATTAAAAATATTAATTTAAAAAAATGTCTAATTATAATATCCTTTACTGAATAGATTTATTTATTTGACTAGATCCTTTACTGTATAATATCCTTTACTGAAGACTTACACAATTTATTATTATAAATAATTATATCGATAAAATGAAATAAAAAAGTGTAATTTCTCATTCCTTTGCGTAAAATAATTACCATATATATATATAATAAATATACGAAGAGTAAGAAAAATCTTTGACTTGAAGAACAAGCAAACACCCAAAAACTTTTAATCCATTGTCATGGTTTCAATAAGAGAGATATAAATAATAAAAGAAAAAGAGAAAAAGTTTGAGCATGCAAAATACGCGGTGTACAAAAGGTTTTTATGTCAATTTGTGGACCGCTCAATGGAGATTGCTTTCTTCTTACTCTCTTTACCATATTAACAACAATGGACCATTTTCCCTACCCCACTATCACCCTTGGACTAGGACGCCCGAATTTTGGGCTTTAGAATACGACATTTTCAATAAATATTAGAAAATAACGAGGTTATTATATTGTTTGGTATATTAGCTCCCTTTGGTATTTGAATTTTGAGATTTTCTTTGTTTCAGTTGGTACTTAAGTTTGACTAGTGATGGCAACAGGGTGAATTTTCGCTCACTTCGACACTACTATACCCTGACCTCATCCAACCTTAAGCTTAAACATTAATTGTATACTCAATTTGATTCAACCCGAGTTCAAACTTTTTTATTTGAAATTATGAATAATTAAATTAAAATATATATATTAAAACAAAGACCATGCTTCGTAGAAAACAAAAGAACGAAAATGAGAGGGAGACTTGAAAAAATAAATTAAAATGAGAGAGAGAAAGAAACTAGTGTAAAATGAGAGTAAATGTGGTAAATTGAAGTTGATAGTGATAAAGTTTAAAATTTTTTTAACCTAATTAATATTAAAAGATATATAAGGATAATTTTGTAAATATCTTGGGGCGGGGTGGTCTCATGTTAAACCTAACCTAACTATTCTCTAAAGCTAACCCGCCCGAAACCCGATTTCAAGAAAAACAAATTAACCCTATCCGATTAAATTGGCACAAAACTCATTGATATTGGGGTTTTTTTACCACCCCTAAGTTTACTGTAACATTCTATATTTTGGTTCACATGACGTCGTCAGATGGCGATTCTAGCAAAGGCCTCTTAAAATGTAAAAGATTACTTTTGACTCTTTAAATTTTACAATATTTTAATTTAATAAAAAATAAAATTATATTTTAATTCTAACAATGATGAAATTTTAATTTAATCTTTTAAAAATTATAAAAAATGAAATTATATTTTAACTCTTATAAAAATATACAATTTAATTTCAGCACCCTAAAAAATTTTCTGACTTCAATAAATATACTAATTTAAATATTGAAACCAAACTCAAATACCAAATAATATAATAAATATATAAAAAAAAACATATCTAAATGCAACTAAAACGGTACAAGCAATAATTTCACAACCATATTTGTAGCCTTACCTATACATAATAATATTATTGTCATGCGTTTCCTAACCGAAACGTAACCAATACCTACTTCACTTCCTTCTAGAATTACTATTATTTTCCTTCTATCAATTTTAATACACACCAGGAAAAAGGTAGTACTTTTGAGGTTAACAACCTGGTGTCACATTAAATGTAACATATTACCTACAAAATTTATCAGGCAAGTATTATATTGTATTCCATTTATTTAATTTTTATATATACATATCCTCTTTAAATTATTAATCAATTTATATCACTGGGTATTATGTTTTCCTTTCTAATGTTCAAGTAACGAGCTCTAAATGACAATTAAATGATCAATATGATAGATTAATATCTATCGATGAGTAAAAAGATACATCTTAAATTTAAGTTGATCAGACAATTAGTGTTGGAGATTGAAAAAAAAAAAACTGTTACGATTTTGATATGCAAATTCATAATATTTAATTGTTTCATAAAAAAAACTAAACTGTAAAAAAGAAAAGAGTTTTCAATTGATACAAAAAGTACAAACAACATTAATTCAATGATCGTTTTGTAACTTCCTAATAGTTTAATAATATATTCACGCATTAATACTATATTTTTTTTTACAAATACATAATAAAATAAAATCAATACATACAAGACAACATAATTCACATCACAATTATACGTGATGAAACTAAAAATTATGCTTAGTAAAACTAACTCAAATACTAAAAGAAAAAAAAAATTAACCGTCTGTTATAAAGACAAGACCTTATTAGCTTTTCAATTTATTTATTTTGTTAATATCATGATTTTAATTAATATTTTTCCTTATTGGTTTAATCTCAAAACATTTTGACAAAGTCAAGACTTCTCTGTCTCAATCCACCGGCAAAAGCCCTAAATCAAATAATAAATCAGTCAGTCAAATTCTTAATCACTAGCAAAAAAATCTGAAAACTGGTTTTACAGCCACAAACTGTGATCAAATCAATAGAACAAAACTATTTCCACAATTCTCATTAAATAACAATCTAATATCGACTTACATCAGGATTAAAAGTTAAAACACCGGATCAGATAAAATTAGAAATAAAAAAATAAAAAAATTGTATTATCTACAAATGATCTATTTGGCTCACCTGCATAATTCATAATGGCACTTCTTTGCTTTCCATATAAATATAGAATCCAGCTCCGGCTCCGGTACAACAGTAGTTTTCTTCGGAGAAAAGTTTTAGCATTACTGAATGATTTCGCGTTTTTCTCTCTATGCATGTCAAAGAGGATATTTCTACATAATTTTCAGATCCCCAAGAAAACCATAATGTTTATAATTCCATAGAAAACATAACAATCAGGGTTCCTTGCAATCATCAGCAAAGGCCAATTCACATACAAGAGCAAGATGGTCGCTACCCCACCTCTGCAAAGTCATAAATTCTCGATTAATATACCAAGAACTCGACTCATTATAGACTTTGTTAATCGATTTATAACTAACATCCCCCACATGGGATGTTAGTACAGCTATGTAATGCTCAACCAAAGCTTCACTAAATTGAACAAGGGGTACCTCACTAAGAAGGCTTGCATTCCTTCTCAATACGTCTACAGGCAATGTGTCAAGAACTTTCACAGGAATAAGTTCCCCTGTATGCCTGAACGAAACACTGAAGTTAGTAACTGAAAGTTCCCGAAATATGTGGACATTTTCAAAATGCAATCGTTATACCATATATAATCTACAGTTCCCATAAACTTGGAGTGGTACGATGTTGCCAAGGGCTCTCCATGACTATCTCTTGTTCTATGGCTCCCCTAGAAAAAGAATAATCACTATTTATTAGACAAAAAGAACCAAAAAGAAAGTTTGGATTCAAAATATTAATTTCGAATCATACAAGACAATCATGGCTTTCTTGCAAGGCCTAGCCATTTATTTCCAAAGTCCAAAATTATAATGAGAGAGCAAAGGAGCTTGAAAAAACTTACAGGAGCCCCAAGATAAGCACTGGAAAGGTTTAATTTGTGCTGCAGATGAGTGACACCTTTATTGCCAGTTGCAAGAACTAATTCTTCATCACTCCATGAAGACGTTAACTGCCTGGAGAAAGGCGTCCAAACATGGTGCCTGATATACCAAATCCAGTTAAAAGCAAATAAAACAAACGAAAGCTATGTTATTTATTGCATCCAAAAAGTATACATTCAAAAACTAACCTCATATGCACTCGCTCACATTAGTGTATAACAACAAGTACTTGTACAGAAGGTCTTTTAATATAAGATTCTGAAATTGACCTCAGCAAACAACTTTTTATCATTTTTATTAAACTACCTTATCAATTCAAAACTGAATTGCTTTCAATGACCTCAACTGAGACACATTTTCCGATATATCAATGGATATAAAATATCATCAATGAGTATCCAACTTAATTCATAATTAAGCTGATAAGTTCAAAACTTTGTGCAAGGAAAGCGAGCCACTTCAGATTCGTTTCTCAGTCTCCTTTCAAAAATGCTTCAAAATTTTAAAAGAAATCTAATATATATATAAAACCTGTCTATATCCTTGTTGTGAGCTCTAATTTCTCTTCTCTGTGATGAATGTTCAAGTTGCCCTGAAATCCGTCGGCGATCATGGAGTTGGATATTGAGCTACAAAATGAAAATCAAACTACAATTAATGATGCATATAGCCAGTCAATCAAAATAATACCTCTCAGTTAAAAAAAAAAAAAAAAAGAATACTTAAAGGATGTGGACTACAAACTCTACAATCTACAAGAACCAAAACTCACCTCAGCTGATGCCAGAAATTGATACATAGCACTCTGGAGACAAGATGAAAACAAGCTCAAGATACAAATGGGCCAGCAGAAACTAGATAACAAATTGAATACTGAATCCGTATGAATTCATGTAGTGGTTAGATAGCATGACCCCACCTGAGGAATGCTGTTAAAATCTCCTACAAGTATAACGGGGATGTTGCCCCATTCTTGTGATAGCTTGTAAGCCTCCTCAAGAAACAGCCGGACCTAAAGCATTGCATGTCATATTTCTAAGCATCAACAGCTTCAATAATAAAAGACAATGGGATCCTAAACTAGAAAGATTCCCCCACCCTCCATAATTTTTTAAAGGAAAAAGGCACAGGCAAGAACGTTTAGCTTAAGAGGACCTGGCATTAATTTTGTGGTGTAGAAAAATAGCAAACATCATGCTGAGCACTCAGTACCTGGCCCAGCTTTATGTCTCCACGGTTTGGGTTGAACAGCACATGTATATTCCCAACCAATAATCTTCGACTTCGCATTTGTCTTTTCCTGTATATTCAGTTTGCAAGAAAAGGTTTTTAAAAATTAAAAAAAATTCACCCAACTAATTATCAATGAAAATTTTCCTCTTAGCCATAAAACACATATGTGACTTTCTTAATAGTTTACCGTCCAAGTAAAGCCATAGTTTATCTAAAATTTGTCTTAAATTCAAACTAAATAACATCAATCATCACTAAGAGGCATGGATAAAGGGGAACAAAGTTACGAACCTTGATGATTCTATGGTATACTCCTCGATCCAAAAGTTACCACTTAATACATTTTTTTTATTAACCCAAATTCATTTAAGTGATAACAACTTTCATTTTTTAGACTTATTTTGATAACATAGGAAGCTAAAGTTTGTTAATTTAAAAAATTAAAAGTATATCAATAAAAAACTGACCAAATGTTACCAAACACAAGTAATTCCAACTGCAATCTATACAAAGTAGGATGTGGCAAAAAAGCTTAAACTTACTTTGATGGTTTTGCATGTGAACTAGACTCTGATTGATGTCGATTCATCTGTATAATGAGAATTATTAAACATCCAGGCAAGGAACCACAGAAATTTACTGCTAAAATAAGTATATACAATAGTAATGGATATGTAATAATTATAGAAAGAAAGAGAGAGAAAGGACAATACCAGATTATGTCGAGGGTTCAATTGGTAAAAGTAAAAGAATAAATGCTTAGGTTAAGACTTTTATCAAAGTTTGAGGTCTTATTTTATCACTAAGCCGAAAATAAAGACATGATAATTGTAGAAGTTAGAAGACATAATATCTTTAGCAGGAAATGGATGGTAGAATTAGAAAAACCAACTATCTCTGCAACTGATAAATTTCCCAAACATCTTTTAGAAATCATCAAAATGAGGAAATGCCTTGAGGGGAACAGAAAATTACATAATTTAGCAAAAGCTCAATAAAATCAACCAGCTTAATAGAATTAAAACAATTAAGGTTTAACAAATTGGATAAACGACAATGTACTAAAACCTACAACAAGAGGGTGAGATGAGCCATGCAGCAATACATCAGCCCCTAAATACCTTCAAAACACAAAATTGTGCAACATTGTTACGAAGGTCAAAATCCTGGAACTCTATATTGTCTTCATGCAATAGGGTAAATCTGCATTCGGAATATAACATTTTACAAGTTGGATATAGCACAGATGAACACTGAAAAAGACAACAAGAAAAATGAAACGATTTTAATAAAATATAAGCTCAAAAGAAGTGAAACAAGCTTTGAAAGGGCCAACTCTATGGTAAACAAAAGCCATAAGCATATATAACTGCTTGCGACATCTCTCCAGATGTTTATTAAGCAAATGAGGTGAGAGTAGACTGTCATGACAAATAAAATAGTTGCGATAATAGTAGCTCATATTTATCTTCAACCCAAACGAAGAATAAGCATCTAGGCATTTACAATTATAGGCAATAAATGTTGCATATGGCAAAAATAGAAATTATACCAAATCAAACTTATATTAAAGGAGGTTGATAAGATTACTTTTTTTCATTCCAGAATAAAGCACAACCATCACATGCATCACCTGTGCGAACCTGGAGTAATTTGTAATTACAATTGTGTTAGTAGAAGAAGTTGACGGTATAGCTACTGGACTGGGGGAAAGCACACAGAAAAATTTAGTATACCTTGTAAACACCTTTAAAGCCATTTTCATGCAGAAGATCATCCAAATCCTTAAAACGATCAACCTCCTACAGAAGTAAGAATGGACTATAAGAATATAACCAACAAATAAATTGTCAAGTCTCGCTGACTTCGACTAGGCGAATGTATTTGATTTTAATCTTATATTAAAAGAATCATAAACTCACCTGAAAACACAGGATGTCAGCATTGTAATGATTGACCTCCTTACATATTAGGTCTTTACGTCTATCCCACTTTAAGAACTTTCGTGGGACATTAAGATACAAATCGGGATGCTTTGCCGCATTTTCCACACCAAGTATATTATATGAAACAATGACAACTTTATCTGCAAAACAATAGTTCAAAGATTAGGCAAGGATAAAACAAACTGAAAATTAGATGAAAAATTCATCTTCCCAAAATAATTGAGATTCAAAAGCATTCTTAACTTTCTAGAAAAGGGTAATATAGAGCAGTAGTAATAAATGGTACGGAAAGCTAATGTCCAATGCTCTAACTAACCAAAATACACTTACCATAAAATTTATATGAAATTTTTATACCTTTGCAATCAGAACAATCATAGGAAGAGAAGACCCAGTTGCGAGAAGCTTCCGAGCTTCTGAAATTGTTTCTCTTCTGCCACCGTTTGTGCACCCGAGACGACGAAGATGAGCAAGGACGAATGGCGTGGAAACGATTCCAACCCGGCGGGTTTCGTACCGGTTCCGGGTTTAGAGTTAGGGTTTTTGTTTTTGTTTTAGTTTCAGAAGACACCAATTTTTGCCGCTTGGTTTGTCGGTTACAATGAAATTCTTCAAGGTAAATATGCTTCCGTTTAACGGTGGCGCTCGACGTTTCCTCCGGCAGAAGCAGGCATTCTTCTTTTGTCATGCTGCCGGAGAAATTTTTTTTTTTGGATAAGCCGGAGAATTATTCGACGACCGTCGAGTTTTTTTTTTTTTTTTTTTTCCCTTGCAGTGAGGCTTGCATACAAAATAGAATAAAAGTATTTAGTTATTTAATAAGATAATAATTTTGTAAAGATTCGGCCCTTTCAAGGCTGAATAATTCGTAGGAGCCTGCTTCATTGAAATTTGGGCCTGTGTATGTAAGCTGCTAACATTGTGTTGTACATGATATTTTCTCATTAAATGGCCTTCGTAGTTTGGCCCATTACTTTGCGGACAATTTTATTTACTAACTTACGGAACATAATATAACACAAATTATAACCCATTTTAACTCGAAATATTATGAAAGTTTTTGTATTAAAAATTAGATTTTATTTTTTTTCTCTACGTACAAAATAGATAAATTCGTCTATGTACATTAGACAAAAAATCATATATATTCTTTTGTTAAAAGTTTCATCTATTTCTATTAGTATAAATTGATTATTGTACGTCAGAATGAGACGTCACGTGTAACTGTTTAGTTACTCTATTAGTCATGCCGATTTTTAATAGTGGAATTAAATGAAATTTTTAATATAAAGATCATTTTATTTTTTTCTAACTTGCAAATACTAATTTACTTATTTTTTTAACAAAAAAAGGTAAAATATAATTTACTCGATGTGCATACGACTTTTACCTTATTAAGCTCAACTTCTTGTGTCTAATTTCTATTCCCAAATGCTGAAATTCCATCTCCAACTCTCTATTTGAAGAAACATAAACACAGCTAGACAACTTGTGTATTTAGTTATTATATTTTAATTTGTTTAAATTTAATCATTATAATTTTGAATATGTCAACTTTAATGTTTGTATCTTATTTTAAAATTTGAAATTCTAATTTTAATTTTAATCAAACAATAATAATTAAACCTATTTAATTAAATTTTACTATTAGTGTAATGGGAAGTTTTAAAAATAATCCGACCAAAACTCTGTATTGGGGTGATTCTCCAAGGGTTTGTGTTAGGTGCAATAGCTGCACCATTATCTAATATTGCGAAAAGTCTGGGTAGAAGAATATCCTATGAACGGGTGTTATCCATTTATGATATTAATAAAGATATTATATTTTACTAATTTTTTAGAAAAAAATCTACCTACCATTTGATAATTATTATATGGTATTTAAAATATATAGGCTTTCATCATTTTATCTTTAAAGTATATTATTATTATTTTTAATTTATTTTGATATTTAAATTTTTTAGCTCAAATTAGTACCTAATGTTACATTTTATTATTAAAAAAAAAAAAACTAGTTGAAACTAGGTGAATATGACTACTAATGCTATGACTAAATGAGTTAGGATTTGCGTAATAGGATTTTATGCTTTAGCTTACCCGCCTCCAGTGGTGCGGGATGTTATGTTGCAAGATAAGTGTTAAGTAATAGAAATTTGACTTTTCGGTTGAGCTTTTAAATTCAACTTCTTTCATTGTAATAAAAAAAAGAAATTAAAATATGATCTAATTAGAATATGCCACATGGTATTTTTTAAATTTGATTAAAGTATCACATGACATATTATAATTGGATTACATTTTAATGAGTTTCTTTCAACGGTAATAGAATAAACCGATAATAAAATATAACTTTAGATACCAATCTAAAAAAAAACTAAAATGAAAAAAAATGATATACTTTAATGGCGAAGTGAGGCTTTAAGCCATATATATATATATATATATATATATATGAGAGTGGAAGAAGAGTGTGAAATAATGAGGAATTGAGAGCATGCAAATACGAAGAGAGAATCTGAAAGGTAGGAGCTTAGAGCTAAGACAAATAAATACAAAAAACATCAGCAAACCGCACTATCCTCGGAACTCAAACATCAGCAATGTCTTCCGATGTCATCACATCCTTTGCAGCCTTTTTTTTTCATTTCCTTTAGGGTACGGTACGTATGTTGGTTGAATATTTAAGTTATATCAATTTGTTGGTAAATATGAATAAGATTATTTGTTAATTTTAAATTTAAAAATTAAAAAAAAAAGCTATGGACGGATATAAAATTATGAATTTTTAATCTAAAAATTATACTATTAATAAATAAAATAAGAACACAATTTACAACAATAGTTTTATACCATTTTGTATCTCTTTGTATAGTAAATATTTTAGCGGTCTAACCGTCGAACTTATCAATATAATTATACTTGTCATACATGTAAAATTTTTGAATTGATTCTATCTCTTTATCTTATATATATTAATATTTATTGAATGACCGAAAGTCTTTTTATATAAAATAGATAGTTAAAAATTTTCAATTTACATAAAATTTAACATATTAATCGTAGAAAGAGATAGAAAATAATGTAAAGCTACTTTAATTTTTTATCGATACAAATCAATCTCTTCCTAAAAATTTATATTACAAATAAGTAAAATATGGACACAAATTAGAATAATATTATTAATTATATGATAATCGAGTAATATATCGATTTTAAAGGCTTAATATATATATTGGTCCCTAAAAATTGGTAACTTTTTTAAAATTGGCCCCTAATTTTTATTCTTTAATGTTTAAAATATTTTTTAATTTTATATTTTTACAATTTCTTGTAATTTACTAAAAATTTAACCAAATTTATTTATTTTTAAATATATTTAATTTATTTATTTATTTGAAATTTTAACAAAATTTATTGTTTTTATTTTAAATTTATCTATATTCTTTTTTTTTAATTTTCAATATATATATATTTGAAGTTTTATAATTTATATATTTTTTGTTTTTTAACAAATTTTCAAGGTGTTTTTAAAAAAATTAAGAACGGTTAAAGATGAATACATGTGTCGTTCCCTTATTTCTCCACGTGTCAGCCCCATACTTGTCCACATCAATAAATTTTTTAAAAAATAAATAATGTTAGTATAGGGACCAATTTATGTAACAAATGCTAACCTTAAAGATCAATATGATAAAAACAAAATTAAAGGTCAATGTGAGAAAAATTATCAAATTTAGAGGTGAATCTATATATTAAACCAAATTTAAACTAATTTGAAATAAACATAAGACTATTCACTAGATAACATCACATTGGCAAGGATGAAGTGCATATATTTCCACCATAAGATCAAGACCGTCCCTTTAATCTACGTCGAGGGAATCCAACGGTTGGGGTTTAAAAGGGGTGTAGATGGGTCAGTGTGGTGTGTGTATCTGGGAAAGCTATTTTAGTTTACGCCTTTTATATAATAATTCTACTGTCTTATTTGTCTTCTTGCATGAAATCAGGAAATAATTAAAAAAACGGACAGTGCCAAATGTGAATCTGGTGAGAATAAAATGGTACGGCCAAATCTTTACAAAGATTCCATCAAATCTCAATCCGACAACACATGCTACATTGCTATGCGTAGACTACCCTTTATTGTTTGAACCATTGTCTCTATATTTATGTCGTGCTTATAAAAATTTTCATATATTATTATATAAGTAGTTGGTATTTTTATTTATGTCGAGAGGTGGACTTTTTCCAGATGAAATATTTGAAATGTTTTCCCCTTAAAGTTAATGGAATTGGGTTTTATTTCTTGATTTTGTAAAAAGTTGAAGTATAGATTTAATTAAGAATTTCTCATCACGATGAATTGTACGTGATAAAAGAACACTTTTTAAAGAAATATGAGTATTTGCGTTTGATAAGGCTTGTGCTTATGTCCTAAAACATATATGACATTTGGAGACAATCTGTGGTCTCAAACATTTAGATTCTATACAAAATTAAAAGATAAAACTTGAATTTGAGATAATACCAACCCGTTGAGAGTTCATCAACTTTAAATGAACCGCATTTGAGGATTATTATTATTATTGACCATTTCCGGTTTAAAAGGCAGAAGAATCTAAGAGAAATGAAACATAGAAATTATAAAATAACTAGATAGACACGTATTTCGAGTACTTATATATTCATAGTTGATGAACCGTGTGGTTTGAAGTATTCTACCAACTAATAAAATTGCTGGGTTGTTGTTATTGAATGAATCAATGATTCATGACTTGTTAATATAATATGTAGATCTCATATCTTATTCTTAAACAATATTTTTAATAAAAATTTGAATCCTCGAATGAAGACAAAGGTATACAAAAAAGAGCTTGACTCTCATCTAGGTTCCAACTCGGCTGGATTGTGCCATACTTTATTGGTAGGTAAGGAAAGGGGGGGGGGATAGAGTTTGTGTTAGTATATAAAGGAAGGAACAAGGGAGGGAATTACACATCCCTTTCTCTTCTGGTTGAATAAAAGAAAGGGGAGCTCCTTTTGGTCCAATACAGGGGGCAGAGAAGGGGATAGAGCTGCCATCTCATGCATTCCGGCTATGCTTAAACCTTTACCTCCATCGTCTAATGTTAAGCAGAGCCAGATGCATGGTGTGGGAGCAACTCCTTCCCCATCCTTTGCCCACCCATTGGACTGAAGGGAGCTCCCTGCTTCATTGCATGCATGCATACATGCATCTTAAATATTTCTCTAAATCATTTGCCATTTCTGTTTATGCTTGCTTGTTTTCCGAGTCTTTTTTAACTCTATTTTTTATTTTTTTCAGGTTTTTATTCAACTTGACGCAGTGATGAAAATGGAGGAAAGCAAATTGCAGCTAAAGAGACAGCACAGTTGATGGCATACAACACAACGATAATGTCTCAAGATTTAAGAAAGTCCCCTCACCTTCATATTTCCCTTTGCAAAGGGTGTCTACAGAAAAGGGATATATTATAAACACCCTAACAGTGTAAACTCCAGTTTATTTTCCTTGTAAGCATGTATGAGGTAAATGATATTGTTAAATTTGGCTTTTCCTAAACCTTACATTTTTCTTATATTTGAAATTATGTTATTTTGAATTTATTTTTAAGAATTAGATTTTTTGAGTTTTAAAAATATGTCATTAAAGTTCTCTCTTACATAGCTGATATGATTTGAGTACCTCCATAGGCATAAGGCCATTCAAGAACAAATCTTAGTTCCTTTTAAATTGCACTATTATTATTTTTTTTCTTTTGAGGCGGTTTCTTTAATTATTGCAGTTACTTGAGGATCAAATTATGGTTGCTTGAATGGTTAAACGTATAATCTGTAGCATTCAACACATTCATTATTGGTAATATACTACATGATTCCAAGCAAAATATACAGTAATTATGCTACAATGCATGTACTCCTATGATAGGCTATACCGTATTCATGCATTTATTGTGTATATGCTAGTTAAGGTTCAATACAATTATATACTTCAAAGGTATAAAAATATACATTTCAAAATTCATAATAAGTATTTAAACTCGAAAATAAAAAAACATCAGACACATCTTTAAATCTAAAAAATAATCAACATTTACATGTATTTTTATTAAACAAGTTACACTAATTTTTGAAATTCAAGTTCTCAAATGTACCCCAACCTTAATTGAGAAACGAAATACATTACAAAAATGGTATGGCAAAACTACCCAGATTGAACCACCTTGTTTCACATAGTCAAAGCATCAAAACCCTTGATGGTAGTCCATGACACTTGATACATGTAAGCCCTTCCCCAATTCAGCCATGATGTATAAAATACTCGTTGGTAAAAATATGCGCATGTCACGGGCTGAGACTTCAAAAACCTAACATTATCAGGAAAAGGAAAATATTATGATTTTATGGCTTCTGGAATGCACAGCAGAAAACAAAAATGCCATAAAAAGAATATTATTATGGGACTTTGAGATGATAAACTTTCTCATCAGCCAAATGGAATTTCATAGTTCCTAAAGAAGCAATATAATGGTTACCTCAAGAGGCTATGGCGAACATGAGAAACTGTTAACTCCAAAATTTTCAGAAACTTGATCAACGATGCCTGCGTAAATCGGATTTTTTAATGTTTGATTGTAAAGATTCTTCATCTTCCCACTCACTGTTGTCAGCCTCATCTTCATCATCGTCATCAACAAATTCGCTATCACCTTCATCGTGGTCGTCAACGAATTCGCTATCATCTTCGTAGTCATCAAACTCATTTTTGTATTCATCGTCAGTGTCAGATGCTATGTTTTCTTCATCCTCACTCTGCAAACGAGCATTTGACAAATTATTCGTTAAAAAAGAAACATTTCCCCCCAACATTAACAAGATATTTCAAATAACCACACTGAAGGCTTGTAACTGAAAACCATCCCCCACTCAAGAAGTTATACATGCAACAAATATCAACAAGAATACTAAGAACATATAGTAACTCACTTCGGTGAGTTCCAAGACGGGATCAAACTGGCCATGCTCGCCTGAGCCCCTATTATTATCATCATCACCATCTTCCGAAGCACCCTACAAAATCAACAATAATTTCTCCAGTTTACTTCAAGCATACCAGGACAGAAAATAAGAACAACAATGTACTCAGCAAGACCATTGCAGGGCTTTTTTACCAAAATAATATAAAATAATTAATTAATTATTGAAATAGTATAAGAAAAAATTAATTACCGAAACGAACATTTGCTACAGTAACCCTCCGGTTCTGCCTGACCAACCGGCAGCACCACCCCCACTTCCCCCCAATCATTGGGGCATGATTAGTTTTTTTTTTTTAAAGAATTTTTTTTGGTACCATTATTGTATCAGGCGGCACCAATAATATTTATCTTTTTAGTTGGTAAATTAATAGGTTTAGCTTTTTTGGTTAGAAGGTTAAATGTTGTTAATTTATCAACTAAAAAAATATTTTACTGGTGCCGCCTGACACAGTGACGGCACCAATTTTTTGTCTTTTTAAAACTTATCATGCCGCAATGATTGGGGGGAAGTGGGGGTGGTGCCGCCGGTTGGTCAGGCGACACCAGTGGGTTACTGTAGCGGATGCTTATTTCCTTAAATAATTCTTTTCCTAACCTATTTTGATAGTTAATTAATTAATTTATATTATCCGGGTAAAAAAGCCCCATTGCATACTCTCTCATTAAATAGGTATTACTGAAGGAAACGTAGAGAAATCTACATGGCATACCAATAACCATAAGTAATGTAGCATTATGAGTAGATTATCAATCAATTTATTACTTCAGAAAGTGCTACCCTATGTTGGCTCAATTCTGTGATCCACCTAACAACATTACCATGAACGACAATGCCTTTCTAAATCTTCGATCTTGATTGGTTTAGGTCAAAGCATTGAATCTTTCTTAACTATTTACAACTGATCTCTTTTGCAATAGGAAAAGAATCTAGTATCCTTTAGTGTTCTTTCATTATTATTACTTATTTTCATGTAAAGCTTAACTACAAGACCTATAGTCTCTTGCAGTAGAGAACCCCTTAAAAAGGGCATGAAAATTGTATCTTAAATTAGTTCAGCCAACATTTAAAACTCATGTCTTCTACTATGAAGAATTACCTGCTTATACCAACCTTTTTTTAAGGATAGCTTAAATATTTAGGCTATATCTTAAGACTTTGCGCCATTTGAAAATTGAAATTCAAGGTTTGCATGTAATAAAGATCCTAAATCATTACAGTAGTATGTTAATATCCTATAGCTTAGCATAAGCGTTGAACTAGTTCAGCATTTTATCTTTGTAACCTTCTCTTATCTCCAATAATGAAATTAGAATCTCATAGTCAGAAGAGGTTTGACTATGAGAGGCAGAACTCCTGAAACAGAAACCAGAATAATGGGAAAACGGGAGAACAAGACATCTAAATTATGAGTAACCTCAGCGTATAATAAAGTGCAACTAACATTTATACAACCAGTTTGGTTTCAACTATTATAAAAATGACTTAGGCCCGACGAAAGTTCATATACAAAGGTGAGTCACGCAAGAAACAGAAGTCCATACCAGTTGCTATACATATATAGCATAGAAATAGAGTTTCAAAAGTGACGCTATATAGGAAAAAGAACACTTACAATTTCCTTTTTCATTTGCTCAATGGTATTCTCCAATTTAGAAATATGTTGACTTAGAGCCTACAAATAGCATGATGTAAGACATAAAAGCAGTATGGAACAATTGTTATGAAGCATGATGATAATATCAGAATGTAAGAGATCAAACCTCATGGCGTTGCATTGCAACTGAGCGCTTCAATGCCTTTGCCTTTGTTAGAAGGTTTCTTGGCCTTATGCTAATGGGTCTACGGTAATTTTTTCCACGATAGTAGATAAGAGCATATCCTTTGGGGACTCTTTCTATTGCCACCAGTATCCCACCACTTTCATACTCCAATAACCTTGCTGAATCTTCAACAAATGCAAGGACCTTTTGTTTGGATATTAGCTTCACAAGTTCTCGGTGCTTCCAATGCAGATGCATATTTTCAATGACACCATCGAAAACACCACGAACACCTAGTATATTATTATACAAACCGTCAGCATTTTAATTCTAGATTCAAATTTCAATCACCAAATGAAAAGATCACACACCAAGAGGTAAGTACGGTTTCATTCTTAAACCAACTCTGCGAAACATAACCCGTTCCTCATCAGTGATTGTTTCTTGGTCATAATCAGGAGCAGCAGGGATCATGGAGGCTTCTATTTTAGCTAGTAGTCTCTCTGCTCTAAGCTTTTTGGCTTGGGCCTGTTTGCATATTCAAGCATGCAATAAATGTCAATAACCAAATAAACAAAATATCTAAAAACATATTGTGAACTGGTAGCAGGTACAAACATGGAAAAGTTTATATCATACACAATTACCTCGATGCACTAAACAGGAAACTGATGACCTTCAAAAATAAATAGCAAACTAAGGACCAAAAATAGCAGCCTGTTTCAGATCTTCAGAAAAGTAACTAAATCAAGCATATTTGACATACGATATAATAGCGGTAGCCTTTCCAAGAAGCTAGACATGCTTATACAAAGAAGCTTGTATGGTTAACTTTCCAATGGTTACCAACAATAAACTAGTAACAGATTCAAAATTGCATATTCTTTTGTGAGATTTTTCATTTCAACCAACAGGGTATAGATATTATACTTACAATAGCTAATTTATGTTCCACGCGTTTTATGAGTTTAGCGTGCTTAGCTTTGGAAGCTTCTTCAATCATCTTTTCACGTTCTTCAGCAGATATATCTCTTCCCCAGCGGGCTTGAGCCTCATAAAACTCAGCCAAAGTACCAGCTGGTGCCTGTCCTTTGTCTTCACCTGATTGAGCTGGCTCAACTTCTTTGATCCGGAGTTTCTCTTCAGCATCTTGTATCTGTTTTGTCAAATCTTGTCTTTCTGCCAGAGCAGCTGCAACATTTGTTGGAAGGAAATCTTTTCCGCGGTATATGACAATAAAATACTTGTTTCTAAGCAGCAAGACACCTCCAGTTAAGTTCTGCAAAATTGTTAGTACCCATGAGAAGTATATTCTTCTGTCTCTTTTGAAAGTGCAGCATATGTTAAATGATGAAGAGTCCAAAGAACGACAAAAAAATGTCATACACCAGTAAAAAAGATCACTTCAGTATGAGTCAGGAATATGAATATGCAATTGCAACGAGGCAGAAGAATATGATCATGCAAAACACAAGATACCAAAGCCTATAAGTTGTAAAAGAACATACCTTTAGCTCCTCAGCCATAAGCTTGTTATTTGTATTCTGAATACCTCGTTTTACAGCAATCTTTGCAACGAGGCTTTTCTCCCAAAGTTTAATTATTGCTGCTGCCAATCCCTGGTGGTTTCTATTCCTCCCTAGAAGAATATTTAAATAGTGAAACTCTGTATAATGTCACCAACAGAAAAGGTAAAGTAAGAGAAAGCATGGAGAAAAGGTGAACATACCTAGGGCAAAATGACAAGGAAGTGATTTAGCAATTTTCCGTAAATTTGTCATCTCTGCATTGGTAAGCCGTGGTCTCATTCCAGCAGGAAGAAGCCTGAAAGGTGTTTTATAACCAGGTATCTTTGGAGGAAGTAAATCAGCATCAACTGGAAGTATTCCTGTACCCCACCACTCAACAAATCGAGGTCCTAGACCATCTAGTAGGCTGTTATACTCAGCTTCCTCCTCAGTCATGCTTTCACTACGTTCTGGCTTCACCATAACTTTATCAGATTTTTCTGAGGTTGAAGCTGAGCCTGTTTCACTTTCCCTTCTGCCAGCAGAAGAAACATCTGGGATAAAAAGAGCTTCTCCTTCTTCGGATTGGGATTTAGAAGGACCTTCGTAGTTACTCCCACGATAGACCACCATAACACTTCCAGATCTCCATATAACTAATCCTCCTGTACGACGCTGACCATCAATTCAAGCCGTGAATATTAAATGTTGTAATTAGTGCTCAGAAGTTAGAAACAGACACCAGATTAAAGCACGGAAGCAAGGAATTATAGAATTTGGCTACACACATCCTAGTTACTTCAAAACCTACCCAAAAAAACGAACAATCCGATCTACCACTCAACTTAAAACTAAATGGCCTGTTACTTATATAGCAAGCTCCTTATTTATGTCCAACAAGCAATTCATATGTCCATGAAACATTTGATCTATCCATTTCAAATGAAAAACTAAATCAATACTGCATCATTATCACCATTCACCATGTAAAAACAAAAACCAAAAGTCTTAAATGCTTAATGTATCAACCAGTCTATATCTACTCCATAGAAATCAAAATCTTATTATAACTATATTGATTCCATGATAAGATCATTCAAACTTTCTTTTAGAAAGCAAAATTCTTAGATATAAACTTAACCCCAAGGCTAAAAAAGGATCCTTAAGTCAGACATGCATGCATGAATAACAAAATCTCGAACCAATAACAAAATCTCGAACTACATTACTCGGACTCTTCATTTTTCATGCATAACAAAAAATTCTTAGATATAAACTTAACCCCAAGGCTAAAAGATGATCCTTAAGTATAGCCATGCATGACTATGTTGCTCGGTCTCTTCATTTTTCATGCAGTACTTGTGTCTAAGATTCGTATCCCAAATATCGGGATATTGGGATATGACCTTCTTCAAATACATACAAAAACCAATCCTATCCATGTCGGATATATACCCGTATCCGACGCTCACAACCGAGTCCAAATAACACCGGCAAAAACAAAAACTCTTAACATTTCTAATGACAAGAGCAAAAACCAACCTCAACAATCTCATGAGCAGTCCTCATATCGACGGCGAGAAATTCATGAAACTTAAGCCTAACTAGCTCCTCCTTTCTCCACTTATCATGAATCTTTTCAAGAACCACCTTCGTAATCCCCGCCTTGGGTACATTGATTCTTTCCCTTAAATGCATCCCCATCCTCCTCAACCTCCTAAGCTCCTCATCCTCAATTGTCAGCTCAGCCAATGTTGGCGCCTTGACTGTCCTCTTTTTTAGTAGACCTCCCTCCTTCACCACCACCTCCACCACCGCCTCCTCTCGCTCCCACGGCAGCACAGCTTCTTCTTTTTCTTTCTCTATCAGCCTCGTATCAGGCCGAACCCATTCTCTCTTCAACAAATCACCTAACCTCTCTTCTCCAGTCACCGGCGTCGAATTACAATCGTCAGTTCCGTCATCTTCTTCGTCTTCGTCATCTGATCCTAACCCTAAGTTCCGTAACCTGAGAACAATTCTGTCTATAGCGCTTTGCCCTTTATTGAGATACCGAGTTTCAGAATCGGCCTTACCGTTACCGTCCGATTGGATGACTTTTTCAGAAGGAGAAGACCAAGCTTGAAGGGAAGAAGAAGAAGAAGAAGAAGAGGCGTCGGCGGATAGGCGATGATACCACGGGTGAGAATAGCGGTTCGAAATGGAACCCGGATTAATTCCGGACCGGAGAGAAGAGGAAGCAGTGAAGAAACGAAATGAAGGCTTTGGAAGTGAGAAGAAAAGGTTGAGAGAAGAAGAATAGGAATTGGATGAGAAAGGGAGTGGGGTTCTGAGGGGCATTTCCGTCAATCTTGTTGTAGTAATGGCCATTACTCTCTTTTTCTTTTTTGTTATTGAGGATTTGCTGCCATTGTTGTAGCTTTGGTTAGGTGACAGTGAACTGAGGGAGAAGAGATAAGACCTTTTATTTTGGATTTTAAAAGAGAAAAAATTGATATTTTTGGTAATGGATATGGCTGATTTTATCATTGGGCTTTTATCCTTTTTTGCTACTGAATTTTAAAAAGGGGTAATTTCATTTTAATGGCCCCAAAATATGGTTTAATTCGTAAACTAGCCCCCAAACTATAAAATAATTCAGTTGAATCTTCGAATTAAAACATCATTTCAATCGAATTATTTAATCAGTTTAACTTCAGATTCTTACTGTAAATGCTAATTCTAATTTTGTTACCTATAATTTTTTTTTGTTTATTTAGATATATGAACTTAACAACGAAATCTATTTTCATTATTAAATTTAAATTTCATCTGGATTTAATGATGTGACATTTTTAAATTATGTCATATCATTACTTAATTTTTTTAATTTTTAAGTAATGACATGGCATAATCTCATAATAACACATCATTCGATTTTTATATTTGCTACTTTCTAGGAGCAAATTTGCTAAGTTCAAAGGCTAAAAATTATGTTAACACTATGGCCATTAAGACAGACTATTAAATACTAATATATTAAAAATAAGGTTAAAATGCCATAAGTCCATATACTCTTCACAAATTTAAAATTTAATCTCTCTACTTTTCAAATTTCAAAATTTAGATTCAATTGTTAACATTGGTGGATTTTTTTTAATTAAATTGAATTTAAATTTAAAAATCTGAAAATTAGAAAGATTAAATTCCTAAAAATAAAAATAGTTCTAAATTTATAAAAATTGCATCAACTTAAAACAAATTTTAATCTAAAAATAGTTAGGAATGTAATTACATCTTAAATAGTATAAACTTATTCCTTTTCATTATGTAACCTCTAATATACCAGACATTTGCAGGTTATATGAACACAAGTCAACATTTCATTCTTATCAAACCACGTTAACACTTAATTTTTAATATATCAAATAATTCTTATAATACAAATTCAATACTGATAAATTTAATACTTAATTTTTCAGCATTTAACTTATTTCGACCCGTAAACTAACCAAATATAAATACAAATACATGACCTTATCTACCGTTTTAGATTTGAACCGACTTAAACCAGCAGTAACCCTTAATGCAATCCATGCTATTTGCTTGCAGGCTACTCTATGAAGATTATTATGTTGAGTTTGGTGTACATGATGTTATCAGTAAGCAAAAGCTATATCGGTGGAACGACAATCGTAACGTGTAATATCGGAATATGGTAAAGATTAGCTTCAACTTCCAAACGAATTTCTACTGAGCGAAGGCGATGAGTTCAACATCTCTTGACCGAGCTCTTTTATCTTGTTCAGGAGAAGCATCTGCTCGGTTTCGAGCTGTACCATGTATTCTTCTTGCATATCTTGAAGAGCTTCGAGTTCACTGAGTGGAGTTGAAATCCCTTCCAGGTTGCCATCATCGATTAAAGATTGAAGCTTGATCATCATTTGTTTCATCTGTACAGAACTCGCATCCAACAAAATATGTCAGGGTTCGATTTGTTCGGTCTATTCACTAGTTCATCAAGTGATCGATGGGTAAAAGTACTACGGAGGTACTTGTACTAAAAGCCGAATTGTATTTTACCTATTCTACTCAAAAAATGAGCAAATTAGTTCATGTGTATTAGATTCAAGAGCAAATTGTTCCTTCTATTAAAAAGTTCATCCATTCCCACTATAAAAAATAACATGACTGACAGAATAATAGTAGAAATTGATGAAAATTTTGACTGAAAGAACCGATTACTCTTTGATTTAACACACGAAAACTAATTTATTGATTTTTTTAATAAATGGGATAAAATATAATTTGACTCCTTAGATCAATGATGATCAAGATAAACTTTGATGTTTTCACCTGGCTCGATATTTGATGAGCTTTTGTCAAGGATGTATCAGGGTCGACACTCGGTTTTTTCTCTAGTTCCGGAACTTTTCTCGTAACTTGAATGTGAATCTCTCCCCTTTTGACCCCTTGAAGCGGTATCCACTTGTCAGCCATCTGGTTTGGAGGCAATCTCTGATATTCTACAACACAATCACCTATGCTCGATGTAGGTAGCACCGCGTTGTGGTCTTTCACGTGCAACTCTAAAGAACTGCCATTGTCGGGGAATTCCAATGTTTGATGCCACTTAGGATTTAATGTTTTGTACATAACCTGCAGGGGCAATCCATGGAACCATCAAACACTATTGCCACTGTCACTGCAAAAATTTATTTTCGCGAAGGATGAAAGATCGTGTAGCTATTATTGACCGCCAAAAGCAGGGGCGAAGGAAGAGGGGTGGAGGCAGTGGACTTGACCCCCAAAAGATGAAAAATTGTTTGTATAGTCCCTTTAGTTTTTAGAAAATCACAAATTAATATAATAGTAAAATTACACTTTGGCCTCCCAAAAAATAAAATTCACTTCAAACACATACCAGCATAGATATATTGCAATTATTTCAAAATTATGCTGTCTCAATACCTTTGTTCGTCTCTTCAAGTTTCCATATTGCACCCTAACATATGGATCACTTGTCCCCCTCAGATCAGCAGCTATGAGATCTTTTGCTTCGATAAGCACAAGTTCAATCCAACCATTGCCAGAATATGAAGAACCCTTGAGGAAACAACGAACTCGAATCAGCATAGATGCACTTCAGATCGAAGATCATCAACTAGTATGCATTATATCATAAAGGCCATGCAGGTAGGTTTAAAAGTGCTACCCATTTTGCTTATGCACATAACCTTATTAACTAAAAGCATTTACAAATATGTTGCATATGTTCGAAGTTTTCTTTCTGTGAATCAAATGATTTAGCCTGAAGTTAAATGTCTTTTATATATACATGTAGGTTTAAAAGAGCTACCCAACTCGCTTATGCACGTAACGCTATTTACTAAAAACATGTATTTCTGTGAATCAAACCAACGCCACTTTTGCATATAAATGACGTTTTATCTTTAGGCTAAACCGTTTGGTTCACACAAAGAATATTATGAAAACACGTGTACATGTTTTTAGTAGATAAAGTTACGTGCATAAGTGAGTTGAGAGTAAAAGTATACGGAGGTCTTTGTATTAGGAGTCGACTTGCATTTTACTCCCTCTACTCAAAAAAATGTGTAAACTAGTCTTTGTATATTAGATCAAAGAGCAAACCAGTCATTTGTTAAAAATTTCATACATTTTTACTGTTAAAAACTGGTCCTTATACCTCAGCATGAAATACACATGGCACATGTAATTGTCTAATTATTCCGTCAATTAAACCGGTTTTCAAAAGTAAAAATGGATGAAATTTTTAACAAAAAAGACCAGTTTGCTTTTTGATTTAATATACAGAGACTAATTTGCCCATTTTTTTTTAGTAAAGATGGCAAAATGCAATCCAACTCCAGAAGCCTACTTTTGTCGTGAGCAGAGTAGCACTTTTAAACCTACCAGCATGGCCTGTGTAATATATTATTTTAATTCTTTTTCCCCATAGCTACTATTTTTTTTCCTTCCTTCAAAAGATTACAGCAATGCTCTACCACTTCATGCAAAAAAAAAAAAAAAAGTTACCCTTGATCCTTCATAGTCATCGATCCGAACTGCTTCTATCTGGATCCTTAGTTCTCCTGAATTCACTTTCTCAAGAGGGATCCACAAATTCCTCGGTGACCCTTCTACCAATCCCTCGAGACTTATATGTGCACTGCCAATGCTGTCATCTCCAAAGACCTCTTCAGTGTAGCATTTTATCTTCAGATATTCACCATCTCCTATTTCATCAAACTCGAATCTCTGGTTCCAAACTGGATTAAAAGAATGTGCAGTCTTTGTTTTCTGAAGAACCTGAAAAGAATTCATAGTAAAGATCAACGGTAAGCATAATTAATTCCGGTATAATAATGCGTAATATTACACTCACAACCTCAACTCCATCGTACCTTTCCATATTGCAATTTAACATATGGATTACACTTTCCACTTTTGTCTTTCGTAATAAGATCCTTCCCTTCCACAACTGTTACAATAATTCTCCTTCCAGTTCTTGGAAGGAAATTTGATGACCCGTTCAGTGACGGTTGTGAGCTAACACGGAGGTTGTTGAAGCTAAGAGAACCATCGGAAAATTGCCATTCTTTTATCACAAGCTTCACTGCCAACTGCTCAGCACATATGAATTTCGATAGTTTAATATTCTACTGAAGAAATTTATATACACATACATTACACATGAAAGGCTAATAAATATTCATTCACCATTAAATCCAAAAACACACTGATAATTGGCAATGATTTCTTGGACCCTAAGTGCATCCAACATACCCACATTGCACAATTAATTTAGGATATAAGCAACATCTTTTTATCAAATATAACAGGTTATAATATGCCATAAGTCTATGTAGTTTTCAAAATTTTGGAATTTAGTTCCTTTACTTTTATTTTCATAAATTTAGTCCCTCAGTTTTTTCAGACTTCAAAATTCAAAAGTCTAGCACTGTTAAAATATTTTTGCTAAATTCAGGTTAACATTGTTAAAATGTCACGCCAATAAATTTAACAAAAAAAATTCACAGTGTTATTAAACCTGAATTTTGAAATCTGAAAAGTAAATGAGCTAAATTAATGAAAATAAAAGTAGGGGGACTAAATTCCAAATTTTTGAAGAGTACGGAGACTTATAACATATTTTAACTAGTAGAACACATCATCATAACATTTCTTATTGTGAATTCTATCCTTTTACCTTCCAATTACGGCAATCGAGAAATAGTTTTACTGAGAGAGTAAGAAACAGAAAAAAGCACGTTGCGTCATACCTCCCCTATATTGACACCTTCAAATGGAAGAACCATTTCAACAGCTTTGCCACAAAATTCAGAATGCCTGGCTATTACACTCAAGTCTGGCCCTATCGCCCAAAAGGTTGTGGAATCATCTGTATTGTATCTCATCTGTTCAATGGAAATGTAAATGGGAAATCAACTTACCAGTGCCACAAAAGATGATCAATAGCATGTTACTCTGTCATATTCATAAGTTAATGATTTATCCAAATTTGGAAGCTTGGAAACAGGAAAACCAGAGGCAAGCATAACAAAAAAATTACAGGTTATTTTCCTATATAGACCTTTTCTGCAGCTAAACTACTTATGTAAGCCGGTATTCGACATCTTTAACATTAGGGTAAACTACACACAAGGTCACTAAACTATTAGTAAGTTTACATTTTGGTCACTTAACTTCAAAAAGTTATAAAATGGTCATTGAACTATTCGAAAGTTATCATTTAAGTCACTAGGCTGTTAAAAGCGTTGTTGTATGGCATTCTTTGTTCGCACTGCCTACATCAATCGAAAACTCTCCTTCCCCTTCTCTTTTACAGTTTAGTTTTTTTTTTTTATTGAAAGAACTTTGAACGTCAGGAATCTATAAACCAAAAATCAAACAACTTTCTTATCTGACCTCCGGCCTTGATTGTTAGACCGGCTTGGATCTAAAGTGTGTTCTTTTACCGCCGATGGGTACCGATTCACCATACTAACCATCAAATTATCACTTAGAGCTTACTAGCTGAACTTTTTTTTTAAAAAAAAACACCTTAACCCAGTGACTTAAATAAAAACTTTCAAGTTAAGTGACTTAAATGAATAATTCAGTGACCATTTTGTAATTTTTAACCAAAACGTAAATTTACTAATAGATTAGTGACATTGGGTGTGGTTTAAGTAAATTTTATTTCCATAGGGTCCCAAGGGTCCAATATTTATATTGCGTGCATTTCTCTTACACCATAATAAAACTACTTAACATCATACATCAATCTTTGGATTTGGAAATTTTGATAAAATAAGCATCAACTTTACATTACCTTAATCTCACAGCTTGCTAGATAGTCACACATCATTCTGCCAGGAGTATGCTCAAAGAGATGGAATCGAACAATTCCTGTATTATCATGTAAAATCATGTTAAATGTTGAATCCCATTGCGGACTGGAACCTGGCCTCACATTTGTTCTTCTGGTTAGCTCTCCTAACTCAACTTCAACAAATGTCTGTAGATCTTTATCATCAGAGTGCTCTTGTAAACAATCTACACCAGAACTTGGTTGCCTTCTTGATGGGCTTCCTTTTAAGCTACTCCTAGAAAGTTTATTTCCAGAAATGACTGTCACATAAACAATACCACCAACAGCCTTCTTCCTTAAATCTACAGTTGATAAAGAGAAACATTGACGATGAGGTTCAACCATTGTCTTAGCTAAGGTATCAGTCAAAAGTTTATCCTGAATTACGGGAAACAAGTTAAGAATTAGCCAATTAGTGGCAAGTAAAACTTAAAATTATTGAGATGACCTGTTGGTGATGAAACAGTATCGAAGAAACATACCAACCAAGAAGAAACACCTGGCAGCTCTGTTGCAGGTAGTGATTGGCTTCCTCCACTGCCAAAGGCAACTGTTATTCTAACTTCAGGAGTGGATATAAACGAGTACAGAATTGCTTTCCCATCCAGAATTGGCATCAAGAGAAGCTGCAGAACGTAAATAAGGCATAATATCAATATATTATAATCAACATGCGAAGAGTCAAACCATTTAAAACTCATCAATGGTATTGACTTTAAAACAAGGGCAGCAAGTTGGATGACAGCCTTTTTAAGCATGACACAGCAGTAAAGGAAAGTTTTTATTTTTTATCATCAAATGTTGATGGCCATTTCTTAAGATCCATATCTGAAAGCTCTATACTCGTAACAATAATTTTATTAGAAACATGCACAGATCAAGCAGTGTTTGTAAAAGAATTTGTTAATACCCTATATCCAAAGACTTAAATAAGTAAATTTATAAACCAATCCATCAAATAGGTCAAGTTTCTAGATAGGACTTCGTTAACCTATAAAAAGGAAAGAATGAAGGGATACATGGCAGAAACATTTCAACGTACATCACCCTTAATGCGAAGGCTATTTATAACAATCTTTGCAGTTCCAAAGAATGGCTTAGCCACCTTGGCAAGCAACATAATGCTGATGTCAGTTGTGTCCCAATCAAAACCCAAGCGCATAACTTGCTGTCAAAATGAACAACAGATGCTTTGGTGAAGATGTCTTTTCATATTAACCCTCTATTCCTTCATAGTAGAAAAAAATAAAGGAAAATGAAGTTGGATAATAAGTTGTAATCGAAAAACCAAAACCCAAACCTGATCACCAAAAGTTGACCAACGAGTCCCTTGAAGACCCAACCAAGGTGGAGACGAACCTAGTGAAAACTCCAGCAATTCTAACTTTTCCTACAAGAATAGAAGTCTTATTGTTGAACATATTTCTAAGATTAACATCAACCAAAAGGCTCAAACTGTTAGCTTGAACTTTTTCATCAAAGCTGAATACAAACTCACTTACAATAAGTCTTGATTTGTTACGTTTCAAGCGTTTCTGCACGCAAGAAGATTCACTTGGTCACTTCAAAGTGGAGAATAGAGGATAGAAAGAACAACAGATGGACATTCAATTTGTCTATCAATAGAACCTTTAACAGATAAGATTTAGATGCAAACTTAAGCATTTCCCAAAGTTCATATAAACAAGCATATATTTGTGTGGGTGCATCACCAGCCAATCCAATGTCCGGTATGTTAATCTAGAAGGATGTGTCATGCAAAGATCCAAGTTTTGGACTGGATATGCACGCTTAAAACTGGAACTTGTAGTAAGACTAAATTCACACAATTCTCACCTCAACAATAGATTGAAACCTTAATGAAAGCTTTGGATTTATGTAGTTGGACCAAATCTCTATTAAAAGCTTGTTTAGCCACTCACAGTGCTCCAATGGTGTTTTTGCCTGTTTAAAAGTGTCAAATATTTGATTATGGTAAAACTCATATATATAAGTAGAAAATTAAAGAAAGTGTAGGTACCGAGGAACTTAGTGCAAATCGCTTCCACTTCTTATTCAAGTCTTCAACAGCCATTTGATGTTGATGATTACGATGCTGCAATGGAAGAGAGATACCTTATGTCACCATAATAAAAATTTTAAATACCAATTGCCATAACACCCTCAGCAAATGGCAAAGGGGAAAATCCTACATAAAGTTTTTTTCCCCCCAAACATTTAGATATTACAAAATAGTATCAAATAAAGTCCAAACTGAAGAAAAGAAAAACATGACTAGAATGAGCCACAAGGTCCATAACAACGATTAAAGTGCTTAGTTACTATTAGTATCAAATAAGAGAAACCGAGACAACCTACACCATTACCTTGGATTGAAAAATATAAATAATGCTTAGAGAATGGTTGAGCAGCTATATTGAAGAAAGGGGAAACAGAAATTGGACCTACATATCGCTTTAAATCTTTTAATGCGACCCTCATAGCTAGCTGAATCTCCAAGCAAATATTAGCTAATAGGACTATGCCTAGCTAGTTCAAAATCCAACTAAAAGACAGATAAGCATACAATAGAATTCAATATAAGCCAGTTTCCCTTCCAAAAATGAACTTCATCAGCACTCTTGTCTTAAAAGTAACAATGATATTTGACATGGTAAAGGAGAGCAATAGCAATTGTGTAGTATCAAGTGCCAGAATAATGTAAAAGACCATGTTACTCCCCAATGAGAACCATTGTCTCGCTATTTGAGAACAAATCAAAACAATTTACAAATATTGAGCCAACTTGAAAGTAATTATCAAAACAGAAGCAGGTCAAAGGGGGAAACTTAAAATCCAATACATGTTTTATCAAAAAAGAAAAACTAATTTATATGTAAGCCTATTTATAGTTTGGACCTAAAATGGAGCAACTTCGGAATATTTAAGTATTTTGTAATACTTTAAGCTCTCCTCACACTGCATTTTAATGGCAGATATAAAATCTATAATGGGGAAAAAAAAAAGATAAAAAGGTAATGAAGAACTGTAATTTTTTGTCAAAACTTGTCAAAAAAAGTAAGACAGATTCCAATAACTAAGGAATATTACACTGAAAATTGTAATTCAAAAGACAAAGTACAACAGAATCATTTATTTACTAAACAATCTCCTATCGACATTAAAGCTGTTTAGATATCCCGCTAAGCATATAAAACAGATCAAAAAAGAAAAGAATTTACCTGAACAGTTACCCAAACAGCAAGAACAAGAGGAACCCAATTAGATAAAGAGAAAATCCATTTCTCCAAAGCCCATAACATCAAAACCAAAGGGATCAACAAAGGAAGATAAGGCTTCTCCATCATGACATTGTTGAAAAAGTCCATAACTCCATCAACATTAAACACGCTTCTTTTTTTTCTCCTACCCATTTCAAAAAACACCTACAAGATTAAAATATAATCTTTCAAATCTTTTTTTTTCCCCTTCGAAGTTCTCAGCTCAAATTCACCAAAATCGATACTTTCAAAATTCCCCCACCATTAAAATGGAGGAAACAAAGAAAAGGGGATATGAGAATAGTATTCAACTGATTCAAATTATATTGGAAAACTCGTAAAAGGAAACAAATATCCAAAGAGACAAACTTTGGGTCTCTATTCCTTTTTTTCCTGCAAGAGAATTAAGAACCAGAGAATAGATGGCGAAGAAAAGTCAAAGTCAGTCTAAAGGGTACAATACAACTAGAAGAACCGTAATGACTAAACTATAATTAATTATTACTATTTTTTTCTCTTTTTGGTCTTTAATAATTAATATAATAATATCGTTAAGACTTTAAAAGAAGGGAAAAAAAATACCCAAAAGAAAGTGATAATATAATTTTTGGCCCCTGAAATTAGAAATTAGGTCACTTCGGTACCTAACTCGGCAACTAGGTCTATTTTGATTTTCGAACTTGGATTGCGTCAAGATTTGATAATGTAACCAGTGTTACTGAAATAGGATTGGATCAATTGAACAAAGAACCAATCAATATAACAGTCCAAACAAAGAAGTTGAATCGATTGAATCAGAAACTGCTTGAAATTGGTAAAAGTAAAAAAATTGAGACAAAAATCAACAGCCGAACAAGTTGAACCGATTTAATTAAAAATTATATTTTTATGAAATTTTTAATTATTATTGGTCTAGTGGTCAAATCGGTTGAATTGGGAACCAATGGTCTAACCAATTCAACCACTGGTCTGATTAGTAAAACATTGAATATGACATTCTAATATTGTACCACATCATTACCGAAAAATTTATATAATTTTTTAAATTTTCAAGTGTTGATGTGGCACGATTTTAAAGTATCACATCATCAAACTTCTATAATTTTCAAATTTAAGGACTAAAATGAATCTAATTGTTAAGTTCCAATGTTAAAGGTGAAAAAAATGTACAAATACAAAAATTTATCTAGCTATCAAATTTAGGGGACACGTTTTATATTATCCCAAAGGAAAAAATATAGTTAAGAACATGTTTAATTAATGTAATAAGAATGCAGATTTGGATTACCTTTTTGTTACTAAATTAATAAAATACCATTCAACACCAATGGTTGAATTGTTTCTTAGGGCCCACCAAATGTTTGTCATATTTTTTTAATAAATAATTAAAACATTTTATCAAATTTGTTGAAAGAAGTTATAAATATAATTTATTTTATTTAGTTATAAATTTACTTTTTTTGGTTGCTTTTTTTTATTATTGACCTTCTAGATTTGATTAAAATTAAGTTTTTTTAAGGGGATTAAATTTATTTAATTGTTGTTTTAATATTAATCTTATCATACTTATTATAGCTTTTTTTCAACTCTTAAATAAGAGTATAATGCATTTCAGTGTACTCAAATTCATGTCTTCCTACATTGACAATAATACCGATGCCAATCGAACTAAAACCCGATTGACAATATTATTGGATTATAAAAAAAAAAGAGGAGAATAAAAAAAATTTTAAATTATTAGAAACCGTTGAAGAATTTATTTGATCATCAAGACATCAACTACCACGAAAATTGAAGTAGGCCATGAAGGGAGAGGTGTGGTTTACATATATTTTTTTGAAAAAAATAAATACTAAAAATAAATATTTAATGTTTATTTTTTATTAATTTAGCCCTTATTCTTCTAAATTTACTTAAATTACTTCTCTTCATTAAAAAAAACTAATTAAGTTATTAAAATTGTCCATAAAAACATTAAGGCCGGCACTGTTAATTTTACTAATTTGAGTTAAAAAAATTATTCATGTCGATAATAAAATTAACATTATAATATATTAAGCCAAAAGAAAAAAATAAATAATGTTTTAACGAAATTGATGCTAAATTGACTTGTGATACTAATTTCATAAAAAATTCGTAATAAACAAAATTATATTAAAATTTTATGTAAATAGTTGTCCTCATATCTTGTTCTTGGATCCAGATTAAGATTAGTGCCCATAAATTTTGCTACAAACTTTTCATGCTCTCTTTTAGCCATTAAACTCTTAATTCTATTCAAAACAAAACAAAATTTGGATCCCTATCTCAAATACTCAAACACGTGGACATCGAATATATATGACAACTATTTTATAGATAGTTCATATGAATTTATTGTATATGTTTTTTCTTAATCCAACATACACACAGGGTGAAGTCAGAAAAAAAATTTAGAGATCAAAATTAAATTATAATTTTTATAATAATAAAAAATATAATTTTACCATTTTAATATCTTATATATTTATAAATTTAAAAGATTAAATCAAATTTTTATCATTTTTAACGGGTTAAAGTACTATTTTACTTTTACTTATTTAAAATTTTAAAAGGAGGTTGGGTCCCTGCGAACCCCCTAGTTACACCCCTGCATACGCGTAGGGACGAGAGCCCATATCAAACCATATAGATCGTATTCACGAATTAAGTCACTTTAAGACACTTCAAACTTATCATTTTTTTACTAAGAAGTGGTTGAAAGGTAATGAAAGAGAAATTCTTCTTTAGGTATTTAGACTAAATTTAATTTCTATAATGAATATTTTTTGAAAGAATTTTACCTCAACCATCCTCGGCCTAAATAGAATTAGGCTTATGCCTTAAATTGGATGAGAAAACTTGTGATTATACAAAACAAAAACAGAAAAAAAGACCCACCATTCCTTTTATTTCTCTCTCAAACCGTCCAAATCAATTTAAATGACTTTCGACACTTTCGTATAAACAATAACCAATCATTAATAATAATAAAAAATTCATTGATAAAGAGAAAGAATTTTCTAAAGTTTGATTGTTTGGGTGAGTATTATAAAATCTTATTTTAGAAATTTAGTTCATTTATCTTGCAGGTTTCAAAATTAAAATATAATTATTAATATTGTTAATTATTTTATTAAATTTATTAATGTGACATTTTAAAATTAAAGAAAAATATATTTGTTAATAATATAATTAAAAAATATATTGTAATGAAATTAAATTTAATAATATTAATAATTAATTCTAAATTTTAAAATTTTGAAAAAGTAAAGAGGTAAACTCCTAAAATTAAAAAGACATAAAAAATTTTGGATTTAAATTTACAAAAATTATATCAACTTATTATATAATTTAACTATAAAATTAAAATCTTCGATGCATTACGGGGGGAAATGGATTTCTAAAAAATCTAGCAACTAACCGTCAAAAGAATTGACGGTGGGACAGCACCGAATGTAAAATACCCAATTGACCCCGTTTCCTCGACAAAGTTATCACAAATATGACGTATGTTAAGGAGCACCGTTAAAAAGAAATAAATACTTTTTAAAAAAACATATTTAATGAATTGTTTATTGGAATTCAATAAATTAAAATATTTTTTTTTGTTAGACATGTATTTTTTGTGTGATTTAATTATGAATCGACATTTTTTATTAAAAAATATTATCAGATGAGATATCTACGCATGTGAGTTTAAATTTTTGTGAGCCCAAATTATGAAACCATATATCTAATATGAAAAAACGTCTTTCGTCCACATATTGTGTTTCTTCATTCCCCAAATATTAAGATTTGTCTAGAACAACTTACAATGATAAAGTCTTATTAAACTTGTTAATTTGCAAAAATTTTAGAATCAATATGAAGACGACATATAGCAACTCAATAACTAATAAATTAATTTTTTATAAAATTATTAAAAATTAAATTAAAAATAATATAAATATTTTCAATAAATAATATGGGTAGATTTGAAATGTGTTTAGATTAGAAATTTATAATAAGTAGGTAGGAAGAAATTTTTAAGCCCATATTTTGGGTCGAGTCAAACATAGGTAAGTATAAAATATATTAATATCATGATTAAACCTAACTCGAACACCTCTAAAGCTGACTCATTATGGAGAAATTTATGAAGTGTCGGCCGTTGAAAACAAATGAGACCCCTCAATAGGTGTAACTCAAATGATAGTATTATTAACAAAACACCTATATGTAATAAAATATAAGTTTAAGTCCAATCATGCGCAATTTTAATTTAACTTCTCAAGCAACCCAACGAAATATTCCCATTTTATGATCTCATAAAAACAATAGATAAAACTTTTACCGAAAATAATACAAACCCTATTAAAAAACTCAGCTCATAAGGTTGGGGTGGTAGACATTATGGAACATATTGGTTGCTTTGACATATTTTCCTTCTAGATAGAAAACGAGATGAGACAGTGGAAGTTATGATTTAACATATTGGTTGCCTTTTGACATTTTGATATGTTGAAAAATGAGCTGAAACATGGCTCGTCCAATAAATGACGATTCCCAGAATATTCTTTTTTTACTTTTAAATATTTTTTTCCCGTATATTTTTATCGATTGAGTTATAGTTCAATTAGTATCATGAATATTATTGTCAATACAGGAAGACATGAATTCGAGTGCATTGAAACACATTATCCTCCTATTTAATTCTAAGCATTAAGTCAAAAAGAACGGATATAATCAAAGTCTACAATAAAATTGTTAAAAAAAAAAATTATACTTTCTTAGACTAAATTAATGCTTTCCTTTCCTATGAAAATAGCACTCTCTATCATTTGACATATTTATGCGTTGGATAGTCCATTTAATTTGGATTTATTTAGGTCGGATTCAGGTGATATATTTTTTATTCCCCTAATTTGATTCAAATTTTAAATTAAATGATAAAAAATATTTTAGTTTTACTTAATTATAAAATATATAAATATTAATATAAAAATACAAACTAACATTTTTAATGTTTTGGAATATCAAGCACTTATTCATGTCCCGATTCAACTTAGAGTATAGATTTTTTTTATAAATTTATTCATAAATAGAGTTATTATTTTGATTCGAATTGGATTATATATTGGATAAAGATTTATATTTATATTGGATTAGATTTATAATAAAAGTATTATAGATAAGAGTTTAGATTGTATTTTGCTACCTTTATAAAAAATAGGTAAATTTCTCTTTGTGCATTAGATCAAAGAACAAACTAATCATTCTGTTAAAAAATTCGTCTATTTCTATTGTTAAAAATTTATTATTGTACGTCAACGTGAGGTATACATGGCACATTACGTGCTGTTGTTGAGTTATTCCGTTAACTACATCAGTTTTTAACAGTACAAATGGATGCACTTTTTAACAGAAATAAATGATTTGCTATTTGATCTAACATACATGAATTAATTTACCTATCTATTAGTATACGAGGAGAAATGTAATCTAACTTCGAGTATAAGTACTTTTATAATATTTTTACCAAATTTTAATATATCTTAATTAATATGACAAAATAACTTGTGCTAAATGGGCTCCAACCAGCCCAATGCCCCAACCCATCAAGTGCATTATTTTAGCTCAAAGGATATATATAATTACACGAATATTTAAATATTTAAATATATACATTATTTTAGCCCAATGCCCAATGACTTTCTTTTTCTTTTAAATTTTAAATTGAATGTTCTTTTTTTTTTTTTTTTTTTGAGATCTACATTTCCTAGAGTTATGTGATACATAATCATCCCTTTACATACACATAAACAAATACTTACATCGAAAAAACCAATAAAAATGTAAAAAGAGAAACAGTACCATCACTTTCTCTTCCCTATAGAGAGAAAGTAACTCTTGATCTTACACGGTCTTTTTATCAGATGTGTGTATGTCGACAGAGAGTAGAATAATTTTTAAAGGGTTGAATTGCAAATTTTCGTTTTTGGGTTAGGGCCCCTGCCAGCACTATTTCATTCACCTTCGTCCCCGGATGTCTTGATTGCTTCCTCACTCTCCTGTCTCTATCACATTTGAGTGGGTTTGAGACTAGGGTTTGTATTTGAATTGAGGTTTGGGCCTAATTTATGTCTCTATAGTTCTATTGGGTGCCAATGGTTTAAAAAAGGGACGATGACAAAAAAAATTATTTAACTTAAGCAAAATTTTCAATGTGATACTTTTACTTTCAATTTATTTAATTTAGTACCAAACTTTTATTCCGTCTATCATTATGGTACTCCCTTATAGTGGTGTTAATTTTGTTCAAAAATTAACACGCTCAAAGATAACAGAATAAAAGTTCAAGTTCTATCTCATGAAAATAATAATCAACAATTACATGAATAACCATAAAACATGGATGTGTAGAAAAATTGCCTTCCAGATATAACTATCAACCCAAACATTTCGCCAAATTAATGCAAAATCGAATTAAATTGAATTGAATTTAAAATAATCAAAATTTAAAATGATTTGAATTTGTAGAACCCAAATTTTGTCCGGGCCTATTGAACCGAGCCCATCAAATATTAAACCAAAATCAAATAAAAACCCAATAAAAACAGTCCTGAAAGTCCATTACAATAGCCCAATCAAATTAAAAAATATATACAGCCCAATTACGAGTGGCCCAATACGGCCCAAAAATTAAAAAAATTAGGAAACCCTAGGGTTTCCCCTTTGGTGCGCCGCAGCCTTTGTCCATGTGCGCACCACTGTTCTCCAAGCGCCGCAGCCCCCGAGGATGCCACCTCCACTACCGCAACCCACTCAGCCATCAACACTGTGCCCATGTGCTCGCAACGACGATCCTCGCACGCCTTTGTCAGTGCCCATACATGCGAAAAAACAAACGGGGACAGCAAGAAATGGCAGAGAAACTTTGTATATTTTTATTATCGTTTGTTCGGCTATAAAGCCAACTCAAAAAATGTATCAGGGGCCTTTTTTTTTCGGATTCAATTAATATACGCGAAATATTTCCAAAATACGAACAAGTAGCAAACATCGGGAAACAGAAATCAGTATCAACCCATAACAGGTAATCGAAGCGGGCTCAAAACAAGATCCGAAGGTTCATTTCCTATTTTATTTTCTTTATGTATCTCTGAAATCATCCGCAAATCCATTTTATTTTCTTTAAAACATACATATATATATAATATATAAAAGAATAATAAGCAAAAAGGGAAAACTTACCAATATCGCGAATTCCGGCCACCGCGCGACGGCAGCTGGAGGTGTTCGTGCGGCGGTGCGAACTAGGGGGTTGAAACCCTAGCAGAGAAAAGGGGGAACTCCCCTTTTTTATGCACAGCAGAAATGAAGAAAAAAGGAAGAAAATTTGCTTTTATAGGGCACCCCGAACGGCGTCGTTTTGGGCTTGAGTCCCATAGCCAAAACGACGTCGTATTTAGCCTATGACCCGCGCGCTGACCCGACCCGATCTGAGGTCCGCGTGTTTTTGAGCGGAAGGGGTAATTACCCTTCTGGTCCCTCCTCCCTTGTTGTAATTTCGCAATCAGGTTTTCCATTTTCTTTAATTTCCCCTCTAATTTCAGTCTGCTTTCATTTTGGTCCCGAATTAAGCGCAGCGTTTTAAGAACACGGGGAAATTTCCTTTTTTGCTCCTTTCAGTTTTCGCGCACGTCGCAAATAAGCCCTTCTTCTTTCATTTTACTTCTAATTAACCCCCAAATCCCATTTTTAAATGCAATTTGATCCCACTTTAGTTATTTTATAATCCTCTCAGTCTTTTATTATATTATTATTATTATATTTTAATATTTTATTATTGTTATTACTATATTATTTTGTACATATCTTGTATTATAATTAGTATTGTTTCTATATTATTATTATTATTATTATTATTATTATTATTATTATTATTATTATTATTATTAGCTGCATGTATATACTTATTATTATTATTATACTACTATTTTATTATTATACCATTATGTTATTACTCTTCCTATATTACTATTATAGTACTATTGCTTGTATATATATACTATTATTATTGTATTTATTATCACTATATTATTGTCATTATTATTGATATTATTGTTATTATTATTAATATTTTTCTTCTCCTTACTTTTATTATATGATATATAAATGTATATATTATTATCTATTTAACCTTCATTCACATATTTATACTTACATCACTTCACATATACTCTTATTCCCATACCATGGTACCTCATGCATTTTGTTACAATTCCGTGCTCCATTCTGTTCAATACAAAATTGATTTCTCTCATAAAGGTAACATTTCGTGTTTAGGAATTAGGAAAAATCGTGCCTTAACTTACTAGGTTTCGATTTTTCCTGTTTAACCTAAATAATGAGATGTCTTTTAAAATAAATTTTTTTTTGAATAAAAATAAAAACTTATTTTCGAGAATTCGATATGTTGTGTCCTAACTTACGGGATGTGACATTCCGTTATTTCGAGATAAGGTTTACAATTTTTAAAATCTTTTTTTACAATTTTCAACTTCCGGCATAAGGACATTAATCGATCAATTTGGTACCAATGTTGGGCGTGAAGAGGGTGCTAACCCTTCCTCGCACGTAACCGACTCCCGAACCCGTCTTCGAATTTCGTAGACCAAAAACACTGTTTTAGTAAATCAAAATGTTTTATTAAAACAAAGGTGATCCGATCACACCCCAATAAAGATCGGTGGCGACTCCCGTTTTTATTCTCAAAACCCAAGATCGATTCTCGACTTTTCAAAAAAGGATGGTTTCGACAGAATTCATAATGACTTGACTTATGAGAACCCGAATCTTAAACTTAAAACTTAACTCGAAACACTTTAAATCCAAAAAAATTAAAAACTCGAATTGATCCGATTCAAATTAACTTGTTTACAAACTTTCGCAAAAATCATGCAAGTAAATGAATAATAATATTTTTTGACCATCCAAAATTACTAGAAAGCTACGTTAGTAGAAGATTCATCGGAGTCCGAATTTTAAATATGATATCATTGAAAAAAATAATCATAAATTCTAAAAAAAATAATTTTTATAAACAGTAAAACTAATTTAAAAAAAAATACCAACAATATTTTAGACCAAATCTATGTTAGCGAGGTCCAGGGCACGTTACCATAGAATTTATTTAAAATTCAAAATATTGAAAAATAGTTGTAGAAAATTCTTCAAATTATAACTAAATTCACTTATTTTTAACTATAATAAAGAGATTAATAACACAAATTCAACGAAAAAGTAACAATAATTGGAAGCTTTAATTAATAATTTAAACGAGGCCTCGAGTTTTCTTTAAATTTACACGTGTTAATGCTATATATTTATTTTATTATAAAAAGAACGTAAAATTTTAACAGTAACACGATTAATGCGACCCGAACCTATGTTACACTTAGAGTAGTGTACATGTGAAATCAACACGGAATCGAATTATTTTGATTTTTAATCTGTATATATTCTAATTTAATTTTATAATTACTTCAACGCACTATCATTATCGAGTATTATAGTTGTAAAAAATAATTGAAAATTGAACCGTGGCGTGTGTAAATTCAACGACATGAAATAATTTAATGTTAAATGTTGCAATCATAGGTACTGGCGTTAATCACGCGTTGATATATCCATTGCTCGCGTCACACACAGTCTATTTTCTAACCTAAGTCTTTGGTCATTCTTAAATCAAATCAATAATTTCATCCAATTAGTCATACCTCAAATTACCTACATAAAACGAGATTCGAATTTAGAGATGGAGCTCCCTCCATTATTAAAAATTAAAAATGGTCATGAAATTGCCACAGCAGCAGCTTGACGTTTTCAAGTGAATTTCGTAGTTATAATAATTAACATATTAAGCAATGCCTTACGGTATACTCAATTACTCACCTTCGATTCATGTCCATATCTATATCTATATGTCTTGGTCACCATGGATTAATTCCTCTTTTAGATTATACTTAAAAAGTTGTAATAAAGCCACATCCGATACAGCAATATGAGTTCAGTTTTTGCACGTAAATTAAAAAACTCTAATCTCTAACCATACCATAATTGTTTCCATTTCGAGGTTATTATAAATAATGTCTTTTTTTTTTTCTAAATTTAAGTTTTATTATGTACAAGTATCATATACAAATGTTTGTTTGTATTGTTGTAAGTTATCGTATGTGGATCTCGTTTTATTATTATTTGTTATATACACTTGTACTTACGCACTTCAACGTATTTGAATCTATGTGCTCCTGCATGGTCTCAGTTGGTAACTATCGAAATAATTTAGATTAACAAAATCTAAAAACAAAACATAATGAATATATTAATAACCATTAAATAAAAATAAATCATGAAAACTTAAGGAAATTATTAGTTACGCAGATGAATTTTTAGACTCTAGAAGTGATGTTAGGAATTGACAAATGTCTTATAAGTTATAGTAAAATATTAAAAAATAATTTTAAAAAATACATGTTAAATTTTAAAACGGCTCGTGGAATAAAAAATATATTATTGAATTCTAACCCTTAAAATTAATTTATAATTAAAATAATATTTAAATATCAAAATTTGATAACTCAAAAAATAATTATATATATTTAAATTTCCTTTAGATAAAATGCCGGCTCCTTTGGCCAAAACCAATTTACCCACGTTTTCTTCTGCACTGCTAGCAGTAATGGATACTTTGTTCAGTCAATCACGTTTCATGCTTTTGAATAATTTAAGTGAGGAAAAAACAGTGATAGATTACTATTTAGTACTTAAGCTTGTATTAGTTTTCAACTTAATCCGCCTTCTCAATTTTATACATAAATTCGGATTTTTGTAAAGACGTCACTTGAAAAATTTTAGAAAATTTATATAAAATCTAAAAATACAAAAAATAAAATTTATTAAAAAATAGATTTTAAAAAATTTACATCAATGATACAATTTCAAAATTCCATACTATCAAGCTAAATCTCACAATTTTAGAGTGCCATTATATTATAACTTAACAAAATTTAAATTTAATGACTAAATTTAGAAAGTTTACTAAATTTCAAGATTAACATGTATAAAAAAATTGACAAGTTTAAATAATTTTTTTTAAAATATAAAAAATGAGCTATAAAGAAAAAATATCCATTTTCACCTAACAGCACCACATTTCATATTCCTTTAAAAAAAAACACATTTCCATGGTAAAAATACCATGGAGGCCTCTACGCTAAGAGTTAGATTACATTTTAACTCTTTTATTCAAAAAAATGAGCAAATTAGTATGTTAGGTCAAAAAGTTAATTGGTTATTTATGTTGAATTTTTCATCTACTTTTACTATTAAAACGTGACTGACAGAATAATTGGGAAGTTAAACGTGACATTCTAACATATGAGACTAGTTTTTAATAGTAGAAATGAATGAAATTTTTTTACAGAAGAACCAATTTACTCTTTGATTTAATATATAATGATTAATTTATCTTTTTTTAAGTAGGGGAGAGAAAATGCAATATGGCTCCTAGTATAAGGGCCTCCATGATAATTTTACGGAATTTCATTTTCAAAATAAAAAAGGGAATAAAATAGGCCAATATTTGCAGTGATTCGTTAACTCTGTGTTGGCATAATTATATCTATCCGTCAACCGTTTTGATGAAACTAAAGGGAAATGAGATTAATCGGTGAGATTGATAGGCCAAAAGATAAAATCCATCGCTGTGTTTTCTTTGACCAAAGGAAAGGAATTCCAGTAATCCATTTCCTTAAAAAACAAAAGTTGTTGATGAAGTACAGTAAATTAGGTGAAGAAGCTTTCAAACTTTTCTGCATATATATATATATAAAGCTTGGCCATGGCTGTTGCTTATTAAAGTTTCATTTTCCAGTTCAAAATCGAACCATGTCACCATCATCATCATCGTCATCATCATCTCTCAAAAAAACAAGCACAAGTTGCAGTGAAGATGAAGGTGATCATCATCAACAGCAGCTGAGGAGAGGACCTTGGACTATAGAGGAAGATTCAGTCCTTGTTCATTACATTGCTCGACATGGTGAAGGTCGATGGAATTTTCTTGCAAAACATGCAGGTAACTGATAAAAGAAACAGCTGGTTTTATATGTTGAACAAGACAAGACTAAAACCCTTTTTTTGTTGGCTTTAAGGTTTAAGGAGAACAGGCAAGAGTTGCAGGTTGAGATGGTTGAATTATTTGAAACCAGATGTTAAGCGTGGGAACCTTACTGCTGAAGAACAGTTTTTGATCCTTGAACTCCATTCTAAATTGGGTAACAGGTATGTATGTCTGTCTTAGGGGTGAAGGAGAAGTTTATCTTTGTATATGCTTGTTATTTTAGAATTTTAAAGGGATCAAATTGAAAAAAAGTTCACTTTTTTGGAAGGTCAGTTTATTTTTACCATTAAATTAACTTATAATTTTAAAAACTTTAAGGACCTAAAATAATAATTTGTCAATTTTGGGCTTACCTCCTTGGCATGTATGTAAGTTTTTTCAGATAAAAGTTGGCTGTTTTGATCGGACATGATACTGTGTTTGTGAATTTTTTTAGGTGGTCCAAGATTGCACAGCATCTGCCTGGAAGAACCGATAATGAGATCAAGAATTACTGGAGAACCCGTGTGCAAAAACAGGCTCGGCAGCTTAACATCGATGCTAACAGCGCGGCGTTTAAGAACATTCTCCGATATTATTGGATGCCAAGATTGGTTCAAAAGATGGAAGAGTCGTCGTCGCCCTGTTTTTCATCGACGGTTATTCCTCGGAACCAACCGTTAACGAAGACCGATTACGTTGACGGGAATTCACGTGTTTCTTCATTCGAACATGTGGATAATATGAAAATGTCCCAATTTGGGATATTTGGTAACAATGATTGCAATAGTAATGCTCTTGCAAAGGATTGGTATGGTTATGTTGGTGGTAATGATAGCTATTGCCATGGCATGGAAACCATCAACATGGCGTCCACGTCAGCACTGGTCGGGGAGGGATTTCCGACCCCCGCCGGGGATTGCCACTTGGCGGATGATAATTGGGTTAATGATGGTTTTGTAGATGGGATATGGAGCATGGGGGAACTATATATGGGAACTTAGAAATGCATTGCATTGAATTGAAGTGAACCTTATCAATTTTTTTTCTTTCGTAAAAGTGCTTCTACTATATTTAAATTTAAAATTTAATCCCTATACTTCAATTATCATGGATTTTTATTTAGTACCCTCATCTCGAGTTTTTTTAAGAAAAAATCAATGTTAATGTTTTAACTGAACTAGTTATATTTAGACTACTTGTGACATTATAAAAGTAAAAGACCAAATTTCCAAATTATTGTATAGGGACTAAATTTTAAATTTAAACATAGTTAGAATCCAAATTCAAAATTTGAAAACTTTTCCTTTTGACAGTTCACCAATAGTTCATAACCTTTTTTTTTGTTTCTTCTTATTTTTGTCCAAAGGTTACAGTTGGATTCAAAGTTTCTTAAGTTAGTGACTACAAACTGTTAGATAATTTAGAATAATGAATAAACATGTTTGTTTGTTTGTTTTAGGGAACTAATATATGTAATCTTTTTCTTACTTTCCTTTTGGTATGATTAATGTATATTCGTATTTATTTTACTATCCATAAATATTAAACTTTTTAAAATTTATAGTTACTTCTTTTAATAATATTAATTTTAGAATTTAGATTCAATTTTTTTTAAAAAAATATAATATATTAGAATTTACGTGTATACGATATTAACAAAAGTTAAATTTTCTATAATTTTCTACCTGCAATTTAACAAACAACATAAATGTTAAAATAATATTTTTTTAAAGTTGAGCCTATATATCACTATTACATCCAAAGTGGTTACATCAAATTTGAAAATTGCATAAATTGAGCCAATTCTAGGAAATAAAAATTTCTCGTAAACGTGTCTCTTGGGTGACCCACCAATGTTTGAAAATTGGGAAATCAAAATGTTATATAAGGTAAAAATGTTATAGAGTTATTTGTATTAAGAGTTAGATTGTATTTTATTTTATTTATTTAAAAATTAGATAGATTAGCTCTGTACATTAGATAAAAAATCAAACTAGCCTTTTTTATTAAAAAAATTATCAATTTCTACCGTAAAAAAACTGTCATATTTTTCACAATATTTTTAACCGTAAAAATCAATGAAAGTTTTAACAAAAGGAACAATTTGCTCATTGATCCAGTGTTCAATGACTACTTTGTCCCCTTTTTTAGTAGAGGAAGTAAAATATAACACGACTCTTGGTACAATAACTTTCATGATACTTTTACCGTTAAACATAAAAAAAATTATTAACCAAAGACAAATTGGTAAAACACGAATTTTTTTTCAAAATTCAAAATTTTGTATTGATGATGCATGATTTGTGTGTATATTTTCGACCAACACTCGTTTCGAATTTGATAGAACCCTTATTCTATTCCTTTTTCACCTTTATCTCCAAGTCATAGTTGATGCCATATTTAGAGAAAACGAAATAAATCCAATTTATGAAGAAAGTTGTAGTTTTGATTGTCATCATATAAGCTCCAAATCATTTCACAATCAACCTTGAATTTAGTCGGTTCATTGATATTGACCCTCCCTAAATAGCAAGTAAATTCGTATTTAAAGTGTGTAATAAAATGAAAATTTGAAAGATTGGTTAGAAAATGACAAATATCAATAATAAATAATACTAGAGGCGAAGTCAGAAATTTTTTTCTTCTCATTATATTAGTTTATAATTTGATTGTTTTTCACAAGAATTAAATCATAATTTTATTATTTTTGAACTTGACAATTATGTCTGTTTTGGTCATTGAACTTTAAAAATTATATAAAATTTCATGTATGATTTTGTATAGTCTCAGAGTGTCACATTCAATATGTTAATAACTAGACTAGTGGCTGAACTAGTCAGACCACTAGTGTCATGGGACTAAACCTTTCGTCTCGCAATCCGTGCGGCCTTAGGCGATCCGTTTGTCAAAACTCACCTAAGTCAGCCTTTAGCACTAATTTGTATAGCGGAAGCGATTGTGCCAAAAGAAACTTAAAATGAACAACAGAAAGCCAAAAGAAAGAATGCACACAGGGTGTTTGAGTAAATGCCCAAGAATTCTATTACTCTTAAGAATTCAACATACAATGGATGATTTAAAAATGAGGGGGAGGCTCTCTATTTATAGACGAGCTCCCCCAAAATCGACAGTCAAGATCAAAATACATCAACGGGCAAGATTAGCCATATCCCTTAATTTAAGGGATTTTCAAGACATGTCATATCAAATTTAATCTAATTTTCTTCTTCTAAGATTAGTAACCAAATTAGCCTAAGTTGCCATATATTCGTTATCGGGCCAACCAGGCTTCAATCTGACAGGCTTCTCCAACAGTTTTTGGAATTGGGCCAGTTCTCATGGGCTAAATGATCCCCATATGATCGATCGACCTGCATGGGGCTCACCTTGTGCCATAATCACGGGCTATATACTTTGGCCCGTGATACTAGTTCCTGGTTCAACCAGTTGAACTATCGATTTTTATCTCAATTTTCGATTTTTACTAATTTCAAGTATTTTCTGAGTCAATCGGTCCAACCTCTTTGTTCTAACCGTTATATTGATCAGTTCTCTATCCATCTTGAACCGATTCTGTTTCAGTAACAGCAGACACATCATCAGTTCTTAACAAGATCCAAGTTTAATGACCAAAATAAATTTAATTACCAAATTTAAGAATCAAAGTAGATAAAAAAAAAATACAAATATCAATGTGAACTTAATTACCAAATTTCATATTTAAATATATATTACAAATTAAAAAAAAAAAGAAAGATGACTCATCCAAAATCTGTGAATATGAACCATGATTTTCACGATGCAATAATTGTGATTAGTTTACTGTTATATCAAATCAAGATGTCGAGGCCTCGACAAAGAAATGCAAACCTATCCATTAGTCCAACGGCCTAAAACCAATGGAATCAACCATTAACTATTGGGAAATTATTTGCTCCATTTTCAATAGAGATAAAAAATTTGGGGATAAAGCATAATTTAATCCCTGAATTTGATATTTTTTTTATCTTGATCCTTGAATCTTTTTTGTCCACATTAGTCTCAGAACTTTACAGCTTTTCCAATTGTGTCCCTAAACTTGAAATCCATTGAAATGTAATTACGTGACACTATGAGATTTTACCACATTGTTATTCAAAAATATTTATTTTTTAAGCTCAATTAGATGTAATGATAAGTTACATTACATTTTTAAAGGAGGAAACAAGAGGCAAGTATGGGCATTAACCTCTTGATTAAAAGGGGTAATTGCAAGTTTAGCCTCTCATAATAATTAATTAGTTAATTTAAGTTTTTTTAACCCTTTTAATTTAAGAAAAATTTGCATTTTTGGCCCATGCTAAAAATAATAATTCAATTTTATTTAGCTTTAAACCCTAAAATTTTATAAATTTATCTCGCCCCTTTGAAAGAATTTGGCTTCATCCTTGCTCCCAGCCTCCCAGGTAGGGACCTCTGTCCCTTTAGTTCAATGGGATAATTAGAAGTTTAGTCCCTCTTGATAATTAATGAATTTATTTAAGCATTTTTAAAATTTTAACAAACAAAAAGAAAAAAAGAAAGAAAGAGTTATGGCTTCGTTTCTACTCTCAAAGAAAGAATTCATTTTCGAATCTCGAAAATAACATTATTGAAAAGAATAAATATTTACAGATATGAAAGATATCTTAGTTCCACCAGAAAGTAGGGAACGTGAAGAACACGTATAGTAGATTACATGGGATTTGGAAGCTAAGGAATTCCTTGTCACATAGATTGTGGAAACTTTATCTCCATCAACCCCTTTTTTCTCCAATCTCTTAAATTTATTAATTTATCAATTTGGTCATTATCAAATGGAAGCGTGGTGAGATGAAACTCTGTTTCTTTGGGTCTCTCTCTTTATATATGTCTTTTAAAGATACATAGTGTTTTAGTTCCTTTCCATGCATGGATTGATCACGATGGTTGATCTTCAAATCTCATGGCGGGCCATCAAAAAACCCTTCCCATGTCACTCTTTAATCTAACCTCCTCTCAACATATGTTATAGGGTCCCGTTTGAATACAGTGACGAAGCACTAGGGGTTCGAATTGAATATTTTCTTTTTCAGAGGAATAAAGTGTAATTGTTACATTGACTTATAATTTCAAAATTTTTAAAGGGATTGAACTGAAATTTTACTATTTTTGGAGCAAATTTTTAGATTTATTGAATTGGGATGGTTTGAGTAAAATATTAGACCTAAAAAATGAGTTTGAATAAAAAAAATTATGTTCGTTTTAAATATGGGTCAGATTCGGATTTCAATATTCAAAAGTTGAGTCTGCTCATCTAATCGTTTTCGAGTTTATAATATATATTTTTTTTCTTTTGTTTTTTATATGTTGTATTTATGTCCTATGAAATTAAATATATTATGCTGTAGTTGAATATTAAAAATATATGAAGTTGCTTATGTTTAGGGTTTTAATAAAAGAGAAATTATACAATGTTAGTAAAATATATATATATATAATTATTAAATATTAAATAAAATAATTATATTTAAAAATATGAAAATACAAACCAGTTTAAAATGGGTTCAAATTGATGATTTAGATTTAGATAAAATTATATGTTCATATTACGAGTCAAATAACTTAAATTAATATAAAATATATTAATATTATATATAAATTTGACTTAACCCGAGCCTTTGTTGAGTTGATATTTGATAGGGAACTAATAGGTCATTAATCATGATAGGCTCAAGAAATTGGAATTGGAATATTATCTGATCGTATATGTGGTCCAAAAATAATTTTTTTTTTTTTAAAAAAGAAAGAGTTGTAGGTGAAGTGTGAATCTTGAACAAGTCGAATTGTAAGGCTTGAAAAGATTGAATTGATTTAAAGATTGAAGTGAAAAAAAAGTTACTGTAGTAATTATCTCAATAACACAAGTTGTAGATTTATGGCATGATTGATGGAACTTGCATATAAAAACAAAGAGTTCAAAGGGTATTGGAAGAACATGCTTGATGGAACCTACAAGTTAAATCAAGAATTTCACCCTTTTTAAAAAATATAACTAAGGTTGATTTAACTAATTGATTTGGGTCGTCGGATCGGATTAGTTAGATCGAAAATTAATTGGGATGTCGAGTTAAAAAGAAGTTTTGAACTGATTAATTTGAGAACCGATACAAATCAGTTGAATCGAATTTTAAAATTTTTAATAATTTTTTAATTGAATTGGCTGAATCAATTGGACCGACAAACCAGTGGTTTGACCAGTATAACCATTGGTTCAGTTTCAAAAAAATTGAATATAAGTGATTCTTAGTTAGCGGGTTGAATTGAATTAGTTGTTGAAACTAATTAGTTGAAACTGAAATTTGAAATTTTAAAAAAATAGAGAGATTGAATTCTTAGAATTGAAGTTATATAGACTAAATTAAAAATTGAAAAAAATACGTAGACTTATAGCATATTTTAAAATTTTTTATCCAGACCCGAGGATGAATTTTTACTTGATTCCTTGACTAGTTTTATTTGGGGAATAGTTTAGGATTCCTTCATAAACGTTATTCTATTTGATATTATGATTCAATTAATGCGGAAATGCAAATAACCATGAAAAAGATAGGGTAAATTCTACCAGTATTCACTCAATTATGAATAACTTTTTGTTTTAGTCACTCAATTAAAAAAAGTTATAAATTCGTGTCATTTTTTTAATTGCTATAATAACAAAATTGGTCCTCGATATATTTTTTAAAATTTGATCCCGATTTTATATAAAATTATGAAAATATCGTTAAAAAATAAAAATATAAAAAAGTAATATATACACATAAATATAAAAAAATGTATAGAAATTTTTAATTTTTAAAAGAAAAATTATAATCTTGTAATTATTGAACTGGGAATTCAACTGTTAATCAAATTAGTTCAACCACTTATCCAATTCTTATAACATTGGTCATAAGGTGTTAAATTAAACTGTGTATTTTTTTATTTAATTATAAAATTAAAAAATATTATATACTTATTAGAAAGATGTTAGAAAAAGAAGCGGTTCGAACAAAAAAAGAAAAGAAAAAAAAACGGCCCACCCATACAGACCAAATTATCCAAAACCTGGCCCAACTCTAATTTAAGCACTTGAAATAAAAAAGGTTGCAATATGGGCACTGTTATTACATACTTTTATCATTTTAGTCACCCAAATTTTAATTTTCCATTACATGAACTCACGTTTGTCACCCAACTTTACTAACCAGCAGTAATGTAATGTAAAGTGACCTTAAAGATCATTACAAGCAGTCAAATCGATGTTTCCAGTAGCCGGAAAGCTGTTGTAATCCATGTTCCCTACAGGTTGAGCAAAGCTTTTCGTAGGGTTCATGTTAAGCTCGTGAGGGAACTCGAAAAGAAGTTCAGTGGCAAGGTGAGGGTTGTAAGTCAGAGTTTTTGGGTTGGGTCATTTTTGGTTTGGGTTGTTTCTTTTTGGGTTCTTTGATGGGTCTATGTTAAGTACATGGTCATTTTGCAACGCTTTGCATAAGTTGTTCTTCCCACACTTGATTTGGGTTTACTGTTTTACATAAGTTTCTACTTTTCCCGGAATATGAACACTTATAGTCCGCACGTTTTCTCAGTTTTAACTTAGTTTATCCTTACATGATAGGATGTGATTCTCATTTCCACCAGAAGGATATTAAGGCCTAACTTAGTTTATCCTTACATGATAGGATGTGATTCTCATTTCCACCAGAAGGATATTAAGGCCTCCAAAAAAGGGCTCTGCTGTTCAGAGGCCACGCAGCCGTACATGAGGCAATGCTAGAAGATATCATCTTACCTGCCGAGATTGTCGGGAAGCGTCGATGGATTGAAGATGAATAACAAACAGTACTATCATGTTGTTATTGATGCCAACGCTCATTCATTCTTTGCCACCCTTGTTGTGTAGGTGTATAAACTCGAGCCTTTTCTACGGTTTACCAGAAGCTTGCCGGAAAGGATGTTGTGTTTGAGTTCCCCGGTACAGTGGCATAGATAGATCCTTTTCAAGTGTATTGACACTTCGTGTCTTGGTCTTCTTTGCCTCCGAAACTGTTTTGTTGTAGTGTATCTTAAAATTTTGGCATTCATTTCATTATATAGTGCATTAAGCTGAATGTTCAATTAGGAAAACAGCTATAAAAAATAGATATTTGGAGTGTTTTGAGTTCTAAATGCTTATTAAATTTGTTATATTTGATGATATCAAAGAGGGGCTCATTGGGCTAGAGGTTCACTCAACTAAGACCCAACTAAAACTTCTTCCTGTCACATTCTAAATCTCCTGTAGTTTTGTTATCAATCTTGGCCATGGTAATTAAGCTCGTTAATTATATAAATTTTTTCCGCCACTTAAAAAGAAGTAGTCAAAATTACTTTTGACTCTATTAAAATCTTTTATAATCTTTATATTCTCTCTAAAACAATTCAAAACTATCACGGACGATTCTTGGCACACTGTGTGAATTATTTCTAACCTCTAAAACCACATTTTGTATTAACATAAATGTTAAAGAGGAAAAAAAACAAAACCTAATTTAGTATCTTTGTCTGGATTGATATACCTGTCAATTCTCGATTCAACTAATCCGGTCGATCTGACCCAATTCCAACAACATTCTACCAAAATCTTTTATGATCATTACATTCTTTGTAAACTCTTCAAAACTATCACTAACGGCATTCAATATATAATGTGAACCGCTTTCAACCTTCAAAACTATATTTTGTATCAACAAAAATGTTTTTAAAAAAATTCAGTTTATTACTCTTATCTAATCCGATACATCCCTCAATTCTTGATCCAACTAGTCCAACCAATCATCTGAACCAGTTCCAAGGACCCTTTTACAGGCGAGTACTGTGGGGGTCTCTAGGTATGTGGATCAACCACTTTTTAGGACTTCATTGTCTTCAGCGCTGAATTCCCTATCGTCCAACACCAGCCAGGTCGACCACACAGCCAAACACTGCTCACATGCCATTGCCCAAACTTCACTTATGCACATTAGGTAACTTGTCCTTAACCCAAATAATATAACCTAACCTAAGGTCCTCATCTATTAGGGTCCCATTTTACTTTTGAACATCTCCATCGGCCTCACAATATTGTTTCAAAAAATGGGTCTGAACATATAGATTAAATAAAAGTTGAAAAATCAACATTTTCTATCTGCCCCCGGTGAAGTAGGGTCAAGAGGATATTGGACCTCATATCCATAAAGGGACCACTTTTTTGGCTAGGCTCTGTTCCCTGGTTTGGGATCTTTGGTCACTCTTGTTTACACTTGCATTCACCATATGATACATGGACACAACTACTTGTACCATTCCTTTCCTCCGAGATCGGTTCCGGTAGAATAATGTTGGGGTTGCAAATACTGTGGTTCGATTTTATAATGGTGATTATTTGAATCAATTGAATTAAAATCGTAAAACAAATCTGAAACGATGATATTATTACAAAATATTAAGCATTCTTATGCCTTTGTTGAGGTCAATGTTTATTGTACTAAAACAGTTGAAGATTTAAAAAGTATTAGATTCCTGCATTAATATTTAAGATGGTGCCATTTTGTCAAAACTTTAAGAGAATAAATTTTGTTATTAGTCCTTGTATTATTTATAAATTGTGAATTTGGTTCTTTTAGTTTGGTCATTTTTAGTCATCGTATCTTTCAAATTTTAAAATTGTAATCATTATTAAATAATACTTATTAAATGCATTAAAATAAGTTATGATATTTTCAAATTTTGATGTGGCAAATGTATTAACAGGTGTAATGCCATATTAGTTTGCTGTTTCCACATATTACTAAAAAAGATCCAAATAATGAATTTAATTGTTGTAGTTTTACGTCAAGATTGAAATTTTGAAACTCAAAAAGTATTAAGGACATGAATGATCCAATTGAAGAACATGAACTTAATTTACAACTTTAAGCATAGTAAAAGACTAACAGTAGAATTTAACAAAATGGATTTAACTGTTGTTGTTTGGATCAGGATTGAAATTTCAAAATTCGAAAAGTACAATACTTAAATCTACAGGTCACGCATAGTACAAGGAGTAATAGTAGAATCTAACCTTTCAAACTTATTTTAACTAAAAGGCCTCAAACAATATATTATTTCGCGATCTAAGAGGGGAAATGATTTATTTAACCCAAACAATATATTGTAGGGATAGAAGGTGGATGGCATGTCTTCAAAGACCTGGTTCAAATGCCAAACATCACATCACAATTATTTTCTAACCAGTCCCAAAATTTGTAAGAAATTAATAATTACAACATAGAGGGACCCCTTCGTATAATTTAAGACAAATTTGGTTGTATTAAGTCAATCCAGATATTGCACTTCTCCCCCTAACCACATAATTTTTTTAATAATAGATATTTGGAGCTGTTTTTCCATTAGTAATTTTTTTTGAATTAATGTGTTGCAATTATGATTATGACAAATTTCTTAACAATTTTTTTAAAGAATCCATGTGGAATTATATGCCAAGTGGAGATTGTGTGTTTGAAATTTTCAGCACCATTTCGAGAATATAGATTGAGACAGTAGGTGGGGGTGGGGGGGTTTACTTCAATTGATGCAACATTATTTTATTTTATTTTATGTTCTTCAATTATTAATTGTTTTTTAATTATATCTATGGATAGATATTAATTTGAGACGTGTTGTTATATCTGGGCTTATATTTAAAGCTGAACAAGTTGATTGCAAAAGTTCCTTTAAAATAAATGCTGTGGCTTTCAAATAGCACGGTATGTTTGAAAAACTACAAGGATTAAAATGTAAATGTTTGAAAAAATACAAGGACTTGGGGTACATTTAGACCTAAGGAAAAATGAAATAGTTTCACCGCCCGTATCTATAATGGTAGATGGTGGGGAAGGGCAAAAACATAAATGTTGAAAATATGTTTTCTTCTTTACTTAGCTTCGAATTTAACCCAACAACACAAAAAGGTAAAATATCAATTTCAAAATTTGTGAAAAATAACAACATAATAAAAGCTTTAAATTCAACACCCAAAAAGGTGAAAACAAAATATGGTTTCAAAAAGGATTAGCTTACCTAAAAGTAGATTTCAAATGGTTTAAAGTGGATGACATGAGGGGTTAATTTAAATTATTGTATCAAGTTTTTTATATTATTTAATTTCATCCTTGTAAAAAAGATTGGTATTTTGGCATGATATAAATAGATTCATCCACAAGTTGTTGGCTAAAATAGTAGTGATTTTGTCAAAATTTTGTTTTTATTTTATTTTATTTTGGCAATGGTTAAAATTCTTATCTTCCACGTAAGTTATATGGTTCAAATTCTGCCATGATATAAATAGATTCATTTGGCTAAAATAGTAGTGATTTTGTCAAAAATTTGTTTTTATTTTATTTTATTTTATTTTGGTAATGGTTAAAATTCTTATCTTGCACGTAAGTTATATGGTTCAAGTTCTGCCATTCGTTTAATGATTCCATCTCTTTAAGGTGAGTTGAGTGTTTTTTCTCTTTGTTTCTCATGTAGTAGTATATGTATATTTATATGAGATGAATATTGTTCACTGACATGATGTATTAATTAGGTAGACCTCATATATATATATATAGACACATATTTTTCTCTAGACTAAACACGAGTTCATAAGGTTTTATGCGAGCCCGCTTGTACGTGTAACTCTGTGGGAAAGCGAGCTTGACCTGTGAACCTAGCCTGCAAGTTTATTGCGATCCGGCCCAAATCCATTCGGACTTTAGGCCAGTGATGATAATTATCCTAACAATGTGAATTTAGTAATTTTTTAAAGGGAGTTAGAATTGAATTATAATTTTTTTATAAGGTTAAAAGTGTAATTTTATATTGTACTAACTTATGATTTCATCATTTTAAAAAGAACTAAATAGAAATCTTTTTATATTTTGAGAAGTCAAAGTGTAATTTACCAATTATTAAGGGACTAAAAGACCAATTTATCAAAATATCCAACACACCGTAGTATAAAAAAATATTAAAAGTTGATTAATTTTTTCAAATAATGTAAATTGACATGGTCATATATACTCATATTGGTGGTTGAGACGGCAATTCCAAATAGTCAATTTTACGTTTAGAAAGGTTTAACCTTTTTTTTTTTCTTGCAAAAAAGAGAGTAAAATTTCTTAGCATTAAATTCTCAACTATTCCCATCATTTGCGCCGTGTTTCTTTGATAAAAAAATTCTTCCTTTTGTTCGACTCATGTTTTTTTCTTCTTTGCCTATGAATGAAAAAGATAAATCCTTTTACAGCTTTCTCTCTCTCTCTCTAATTTTCCATCAAAATTTTTCAGAAAAACATGAACATATTTGTGTCTCATCATATCACTGTAATTTTATTGAACATATCCATTATTAAGACAAAGCTGGTCTTTTGTCTATATTTCCTCGAAATCCACATAAAATTCCAGTCACTCTCCTTTTTTTGACTTGTTTTTTTCTCTTTTCTTTTTTCAGTTCAAAGAATCTTTGTCAATGTTCAAAATCAAGGCTTCAAATTTCTTCCCCGCCTACCACTATTGAATCCTTTTTCCATTTCCTCAAAAACCTTTTTTTTTTTTTTTTTTGTGTGTGTGTGTGTGTTAAGAAATTAAAGCCAAACCCCCCCCCCACAAATTATGTGTTCTGAAACAAGTCCAAGGGTGTCTTTTTCTCATGATCTAAGCCAACCAACAATGGAACAACATGAACAACGAAGAGACACAAAGTTGTTAGAACAGCCGCCTTGTTCGGATTTCGAGTTCAACATTTGCACCACCAGCTTCGACCAACAACAATGGTCATCAGCCGATGAGTTGTTTGCTAATGGTATGTTACTCCCTAAAACAGTAACCCCAAAACATGATGCCATTGCCCCATCACTTGTTTCACTTCCACCACGGCCTAAATTGTCCATGGCTGATGATGTAAGAAAAGACATGGTGGAAAAAAAACCAGTTTCCAACAAGTCTTTTTGGGGTTTTAAAAGAAGTAGCAGCCTCAATTGTGATGTTAAAAAGGGACTAATTTGTTCCTTACCCCTTCTTTCGAGAAGTAATTCAACCGGTTCGGTTTCGAGTGCGAGTTCGAAACATAAGCATAGTTCACCAAAGCTACCGTCATCATCATCATGTTGTAATGGTTATCAGTTTCCTCAAAAGCCTCCATTGAAGAAAAACCATGGGAATTGTTCATATGGTAATGGTGTTAGAATCAGTCCTGTCTTGAATGTGCCACCTCCTTACATCTCTAAAGGAACAGCCAACCTGTTCGGTTTAGGATCCTTGTTACGAAATGGGAAAGTCAAGAAGAGCAAGAAATGAATTTCGTTACATGATGTTGGATTATTTTTTTGTAAACTGTTCAATATTACGATGAACAAAGAAAGGAAAAGTTATGGCATATGTGTTGATGCATATCTTTGAAGTGTGACAAAGCTTAGGAGACAAGAAAAAAACAGGTACCCTTTTCTCTCATGGCTTGTTGGATTCAATTGAAAAAGAAGGTTTTGGCCTTATTAGTTCACAATTATGTAGATAAAAAGAGGGTTTTGATTTGCTTTTATGAAAGATTTCTCTTATGTTTTTGTTGGTGTTACCATTTGTTTTTTCTTTGGAATATGATGGTGTTGATGTTGCCCTTTATGGATATAACTTGTTTGTATTATAGCTTATGATACACTTATAATCTAATCATGGACCATTTTGGTTGTTGTTGGTTGTCCAGAGTGAAGCTAGAAAGTTTTTAGGGGCCGAGATTAAGTTAAATATTGTTACCAGAGCTAAAATGTAATTTCATCACTGTATTGGTTTATATCTTTACGGTTTTTAAAAGGATAAAATCAAAATGTTAGCATTTTTAGGTGCCAAACTATAATTTTATCATATATTAATTTAAGATTTTATGAATTTTGAGAGTCTGAAGCTGCAAAATTTCACCCCTGCCTGCCCCCTCCCTTCGCCCCTGTTAGTTGCCTTAGCAATGGCCCTTTGTTTCTTTTTTAGTTTCTTTTTTCTTTGCTTGTTGTGCCAGCAAATTCAAGTGTAGGCAATATGAAGATTCTTGCAAGGCAAGGAAATTAAGGCTTTTTTTCTCACTCTTTGCCCCCATTATTCCATCATTTCCTTTTAATATAGAAATATTGATTGAGTGCAAATTTAATTATCCATGTTGAATTAGATTTCGAGTTTTCTATTTATTTATAGCAATTTCTTTCCTTGTTAAATTCAAAAGTTAAAATATGCTTTAAGTATTTAGTCCTCCTACTTTTATTTTAAAAAACTCTCTATTTTTAGGATTTAAAAATGTAAATTCAATCGTTAACATTGTTAAAATTACTCTATCAAATTCATGTTCATCAAGTTTTTGTGATATAACTACCAAATGAGTATTTTTATTATTATTTTATTTCAAAGTGTCATTAGTGTATTTAATAGAAAATTTTAATAGTGCTAACAGAGCATTGATAATTAAACTTGAATTTTGAAATTTGAAAAGTGGTCAAATATACGAATAGTAATATTTTCACTCTCCGTTGGTAAGGTATCCAAATATGGATGTTGAGAGGCATAATATACAAAAAGATAAATGGTACATGAACCCATTGCTTGATAAAAAAAATGAAATCATTAGTGAATTTTATTATGAAAAGTGAAAAACTTTCACATCCAAACCCAAAAAAGAAGAAAAGAATTCATTTGAGTTAGTCTCTGAGTGTGTATTTTTCTTGTAGGAGTAGTTTATTGGTACATGAACCCATTGCTTGCAACTGAATAAGCTGAGCTCTTAAACTGCACTCTTCAACCTAAAAAAACACAGTAAGCAATCGTTGTAAGTGTACACATTCAAGTGAATAAAATTCCAAAGCACATATAAAAATGGTTTTGAGTGGTGCATTTTCATAATGGGGGAAGGCCAAACCTGAAATGTATTGGTTTTATATAACAAATCTCCACATTCTTCAATAACAGCTCTTTCTCCTATTGCCACTCTAGCCAATTCTGAAACTGAACTTTCCATTTCCTCAGCCTGCATTGAAAGGACCAAATTGCATCAATGTTTGTCACTTTTCTGTGAGGTGCTTTGCATGTTTTGAAAATCAACCTTTACCTTTGGCATAAAGCTTTGAACATTGGAAACTATCATTTCCATCATTTTTATTGCTGAAGTCATTGCTTCCCCTACCTCTCTTGTATCTACCTGCAAATAAACATATAATAAGAAACTGAAATTGCTTCATTTGAATAAAATGATGAACATACAAAAATGGGGAAAAAAAGGGTGGAAATATGTACCTTAACATTCCCATTGATTGGCAGTCTAAGAGAAATGTTCAACAAAGATTGAATAGCTTCTGATAAAGAATTTAAGTAATCCCCTTGGATTGTAGACCATTCTTCTAGATATGGCATCTAAAAGGAGACCAAAAACAACATGTAAAACTTTGTGAGTAAATAACGTTTTAATTTCATAAAATGACGGTCAATAAAAGTATCATGGAGGCTTTTGTAGTAAGAGTTATATTACAATTTACCCTCACTACTCAAAAAATAGCAAATTATCTCCTATATATTAGATCAAAGAGCCAATCTGTCTCTTTTGTTAAAAATTTCATCCATTAGTACGGTAAAAAGCTGGTGTTGCTAACACGTGGCGTATCCACGTATACCGCATGTTAATGCACAGATATCGGTGTTTAATAGTAAAAATGAATAAAATTTTTAATAGAAGACCAATTTTCTCTTTGATCTAATGTACAAAGAGTAATTAGTCTACTTTTTAAATAAATGGGGCAAAAGGAAATCCAACATCCAATACTTTTACCGATGTGGTTTTATGGAATTTGATGCATTACTAACATCTGCAATTAAGGATAATGACACATAGAAGTACGGTAACTTAAGATGCACGGAAAGCATTAACATCTATTGTCAAATAATTACACTACATGTAAATGCTCTTAAGGCCTATGTTGCACCACCTCTTTATGTTTGAGAATGGTTATGGAGATATGATCTTCCAAGAATCCACCAAATACCCGAGTCCAAATAACACAAGACAATGCGAACCGATTAAAGGGAGTATAGGGAGTATGGGAACATGAACTATCTATGATAAAAAATCAAGCTAAACCAAAGCAGTAATGCAAAGTTTTAAGGACCAAGAAGGAATGTGTATATACCACAGGTGCATGAATGCAAATAAGATCAACACAAATTTGACCAAATTTACAAACTTACATGAGATTCTAGAATATTTGATAAGGTTTTCATCCTTTGTAGTAGTTGAAGCTCCATGCGTTTCCTTCTCACACAATCATACAATTCTGATATCTTCACCTCAAGAGAATAAAGTATTCTCTAACAAAAGTGGATCAAATCATCATAAAGAAACAGTGAGATGCTTGATTATATCATAAACAAGTTCCTACATGAACTAAAACATACGCGTATGAAACAAAAAAAAAAACTGAAGTATACCTATCAAAACCATTTCTTAAACAAACAAGAAGATACTATATGAAGTTTTGATGAGTTGACTAAGGTGAAAGTATTATGGAGGCCTTTGTAGTCGGATTACATTTTTCTCCATTTACTAAAAAAAAGAGTACATTAGTCCTCCATCCATTTTTACATGGACTAATTTGCTTATTTTTTCTTTTAAGTAAAAAGGGTAAAATGTAATCTGATTTTTTGTATAAGGGCCTCCACGGTGCTTTTACTATTAACTAATGAACATTTCACACTAATGAATTGACGTAACATAATAAGATGCATATGTTAATAAAAGAAAGAACATTAAGAGCATAAGGGCTAACCTCAGTTTCTCTTTTCTGAATTTGAGTAGAGTTTTCTGCCTTGGCATTAGCAAATCTCCATTGTAAATAACAATTGTAAAGCAATTTCAAGGAATGTAAATCCTCTTGATGACGAGAAATTTTCTTTGATCCCCTTATTGTATCAGTCCCATGCTTTGTATGAGAAGGGACTGGTGGTAGTGAAAATGGAGTCACCTTAGCAGATTTCCCCTTCATTAGTCCATTAGGAAGATGAAACAGAGAAGGATCGGAACTTAATAGTGGCGAATTCAAAGAGCGGGAGAGTTTCAATGACGGCTCGGCACCGTCGCCGTTGTTATCCGCCTCAGGCAATGAGGTGCCTAAATCTATAAGGGACAGAGCAGTACGGCCAGACTCATTGACAGAGGGTTCTTGAGAAGAAGATGAAGAAGCATTAGGTTTCGATGATAAACCGATCCCACTTGATTGCAACAACTTGGCGGCCGCCGATGCCTTTGCCGTCGCCGGAACGTTGGCTGTCCGGTGGTTTAATCTTATTGTTGATGATGGTAATGATGAAGTTCTTTCAATAGTAGGCGTATCTGGCCTTAAAGGCGTATTATTTGCTGTGCTTCTCCCAAATAATTTGCTGGTATCGCTATAAGTTCTTGAATGGCGATGCTTCTTTTGAACAGTAGTTATATTTATGAACGGCGATTCAAGAGAGGCTCGTGGAGTATCACAAGGGGCAACGGCGGGGATGTTCTCGTCAACCTCCGGTTCCGATTGCCGTCTCTGCCGCTGCAAATGGTGTTGCTTATGAAGTGGAGATCTCGAATGGTCGCCGGAAGAATGGGAGGATGATACCGGAGACATGAACCTGGAACTGACTTCTCTTACCCTCGGCCGCCGCTGAGGAGGGTGGGGAACGGCAGGCGGGGGTAGCGCCGCCGCAACTTCTTCCGTTTCAACCTGCATTGAAAGGATCTATTGAAATTAGATCGATCTCTGTGTGCTAATTAAAAATTTCCGATCACTAAACCAAAAATGATAATTGAGTGAAAAAAGATAATACTATTTTCATATTTTGGTTAGAAGAAAAAATAGCCGTTGGAGCAACGTTCGAGTTTTCAAAAGTGAATCACGTGATCCGATGGGCACGTGATTTCTAGCACATTCACGGGTCTTATTATCACTGCTGGCCCAGCCCACGTAAAAAAATCCTATTAGACCTGTTAATTGGGCTCATATTGGTTTTGGGTCGGATTAAGGTGAATATACTTAAGAGGTCCTTTTATTATAAGTATCTAATCAAATTAGTTCTTTTACTATTAAATAGATAAATTTAGTCTCTGTATTATTAAAAAGAATTAAATAATGTCAAATTGGAATAGAGTTACAATTTACTATTTAAAAAATATATCATTTACTATTTAACAGAGTTAATATTTTTGAAGTTTTTATGGTTTTATAAATGAAATCTTTTGTTTAGAATTAATTTGTAAATTAAAAAATAAATTTAAAGACAATTTGTATACAACAAGTGTTAACTCTGTTACAATTTAAACTTATTTAATTTTTTTAATAGTATAGAGGCTGAATTAATTCATTTAATAGTAGAATGATTAATTTAATCTAGTGCTATAATCTTATTAGCTTTGGTAACCCCAAACCATGTATAAATATCAATTATTGTCTTCTCCTATTACTACACATCTTTTGTTTTGTTTTTACGGATTAAATCATTATTTAAGGCATGAGCTTGACAACAACTCACATTAGGGCTTGAAAATTTTTATTCAAGTTAATCCTCAGACTTGATAGTTATTCTCATATCAAGGCTTGAAATAGGCAATTGTTTCTACGTTGTGGCTTGAATTTTTTTTTTGTTTAAATTAGTCTCTAAACTTAATAATTGTTCCCATATTATAGCTTGAACTTATAATTGTTCTTACACCGAGACTTAAGCTTCATGTTTTTAAGAAAATATCATGGGCTTAACTTAGATAAAAAAAAAATTAAACATGTGAACAATTATAAAATCTAAAAATTAGCTTTAATTTTAAAAAAATTAAACTCTAATATAAAAACAATTCTCAAAAAAATTAAAAGTTAAAAAGCTCCTATGTCCCTAACTTATAACCCAACATCCTTGGCACAGTCCAAACTCTCAAACCTCCGATCTAAAACGTAGACAGTGATTACTTCTAGAATAATAAAAAATACATTGTCCAACCCGTAATGAAATTATAAAAATAAATAAAAAGGTTAAAAGATAAATTATTGTCCAAACCAACTTTTGCCTCCTCACTTTCCTTCCTTTGAAACATGAAAAGACATTTTTGTACGGCCGAATGCTGAAAATCACTATGCGACCATTTTTCCAAAGCTAGAAAGGAGCTTAAAAAAAATTTTGGCTTAATTGGAGATTTGGCCCTTAAAGTACACCTGTTTTTCTATTTTGGTACCTATATTTTTTTACCAATTTGATAGCTAAAGTTTGTCTCCATTATATTTTTAGTCTATTTTTGACTGATGTTAAAAATATTTTTATAGCCAATCACAAAGTGTTACATGATGTCTTTATGTAGAAAAAATAAATATTTTTTTATTAAATGTATATACACACTAAAAATATATAAAAAATAAAATAAATATATAAAAATAAAAAATGTATTTGTAAAATATAAAAAAACATATAAATTGTAAAAAAAGTAAAAAATAAAATTTGCAAAAGAAATACAAAAGGAAATTAATAATATTATTAAAAAAAGTGTAAAATTATAAAAAAAAGTTTAAACATAATTTTTATAAAATATATATTTCTAAATTTCTAAAAAGATATTTAAATTTCAAGTTTTTTGCAATTACTTGAAATTTATATATATATATATATATATTAATTTTTATATATTTGTTTGACTTTTTAAATTATATATTTTAGAATCTTATAAAAAATTTATGTTTAAACTTTTTAAATTTTATATATTATATATGTTTTTTTAGTTTTAATCAATATAATATATAATACTAAAAAATAAAAAAAAGGACACGTGGTGTGTTCTAATAATGCTACATGACTGACTAACATCGTTCAACGCTCAGTCAACACCAATTGACTATCGGTCAAAGTCAATATTTTTTTAATATTTTAATATTTAATATTATAATTATCTTTAATTGCCACATGGCCAAACATTCCATGTAGTGCTTTTTCGTTACCTAAAACTGCTTAATAGCTTTTTTAAATGTTGGTTACAAAATAAATCAAAAATAGAGGAAATTGATACTTTAAGTATTAAATTGAAACAAGAAAAAATTTAAATACCAAAATAAAAAATGAGTATACTTCAGAGGCTAAATTATGAATTCAGCCAAAATAACTCAATGGATGGTGAGCTAACAAATACACAATAATTTATCTCTTATATAATTTTTTTTTTACACAATCAAACATTTTTTACACTCGTTTTATGAGTTAATCATTGTGAGGTTTTTTATTATCTTTCTCAATAATATCATAATCTAATATTTAAATACGAGTTTTACAATTGAGAGTATTTCTATATACTTTTATTTCTCATTTCATACGTACACTTTTCATTTGGTTAAAATATACTCTCAGCTTATACATTATTCGTATATTTGTAAGTTAGTCGAGTTTTTTTTTTAAGAATTTTTTTAATTTAAAAATATAAGTTCAATTATTAAAACCGTTTAAATTTAAATCTGTTACAACGTTATATTTCTTTGCTACAGTTGTTCTAAAATTTTAAATTTATTATTAATAAATGTTTGAATAATTACAAAGTAGAATAAAATCAAGACAATATAAAATTAATCTATGGCGATGGTAATAGTGACTCTTGAAGTTAAGTATTCAAAGTCCTAATGTCTCGACTTTGCCAACAATACTAAAGTTTCATTTGCCCGTGATATAATTTTTATGAAAAAATAAAACATAAATTAGAAAAATGAAAAAGAAATTCACTATTAAAGTTATTATGAAGGAAATTAAAACTCTTAATTAATAATATAAAACAAAGCCAGCTTTACGTTCCTCAATTCATGCATATATAAAAAATACCCCAAAATTTCAAACAACCACATAATCAAATATTACGAAATCGGGGCTAAATTGAACCTAATCATTAAATTCATGTATGAAAGAGTGAAAAAATGTAAGTACCAAAATGAATACAATTGACAAGTGTAGGGGTCAAAAATTATATTAACTCTTGCATGATTGTATCCAATTCACACAATGAATGTCATCATCTTCTGTCGTTTCTCTCATTAAAGTAAAGCAAAATCCGAGAAGAAAAAAAAAAAAAAACGCTCTTCCTTCTCCAATCCAAAATTTCCAGAGAAAATTTCACCTTTTCTGTCAATCCCCAACCCTCAAAAACCTCCCAAATGCCAAATTCCATCAAATAACCCTAAACAATCAAACACCCAAAATCCCTTTCCCTTCATAAATCCTAAATGTCAGGTCCATCACTCATGGATTCCTTATTTCAACGCACTTTAGAAGACCTAATCAAAGGTCTAAGACAACAACTGATCGGCGAACAAGCTTTTATTTCCAAAGCCCTCGAAGAAATCCGCAAAGAAATCAAATCTACTGACCTCTCTACCAAATCCACAGCTCTTCTCAAACTATGTTACCTCTCCAATCTTCACTTCCACGACATGTCTTTCGCTGCTTTCCATGCCTTAGAAGTCCTTTCTTCCCCTCGTTTTTCCCATAAAAAGATAGCTTACCATGCAATCTCACTTTCATTCCATGATTCAACCCCTGTTCTTCTCCTTATAACGAATCATTTGCGCAAAGATCTCACCAGTACTAATGAGTTTGAAGTAAGTTTATCTCTTCAATGCTTGTCTAGAATCGCTAATGTTGATTTGGCTAGAGATTTGACCCCTGAAGTTTTCACTTTGTTGTCTAGTAATAAGCTTTATGTTCGTAAAAGGGCTGTGGCTGTTGTTTTAAGGGTTTTTGAGAAATACCCAGATTCTGTTAGGGTTTGTTTTAAACGTTTAGTTGAGAATTTAGAGAATTACGATCCTCAGATTTTGTCTGCTGTTGTTGGGGTTTTTTCCGAACTCGCTTGTAAAGATCCCAGATCGTATCTTCCTTTAGCACCTGAGTTTTATAAGATTTTAGTTGATTCGAAAAGTAATTGGATCTCGATTAAGGTGTTGAAGATTTTCGCTAAATTAGCTCCTCTTGAACCGAGGTTAGCAAATCGGGTGGTTGAACCGATTTGTGATCTTATGAGGAAAACCGGGGCAAAGTCGTTATTGTTTGAGTGTGTTAGGACTGTGGTTACTAGTTTTAGTGAGTATGAATCTGCTGTGAGGCTTGCGGTTGGGAAGATTCGGGAGTTTTTGGTGGATGAGGATCCAAATCTTAAGTATCTCGGATTGCAGGCGCTTTCGATTGTAGCCTCAAAGCATTTATGGGTGGTTTCGGAGAATAAGGAAGTTGTAATCAAGTCATTGAGTGATCCGGATCCTAATATAAAGATTGAGTCGTTGCGTCTTGTGATGGCAATGGTATCTGAACATAATGTGGCTGAAATTTCAAAGGTTTTGGTCAATTATGCACTTAAATCGGATCCCCTGTTTTGTAATGAGATACTTGGTTCTATTCTATCAACTTGTTCTAGGAATGTTTATGAGATTATTGTTGACTTTGATTGGTATGTATCACTTCTTGGTGAGATGTCAAGAATCCCGCATTGTCAGATGGGAGAAGAAATTGAAAACCAGTTAATTGATATTGGTTTGAGGGTCAAGGATGTTAGGCCGGAACTTGTTCGTGTTGCTCGTGATTTGCTGATTGATCCTGCTTTACTCGGAAACTCTTTCTTGCATAGGGTATTATCTGCTGCTGCTTGGGTATCCGGAGAATATGTTGAGTTCTCAAGGAACACGTTAGAACTTATGGAAGCATTATTACAGCCTCGTACTAGTTTGTTGCCACCGTCTATAATGGCAATTTACATTCAGTCTGCGTTTAAAGTGTTAGTTTTTTGCCTACATACTTGCTTTGTGCGAGGGGGAAGTACTGCTGGAGTTTCAGCATCTGCGTCGTATGAATCGTTTGATGATCTGTCCGTTGAAAATGGCGCGGATTCAACTGTTGCACATGGTCAGACATGTACATCAGCTCCTATCACCAATGAATCCATTGTTAACCTATTGAAACTGGTTGAATTAGCTTTGAGCCCTCTATTGGGAAGCCATGATGTGGAAGTACAAGAGAGAGCACGGAATTTGCTTGGCTTTGTTGATTTGATAAAATTAGAAGCACTGAATTCTTCGGGACAAGAGGAAAATGATTCAGAACGGAAAGGAGTGGAAGCTACCAAAATCATCAGACTGGTGCACGATGCCTTTTCCAAGGAGCTTGGTCCTGTCTCTTTAAGTGCCCAAGGTAAAGTTCCTGTACCAGATGGGTTAACGCTTAACGAGAACCTTGGTGATTTGGAAACGATATGCGGTGATATTGAACTACCTACATTGAACACATTTTCTTTTGGATATCCTTCTGAGGAGATGGATGTGTCGTCTTTCTCCAACCTTCAGATTAAAGAAGACTCGGGACAATCAAATGAGTCCACTGCTTTGTTAGCGGAGCACCGTAAGCGCCATGGGTTGTATTACCTTCCTTCGGGGAAAAGTGAAGTAATTTCAAATGACTATCCACCTGCCAATGACCCCGCATTACAGGGTGATAACAATGATAATGCCAGTGATCTTGTTAAACTCACGGCAGAATCACTTGTTCCGAAGAGAAAACCAAACCATAGCAAGCCTAGGCCTGTGGTAGTGAAATTGGATGAAGCGGATGAGAAACCTGTTGCAGTAAAGCAGCCGGAGTCTAGAGATGATTCACTCTCGGGTGCTGTTCGTGACATTCTTTTCGGTGGTGAAGATATTCTACCCACTTCATCTCGAAGCAACCTTCCTAATAGCAATAGAAAAGGGAAGGAAAAACAACACATGATTACTCAAGTTGAATCAAAAGAAAATGTAGTTGATGATGGAAATTCTAGTTCGAGAAGGAGAAAAGATCATAGCCATGGTAAAGAGAGAAGACATAGGAAGAAAAATGCTGAGGAAAGAAATGAGACCGATCGGAAAGAAAAAGAGAGTAGTAGTAATCACCCCAGAAGGCATAAATCTCGACAAAGAGCCGAGGAGCCTTTGAAAGTTCCTCCACAAACATCGGTGATTCCTGACTTCCTTTTATAGCATTAAACTTTTTTTCTTTATCCGCCCATTGGAAACTGCTTGAGAGAAATTGGCTGATGATATATCCCGTGTTCTGCCTTCTTGCGCTCTTCGGGTCAGTTCTTCTGTAAATTTATACTTTGTTTTTTTGTTTTTATATTTGGGGTTTGTGGTTTATTGAAAATTTGAACACTGGGATTGTTTATGTTACTCATTTTGAAATTCAATTTTGAAACATTCTGGCCCCTTGATACTTAAAAATGGATATATATCTGTCAATGTACTCATGTTGGATGTGGAAATGATCAAGCATCATATAGACATTATTTAATTAACAAATTATGCTATATTCACCATATATATGTGTGTATATATTATCATCCGTATCTTCATGCTATGCATGTACTTGTCTTAGATGCGAAATCATAGCATCATTGTAAAACATTATTCCGTCAACAAATTGGGTTTGGTAACACAATCTGAAAAGGATTAGTAGAAAGTTGATGCTCGTATGTTGTGGGATACTGTTGAGGATTTAGTATTGTGGTGCTTTTGTTCTCCAATGGCTTGCCCTCGCATTAGATGCAAACTGGGTTCATCCTGCTGATTTTGCTGGTATGTTAGAATATGCTTGGAACAGTGGGGGAATCTATGTTTCCTGGATTCAACAGTGCACGTGGGATATGAATATTTGTCTCTATAAGTACCATGGAGGTTATTGTATTAGGAGTCGGATGAATTTTGCTTCCTCTGCTTAAAAAACGGACAAATTAGCTCTTGTATGTTAGATCAAAGAGTAAACGGGTTCTGTTAAAAAATTTATCTATTTCTACTGTTAAGAATTGGTCCCTGTATGTTAGCATGAGGTATACTTTTTATTAATCATGTCAATTTTTAACAATATATTTAGATATTTTTAGCAGAAAGAATCAATTTCTCTTTTAATTTAATGTATATAAACTAATTTACTTATTTTTTTCAGTTAATGGGGTAAAGTAAATGGGTAAAATATAATCTGACTCTTAATATGTAAGTGTAAAGGTGTACTTTTACTATATATGTCTAAATATATGCTTGGTTTTTTTTATTATTTAAATTATCCCCTGGATCTATGTTGACATCTTGACAAAGGGCCTAAAATACTTCAATTCAACTGATGGTGTTTGGCAAAACTTTTAAAAAAAAATTTGATAAAAAGATTTTTTCAATGAAATTGAGTAAATTAGAGTCTCTAAAAAAAATTGGAGCAACTTAATTCTTATTATTTTTGAAAGTGAGCGATTAAGGACAATTAATCACGGTGTTAACATTTTTTGTCAACTGTGCATATAATTTTGATTGGTATAATAAAAAATTTAGCTTTCAATTAATTGTGCATATAATTTTATTAATATAATAACAAATTTAGCTTTTAATGTTTATATATTTTGTCATTTTGGCCTTAATTCTAAAAACTTTAACAAATTTAATCTCAACATTTACACAAATATTGCATAAAAAATTTGTTAAATTAGGACAAATTGACAAAATGTGTAAACTTTTAAGAGTTAAATTTATTATTATATCAATTAAAATCATGTACAATTGATTAAAAATATTAATGTTGTGATTAATTGTCTTTAATTGCTCAAAATATTCTAACTTTTTAGAAAGGGATGAATTTACTCAATCAAGCAACATTGAAAATGTCTTCCTACAAAAAGAAATAAAAAATTAATTAGTTGGAATATGATAACTATTGGTATGCAAAAATAATATTTTTTTTTGAAATCCAAAATTTTCTTAACATTTATTTTCACAAACAATGGATGAAAATAATAAAGAAATGATAACATAAAATTATATTTATTTTAGTTTCTTAATTTCTTCCACTTAAAAAGAAAAGAAAAAACCGTGTTGTATTCCCAATCACTCACCCGAAATAAAGTATCATAAGATGCGTTATTTATACAAAAATCAAATGAAATTAATTAAAATTCGTATTTTATATATTTATATATATATATTTATACAGTTATATTTTTTTAAAAAAATACATGTATTTATATATTATATGCAAGAAAAATGAAATGATAAGTAAACTTGCATTTGACACATTGTATAATTTTATCATAGTTAGTTGATATCTTTTTATCGTAAAACTTTGGATTTTTTTAAAAATTGTACTAAAATTTTTAATATATTCGAGTTTCTTTATTTGAAGAAATTCGATTTCTAAAGAATACAACCTTAAGATCTCTACTACTATATCCCATATTGAAAACATGACCAAAGCTGATTTTAAGTAGGTAAAGTTTTATATTGATTATATTTTTGTTAAGCCAATACATGTCTAAAAGGGGTTTATTGTTTTATACATTATGTACAAGTTTAAAATCATTTATCTTGTTTGTACGAGGAATTCTATTTTATGAATAAGAACGAGGTTGCAACTTGACGAGTATGTTGAATTTAAATAACGGATTGTAACGTAGACGTACGAAGTTTTTGTCCATCTCTGTCTTTATCTTGTACTATTTAGTTAGTTAGTTAGTTAGTCTAGTGGCAATTGAATATGCATCTGAAAGGCAAAATTAACAAGTTATTACGAGACGCGATGGCTTTTTAACCCGACTTGTGGAGTTAAAATACTCCACTAATGTATTAAATAACAAGATTTATTTTATTATTTTATTACACTCTTATGTAAATTTGTCTTATTTGATTCTGTTTAATAGTACATGAACTGAATTAATTCATTTGATAATAGAATGATTAATTTAATCAGGTCCCTATAATAGAAGACCTCTCAGAGACATTCATCTATTCTAGATACGTTTGTAAAATTTTTTACGCCACCGAAAATATACAATATAATAATTTTTATAAAACAATATAATTTAGAGAACAAAGAGGTTAAAACTATTCAATATTTATTAACATGCAATTTGGAATTTAAATTAAAAAAATTGTAAATCAAATAAAATTATTTACTCAATCAAATTTTTTATTAATTTTTTAATTCGAACTAATGCATCATTTTATTCACAATTCAATTAATTTAACCTATTAATTTAACTTGATATCGAAATTAACGACCATGGAATTAACCCTAAAGAATAAAAAAACAAATGATTGACTCAAAGGTTAGTTGAGGTCAAAGTCATTGCATTATTTTATACATATATTTTAATTTACATAGGTTAGTACGTGGCTATTACACTGCTATTTCCTCTAACGTTCCAAGAACCTTCTTTTTTATTATTAATTTTTTAAAACTCTCCTGTATTTAAACTCCATTTTCGCCTTTACACCATTCTTAAACCCATTTCCTCTCATCTCTCTCTCCCCTTTTTGTTGGGTTTCAAATATCTGGGAACTAAGAAATACTCAGCTGAAAAAAATGGCGGCCAAACGGCTTCTTAGCAACTCATTTTCCGACCAAGCCGATGAGCCAAAGGAGAAACGGACGAGACCTACCCCTTCTTTTACTTCGTATGTTTTACTATTTTTTTTAATTTATTATATGATTTTTGTTACGACACAAAATACAAGGGCGACTTGTGATGGGGATTTCTACATCACATTTCTCACCATACAAGTGCAGAGAATCCTTATATTTGACGGTGAAAGTAAGAAGGGATGGCAACTATTTTGTTTGGTTGGTTAAATCGGTTTTTGTATAATTGAAGTGACTTTAGGTTGATGAATTTGGTTAGTTAATCAACTTTAGTTATTAGTCTTGAATAATATATATTTATTTTATATATTATAAATAACAATTTTTTAAAATAATTAAAAATATTAAATTAAATCATTTTTTCTGGTCAGATCAGAATAATTGACTGAAATAATCAATAAAATTGAAAGCTATTCAATTTTTTCGATTGAGTCAATCTTTTCGATTTAAAATGAAGTGAGTCTTTACTTCATCATAGTTTTGATCTTAGACTTGGTTTAAGTTATATAAGACTTTTAGAAATTGAGATAATTAAATGAGATTATATTTGATGTGATAATTATTTTTAATGGGCTTACAACGTTACTTGTCATATTCATATCGTGTATTATCTCCAAGGTCTTTGTAATGGCATGTATTGTATACCCATTTTGATTTAGAGATATTATAATTTTCGCATGATAATATTTAAATCTTTTTACATGGTTTTATATTATTTTAAGATGCAATTTTACATGTTTTTTTAGTTTTTAATTTAAAAATTGTTAATTAGAAATCTAATTATTTTCTTATCTCTAATTGTTTAACAGTGTGATTGGGGAAGCTGTTATGGATAAGTGCCTGAGTACAGCTCTGGAACCAATCCTTCGAAGAGTGGTATATTTATGTACTTTTCATTACATCAAACAAATATATTGGGGGAAAAAAAAGCATTTTTTAAAGGATAAAAATTAAATCAATATACATTATTAAAGACACGCGTGTTGGTTCAATTTTGATTTTCAAGTTTTTTTTTTAGATTTATTGATTTCATGTATTTCTAAATTTATTTAAATAGAATGATTTTTAAAAGTTTTGAAAGTTAAATCGTCGTATAATTTAAAATTTAATAGAAATAATTAATTTATTCTTTAATCAAAGCTTAAAAATCTTTATGATATTGATACCAAACACATTTGCAGGTACACGAAGAAGTGGAGCGTAGTCTTCGAGCTCGAATCCGTTCTTTCAGCAGGTCACCATCGCTTCGAATCCAAGCACCGCAACCGTCAACTCTCGAGCTCATTTTCCCTAAAGCTCTTACCGTACCGATCTTTACCGGCGGCAAGATCGTGGATGAAGAGAGCAATCAACTTCGAGTAATGCTCGTTGATACAAGGGGAAACCCAACGGTTCCGGTTCTTTTTCCGAGCCCATTTAAAGTAGATATCGTGGTCCTCGACGGGGATTTTCCGTCGGATGGTAAGAATTGGAGCAACGAAGAGTTCGATCGGTACATCGTGAAGGAAAGAACCGGCAAACGTCCCTTGCTCGCCGGTGAATTGGTTGTCACGATGAGGGACGGAGTCGGTTTGATCGAAAATATTGAATTTACGGATAATTCGAGCTGGATCCGGAGCCGGAAGTTCAGAATTGGCGCGAAAGTTGCGGGAGGGTGCTGCCAAGGTGTACGGATTCAAGAAGCCATGACTGAAGCTTTTGTCGTGAAAGATCATCGTGGCGAATGTAAGTTTTCGTCGTTCTCCATATTTATACCGAAATTTTCTTTTCAAATTTCCATAATCTTCTCTTAATTAAGGTTCTAAAGAAGTTTAGTTAGTTCTATAAAACATGTGATTAAGATCTTGAAGTTGAGCTTAATTAGAATCAATCTTCATTCCATTAAACATCTCTAAATTAGTTTAAATTCTAAAATAATTTTAAATTCTAAATATTCTAATTGAGTTATTATAATGTTGTATTAATCAATTTCACATATTAATTTAATTTTATGACGTAGAGCATTTTTAAAATATATAAATTAAATTGTAAATATGTGTAGTTTTTTGTTTGTTCTCATAATATCAGATATATTTTCGAACTTAAATGATTAATTTAATCTTTTGCTTAGTCTAATTATTTGTTGTGTTTCTATATGTTTTTATTTTCATCTTTCAATTCAACAATTTCATGCATATAGATTGTATTCTTTGATGAATATATATTTCAATTACATGAAAAAATTTTATACAAAATAATTGTCTATATATTGAAGTATACAAGAAACATCATCCACCAACGTTAGGAGATGAAGTTTGGCGTCTAGAAAAGATTGGTAAAGATGGAGTATTCCATAAAAGGTTAGCCTATGACGGAGTCCACACAGTGCAAGATTTCTTGAAAATGTGGGTCGTCGACCATGCCAAGCTTAGAACAGTAAGTATTTTGCAAGCACTTGTCAAAATTTGTGTTTGCTTTTCTTTTATATATATATATATATATATATATAAATCATAAATATAACTCGATTCTTGGAACAGATTTTAGGCCCTGCAATGTCAGATAAAATGTGGAATGTGACAATCAAGCATGCTAAAACTTGTGTTATGGGGAACAAACATTATGTTTCTCGAGGACCTGATTACAAAGTCTTGTTGAATCCCATTTGCCAACTTGTGAATGCAGAGATTAATGGAAGCATATATACTACTCACAACCTCAGTGATATTAACAGAGTGAGTGTTAGTAATTGGCTTTATTCGTAAATTAATCACTGAATTATAACTCGATTTTTATATTGGTCTTTAACTTTCTTCTTTTTTTGTCAAAAGTATATGATGTCCGATAAGACTACATCACGCGTCGTTTTCTTATTGATTGATATTGTTTTTCTTGAGTAAACAGAAGAAAATGATAGTTTAGATATTACTTTAAGGAAAAAAAATTTAAGGACCAAACTGAATATTGGCTATAATTTAGGAGCCAATTTATTTATTTGTTTTGGGTCCTAATGGCATTTGAAATTACAGGCATATCTTGAGAATTTGGTGAGAAAAGCATATGCAAATTGGCGTTCCTTGGAAGAGATAGAAGGAATTTCCGATGAAATTGGCCTTCTCACACTAGGTAATTCATTTTCCATGGAATTTTCGTAACATTAAAATTGAGTTTTTTTGGGTCGGATTAAATGCAAAATTGGCCATTAAATTATGTCATTTTTCCCATTTAAGTACCTAAAGTTTTTATTTATTAAAAATAATACTTAAACTATCAATTTATCTCATTTAACCCCAGATCACGATACCAACCAATAAGAACGTGATATATGGCATGTTTTTATTGGATGTCATATATTTTGTTTTGGATAAAATGAGACAAAATTGATAGATTAGATGCCACTTTTAACCAAAAAATTAGATACCTAAATAAAAAATAATTTAATTGAAGGACCAATTTTATAAATAAGCATTTTTTAGCAGTGATTTATAAAAAAATGTTACACAGGCGATCATCCCAATCATCAACAACCCATGGTGGGATCATCTCAATACAAAGGGCATATGACGGATCGTTTGGCCGAGGGATATATACCAAACGAAATGCAAGCAAATTGGGAAATAAGTCCGATTTAGGTTGAACATGTTGCCATCGAACTCGGATGATGATTTGACATCTCCGAAATCTTTTATTACATGGGGTTAACTTGTGAAAACTGTTATCAACAGAAGTTGGTTACACAATATATTGTTAGAAAGAAGAGGAAGGATTGTATAAAACAGTGACGCCACGTCATCAGTATCCTTTTCTAATAGTTTTATGCCACATCAGTATTCTTATCCTGAATTTCAGGATTTTAATTTGGATTCGATTTTTTTCAGGATAAATATGCTGAAATTCAGGATGAAAATGCTGATGTGGCATAAAATTATTGGAAAGGGATACAGATGACATGGCGTCACTGTTTCATACAATCTTTTTCCTAGAAAGAATAGACATAGGCAGTAAAATAGATATAAAAAGTAGTGTAAAAAAGTGAAAACTGTTGAAGCATTTACCTTGTTTTATTGAACGAGAAGCATTTACTATCAGAGTTGTAAATGAATTGAGCTTGAACAAATAAATTTTTGTTCATCTTCGTTTGTTTCTTTTTAAGCTTGTTCGTCTTTAGTTTGTGTTCATTAAGAATTTTAAATTTTTTGTTCATGTTCGTTTGTTTAATGTTCACGAACATGTTTATTTAACTTAATCGAACATGTTCACGAACATTAAACGAACATGTTTATGAACAAAGCTAATGAATAATAAACAAACAATAAAGACATACACGCATATATTATTTTAATATTTTTATGAGAAAATATTATTATTAAATAAACAAGTCATAAGCGAGCCTATAAACAAGCTTATTCGTGAACATAGACGGACCGAACGCATCTCTGTTCGTATTCGTTTGTTTATTAAATGAACATAAAATTTTTGTTCATACTCGTTTATTTAGCTTAATAAATGAACATAAATGAACGTTATACGAACAGTTCACTAATAGTTCATTGAACGTTTTATTTATTTACACTCCTATTTACTATTACATGTAGGAACATATACAAGTTGCATATGTAATTTACTGTTTTTTATTTTTATTTTTCTTCCCCTACTTTCCAATGCTATCTTGTCACTTGAATTAGAACAAATCAGAAAATAGTTGGAATATCGATTCGAAGAATGGTATTAAATTGGTTAGATTGAGAATTAGTACGAATCAATTTATTTGGCTAAAAAATCAATTGAATCATTTTTTTAATTTTTTAAATAATTTTTTAATTGAATCGGTTGAATTAATCGAATTAATTTGATCGACAAATTGATAGTCTAACCGATTCCACCACCAATTTAATTTTAAAAAACATTCCTTGTAGTTGATGCTCCTTCTAATTAAATAATCAATATTCCACAAAGTGAAGAAGAAATGTTGAGGTATTTTTTTTAGAGAGAGCTTTTCAATATAAATATAGTAAAATTATAAGTACATACCGAAGTAATTATAAAATAGATAAATGTAAAGGAAAGGTTAAAATTTTTTTTGGGAGCTGTGATTATGTTATATATATATATATATATTGGAACTAAAATACAATATATTGATTTATATTTTCATAATTTTTAGAAGGATTAAATCAAAATTTTATTATTTTTGAGGTTAAACTATAAATTTACTATATATTAACTTATAAATTTATAGGTTTTTTAGGGAGCCTAAAACATAATTTTCCAATTTTTAAGGGTTATAGTCATTGCCTATCCTTTCCTTCGTCCTTGCATAAATGGACAAATAAACAAATAAGGGTTAAACGAAGGTGTTCAAAATGGTTAAACATCAAACATATTTTCAGAAGTGCTCAAATAAAAACTTTTTAAATGTTGTATATTATGTTTTAAATTATGCTTTTATTATTTTTCTTTTCAAATAGCAACTGATCTACCGTGTGTTTTATTTTAAACATACCAATATTCACCTAATTTTATATTATAAATCGACTTAAAGTGCATGAAAAAAAATCTTATCTAAGCGTCTTTAAAAATGTTTGATGCATGAAAAAAATCTTATCTGAGCGTCTTTAAAAATGTTTGATCCTTATATGACCAAATTTTAAAGGTTTGGCTCAAATTTGACTGTAGAGAGCATTTCATAAATATAATTTTGAAATCTTGGAGGGCCCGTCTAGCAAAATTACCACCTTTATTTTTGTTCTTTTGTGTTGGGCAAAGTCCCAAGTAAATCAATCATTAAATTAATTAATACAAAATTAAAAAGCCGTTATTAAAAACTTGAAAGCCGGTCCCGCTTCTAACCCAACGATAAATAAAGCGAACCATATCATCGATAACTCGGCGCGAAATGAGAAATATAAAGAAATAATGACGAGAAAATGAACTAGCCGTTAGGGACCCTAAATTTCAAATCTCTTTCTTCAATGGCTTTTCAATTTTTTCCCCATTAAAGACAAAGCTTCGAATTTTTTTTTTCTCTAAATCCAATAACTCCCTCTCTCTTTCTTTCTCTTTGTACGCTCCTCTACTGTTTAGAAGTCTTGATCCAGAAACTTGAGTAAGTTTTTAAATTTTTGTTTTAAAATTTTTATTTTTAAATTTTTTCTGGTTTTTGATTTGGTAATTTTTGAGCTGAAAATGGAAAATAATTGAACTTTTCTTTCAAGAAACTGGATTAAGTTGAAGATTATAGGGGGAAAAAGGCTTCGTTTTTTTCAGATAATTGGAAAGTTTCTTTTGGTACAACGATGAATAGACCATAACTTGGGTCCAATTAGAAAGTTTCCTTTGATGCTATGCAATGTATGATTTGCTCAGATGATTTTTTTTAAATATTTATTTTTATCATTCTTGTAACTGAAGAAATTTGAATTTACCTTTGATTTACTTAATTTTGTTTCTAATTTAGTACAAGTAATGAAGGATTTTACATAAAGGATGAAGGATTTGGGATATTTCAAAGCGAAACTTCTTTTTTCAGCTTTCATTCACTAAATCTTTTAGGGATTTATAGATTTATATATGTTTAAATTTGTTTTCAGTTTTATCCATAATTTGCCAAGTGTTCTTAGATTGCAAATTGGCTAACGATTTGTTTATATTTTTGCTGATTGTTTCCATTTCCAGTTCATATTTAAGCATTTCTTTTGGTAGGTTTTCAAATTTCAAAAGACAAAAAGGAAGTAAAAGAAAAAGATGACAGTCAAAACACCAGGCACCCCAAGCAATAAGATAGATAAGACACCAGTAACAACCCCTGGAGGTCTAAAATCAAAGGAAGAGAAGATTGTAGTTACTGTAAGGTTAAGGCCATTAAGTAAAAGGGAGCAACTAGCCAAAGATCAAGTAGTATGGGATTGTGTTGATGACCACACCATTGTTCCTAAGCATCCTTCTCAAGAACGCACTGCTCAGCCATCTTCTTTCACATTTGGTAACTCTTTAACTACATGTTATTTATATAGTTGGTTTAAGTTTTCATTGGAATTTGGTGTTTGAGGTTCTTCTTTCTTTCTTTTGTTTGCTCAGATAAAGTGTTTGGACCTTCATGCTTGAATGAAACGGTGTATGAAGGAGTGAAGAATGTTGCTTTGTCTGCTTTGGGAGGCATAAATGGTATTTTCATTGTATTATTATCTTTTCTACTGATTACTGTTTTTGTTCCCTTTATTGAACCACTTGATTCATGTAATTTTTTGAGCAGCTACTATATTTGCATATGGCCAAACCAGCAGTGGGAAGACATATACAATGAGAGGAATAACAGAGAAGGCTGTCAATGACATCTATCAGCATATAATGAATGTGAGACTGAGCTTCCCTTGAAGTTTAACTATTTTTTTCTTGTTGCACACAAGATGGCTGTGGATTTCTTACTTGTTCTGTTCTGTATTTGAAATGAAGACACCAGAGAGAGATTTTACCATTAAAATTTCTGGATTAGAAATTTATAATGAGAATGTTAGAGACCTGTTAAATTCCGAATCTGGCCGCAATCTCAAGCTTCTAGATGATCCGGAGGTAAATGGCCTTTAACTTCTTTTCATAGGAACAAAGCACTTATGCTTTCAATCCTCCTCCTTCTGTGGTTTACTATATTTTTGTCTGTTTAATCTATGCTTGCAGAAAGGTACTGTGGTTGAGAAGTTGGTGGAAGAAACAGCAAGCAACGATCAGCATCTAAGGCATCTAATTAGCATTTGTGAAGGTAAGTAATGAATCAATTGTTTCGAGTTAGCAGACCTTTTCCTTCTTTTAAATGCGAGTCTAATTGTTTTACCGGCATTTGTAGCTCAAAGACAAGTTGGAGAAACTGCCCTAAATGACTCTAGCTCACGGTCACACCAAATAATAAGGCTGGTATGAATGAGGATTTCTGTTGGTTTTGTTAACATACTCAATGCTGTATGGAAGCTAATTCATAAATTTATTTGGCCAACAATGTAGACAATTGAAAGTACTCTTCGTGAAAATTCTGATTGTGTGAGATCATTTGTTGCAAGCCTGGTAAGACTGTATCCCTTCTTCCTTAGCCAATAAAATGAATAAATATGAGCTGTACAATCCACACTTGCTTTACTATTTGCTATATATCTAGTCAAGGTTGAGGTTTTCTCAGCCTCACCAAAAAAGATGCATGAATTATTGTTGCTGATGACAATCTGTCGGGACCAACACTTGTAGAACTTTGTGGATCTAGCTGGAAGTGAAAGAGCTTCACAAACAAATGCCGATGGTGCAAGGCTCAGGGAAGGCTGTCATATTAACCTTAGTTTGATGACCCTGACAACTGTAATCAGAAAACTCAGGTAAGAATCTATCTTAAAATATTTCTTGTTCAGAATATTCACTGTATTTAGCATTTCATGTTAGACAATAATGAAATGAACTTCAAAACTAGACATATTTTAAGTTCTATTCTCGTTGTGTTCATGATTGACTGATCTTTCTTTGCAGTGTTGGAAAAAGAAGTGGTCATATACCATATAGAGATTCGAAGCTTACTCGAATATTGCAGCATTCACTAGGTGGAAATGCACGAACTGCCATCATATGTACTTTGAGTCCAGCACTAAGTCATTTTGAACAATCTCGTAATACTCTCTTCTTTGCTACCCGGGCAAAGGAAGTGACAAATAATGCACAAGTCAATATGGTACTTATCTTTTTTTCATTCATGCTTTACTAGATTGACAAGAATTTCCTAATGAATTGACATGAAACCTTTTTGGAAACTTTGCTAGGTTGTTTCAAATAAGCAATTAGTCAAACATCTGCAGAAAGAAGTAGCCAGGCTAGAAGCTGAGCTTCGCACCCCTGATCCATCTAGGGAGAAGGACTTGAAAATACAACAAGTAATAACTATTCAAAATCGGCTTCATCTTGAATCGATTTATTTCATACTGCAACTTGAAGCATAAGTAATCACATTTCTTGTGTTTGCTTTCTAGATGGAAATAGAGATTGAAGAGCTAAAGCGCCAAAGAGATCTCGCACAGTCTCAAGTCGATGAGCTACGTAGAAAACTTCAGGAAGATCAGCAGGTTCGGTCACTTTTCCTTCTTATCTCTCTTCCCCTTTGCATTCTATCTTTTTTCTGGATTCATTTCAACTTACTTGTATGTGTTTATTTATTCAGATTTCAAACCCAATTGAGTCACCAAGTCCATCTGTGAAGAAGTGTCTATCCTATTCCGATGTGTTGTCTCCAAAACTTGATGGAAAGGATCTAGGCCGTCATGATAAAACAAGAAAAACAATGTTGTTGAGGCAGTCTATGAGGCAATCATCAACTGCTCCTTTCGCACTTATGCATGAAATTCGTAAACTCGAACACCTCCAAGAGCAGCTAGGAGAAGAAGCAAATCGAGCTTTAGAAGTACTTCAGAAAGAGGTGGCTTGTCATAGACTAGGTAATCAAGATGCAGCTGAGACAATTGCCAAGCTTCAGGCAGAAATAAGGGAAATGCGTTCTGTCCGGTCAGACCCGAAAGAAATTGAAGTTGGAGCAGCTATAGCTCCTAACAAAAGTGTTAGTGCTAACCTTAAGGAAGAGATAACAAGACTTCATTCACAAGGTAGTACAATAGCTGACCTTGAGGAGCAATTAGAGAATGTTCAGAAGTCAATAGACAAATTAGTAATGTCTCTTCCAAGTAATCAAGAATCCAACTGTGAAGCTACCCCCAAAACAAAGAACCAGTCTAAAAAGAAGAAGCTGCTTCCTTTAACGTCAAGTCACGTTACAAACCGGCCGAATTTTATAAAATCTCCATGCGCTCCTCTGTCAACCTCTCGGCAAGTTGTGGAGCCTGAGAATGAAGAAAATAGACCTCCAGAGGATGATGACAATGTTTCCAAGGACACTATCATCGAGTTCGAGAAAGAAACACCTGTGAAGAGTGAAGACTGTGGAGATGTTACATCAAAGGAAGGCACTCCAGGATATAGACGTTCAAGTTCAGTCAACATGAAGAAAATGCAGAAAATGTTTCAAAATGCAGCTGAAGAGAATGTACGAAGCATACGAGCATACGTAACGGAATTGAAAGAACGTGTTGCTAAACTGCAATACCAGAAGCAGTTACTTGTTTGTCAGGTAACAAACACAAGGGCCTTTGCCGTTATGATAACTTCCATTTTTCTCCATTTATCTAGTTTTTGACTTGCTTCTTTTAGGTGCTTGAGCTAGAAGCAAATGAAGCAGCCGGATACAATATAGAGGACAATGAGAGTGAAATTGAACCTGAGGAACCCCAAGTTGCATGGCATGTAACCTTCAAAGAACAAAGGCGACAAATCATTGAATTATGGGATGTCTGCTATGTCTCCATCATCCACAGGACACAGTTTTATCTGTTATTCAAAGGAGACCCTGCCGACCAAATATACATGGAAGTGGAACTTAGGCGCTTAAATTGGCTACAGCAACATTTTGCAGAACTTGGAAACGCAAGCCCAGCAATAACAGGAGATGAACCCACAGTGTCATTATCATCAAGGTTCACTTTCATTCTCTCTTTCTCTCAACCACACAATAGCACACTTCGGTAAAAGTAACATGGAGGCCTACTAGAGTCAGATTGCATTTTGCATCTTCTACTAAAAAAATAAGCAAATTAATCCCTGTACTAGTTAAAAAAGTATATTGGTATTTTCTGTTAAAATTTTCATTTATTTGTACCGCTAAAAACTGGCATATCTGATGGAATAACCAGAGAGTGATATATGGCATGCCACGTCATGCTAACAACGTACATGAACCAGTTTATAAAGTACAAGAACTACTTTGCCCAATTTTTAAGCAGGGGGAGCAAAATGCACTCCCACTCAGAGTACAGGACCTTCATGGTACTTTTCCCACACACATCTCTTGCTGCATCTGATTGATTATATCTATTTTACTTTACTCACAGCATCAGGGCCTTGAAACGTGAAAGGGAATTCCTTGCAAAGAGATTGACCACACGTTTGACTTTCGATGAGAGAGACGCATTGTACATTAAATGGAATGTACCACTTGATGGAAAGCACAGGAGACTACAATTCATAAACAAGCTATGGACTGATCCTCATGATCCCAAACACATAGAGGAAAGTGCTCAGATAGTGGCAAAACTTGTAGGGTTTTGTGAAAGTGGTAAATTGTCAAAGGAGATGTTTGAGCTTAATTTTGCACTACCAGCTGATAAGAAGCCTTGGATGGTAGGGTGGGACCAAATCTCAAACCTTCTTAATCTATAAGACAAAAATCATCTTGTAAGTACTTTTCTCATTTCTGTATATGTAAATGAATTTTTGGAGTCCTTTCTCCAATGTTCTTTGTGACCATTTGATGAGCACATTGTCATTTGCCTGATTGTTTTGAGATATTCTTTGTATTCTTCATGTTTCAATAATAGAATTTGCTTCATTTTGATTGTCGAAACCATCCTCTTTTGGAAAAGAGACGAATCGAACTTGGAGTTTTGAAAATAAAAACGGGAGTCGCCACCGAAGTTTACTAAAACATTTTGGTTTACTAAAACATTGTTTTTTGGTCCGCGAAGTTTTGAGAAATCAAGTTCGGGAGTCGGTTACGTGCGAGGAAGGGTTAGCACTCTCGTCACGCCCAAAATTGGTACCAATTTGATCAATTAATGTCCTCATGTCGAAAGTTGAAAATTTCAAAGGAGTTTAAAAATCTGACCTTTTTTGGAAATATTTGTGTTTTCTTAAATTAAATCGAGATTTTCTCGTTTCGAAGAAATAAAATATCACATCCAATACTTTAGGACACGATAGTTTAAATCCTCGATCCTAAGATCATCTCATAGTTTTCCAAAGTGCAAATCAAGACTTTCTCGTTCCCAATGGATTAAAACATCACATCCAATGCTTTAGTGTAACACCCCTTACCCGTATTCAACGCCGGAATAGGATACGAGGCATTACCAGAATTACAAATTTATTTATCAAACATTTTATTTCATCTAGCATTTTTATATTTGAAATCAATCAAAATCAAACATATTGTCCCTTATAACATATTTATTTTTCTCATTTCATGACTTACTTGAATTTATTTCTCGTCTCAACATATTTAATTACCTTTTATTTACATATTACAGATAATCACATATTGACATGCCATGATAAATATCATTCTCTTGCCGTTTATTCATAAACATAATTTAGTTAATTCATTATATCAATATTTCACGTACTATCAACTTATAGTTCCTTATATCACATATTTAAAGTTACACGAACTTACCTGGCTAAATTTGCAGAAATACCAAGATTTAAGTGCATTTTGGTAATTTTCCATTTTCATCGATTTTTCAACCGATCTTAATCTAATTAATAATTTCATTCAATTTTGCAATTTTCAATAATAAAATAATCCATTCCATGTAAATTGGTCATCTCCAACATTTTTACAAAACTAATCATAAAGTTTTACTTTTATTCAATTTAGTCCCTGAGCCTAAAACATTACAAATTAGCCATGCTAGCTGAATATTCATACATATTTTCCTCCTCCTCCTCTCCATTCCACGTCCTTAATGTATATAACATGCTATAAGTAACATTGTCAATAATTTCATTAATTACTCATAAGTATATTCAAAACTGTCCATTTGAGTTATAGTCACTAAATTATTTATTTCCAGAGCTACAGAACTCCAAATGAAGAACCGTTAATTTTTCCTGAAACTAGACTCACATATCTTCTTACCATAAAATTTTCAGAATTTTTGATTTAGCCAATTAGTACAGTTTATTCTTTAAAGTCACCCCTGTTCTGCTGTCTGGCAGTTCCGACCCTTCTTCACTAAAAATTAATTATCTTTTTATATAGAATTCAGATGATGTTATAGTTTATTTCTTCTAAAACTAGACTAATTAAGGAATCTAACCATATAAATTATGTTTCCAAATTATTTTTATACAATTTTTGATGATTTTTCCAAGTCAGAACAGAGCATCTCGAAATTACTCTGAACCAGTCTGACCAAAATCTAAATATCTCAGAATACAGAATTCCTTTGCTTTCCTTGTTTCTTTCATATGAAAATAGACTCAATAAGCTTTAATTTCATATCTCATTCAGATTCTAATTCCATTTCTATGATTTTTAGTGATTTTTCAAAGTTAGTCTACTGCTGCTGTCCCAAAGCTGTTTAGTGCAAACTGTTTATTACCATTTTTCCCCTAAGCTTTCTATAAATGATAATTTCGTCCCTGCTCAATTAACTTCTCAATTGAGCTGATTTTTCTCAATAAACACTTTATTCTATCACTTTAAACTACTTTATAATCTTTGGAAATCAGAATTCCAATAATAGACTTTAATTCCAAACATTTTCACAATTTAATCCTTAAAATCAATTTCTAACTAGATATTTCATTAATTAAACCCCTAATTCACCAATTTGATCCACAAAACTCATGTTCAAAAATCTAAGAATTTTCAGAATTTCAATCTTAATTCAATAAAACTTTGTTCTAAAACTTATAAAACATCAAAATTAGAAGAAAAGGGCTAAATTGACTTACCAATTAAACATTCAAGCTTTAAATCATCAATTCCTCCTTTTTCTTTCTTTCCCTTTTTCTTCCCCTACTTTCGTCTTGTTCTCTGTTTCTTTTCTGTTTCCCTTCTCACCTTGCCTTCTTTTTTTGTTTTTGTTTCTATATATAATAATATATAATAATATAATATAATAATAATAATATACTTAAAAAAAATCTCAGATTTTCTTCACAATAACCGCCTCAATTAAACAAAATGGCTTAATTACCATTTTGGTCCTTTATACTTTCTTTAATCTATAATGAAACTTTTACACCTTTTTCAATTTAGTCTTTTTCATTTAATTACATATCCAAACGTTAAAATTTTCTAACGAAAGTTTAATAATAACTTAATGACATTCCATAAATATTTTAGAAATATTTATGGCTCACTTTATGAATTCGAGGTCTCAATACCTCGTTTTTGGCCCAATTTTTTTCTAATTAATTCTTTCAGTTCACAAAATTCACTAATTTTAAAATATTTCTAAAATCACACTTAACTTATAATTATCGATTAACAAAATTTTCTAACTTTTCGTCAAATTTAGTGATCTCGAATCACTGTTCCGACACTATTAAAATTGGGCTGTTACATTTAGGACACAACATTTTAAATCTTCGAACACAAGATCATCCCATAGTTTTTCGAATTGAAAATCAGGATCTTCTTGTTCCAAAAAAAATAAAATACCACGTCCAATACTTTAGGACACGATATTTTAAATTCTTGAATCCAAGATCATCTCAAAACTATCGATTTACATAAAATAACGCAAACGAAAATAATCATAAAAATATCGAAACAAAAACAAAGAAATAAAATAAAAATATTAAAAATAAAGCGAGAAATTTTAAAAACAAAACAATGTCAAAAATGATAGAATTAGTAAAAACGAGGATAATAAACATCATAATATGAATACTATTAATAATAATAATGCTAATAATAATAATAATAGTAATATAATGATAATAAAAAAAATAAAAGTGATACAAAATATATAAACATAATGATATAATAATAATAATAGTAATAGTAATTAGTATAGTAATAATAGTGAAGTAATAATAATACAAAGTATGTACAATATAATAATAGTAATAATAGTAATAATAATATACAAATATACAATATACTAATATAAATATAGTAACAATAATGATAATAAAGTTAGTATATACAAGTAATAATACGATAATAATAATAGTAATAATAATAGTAAAAAATATGTACAAGATAAATAATATAAATGTAGTAGTAGTAGTAATAATAATAATAATAATAATAATAATAATAATAATAATAATAATAATAACGGCATAATAATAATGCGTAAAAAATGAATTTAATCAAAATGATCAAAAATGGCTAAGATTGGAAAAAATCGAAATATTCGGGGCAAATTTGAAATAAAATAAAGAGGGGAGGGCTTATTCGAAATGCGAGTAGAAAGAGAGGGTCCAAAAAAGCAATTATTCCATTCTTTATGCACTGTGTTTTTGCACTGGACTTAATTGGAACAGAAGAAAATATATTGGGGCAAATTTGAAAATAACGAAAACTTGATTGGAAAGGTAAAAAATGCGGAAGGACCAAAAGGGCAATTAGCCCAATACATGAAAACGCGTGGATCCTTTGGCCGGGTCGGGTCGCGGACGCAGGTCCCAGGCCAAACGACGTCGTTTTGGTGTTTAAAGGCAATGACCAAAATGACGCCGTTTTGTAATATATATAAGTGGAAAATTAGGCTAAAATTTCATTTCTTAACAGATTTTTAAAAAGAATTTTAACTTTTTTTTGTTTTCTCTGCAGGAGCAGTGGCCAGAAAAGGTAAAATCTTGCCTTTTTTGTTTTTTTTTATTTTATCTTATATATATACGTATATATATTTTGCAATGAAAAAAAGAAAAAATAGCTCGAAATCGAAGAAGAGAGAATATACCTTCGAAGGTTTCAAAGTTTTTTTTTTTGTTTCTTCTCCCTGATTTCAAAAAAAAAAGATCCCCTTTTCTCTTTTTACATTCGGCTTTTATAGATCTAAAACATAAAATAAAATACAATATTTTTCCTTTTTTTATTGCTGCTGCATTGGCTTCCATTTTGCAGGGCATGGTGGCCGACAGAGGCGAGTGCACACGGAGGCTGCGGCGCTGGTGGAGAGCGGCACCTAGGGTTTCTAGAAACCCTAGGTTTTTCTTAAAAATTTTGACTCTATTGGGCCATTTGGGCCGTCTGTCATTGGGTTATTTGTTTATTTTTTGGGGTTTGGTTTATTTTGGGGCTCTGTTAGCCCGGGCAGAAATTGGTTGTTACATTGATGTCAATGAATGTTTCACAATGCTAAGCTATTTTTCCTTTTTGGCTTTGTTTTCTGGGTTATTTGCACCAGATGTCCCAAAATTATGGTCCGAATTTCAGATTGGTCCCTAAACTTTTCCCATTTCTGTATATGTAAATGAATTTTTGGAGTCCTTTCTCCAGTGGTCTTTGTGACCATTTGTTTTGAGCACACTGTCATTGCTGATTTGTTTTGAGATATGAGCACACTGTCATTGCTGATTTGTTTTGAGATATTCTTTGTATTCTTCATGTTTCAATAATGGAATTTGGTTCATTTTGAAGTAATGGTTTTTTCACAATGTTAAGCTGTTTTTCTTTTTTCGGCTTTGTTTTCTGGGTTATTTGCACTAGATGTCCCAAAATTTTGGAGTCTTTAAAATACTAATATCATATCAATTTGGTCCTTTCATCTACTATGGCATGCTTGGATTTAAGACACTTGGATCAAATCTTTAATATATGTATACCTATTGCATTGATAACTTAAATCAAAGATGTTAAAAAATACATGATATCATTATTCAAGTTGTCAATGTGATAGGCACAAACATGTTTAAAATTTTATGTATATATTGATCATATCCGAGCTAAAATTTAACATCCAAAGTGACAGTTAGATCAACAAAAAGATTTAATTGATACGATAACTGAACTTGTGAGCATTCAATTGAAATGTTTTGAAATATAATGACTAATTTAGAATTTATACCATAATTTGGATACATCAATGCAATTATCCATTTTTGGTCAGGTCCATTGCAACAACGAAAGGGTTCATTGATATACTTTGTCTAAAGTAATTTAAAGAAGAGAATTAATATACTTGTTTGGTTTGAATATTTACACTTGAGTTCTTTTTTTCAGATAAATATTTGAGTTTAGCTTGAATTTGGTACTTAAAACAATAGTATATGAGTCAATGAATATTTGACAGGTGTGTTTCAGCAAAAAAGAACATAGCTACTTAATTGGAGAAAAAAAAATTTCGATATCAAATTGAACATTAAAGTCAAACTCAAGTGCTTAATTGAGAAAAAAAAAACTCAAGTATCACATTTGAAAAATTAATGTACCAATATAAATATTGAAACCAAACTCATGTACCGAATTAAAACAAAAAGAAAGACTTAAATATTAAATTAAACATTAAAACCAACTCAAGTACCAAATAATATATTAACCCAAAAAAAAAAATCTAATAATCCAACACTGATTTCCATTAAATAAATTACTTCTTCAAGAACTAGTAGTACATGATATAGATCTCACACACACATTAAAAAAACAGTGAACACATTGGTGAAATATCACTTTAACCCCCAACATATTGTTTCCATCACAGACTAAACCATAATAGTTTTTTTTTTTTTCACTACAGACACCAAAACAAAGATATTATACCACAACACAACTTGAGTTTTTTCTTTTAGCATTTAGGGAAGGGAGTACCACAAGTGCTCGCAACTTTCCTTGCATTTGGGGTATTAATGAATTTCTTGAGATTAGGGTTCTTAAGATATTGGCAAAGGCAAGGCTTTTGCTCTTTGATCTTACTGCAACATAACTTTGATGGTGGGGATGATGATGTTATGGCACTCACACATGAGCTCAGCTGTGTTGGGCTACATGTTACAGCCATTGACACCTTTGCTTCGGCCAGTAGGAGGAGGACCACCACTGCTGCCGCTGAGAATGCCGCCGTATAGGATGCCTTCTTCATGATGATGATGCCCTTTGTTCTTGTGTTTTTTCACTCTCTATGTGTATATAGCTTTGATGTTTTTGCTATGGGAGGTATGGTGGGTGTCCTTTGTAATTTATAGGGTGGAGGGTGTTGTGTGAAAATGGAAATTTAAGATGGAAATTAGTGGCAAATTGCAATTTTCATGTAGCATTTAGAGAGAGAAAAGGGGGGGGGGATGTGAAATATACATTCAGTTTTGGCCCACTTATTTTTATGATTAAATCGGTGGGGTTTACTAAATGAAGAAAATGGCTAAATAAAATGAAGGTGTGAAATCTAAGCATGCAAGTGAAAACTACTTGACCTAATGATTTCAATTCACTTTATCTGACAAAAACAACCATCAAATGATTTCATGAATGTATAGCTATTCTATTTTTCTATTACCATTCCAATTTCACCGACAGTTTGGATACGACAATTTATGAGGACATTCATAGTCAAGTTTTCCACGATATGACACTGTATTTTAGCATAAGCTTTTTTTGGCATAGAGTCAAAAGTTAACAGATAAATTAGACAAGGATAGCCACCGAAATGAGGTTTTTCCCTTGTCTTGTTCGATAAGTATCCACGTGTTATATGCTAACATGTCCTGCGAAATTGGAGGAATTTAAAATTATTTTTATATAAAATATCGAGTTTAATTTACAGTAACATCATTAGAGGTGTAGAAAGTAACTACAATAAAATTTATTATTACATAAGATATTGAATTTCACAATAGAGACAATTCACACTATGAGAGGTGCAAAGAGCAGTTACAACAAAAGTGATTCACATTATAGGAGATGTGAAGAATCATTAAACTTATGTAGGATGGATAGTTAAGCAGATTAAGCATTAGGTCTCTTTTGTCATTTTACCTCAGTAATGAGGGATGAGGGATAAGGGATAGGGGTTGGGTGTGGGTGTGGGTGTGGGTGTGGGACGCAGCAGCGGAGTTCCCTCTATTTGAGTGCAATGATAGGGTGAAGTGTGTCAACTGGAGGCATTATAGGAATTGTGAAGGGATTAAACAAAGTGTTTGCTGGATATGATGGATTGAAAATGTCGTTAGGAACCTTTGTCAATATTTTGTTGATTGTGTGGGTCTATTGAGTGTGATGCTTAAGCAAGGCCATAAGGTCGAGCTCTCCTAGTGAAGCTATGGCGAAATTATGTATCGGTAATCTCTGTAATAATTAATTATTTCGATAACGGGAGTTTAAGTCGAACAATTATTGTTGTTGTGAAAAAGGATCAGATTTGAGAAATTAAAAAAAACATATCCATTTAATTATTATCAAAATTAACCATTTTAAAACACTATTAAAGCAATAATCAAAATATATCTAAATTTAAACCGAAATAAATTTAAAATTTAAAAGAGAAAAAAGTAACTATTTAAATTAAATTCAAATTAACTTTATTGGATTGATTGTGACACTGATTTATGTGTTTTCTTATTTTCTCTTTTTCACACCTCTATATATATGTTGTCAATGATAAACATAACTTTGAAACTTTATAAAATGGGGAAATAGGTGTTTTTATACCATTCTAAATTAAAATGCATTTCCCCAATCCCAAGCTTCAAATTAGGGTTTACAATTCGAAGCCAATTTCATATTAAATTCTTCAAATATAATTTATTATTCTCTTATCACTACAAAATTCACAATTAAATTTATTAAGTTTTACTAATAAAAAAAACTTTACCTTTCATTTACTCGAAATTCAATTTAATTATGGGACAACTCATCATGATTAAATTTTCGTACCCATTTTGATTGAAATATTATATATTTTTATATATTAGTGCCCCTATTAAGGGTATTGTAATTCTTTCCTTTTTGGTGATGTTTCATAATGTATTTTTGGTATACATTGTGGACTCACATGCCTTATTCATCATTAATTTGCATTTCCATTTGGTAGGAAAGAAAAAAGAAACTAAGGATATCATATTTGTTAATTTAATGATTAAATTTTACAATTATTTTTTTCTTATTCTAATTTGTAAGTTAAAATATGTATTTAAAATTTAATTATCGTGCTTTTCATATTAAAAAAATGTAAATTTAATTGTTAACCTCATTAAATTTTTTTATTGAATTCAGGTTTATTATGATGATTTTTTTTTGACAAATTTAATAAAAAATTTTAATAGTGTTAAATTCCAAAAAAAAAAAAGAAAGAAAGAAATTCTACATTCTAAAAATATGAAATTTACACAATCTTCGAGTATATGATCTTAACCTAATTTATATTAATCAGAAATCATGTTCTTATTGAACATTAAATTGTAACTTATTGATTGGACGTTCATCTTCCCTAAAAATAGTCTGGGTTCCATTTTCAATTGTACAAAAAAAGGAAAAAAATGATGCAATTATTATCATCTTTAACACATTGGTTACACTTACACAATGATAAAAGAAATCTTTGGATTTATATTTTACTAAAACAATATCAACATTTTAATTTAATTTAATTAAATAATTAAAAAATACAAATTAAACATGGTACGTGGTAGTCCTACTTTTTTGTCCACATTGTTTATAATTAGAGCCATTTTCTGGATTTGCTCTATAATTAAAGTTGATAAGATCATAATCACTTTTTTTTTATTTTAAAGTCCTTGTATTCTTTGTATATTTGTAATTTAGTTTATTTGTTTTTTTAGATTTCAAAATTCGGTTTCAATTATCATTAAAATTCTTCTATAAAATTCATTGATTTGATATTTTAAATTTTTTAGAAAAAATACTCACTTTAATAATCATGTAACAAAAGAAAAAATATAATGAACTTGAATTTAACAGAAGAATTTTAACAATTAAACTTATATTTTCAAACTAAAAAAGTAAAAGACTTAAATTTCTTGAAACAAAAATAGAAGGACTAAAATTTAAATATATAAAAAATACATGAACTTATAGTATACTTTAACCTTATTAAGTAACCTTATTAAGCTAGCATGTGAATTAAGGAGAGTTGTAATTAGTAAGCATGCTCTTAATTTATTAATTCCTTTTTGACAAAATATTATATCTTATGCCATTTTCAGAAAATTGATTATCTGATTGACACCGCTAATTTTTTATTCAGATCAATTCAGTCCAATCGTTTTATTTTAAAAAGAAAAATTAAAAAAAAAATCGTACTGATATTGGGTTTTAATGATGATATGTACATGCCACAACCAAGGCATGAATTCTAATGCTATGATTAACTCCTCATTGCAATTATTTACCGCAATTATTACTTTACTTTCTTGAATTTCCTTTTTTACTGCAAGTAAAAAGTTTTTAAGGGTCCATTAAATAATTTTATTAAACCTCTCTCAGTATTTTCTTATTTAATTAAATGTGGATTTATGTATAGTAAATAATTTATTCTAAAAAAAAAAGTAGTAAATAATTTATATTATTCAAGTTTTTACTGGTATCTGGTGGTTCAAAATTTTAACCCATTGAATATTATTAGAAGATCCTCTAAGTAATTTAATTTAATTTTAAAATAAAATAAAATAATTATTTTTTTAAGGATTTGAACTTAGGTGTATTGGAATTTTAGAATCTCAATTTACCGACACAAATAAACTCTAATTAACAAAAATTTATTTTTGTTTTTATTACTACTTAAATTTTTTATATTATTTTTATTTCTTTTACCCAAATAGTAAGTCTACCATAACTTGATAGATGAGCTTGTCAAAGTGTTGCATGGTTATAGACATGTGGACTATACATAATTTACATGTGACAAGAGTGAAAGTTAGAAAATTTTTTAGATGAGTCGAAATTAAATTATACATTTTGGTAAGAGTTAAAATACAATTTTATCATTATATTAATAAATAGTTTTATAATTTTTTAAAGGTCTAAATTAAAATTTTATTATTTTTAAGAATCAAATTAAAATTTTCGAGTGAACCGTAAAACCCGTATTTGGATATCAACAAGCTTATATAATTGGACTGCTTAAGCAAAATCTAATTTTAAAGTAAAAAGTTGGACTGCTTGAAATAATAGCATGGGCCTATAATTTCACTTTAAATCTTCACGCCTTCCATGGCATCTGTTGTTGTTTGCAATCATTATCTCACTTTTGGCAAACCCCAATCTTCATTTTCTTTTTCTTCCTTTTACACTTATTTTTTTCCACCTTCCCACCTATTATTACTTTTTTTAGTTTTTTCATAGTTATCAATATCAAGGTGGTCAATTCCATGGTGGTCAATATTTTTTAAATTAAATCAGTGGTAGAATAGATTAGGTGATGAATTTGTTAAAATAATTTTAAAAATTAAAAATAAAAAGTCATAATTTAATTAATTTTTAATCGGTTCAACTTACTTATATCGATTTTTAATCTAATCGATTCAAATCATTCTTTAAATTAGTATCTCAATCAGTTTGTTCCGATCCGGTTGAAACATCTTTGGTTAGTATGTACTGATACCAATATGTTTCAACATATTTTTAAAATTTATTAATATTTTTCATATATATACACACGTGGATATATATATATATATATAAATATTTATGTGCAGAAATTAGTTTTAAAATTATTAGTTATTTTTTGGCAGAAATAATTAAATTTCATAATTTAATTAAATGACTATATATTATTTTTAAATTTAATTATAAAAATTAAAAATAATTAAAAATATAAAAATTTTATACTGACCTAGATATGCACTAATAAAAATGGATATAAACTGAAATGATGGAAACAGCCTGAAATGCAAATTTTGATATAAATAAATGATTAAATGAATGGTAAAAGCAGTATGATTAGATTCACTACATACATATATAATGATTAGGCATGCTCATTGCATTTCCTATTCTGCAAATCCACAGCCAACCACACCTGCCTTTATTAATAATAATGAAATAAATATACTTTCATCCCACGAGAATTATAATGCATTTTTGTAAGTAAAAGTATTATCAAAATTTTACTACTCAAGTTTGTATTTTATTGTTTTACTATAAAAAAGAATAAATTAATTTCTGTAAATTAGATGAAATAGTAAATTAGTTATTATGTTAAAAATTCTATTCATTTATAAGTCAACATGTATGTTTGTCTAGTTATATAGTTAATCACGTTAGTTTTTAATAGTAGAAACGAATTAATTTTTAACAGAAAAAACTAATTTGCTCCTTAATTATAGAGACTAATGTCGAAACCATTTTTTTATGAAAAACGGGTAGACTTTTATTTTGAAAATGAAAATGAACATGGGAGTCGCCACCAATCATTTTTAATGAGGTGTGATCGGGTCACATCGTAAGATGGTTGTTTTTAGTAAACAATTTAATTTATCAAAACAACGATTTTGGTCTACGGAATTTAGAAAGACGGGTTCAAGAGTCAGTTACATACGAAGAACGGTTAACACTCTCGATACGCCCAAAATTGATACCTAGTTGATTAATTGATGTCTTTAGTGTCGAAAATTAAAATTTTGAAGGAATTTTAAAATACAATTCTTTGTTATAAAATTGGAAATTTTTCGAGAATAGGGCATATTTCACGTTAATCGAGAAAAAAATTACATCCCTTAAGTTAGGACACAATGTCTTAAATTTCTAATACGAGAATAAACGCCGAAAAATTTATTTAAGAGGCATACGATTATCTCGGTTTTTAAAAAGAAAACGTATTCCGTAAGTTAGAACACGATCTTTTCGTAATTCTCGAGATTACTTAAAAATATTTTAAAACGTTCGTCATTCAGATTTATCGAGAAAATCGAAAGCCCGTAAGTTAGGGTACAACTTTTCGAATCTCGAAATACGAAAAATTACTGATTTAAAAAGCAAAATTTTATGTAACGGGTAAAGATTAATGTAATACGATTTTATAGTAAAATATAAAAAATGAATTACGATATTAATATGCAGAATAAACTAATAGTAAATGCATTAATATAAATGACAATAATAAGAGCAAAAATAAAATAAGATAAATAAAAAAAATAAAACAAACCAATTATATAAAAATAATAATGAGTATGTAAACAAATAAAAACTAAAAAAATTAATTAAAAATTTAATAGTGAACAAATAAATAAATATTAAGTAAAACAGTTAAAATAATAATAATAATAATTAATTTAATTAATTTAATAAAATAACAAAAAAAGGACTGAATTGAACTTAAAACAAAAATTTGGGACAAATCTAAAATAAATAAAAAGAAAAAGGACCACATTGAACACGCGAATAACAAGGAGGGACCAGAATAGAAAATATCCCTGGCCTCCAAAACGGCGTCGTTCAGATGCGGGCTAAAATGTAATCGAAATAAAACGTAGTGTAAAAATTGAAAATGTAAAAAACTTAATTGCAAAACACTAAAAAAATGGAAGGGCTAAAAGTGCAATTATCCTTTCCATTAAAAAACGCACGGATCCTAGGCCAGAGCGGATCGGATCGGGTTAAGCCACGGCGACGGGAAGGCCAAAAGTCTTCCTTTTTTTCAGGCGAATAAAAAAAATAGGTAAAACTCCTTCCTTTTTTGTTATATTTTAGATGTATTATATATATATATATATATGTATTACTGTTTCGAAAAAAAAGAAAATAAAGAGAAGAAAAAAGCTTTTAAAATAAAAACCTTAGCACCTTCTTTTATCTGTTTTTCTTCTTCTATTGCTTGTTTTTCTTGTTGATATGCCCGAATATACTTTGTACTCAAATCTCTGTTTTTTTGGTTGTTTGAATCTCGTTTTTATTCAAAGAAAAAAAATCCCAATTTGTTAAAATAGATTAGCATGGCTTATATAGCCATTACAACTTGTTTGCTTAATGATTTCCCTGCAACATGGCGGTGCTGCAGGCAGTCAGAGGTGGTGGACGTGACAGGTTAGGGGCTAGGGTTAGGCGGCGGCACTTAGGGTAGGGGATTAGGGTTTTCTGATAATTTTAGGGTATTGGGCTTATTGGGTTTAAGTTTGTAATCGGGGTTCGTTTTGGGTTTTTAGTATAACTGGACTTTTTAATTGTTGGACTTAATTTTTTTATTTGGTTTCTGGTTTGGGACTTATTGGGCCCCGGGCAAAAATTGGGTTGTACAACTAATTTATTGAGTAAAGAGATAAACTATAATTTGACTTTTAGTATAAAGCCTCCGTGATAATTTTACCGCATTTTCTATTTTGTTTAGATGCATTAGATATCTTCAAGATTGTAGGAATGTGTATTAAAAACTAAATAAATCAGTTAACTAAAAAAAAATTAAACTGATTTTAATGTCAAAATTAAATAAATCAAATAAAAAATTTTAGTTTCAATCAATTTATTCTGTTTTTTTTTAAATATTTATTTACTTATAAATTGATAATATCTTTCAACATTATCGAACTAGCATCATACACAAATAATTATATTAATTCAATATGAAAATAAATATATGTATTTTTTTAAAACATGTATAATTAAATCAAAATCAAAATTTTGTGTATACATAAACTGTAATTCGAATTTTATATGTACAATTATACCAAATCAAAATTCATATATCAAAATCAAATTTTATATATAAATGCAATATTTATGGATTCTTAAAATGGTTGGATTTTGATATCAATGCCTAAAATAATCAATTCGTACCGTCTATAGATTGCAGCTCTTATTATATTTGATAAATTAAGGAAAAAAAGTTTGTTCTTTCTTTTTTTAAGAAATATAATAATTAATAATATTTTAATTGGGTATTTATTTGGGGTGTTTTAATTGATTTGGAGTGGGATTTATATAGGTACTAGCGGATTAATTTAAAGATAAAAAATTCAATTCCACTTCAACAAATATATATTTAAAATATTTCAAGTTCAATAATATTTGTGAGGATATGATTAAAAATATTTGGTTTGGAAAAAAATTAAATATATTTAAAATATCAATCGAGTATGAATTCCAATATTTAAGGTATGAGTTTTGCTTGGCCTATTTTATGATATGTTATTTTATAATTTATATAAATTATATAACATGAAATTAAATATATAATAGTATAATAAATATTAAAAATGTGTTAACTTAATAGGTTGTTTTTTTAATTAACTAAAAAGGAAAGAAAATATAAGTTACTAAGTTTTAAATAAAAAATTATACTTTTTTAAAAAATTAAGAAGAAAAAAAATCATATGACGAGCCCAAGCGAACTTGATTTAACTATTTACAAATATAAATAAATTTAAGAAAAATTAAAATAAAATACGAAGATTAAATCTCGAATTTAAGCATGATAGAAATACCAAAATTATAATTTGGCCCTTAATAACCCACTAAAATATGAGTCTAACAATGAGATTCTTGGAAAATAAAAAGTTTTTAACATTTTTCATTTTCATTTTAAATTTAAAGAAATAATCACATTCAATTACACTAATTATCAATGAATTGTCACATAAATTTTAAAATATAGTAAAAAAAATAATTAAAAAACTTGAGACATATGTGAACTTAATTATTTGGAAGAGTGAGGTAGCTGAATTAATATTTGGCCCTAGCTATAAATTATGATTGATTATTATTCCTAAAAACCTTACTATTTCCCATTCTATCAAGAAATTGATGGTCCCCAAGGCAAAGGATTATTTTGCAATTAAATTCAATCTTGTAATTGAAGCATCCCAATGATAAGGGAATGCAATTGTAGCCCAAGTTTCTAAATTGGTTGTAAAAAATTTAATGCTATTAGTTGGGGGTAGCTTACACTTTATCCCACCCTATAAAAATTTGCAATAAATATATATTTCATGTGGATAAGTTTATCCCTAAAATTTTAGGTTTGAATTTTTCGACTAATTTTGATTTTAAATTATTTGAATTTATAGTTTACGTTTTTTTAAATCAAGTCATTTTGAATTTTTATCATTTTATGTTTAGAGTATTTTGGTTCGGATTAATTTTGAGTTTGAACTAATTTGGATTTGAGTAAGACAAATTTATATTGTTAATCTTTTATAATCAAATCAAGTTCAGTCACGTTTAAAAAAAATTAATTAATCCCTCCAAGTCATCATTTCTTTCACGTCAACTTGCTCTGTCATTAATCTTTTAATGTTAGGTGCCACGTTAGCACTTAATCGCTCGCGAAGGACTTGACATAAAAATGAATTTAAAGATTCAAGTGGATACTAATCATGATTTAAAAGAAACAAATTATTGCATTTTTTTACGAACAGCTTAATTAAATTTTTAATAATTTTCAAAGGAATTATTTGGCATTTTAGCCGAATGAAAAATAAACTATGTATTAAAGAACTCTAGTGATAACGTGTTTCATAACCTAAAACAGTGACTTTATAAGTTGTATCAAGCATGGACTCCTTCCATTAATAGCTTTTAAGTCACTACACTTGAAAACCCCCTTTTTGTTGATAAAATTAGGTCCAAAATTTCATCTACTCTGCAATTCATTTCATTGATACATTTTAATTATAGCCCCCCACAGTTCAATTTACTTATATTCTTCTCATTTCGCATAATGCCCTTATCTACCATAATCTCTTTCATACTAAACATGGAAGCTGCTAAAGTTCCAATTTGTTTGAGCATGAAGAGGTACATGAAGAGAAAAAAGTACCACAAGCTTAAACGAGCTGCCTCCACTAGGGGTACTAGCCGCCACGGTGATGACGAAAATGAGACGGTTTTGATGTTGGGGGAGCGTCGTCGAAAGGGGATGATCAAAGGCAAAGTGAAGGTGCCATTGAGGAAATGGAGAGATGCATATGTGGAGACTATGCTTAGTTTTGCTGGCCATGTTGCACAGCCCAACAATGGTAATGTTTATTTGTTAAGAGAATTCCAAATGCCTAAATGCTAAGTCCCAAGGTTTTGGAGATTATTAGTACCTTGTAATGTGAATCAAATTTTAAATATGTGTGTATTTAAGTCATATACAATTTAGATATGACGTGTTAAGAAAAATAATTCTCATAAATTTGTTGATATTATCTATTCTTTTAACATGTTAGAATCAAATTGTTCATGCAATAGGTATGCGTGTTTATAATTTGATTTACGTATTTTGAATATGTTTCACTTGATGCTCCTTGATATAATATTAGTACGGTTTGAAGTTTAAGGATCAATTCAAAACATGTGTGATAACTTGATGACATTTGATGAAATAAACCCTAATTCTTTATAGTAGCTGATAGAAAATTTCTAAATTGCGTTTTAGAATTAAGAATTTTTTATGTGAAGAATTTGATTCCAATAAAAGGCCTACTAATAAAGTGCGTTGGGTCAAGCCATGTTCGATTAGCATATAGCGTTGTTTAAAGTTCGACCCCATAAATTCAACATAAGCTTCAATCACTAACTCAAAATATTATTTTTTAATATATTGTTTTGGGTAGAAATTTTTTTAGGAGGTGAAAATTAAATTATAAATTTTAGAGATATTAAAATATTAAATTTATATGTATTAATTTATAATTTTATTATTTCTGAAGGGACTAAATATAATTTCTTTTATTTTAAGAGGCCAAAACATAATTTATAATTTAATTATATTTGAGGGAGGGGGCAGAGCTCATGCTTGCCCCTTGTATTCACTATTGCTTTGGATTTTTGAACATTTAGGTTCAAATTTCATTATTTGTATAATGTGTGAGTTTTCAATCTCATCTATACACATGGCGTGTATGTGTTTTGTTTAGATTTTTTATTGTTTTATATTTTATATTAATTTAATTCCATCTTATAGGTGTATGAATATATATCTCTATTTATAATAATAAAATTTTCAAAAGAATATCTTTATATATTTTATTACATTTTTCATTTTTCATCCAACTATAATCTTTCTAAGTAATATTATATATATATATATATATATATATCACCATTCACAAATTAATTTTTGTATTTAATAGATATCTTTGTATTAAATATTAATAAACGAGAAAGTAACGGATGGATTTTAACCCAAGCTTTAAGTTATTTGTTTAACAACTATAATATGGAGAGGTGATCTTCATACCAAATTTTGACAATTTTTTCCGACAGCAATTAATGTGATGGTTGTTTTCATGTTCCTTTTATTGTTATTTAACAAATACAAAATAATTCATTTCTAACATTATAACGTATAATGCAATTACGTGACGTAATTTTAACTAAAATAATTTACAAACTTTGAATTGCCCTGCCAAATTATTACTTCTAATTACAATTAAACTCCACATTTATCTAAAGTTTGATAAAGTTTTATGAGACACAATATATTAGGAAACATATTATAGTCTCTCACCGGAAAAGAAAATAAAGCCAAATTGATAGAAAAAGAAGTAGTCGATCGATAACATGTAAAAAAAAAAAATCCTTTTGATCTCCAAAAAGAATTGTTGCTCATTGCCAGAGACTCTATTACTTATGACGTAATCAATCATCAATATCTACATGGTTACAATCAAATTATTCAACTCTCGCTTTTATCATTATTCTTGATCTCAAATTCTATACAAAAACTATAATCATTCCGAATTTAAAAATCAATGTTATTCTTTTACAATAAACTAATTATCAGCATGGGTACGTGAAATGTAGAAATATAAAAATCATATAAAAGAAGAGAATATATATCAAAATTAATAATATTAAACTAATTTCTCCTCTCATATTATATTACAAAAACTATCTTCCAAGGCTTTCAATTTTGAACATTTATTTTTAAAAAATTCATACGATTATATTTTTGAACACGTAGCATATAATACAGTCCATATTATTTGACTTTGCTTGTTGAAATATTCCCCAATAGGTATTAAACTTGTCACGAGACATAAAAATCCAATGAAATTTATTTATTTAACATATATATAAAAATAATAATAATCGAAAAGTATAAAAAAGAGAGAATAATAATTAATAATGAAATTATTTTAATGACGTGATTTTATGTAATACAAAATCCAAGGGTGGTTGTATTATTGTGAAAGCAATCCCTTAACAACTCCTTTATTTTTATATTTTTCATCTAATTTAGTTAACCCTTAACTAATTAAAATTTAATTATATAATTAAATAAAAAGACACGTATATTCTTCAACAAGAGACAGCAAATTTCTAATTCAAGCTTCCTCCTACTCCTTACATTCATCATGCATCCAACCATGACCAAAGTGACAAAGATTGTTAACATGTAATAAAAAAAAGAGATTGTTAACATGTCTTAATCTACCCTTAAAAAATTCAACATATTTGGTGTCTCTAAAATTTTGAAACTCTCCTACCTTAGAAAATTTTTATTATTTTTAGTTGGTTGGATACCCTGCGATGTGCAGTCCATTGACTGGCTAAAGATCAACAATCAATTATTGTAACAAAATAAAAAATATATATGGTAGTTTGAATATATCAGATTCCCAATTTGGTTTTTAACGTTTTCTTTAAGAATTGATTTCTAAATTATCAATTTTTTTATTTTATTTAAGATCACTTTTGACAAAATAAAAATAAAACTTTAAGAACTGATTTGAAATTTGAGATATAGTTTAGGAGCTATTTTACTATTAAAACCTTTTAACTTTTACGGGTTGGTATTGTTTCTAGGTTAAGTTAGAGAAGGATTCTCTTGTCAAAAAAAAAACTGTGTGTGGCGCACAACCATCTACTAAAGAGACGTGAACATCCACGTTTGGTAGGATTTTAGCTCAAACCCTTAAATAGCATCAAAGAGCAAGTATGCTACAATGCACGATCCTCTTAGTAAGTGGCATCAAATGGGGACGCTGAACTGAATTTAAGGGGCAGGCAATGGGTCCAAGTCCCTCAAAATGAAAAATATTCAATTTAGTCATTAAATTTGAAATTTGAAATTAATATATGATAAAATTTCACTTTCACCCCCTTAAAAAATAATTTTTTTATTTAACCCCTTTAAAAATAATGAAATCATAAATTAATAAATAAAAAATTTATATTTTAACTTCTCAAAAATTTATAATTTTATTTCAAACCGACTAAAAAAATTTCTAGATTCGCCCTGGTTGAAGTCCTAGCATCAAGCGAGGATGTCCACATCCCATTTGTAGGTAGGTAGTGCACCACAAATTGTCTTTTCTGGTAAGGTGCTTTCATCTTGTGAACCTATGCCTCTTACATCTTCTTCAGGCACTCAAGCTCTCATCAGAGTTAAGAGACAATATCTCAACTCGACACAAAGACAATATTAACCCGTCAAAAGATAATATTTTAAATACTTCTCCAAAAAAATCTACCCCTCAATAGTACTCTGCTCATATATACAAACCCTCAAAATTACATTACAATATAGATTGTTTGTCTCACTATAGAAATATAACAAAAAAAAAAAAATCGTGGGGAGCAATAATTCCCAAAAAGAATCCTCCATTATTGTCCTTCAAAATATAGTATCCCCAACCTTTGATTCGCCGCCTCTTGAAAATGTCTTCACATCTTGTCTTCCTTTCATCTTCATATCCTTCTATATATATATATATATATATATATATATGAAAGTTGAACGCAGTTAAAGTTTGCAGAGTGGAAAAAAATGGGTGAGAAAATAATGTACGATACAATATTTGCTAGAAGCTTTAGTCGATATGACCAGAAAAAGTTAGGATATGGAGCATTTCTAGCTTGTTTTCTTATTGCATTGAGCTTCTCCACTGTCTTCAAGCCTTATTTGGGTCCTTTAAGTGTAAATAAGAGACTATCAATCAATGATGGTTTGAAGATGGTAAGGGCCAATGATACAATCAGCTCTAATGCAACATTTTTTAGTAATGTTGTAATTAGCTTTAATGCCACAGTTGAAATGGTTAGTGACGGTTCGAGTAATATGAGTTCAACGTCGAGAAATGACACGATCGGTTTCAGTACGAGCAGTTCTAAGACGTTGGGATTCAATTTCACTAATGGTGTAATAAGGAATGATACAAGGTTGATGCCGGTGTTAGAGATCAACAAAGGAAGCAGTTCTCAACAAGGACAGGGTAAGTGTATGTTTTGTGAATGTGTTGAGGGTGAGTTAACTCTTTCAGTAGAAGTTTTTGAAGTGTTGTTTGTTGGATAGTCAATCAGTCCCTCAACAACTGAAAGTATTGTCCTTGTGTTGGAGTTTCTCCCTAACCTCCACGAAGAGCCGTGTATGGTTCACGGAGGGGTGTCTCGATTGATGGAAATGTTAATATAGAGCGTGTGAATAATTATTGAGCTACTTGAGAGTAAGGTGACTCAAGCCACTAACCTAAGGCCAAGCCTCAAGTTGATGGTTCGAGTTGACCTGTACTCAATGGACTTCATTATTATTCACACACCGTATATTAACACTTCTCCCAAACCTTTCAGGTCATATTTCTACCTACTGAGGTACTTCCCTCCGTGACTTTCTGCGGTGGCTAAGGATAAAACCCCAACATGAAGACAATATTTTTTCGGTTGCTAAAAGACCGGTCGACTGTTCAACTGAAAAGAGTTCGAAGACTTCTCCCGAAATAGTCTACCCACACTTAACAAAATTTAAAACCCATGTTGAAAACTTAGGATTGTTTGTGATTCTGACAATGTTTTTTTTTTTTTTGATTGATTAGGTGGCTTACCAGAGAAAAGAATAGAGCCAATTTGCAATATTGAAGGAAGAACAGAGTTTTGTGAGATGAATGGAGATATAAGGATCAATGGGAAATCCTCTACGGTTTTGCAAGTTGGTATGATGACTGAAAATAGTTCGTGGATTATCAGTCCGTATGCTCGAAAAGGAGATCGCGAGGCTTTGAGTCATGTAACAAAATGGAGGGTGAAAACCGGGGTAAAGGATGGTGACAACGGAGTGCATCAATGCAATCGGTACCATGGAGTTCCGGCTGTTGTTTTTTCGCTTGGCGGATATGCGGGGAACAATTTCCATGACTACACCGATATCATTATTCCTCTTTATCTAACATCTCGACGGTTTAACGGAGAAGTGAAGTTTCTTATCACCAACAAGAACCCATGGTGGATCAACAAGTTCAAGACCATACTACAAAATCTTTCCCATTACGACCCAATCGACATTGATAAAGAACAAGAAGTCCATTGTTTCCCAACCGTGATCATCGGCCTAAAACGCGACCCTAAAGAACTAACCATCGATCCATCGAGATCACCTCATTGCATGAAAGAATTTCGACAATTCCTTAGAACAACGTACTCATTGAAAAAAACCACCGCCGTAAAGCTAACCAACAACAATCGAAGAAAACGACCTCGTCTCCTCATCCTTTCAAGGAAAAAAACACGAGCCTTCACCAACACGAAAGCAATCGCGACAATGGCAAGAACCTTAGGCTACAAGGTAATCATCGCGGAGACCGATTCAAACGTAGCAAAAGTAGCTGAAACCATAAACGCTTGTGATGTAATGATGGGTGTCCACGGTGCTGGGTTAACCAACATGGTTTTTCTCCCAAACAACGCAATCTTAATCCAAATCCTACCCATCGGTGGGTTCGAATGGTTAGCCCGAACCGATTTCGAAGAACCATCGAAGGACATGAACTTAAGGTATTTGGAATATAAAATTAAAACAGAAGAGAGCACATTGATTCAACAATATCCACCACACCATGAAGTTATAAGGAATCCAGGTGCAATTGCAAAACAGGGTTGGGATGCATTTAAGGCAGTGTATTTACAGCAACAAAATGTGAAGCTTGATATACATAGATTTAGACCCATTTTGTCAAGAGCTATTGAGCTTTTACATGAGTAAGTTATTATAAATTATATTCAATCATTTTTCTTCAATGTATAGTGATTAAACAAGTGTAAAGAGTGAAATAGATTTTTTTTTATTGGGATATATTTGTTTTGTTTTAGTCAAATAAAATATTTTTTTTGTTTTTTAAATAAACATTTGTATTATTAAAAACCCAGTCTTAAAAAGGAAATTCATCATTCATTTGGGGTCTAATGTTGATATTTGGGCTCAATAATTTGTTTGGGTTAATTTTCAAAATCATGAAAACGTGAAGCCCATTGGTGATTTAATTTTTTTGGGTAAACTGCACTAGTAGTCACCTAACTTTTAGTAAATTTCTTTTTTGATATTAAATTGATATAATAACAATTTTAACCCTCAACATTGAGTTTAATTGAGTTTAGAGATATAAATAAAAAAGGTCATTTAGGGTATGCCTGGGTGAATAGGGCTTGAGCTCAAGCTTGAATTCTTTTTTTAGAATGGACCTTGACTTTATCCATAAACACTTCTACTTCCAAATCTCAATAATCTTTTGTTTTTAAATGATAAATCCATTAATGAAGCCATAGTTGTGTTGACAAGATTAAGGTTTTAAGGTCCACTAGATTCGAGTCCCACCCTATGAGCATTATATATGGACTAGCTAGTTAATTGAGCCAACTATTTGAGCTCGAAATATTAGTCTCAGCTCAATTAACTACCTAATATTAGTCTCAGCTCAATTAACTACCTAGCCCATATATATTGTTCAAAGGGGTGAGACTCAAATCTACTTGATCTTAAAACCTCAAACTTGTTAATACAATTAAGGCAATACTGACGGATTTACCATCTAGCGTAAAAGCAAAATTTTATTGAGATTTGAAAATAAAGATGTTAATGGGTCAAGTGAATACCCATTTAAAAAAAAAATTAAACCCAAGGTCAGGCTCAATGGACTGAAAGTTTAAAGCACATATTTCAATTAGCCCAAACTTGAGCAACTATACGGTGTGTTAAGTAAATTACTCCTTTCCTTTCCTTTCCTTCCCAACAATAACATCAAATTTTACCATATGAAAGTGGCTAAATTTTAGCCTCTAAAGTTGCCATTCCTTGGGAGCAAACACATTTTCATATGGTATACACAGGGAAATGAATTCAACTAAAAGCAAATAAAGATTTGCTTATACACTATGTAGAATGTTTAAAATGCTGAAATTTGTAGCGGTTTTACACTATACAAAAGCCATTGTCAACAAGCCCTTGGCTCCATGGTAAGGTTGACGGACTAGGAACTTTGAGATCACATGTTCGAATATCATAGATTCATCGCCATGTTTGAGTCCCATGCTTTCCTCGATACATTTATGATTTATTTCTTTCTTCTTGTATATGATCTCCAATTTCAGGGTCAATAAGAAGATGTTGCTTCAATGTGTCTTCATCAATGGCCACATTTCCTATTTTTTTCTCCTCAGTTTTACCCCATAGTACCAAATAAAGGCCTACCACTATCAGAACTGCACCAAATACACTACAAGGACCAAAAAAAGAATATATAAGTGAAAAATATGCCATGATCAATGCATAGCTAACTTAGCTAGTTCCCTTTTTTTTTTCATACCATCCAGAGTATAATTTGTCGCCGAGGATTACGAACGCCATGATCGCGACTAAAAGCATCTGTAACGGCTGGAAGATGGCAACAAAAACAGGGCCAACTTTGTGGATACACCATGTCTGAAGAGAAAACACTATACCAGATGCCACTATTCCCTGACAAAACACACACACATACAATAACATTACGTGAAACAGAACATATTTATGTATATGTTTCAGATCATGCAACGCACTGGGAAATACATGTACATACAGCATATAGAATAGTGAAAAGCTCTTCCATTGATTGGATTTTCCAATTATTGAAATCTGTTTCCACAAATGCTGCTATAACCAGGAACTGGATTAGTCCAAAAAAGCATGTGAATGAAGTGAGTGTGAGTTTTGCTGGATACTTCTTCAATACAGGTGCCTGCAATTCAACAAGGAAAACCTGCCAACTTCAATGATCATATACTACATATATATATGTGTGTGTGTGTGTGTGTGTGAAAGAGAGAGAGAGTTAAATCAGGTCTGAAGTAGGCAACTGTTCCTACATTGGGGCTTGAACTTTTTTTGTTCAAGTTAGTCCCTGAACTTGACAATTGTTCCCATATTGGGGCCTAAACTTGACAATTGTTCCCACATTGTGGCCTGAACTATAGGATATTCAAGGAATATCATGAACTAACTAGGACAAAAAGAAAGTTCAAACTCCAATGTGAGAACAATTGCCAAGTTCAAGGCCTATCTTGGACAAAAAAAAAAGTTCAGGCCTCATGTGAGAATAGTTGCCAACTTCAGGCCTTAAAAAATGATTTAACTCTATATATGTGTATATATATCATGTATACATAGATGGATTGTATAGATGACTATAACCTGAAAAACCAACCAACCAGCCCAGGATAAGCAGTGGCCGAGGAGGTAAATGCATCCCAAAGTCCAATTCTGCATATTGTTTGATTGGTGTAATAGAATGGGACCTTTATAGAGAGTAATTACAGTGGCACCTCCTACACTTACTATGGTTCCCAACACTTTAGCCAATCCATCTTTTCTTGCAATATTTATTTGCTCAAGTCTGCAAAAAAAGAAACAAGAAAATAACATTACCATTGTTCTTATGAGACCATACATACATACATACATACATACATACATACATACCTTAGAGCTGAAGCTGCAAGAAAAGTAATTGCAGGAACTGAGTTTTGCATTGCTGAAGCCAATGTTGGAGATGCATAATATAAACCCAAAATGTAAAATCCCTGGTTTGCTGTTATTCTGAAGTAACATAGACTATATAAACATATATACATATATATAATAAGCTCATAAACAATTAAGAGCTATTATGGTAGCTAGTGTTTTGATCTTACCCCAGTAATGCCAAAAGGAAGAACTGAACCAGCAATGAAAAAGTAAGGGGTGGTCTTTCTTTCCTGAAATTAATTAATTGATGAACATTAAATACTGTACTATTGTGAACTATTCAATAAGCAAAAAAGTTTATATAACAAGGGCTTACTTTTCCAAGAAATAAGCAAAGGGACTCAACAAAAGCAAAGCAATGATATTTCTATAAACAGGATAAACTACTTTGCTAACACCAATATTAAGTGCAACCCTTGACACAATATGGAACCCTGAAAAGCATAATTGCAATGTAACTAATGCTAGAACAAGTTTCATTTTGTATGAAACAATACTCTTTTTCCCCATTATTGCCTGTTTATCACTTCGGTTGAGGGAGTATCACAAATACATGGTTGGCATATGCTTTATAAACAAACCATGGGGAAGAACCATTTTTTTTTTCTAAAGCACATGCAAAAATAATCATGGCAGTGGAAGGGCATTTCAATCATCTGGTCTTAAACTTCAACATGGATTTTATTTTCCATTTTGGCTTTAAAAATTATATACGCAATTTGATACTTGTATTTTTTTTTGTCCATTTTGATCCTTAAATTTGGTAATTAGATTTATTTTTGTCCCTAAATTTGGATTCTATCAAGATTTGATAATGTGATTAGTGTTACTGAAACAAGATTGGATCGAAAGGACTGAGAATTGATCGATATAATGTTCAAAAAAAAGGGGTTGAACCAATTAATTCAAGAACTGCTTGAAATTAGAAAATCGACAGTTGAACATGTTGAACTAGACTAATAATTTATTTTTATTCTTTTGTATTTTATAAATTTGTAATTATTATTGATCCTACGATTGAACCGATTAAATAGATTGAATCAAGAACTAGTGATCTGACTTGTTTAACCACTAGTCTGATTATTAAAATACCGAATGCGACACTCTGAGATCATACCAGTATCACCTGAAAATTTATATAATTTTTTTAATTTTTGAAGTTAAAAGACCAAAATGGATCTAATTGTTAAGTTCAAGAACTAAAGTAAACTAGAAAAAAAAAGTACAAGTACCAAAATAAACTTAGTTATCAAATTCAAGGATCAAAAGTTATATTATCCTAATTATATAATTTCAATTATCTTGGGGAGACAAAGAGGAGATTTAGCATGTTGGACAGATATTAAGGAAAGGCCAACTTGAAATTTTGTTTCACATTTGATTTCATGTTTGGTATAACTTCTGCAAAAAAAGAAAGAACATGTCTGTTCTCATCTCAATTATTGAAAAACTGTAATTGAAATTGATTTACTTTTTTTTTCTTATTTTTGATTGGCCACATTGAAGAAACATAGAAACAAACAAAGCTTGAAGAAGATTCATGTATGCGTGTATCTATATTTTTGTTCGAAAAAGATAAACCAGAAAATTTTTTAGTTAAGAGAGGAAAAATCTAAGATGAGATTCATGAACCTATTTATTGAGAAATAGTGGGAATATTCTTGCTCTTTCAATTTATATATATAAGATGTAATCATTTGTGGAACATGGTGTTGTCCAAAATGGTTCATCATTGGCCTTGACAGAGATGCTGCTGTCTTGAAGAAAAAGAGTTGGGAGATAAATTTTGGAGACATGTTTTTATTGTAGAAATTATCATTTGAGGATCTCAGCACAAGTGGGTGTGAGATACTGAGTTTATTACCAAAATGTTTGCAGAGATCTTATCAACTTTATTACAACATGGGTTAAATGTCCATTGACTTAAAAAAGACCAAATATAATTAAGAATACACTTGTGGGATTTAGCCGTATTCCTTGATTATTACAATAGGTGAACAAATCCAAGTTTACGTGCTTCCCACCATTACATGTAGAAGAAGAACCTTCCAGGTTTTCTAGTAAGTTGTCGATAGTGTTTTTATTCATTTTACTGTCTGAATTTAATATTTTTCAGATCAAAATCATCTTCAAATAAAATTTAAATTTATTTTAAATATCGAAGAAAAGAACCCACTTCCAGCTATGCTTTTGTTGCAAAAGTTGTCAAAGGAAATTTTGGATATATATGCACATTAAATAAATCTCATGTAAACGTAGCATGAGATTTCGAATTTATAGTTTAGGGTTTAAATTTTTAGACTTGAATTATAATAAATTTTCAAGAGAATTTAGATATGATTTACATACACAGTAACACTTAAATTTGACTTGTTAAAGTTTAAAATTTTCGACATTACCATTAACCCAAAATTTTCTTAAATTTGAGGTTATTTCAAAATTAAAATATTAATGACGTAAATCAAATGAGTCCAATTAAATAATTTTATCGATTTCAAAATAAGTAAAAGTCAACTTTTTGATCACTTAACTTTAAAATGTTACAAAATAATCACTAAATTATTTAAAAGTTTTTTTTAAATAATTAGTTGTTAAGTTTTTTTTTATATAAAAAAAATCTGGCTAGTGAGTTCCAAGTGACTACTCAACGACTAATACGGTGGATCAGCACCCATCGATGAGTAGAAGAACATAACTTAGATCCAAATCAATCTAACGATCAATGTTGGGGATCGGAAAAGAGAGTTGTATAGATTTTGATATGAAGATCCATAACATTTAAAGTTGTTTATGAGGAAAAAAAACCAATTGTAGAAGAGAAGGGGAATCAGAGCTTTCAATTGGTGCAGTCGGTGCAAACAAATAAGGCTATACAATCGCGACTTTAACAATCGAGTGACTTAAATGAAAACTTTTAAATAATTTAATGATAATTTAGTAACTTTTTGAAATTGAGTGAACAAAATGTAAAATTATTAATAGTTTGATGACCTTGAATGTAATTTACTCAAAAATTTTAACAAGTCAGGCCCAAAAGAAATCATTTGAAAATATTGCACCCAAATTAGTCCAAAACATGTGAAAAATGATACTTGGGATTTAAGATCCAAGCAAAATTTATTTATATATTTATAATTAAAAAATTTTAAATATCTATCAAATTATCTATACTCGTGTAATTCTAATTTATTCAAAAGCTGTAAAATTATAGTGTTAGATTATATAAATTAGATATAGTTTGTGGCTCACTCCATTATTTTTCTTTATTAATATTCAATGTATATTTAATCCATCATTTATAAGTTAATTTTTACATTTAACAGATGGATTCTACATGAATCCTATACATTTGAATGGTGATGATTATTATATTGGATAGGGATAATGTAGACATGTTCATGGGTTGAGCGACCTGTCTAGGCCCAAAAAATGGACTCAGATAAAAAAATTAGTTCCGTTTAAAATATGGGTTGGGCGCGGATTTGAACATTTAAAGCCTGAGCTTGGCCTGGCCCATTTTTAAGTTTATAATAATTTTTATATTTTATGTAATTTATAACACATTAAAAAAATAAACCTATACTAAATATATAATATTACTCTAATTAAAAATTAAAATAATGTTAAAATAATATAATATATATGTTTTAAAAAAATTAAAAATAATATGGGCGAGCCTAAAATGGGCTTGTGTTAGTCTTTTGCAAATATGGACGAGACTGAGTAAAATTTTAGACCCATATTTCGTGTTGGGTCGGGCCGAGCTTGGGCAAGAATAAAATATAGTAATATCATGGTTAGGCCTAGCCTGACCTGACCCATGAACACCTCTAGGATAATTTAGCCAAGTAAAATTGGCTTTATATTTTCTTTTTCTTTTTTTTAGATTTTTTTGAATTTTTAATTATTTATTTAATTATTATTAGTCTGATGGTCAAACCGATCGAATTGAGAATTGGTGGTCTAACTTGTTCAACAATTGGTTCAGTTATTAAAATACTAAATATGACACTTTGATATTGTACCACATCATCATCTATTTCTTTTTATTTTTTAAACTTAAGAGTGTCACATCATCAAACTTTCAAATTTTTCATATTTAGGGATCAAAATGGACCTAATTGTCAAGTTTAGGAGTTAAAAATCTCATTATCCTAATTTTTTTTGGGGTCATTATCACAACGAACTTAAATGAATAATAATTTTTAAGTTTAGGAGTTAAAGTGGATAAAAAAAATTTAGGAACCAATGTAAACTTATTTACTAATTTTAGGGGTCAAAAGTTATATTATCCCTTTAAATATTAATGGATGAAACCTTATTATCCTCGTATTAAAAATCAATCAAGTAACTTCAAAAATTAATTTAAGACTTCAAAAATTAATTTAAGACAGAGAAATATGACACGACATCGATTCTATGAAGCCCAACTTTGTAATAAATAATGAAAGTTGAGTAGAAATACTAGATATGGTTGTCACTGTATCATTATCTTACTGCTCTCATTAATAACACAACAGGAAATTAAATGCCATTTCTCAATATTTGGAGTTTTATCCGAAAATATTTAAAAATAATTTATCCGAACAATTAAAGGTTAGTTTGGTTGGATTATTATTTAATAAAATTTTAAAGTTTTTATAAATATTTTAAATATATTTTTAATTAAATAAAATATTCAATAATAACAATTTTTTTAAAAAATAATCTGTTATAATTAAATAAAAAAATTTGATTCAATCCAAATAACTACAAATTTTCAATTTGCATTTTAAAAACCGTTCAAATATCACGATTTGGATCGACTTCTAAATTCTCAATTTAAAGTGTGTGATTCCTAAAATAATTGTATTTACCCTACCAATTCTTAAAATCAATTACCATTACTTTTTTATTTGGGGATAAATATCAAAGCTATATATAAACTTCGAATCAATATACAACGTTATATATGAATTTTGATTTTGTGCTATTTTATATATGAAAATTTTATTTGATTCAATTTTCACGAATCATTGGCAATATTATCGAATCAACACTATTTTACGTTGATACATTACTTACACAAACAATTATATTAATCCAATATATATCCATTTCCTTAAATGTGTATAGTTGAATTAAAATCAAAGTTTCATTTATACATGTGAACTACAATTCAAGTTTCATATATATAATTGCACCAAATCAAAGTTGATATATCAATTTACGCATTAGACCAAAGTTCATATATAAATTTAATATTTATCCCTTTTATTTTCTAAAACCCTTTTAGATCTGTTAATTCCACTTTTGTAATAAAAAATAAATCTCTATTAATATTTTTTTTTTTCAAGTTGTTTAGCATTTTCCTCAAATTTTCATATACTTCTTTTTGTGTACCCTAGGAAAGGGGTAAGGAAAAAAAAGGGGCTTTCAAGTGTTAGCTGTGAGGGCGAGATTATAAATACATTCAGTTTGGGTGGGACTATGGGACTTAATTTTCAGCCATAACTATATCAATTGGCTATGGTGGTGATGACCTATGAAGTGGGGAAAATATAGTCAAAGAGAATATATATATAATGAGATGAAATTGACGGTATATTATTATGCATTATCAAATGAACTGGATAATTACATGTGGTTGAAACTATAACAATGCGTAGAATTTATACTGTCTATGATTCGAACAATTAGATGAAAAAATATATATACAAGGTTGATCAGCTGACATCCAATGTATATATGCTGCAGCAACCAAGCTCCCATTCTTACTGTTTGAGAGGACCAAATCTCTCTGTATGTATTGCAAACAAAAATAAAAATCGATAATTGTCGAATCACTAAAACTACATGACTTAGTCATTCTCCAAACAGGACAACTCATACATAATCTGACAAAACATTAATAAACTTATTAACTTCGAAAAGGTCTGGAACTAATATGTAAGCAACACGTGGTATCACCTCTGAACAATCAAGAGAAAAGAACCCCCTTAAAGGCTATTAAGCAACAATAAAAAGGGTTAAGATACCTTCTCCTCTAACGTCCACATCCTGATGATCTTAATCCACCTTTGACTCTCCACTTTCCAAATGAACCCTTACAAATCATCATAACTTTAATCATATTTCATAAAATGGACATGAAAAATACTAAAAAAAAAAATAATTAGCGTTAATGCAGATATTGCAATTCCATTTTCAAGGGAGCGGTGGTAGTACTGAATATGGATCAATAAAAGTCTTCTTCTATACGGAGCCGAAAAATGAATATGTCGGCTAGAGTTATACATGTTATGCTCTATTATACCATTGATAAAAACATAGAATTTTCCACAAGCAAGTGGTACCTTTGGATAAGGGGAATCACTTTAATGGTAGTATCTAACAAGCATATAAAAGCATAGCATCCGAATTGTTTTGACAAAAACATCACCAAAACTTATCTTCAAATTTGTGCGTAAGCTACCTGTATACGGAAGTCAAAAAAGACAAGATAAACAAAATTATACCAATCGATGTTGATGTTGGAACCTAACATGAACTTACTTATGTTGAAGATGAAATTAGATAGTTTATTGCATGACGAAGATCATCATCAATCTCTTAGTCCTGTAATAAATCTGTAAACTGGCAAAAAAAAAAAAACCCACAAACAACAAAACCCATACATACACAGAAGAAATGTAATTCAATGGGTTTAGGGTTTAAAAGAGGGGCTATGAAAGGTGATGATGACAGAAGCATAGAGAGCACAAAGGAGTGGGATGCATGCACATATGCAACACCATCATCTGTGCTCTCTATCTTCTGTCAACAACAATCACCAGTGCCTCCTCTTCAACCAACACCTCCCATATATACTATATATAATTATATATATGCTCCTTGAACTATAATGTTTTCTCATCAAAAGAATCATTATAAAAAAGACCAAAAATGTTACTTTAATAGGAAAGTGTTCCCTAAAGAATGATGTGAGAGAGTGAGAAAACATATAGGAAGTAGGGGATGCTCTATAGGAGAAGAGACCCATAGGCCTCCCTATTTATAGGAAGAAAAAAGGGTTTGCCCACTTAAAGATAATTGGATGTTTCTAGGAGTGTGTCTCTCCATTTGCTAATCCTTTTTCTTTCTATTTTACGGCTATAATGTTAAAACTTGTATCTTCTTTTCAAAATGCATCTTCCCTTGTTTCATTCTGTAATTCATTTATGGTTAAATTATTATTTGGGTTTAAATTTAACAATTATTCTCACATTAAGATTTAAACTTTTTTTTGTTCAAATTAAGTCCTAAACTTTACAATTATTTTCACATTGGAACCTGAATTTTAGAGTTTTCAAATAAATATCAACAATTAACTTAAACAAAACAAAAAGTTTAAATCCCAATGTGAGAATAATTATAAATTTCAAAGCTTAACTTGAATAAAAGAAAATTCAAACTTCAATACGAGAATAATTGTCAAGTTCATAACTTACTTAAACTAAAAAAAAGTTCAAGTACGAGAATAGTTATCAAATTTAAAGTGAAAGTGATTTTATTTTTATTTTTATTTCTTACATTTTAAACCCATAACAATCCTAAGGGTACAAGTAGTACCCCTATTTTCCCGTGAGAAAATCTCCTTTTTTTTTTCTTTGAGAGGGTTAGTTATATATGTACCGTGTGATAATTAAAATTTGTGTTTCTTCTACAACTAAACTGAAAACAGATTTTTCAGTTTCAATGATCTTGTGGCAGCTTTATAATAGGACATGCCATGTGAATTTGATATATATAATCTGAGAATGCATGATTTGTGGCTGTAAAAATAATCTTTACATCATTTCAGGTAAGTTGTTAAGATATGGCACCCATTTTGTTGTACTTGACTTATCAACAATAACATGTGAGACCCACCATGCAAAATTATTAATATTTATTCATGAATTTTCTATTATTTTTATTTTATCAAGTAATAAGATTGTATTATTTATTAATGGTGCATCAAATATTCATCCATTTTTTATATGTGAAATAATTATTTATTGGTATTAAAAAAAGTTTTGTTTCAATTTAATTTTTATAGTTTTGTACAACATTACATTAATTAAATTTGAATTTCATTTATGTAAATGGTAAGAATAAAATGATATATTATGGATAAATTAGTTTAAATTAAATATAATATATATTAAAAAGGTATAAAAACATATATTTATGAAAATAAAAAATATTTTAAGAACAAATCTATGGATTTAAGAAATTATCATAAATTAATGTTATATTTCTATTGCTCAATTAACATTATTTTTGAAATCTAAATTCATATTCTAAAATCTTTAATTCTCAACCCAACTTTGAGAGGAACAGATAATTTTATCCCAAAAATTTATAATTTTGTTTCGACTTTTAAACAAAATTTCGGACTTTTAACTTTGAGTGCATTTCAAAGACATTAGCAATTCCCCAGAGAGCATCCCTCAACACACATATCTTATCTTGTATCTGTATTGTATTGTTTGAATCACAACTCATCTGTCACTTGCACACTTTTGGTAAGAAAAAAGATGGAACCAAAATGGGGCGGTGGGTTCTAATTAAAGATGGCTACACGTTTCCAAATAAAACCCTAGATCCCTTGACTACGTGTCAAGACCCTATACATAACCTTCCCCATTTGGGTTCACCACATGAACCCCATGCATCATAAAATATCTTCACATTGCTTTCTTCTTTATTTCTTTCATTTTCACATTGAGTTGGGAGATTCCATCTTAATTGGGTTTATGTTTATGCATGAGAATGCATGATTTGTGCAAATATATGTTGAACAAGGGTGAATTAAAAAAATTAAGGAAAAAAATAAATTTTTAATATTTTAAAAATTAAATTATAATTTTACCATATATTAATTTATGATTTTATGAATTATGAAGTGTTTAAAGCAATAGTTTCACATTTGGGGAGAAGAGGCTAGGCCCTGACTCCCTCCCTTAGCCTCTGATGTTAAAGTTTTATACGACAATAATGATATGTTTGGATTTCTTTAAAACGATTTTTTTTGTAATATTGGTGAAGAGATTGACTTTTTTAAGAGAAATTTTTGATGTATCGTTTATCATTTATTAAGAAATATCTTCTCGAGTTATGCAAGTCCACCCACTAAAAAGTTTCCACTTGACAATAGACATATCACGAAAAATAAAATCCCCACTCAAAAAACAATATATTTTTAATAGTTGGAAAGCTAATTACTTATTTAGCAGATAACATTTCAAAAATTTTTCCAAACAATCGAAAATTAAATATAAAATTTCTAATTTCTCACCGTATTATCTTTTTGGTATCAATATGAAAAGAAATAGTGATTTCTCAATGTGGGATATGGGACCCAATTTCCCAAAGAATGCATGCATTTGCCCTTTTTGGGGGGGAGGTTGAATACTTTTGAAGTTTGTGCTTTTCCCCTTTTGGATAGGCTATAATGGCTCTGTTGATGCTGCTGATGATGATGATGAAATTGAAGAATTTGTAGTCTGATTGGTTGCCAGCAAAAGCGATGGGGTATTGCTTTGATTGATCATTGGTTCCCTCTTTGGAACTGTTTACAACCTCTCCCCCATATTTCTGATCCATCTATCGCTTCTATCTCTTTGACTTTAATTCTTTGTGTTTTCTCAATAAAAAATATATTACAAAATATTGAATGCTTCAATTTCCAGAGCCTTCAAGCGGCCCTACTGGCGTCCAACTCACGCTAAATTGAAATATATTTCCACCTAAATTAAAATTAATTTGAATAAAATTTATATACGATAATATTTGGACTCCAATCATTAAGGTTTTAAGATAACCTAAGTCTTAAGTCAAAATTCATATATTTTTCATAATTTTACCAGTAAGTCAAAATTCATAACAATCAATAAGAGAGTGAAGTCAGAAATTTTATTTAGGAGGTGAAAATTAAGTTATATATTTTTTATAAAAATTAAAATGTAATTTTAAAATTTTAATAATTTATATTTTTATAATTTTTAGACGAGACAAAATACAATTTTATTATTTATTAAATTAAAATTTTATAAATTTTAAAGGGTCAAAAGTAAAAAATTTCATTTTAGGGGCGAGCCCCTGCCAGTCTCCTGACGCCACCCCTGATAGCCAAGATATTCTTTATATTAATTTTAAAATTCACGGAAACCTTTTTTTTCTTTCTAAATTCTTAATTATCCTTTCATGTTTAGCCATTTATCTCTTTAGAGAGCATTCACCATTTAACCCTAGTTGTGACCCAAAAAAAATGACATGTGACATGGTTTTTATTGAATACCATATACTTTTTGAATAAAATAAGACACAATTGATAATTTAAGATCTATTTTTAACCTAAAAAAATTAACTAAGTATAATCGAATAACCAATTTACTAATAAAAGTTTTTTAAAAAAAACCTATTTTTTTATGACTATAAGTTGCATATTTTAGATAATCACTTCAAAGTCTAAGTTGATTTTTTTTATGACTATAAGTTACATATTTTAGATAATCACTTCAAAATCTAAGTTGATATTTAATTTTAGGGCGTAATCAAAGGGGTTAATATTTAAATGGAAAATTTTTTATTTAGATTCTTTAAATTTTTAAAAATTTTAAATTAGTGAAAGTAAAATTTCACTATGACCTCCCTAAAAATGATAAAATTTTGATTTAATCTTTTAAAAATTATAAAATTATAGGCTATTTGTAACAGCCCGATTTTGGGCTAGTCGGAATAGTAGTTTCGGGGCCACAAATTTGACGAGGAAAAATTTAATATTCTTATATTTTTATGATCTACTATTTTACGGAATGATTTCGTGAAAATTTCGTTCGAAAATTTTGATGTTTGGGCACTCAATTTAGTCAAAAGGACTAAATTGTAAAAAGTGCAAAACTTGAGTTCTATAAGCTAGAGGTGTCTAATTGGTATGAAATTTTAAATTGGAGTTCCTTAAAAGGTAATTAGATCATTGGTTAATTTTTTGGACAAAAATGAACATGAAATAGGTGAAATAGAATCTTTTTAAGTTAATGGCATTTTAGTAATTTGGTGATTAAATGAATTAAAAAGCCAAATTAAAGGCCAATTTTTGCTCATCTTCAACCCCTTGGCCGAAATTCACATGAGGAAGACATAGCTAGGGTTTTTCAAGCTTCCAAGCTCGATTATCAAGAAAGACAAGGAATTGACCTTGATCAGGGAAAAGAAAAGGTTGTGGACTAAATTGCAAATTCATCATATTTTGCACCGAGGTAAGTTTGTATGTAAATTGTAACAGCCCAAATTTGGGTCTAGTCGGAACAGTAGTTTCGAGACCACAAATTCAATGAGTAAAATTCTATTTTTATTATATTTTTATGGTCTACAATTTTACGGAAAGATTTCGTAAAAATTTCGTTCAAAAAATTTTGACGTTTGAGCACTCAATTTAGTCAAAAGGACTAAATTGTAAAAAGTGCAAAAGTTGAGTTCTATATATTAGAGGTGTCAAATTGCTATGAGTTTTAAATTGGAGGCCCTTAAAAGGCAATTAGACCATTTAATAACTTGATGGACAAAAATGGGCATGAATAGGACAAAAGTGAAAGAAAAGTCTTAAGGGTATTTTAGTCATTTAGTGTTTTAAATGAATAAAAAGACAAAATACAATAAAAAAATCTGCTCATCTTCTTCAAGTTGCTGCCGAAAATTTCTAGACTCCATGGCTAAGGGTTTCAAGCTTTTCAAGCTTCATAACTCCGAAAAATGAGATTTGGACCTAGAACGGGAGGAAAATTGAAAATCGGGAAAGTTAGTAAAATGGCCGTTTTGGTATCGAGGTAAGTTCATATGTTTAATAAGCATTTAATGATGCAAGTTTGAATGTTAGATTGAAATTTTAGTTATTAATACTTTAGTATTGATTTTCCAATATAATTATAATGTTCGATATTGACTCGACATTTTAATGAAAATTGGTATAAATTACATGTAAGATCAAATTAGAAAGATGGCTTTGTGTAATATCAAGAAAGTATTGAATAGAATAATTTGGGGAGGATAAGTTAAATTGATGATGTGATGAGATTGAGAATGTAATTATGTAAGTTATGTGTAAATAATAGTGATATATTTTTTATATAAATGGTGAATTAATATTGAATGTGGAAGAAAAATTGTTCATGAATTATTCAAGTGTAAGAGTAAATTCCCGGTTGAACATAGGAATAGAAGTGGATACTGGAGACCAGTGTTACAGTGTTACAGTGAGTCCCGGGTGCTGGGTGATCTAGCATGTGTTGCAGACACCTGACAGCTTGTGTGAGCAGGCCCGTGGACATTTCCAGTGTTATCGACCAGTGAAAAGTGGTAGCTCTAGCTACCTGATCAGTGAAAAGTGGTAGCTCTGGCTACCTGATCAGTGAAAAGTGGTAGCTTCGACTACCTGATAAGTGAATAGTGGTAGCTTCGGCTACATTACAGTGGTAGCTTCGGCTACATATCAGTGGTAGCTTTGGCTACATTATAGTGGTAGCTTCGGCTACATTACAGTGGTAGCTTCGGCTACATATCAGTGTGGCACCTATGTGCTAATTCTCTACGTATCCGTGTATATTCCGAGTGTTCAACGGGAAAATCGATTAAGTGAAATTATGTGTGACTTTGTAGTGATAAGTGTAGTTATATACCTGTGTAACGTATGAGCAATATGCCCGATGTGTAATCGGAAATTAGAAAGATTGTTATAAGTAAGTAATGAATACAACTAAAGGGAGAAAGACAGAGAGAGCAAAAATTTACAATAAAACTATTTTGGACAGCAGCAGTGACGTGAATTTGAAAAATCACCAAAAATAGTAGAAATTGAATTATAAGTTGGATGAGATATTTATTTAAAGATTATTGAGTCTATTTTCATATAAAAGAAACAGAGAAAACAAAGGATTTTTATATTTTGAGATACTTAAATTCTTGTGAGATTAGTTCAGAATGATTACGTGATCCCCTGTTCTACCTTGGAAAAATTATCAAAAATTGTACAAAAATAATTATGGGATATAAGTTATATGCTTGAAATCCTTAATGAGTCTAGTTTCAAATGAAACAAATTATAACATCATTTGAATTTTGTATAAGGAGAAAATTTATTCGTAGTGAAAAGTGGTCAGAATAGTCAAACAGTGAAATAGGGGAAATTTTAATGAATAAACTGTACGAATTGGCTAAGCCAAAAATTCTGCAAATTTTATGGTATGAATATATGTGAGTCTAGTTTTAGGGAAAATTAACGGATCTTAATTTTGAGTTTTGTAGCTTGAGACATAAATAATTTAGTGACTATGACTCAAGTAGACAGCTTAAGATGAACATGAGAAAATGGTGGAACTATGTATAATTATGATTGCATTATCTTGAGAACTTGTTGTGAGGATTTGTCATGTTGAGGCTTTGATAAGGCTACAAATAAGTTGGGAAAGTAAGAACTTAGCATTATTTATGCAAGTTATGACAGCTTAGTAGTAAGCTAAATTCATTGCTAATGCTTATTATTATTACATGTGAACTTACTAAGCTTTATAAGCTTACCCCCTTTTTCTTTCCCATGTTACAGAGTCCTACTAAACAAGCTCGGGTTTGAGGTCGTCGGAGATCGCTTCACACTATCAAGTTATCTATAGGTATCTTTATTTATAAATGATTTAAGTTATGGCATGTACAGGGGCTTGACTAAGTCATTTTGTATATGTGTTAATTAATTTGACCAAATGCATTGTTAAGTCTGGTAATGCCTTGTACTTGGTTCCGTCATAGGATATGGGTAGGGGTGTTACATTTAGTGGTATCAGAGCTATGGTTTATGTAACACCCCAAACTCAGCCCACAAGCCTTGACCGGATCTGGTATGTCACGGAGTAAAAATATTTTTGAAAATTTCGGGTTCACAGTGGAAATCTGAAAATATTGCTGAATTTGTAAAACGGTGTTTGCTAAAACTAAGATAGGTTGGTTTGATAAATACGATTGAGTTGAAAAACTTTTCTTTTTCCTTTGAATCCATTTGATCATTTATATTTTTAGAAATGTCGGGTTATTGATAATTGGCTACACGATGGTAACGTCCTTGAAACCGCGTATGAGCACTTATTTTGAAAACGTTACTTTTACCGATTTGTTTACAGCTTATAAGATATAATAGAAATAAGGTAAAGGCAACTACTTAAACATACAAAATAATAACTAGCGGCCATATTACAAACCAAACCAAAATGTAATAATAAATATTAACTTTAATGGTACGAGATAAAATTTCAAAACCGAGGAACAAGCATGGCCACCTCGAGTCCTCTCCGGCTCCTTCTCCGCGATCGACTCACCTAAAAAAGATAGGGAAAGGGGTGAGTCACTAAGACTCAGTACATAGTTAATACACATGTTCCCACATACGGGCTTGGCCCGTATCCACACAGTTCATACACATGAATATGCAATTATGAAGCCCAACCTAGCCATCTATACTCCTTTTTCTACCCTGTGTGGTACCAAACCACTGGTGGTGCCAAACCACTGGTGACTTAAAGTCACGATATCCGTCAATGCTTGTGGTGCCAAACCACTGGTGACTTAAAGTCACGATATCCGTCAATACTTGTGGTGCCAAACCACTGGTGACTTAAAGTCACGATATCCGTCAATACTTGTGGTGCCAAACCACTGGTGGTGCCAAACCACTGGTGACTTAAAGTCACAATCAAATGATGGGGCCAACCCATCGTGTGATACCAAATCACTGGCGTCGATCCCGTATCTCATAGTGGGGCCAACCCATGGTGGTACTAAGCCATAGGGACGAGACGCTATGAGGTGCCAAACCTCTGGAGGTACCAAACCTCTGGTGACCGTAGTCACAATGTGTTACCAAAACACTGGTGTCCGTCGACACGAATATTACTTCCCCCTCCACTCGTTTAATCCCACATCATCATGCTCACATAACAAGTATCATGATCCCATATATCATGCATTTGTATATAGCATAGCATTTAACAGCATATGATGGCATACACAAGATATATCATAGATCGAGTAATAGGGGGCTTACCCGAAAACCAAGCTCATGCCCACAAGGCAAAATTACTACATGAGAGGTTATAAATATCATCAAAATAACAATTTATACTAATAAAGTGTGTAAGAGCTTACCCACCTGATTAAACGATCACCCACCTTGGGTATCCAACATCTTAGCCCTTATTTCGGCTAACATGCACAACATGTACATTTACAATAACATACATAAACCAGCAAGAGGACAGTGCGATAACTACGCACCTGATCACAAACAACGTTATGCCCTCAATCCCGAAGCTATCCTTAAGCGATACTACGGCTATTTGCCTACGCTGTTGTTCGGATGCTGGCCCACACCCCGGTGGCCAATCTCGCACTGCTGAGACAGCTCTCCTTTTAAACTTTGGGATAGGGGCTACCCCTTTATCTTCTTGACCGGCATCCATGTCCATGGATACACTTAATCAGAACCAAACGATTAACCGATAACATCAAAATTTAAAAACACCAAATCTAGATTATACTCACTAAATATTCTTACCCACGAGCTGAAATCCCGGAAGCTTCCTTTATACCTGACGATTTTGCCCCTAAAAGCCAAAGATAGAATCGGTCAACCATTTGTACCCAAAATGGCCTAAGGCCGAACGCTATTTGCCACTTACCTCACTAAAACCCGAGAACTGATACTAGATCTTTGAGCAGTCGAAAACCCTACATATAACATATGTTAAAAACAATTTAATCAAATATCTAGATAAAGTGGCCCTTGGCCGAATCTACATTTACTTACTTATGTTGACTTGTCCCTAGGAACCATATTACACATTCGGTCATCACTTAAATACCCAATATGGCCTATGGCCGAATATCAATACTTCCTTACCTTGCTTACCAAATCTTGAAAGACTACTCCTTGCTCTTGAACTGTCGAAATCCCTTGAGTAAACAAATCCAATGGCTCCTTTAATGCTTCCTTCCTTCAACTACTACACACAAAAGAATACGCTTGTTATAGCCATATGCACATTCGGCCATGCCTAAAACCAAGGTCAAAAACTGATTTCGGCATACTAAAGAATAAGAGCCCAACTAATTACTTACTACTAATGATCAACTTCCTGAAATCACCTTCCACACCATCAAAACCGTCGGAAAAAGCTAGCACCTAAAAGTCCCTTTAATCTCTGAGAGATTCGGCAATGGTGTATAAAGGTGGAGGGGTTTCGGCTAACCTTCAAATGATGGTTATATATATTCGGCTATGGCTCACAAAGGCAAAGAGGCAATCGGCTTCAAGAAATAGAGGTAGATTCGGGGTTGAAAGAAAATAAAGAGGAAGAGAAAGATAGTGAAGAAATTCGGCACAAAGAGAGGGTGAAATGAGAGGATAAATTTTCGGTAGGAAGAAATTAAAATGGAGAAAAGGAATTACCAAAAAGGTGAGCACCCCTTATTATGCTACACAAATTCGGCACTTAACCCCCCTTCCCCTTTCAAAACCGAAAACAAACAAGCCCCCAAGGAGTCTCCCTAAACCGGCCATGCACTCACATTGGAAGGAAACAAAAAAAACAAATTCAAAGAAACATTTTTGGCCTTGCTTTCCCCAAACACAAGGCCGGCCATACCTTTAAAACTCCAAAACAGCACATGTTCTTCTCCCCAAAGCCATGCTTTATTCCTATTATCACAAAAACAAAGAAAATTCTTTGTTAAAACAAAAGCATGCCCAACACCATAAAACAATCCCACCGTTCTAAGCAATTATAAAATAAATAATACAAAATAATGGCTCATTCCCGTGCTCCTGCAGCTAAATAAAAAAAATAATAATAATAAAAAAAAGGTTTGAAGCCCCATGCTTCTACAACAAAAATATAAAAAGAAGGAACACCCCTTTTGCTTCATGCGTGGGTGCTGCATGCGTGCATGCATTTAATGCCCATGCAACCCCCCCTAATTCTCATTCTCGAAAAAAGAAAAACCATGCTTGCTGCCTCCGGGTCTCGAACCAGAGACCTGGAGAGAACTCTCCAAGCCCCCAGCCAGTCTGCCCGTGCGTCTTTCGTGACATAAACGCGTTGCGATTTTGTTTTAAGCCTTACTTGCTAGCGTCCTTCGCCTTAATCGCCCAAGCCAAAAATAAACGCGCTAAAGCGCTACCTCGGGGTTTCGAACCCCCGACCTGCTGGAGGCTTTTCACGCCTCCAGCCACCTGGCCCCTTCGCATATTTCATGCTAACAAACACGCCGAGAATTCTTTTAAACCCTTATTCCTTAGTTCCCTTTGCCTGAATCGCCAAAGCCAAAATAAAATTACCAGCGCGCCTCCACTAGGACTCGAACCCCCGACCTCGAGAGCCCTCCTGCTGCTAGCGTCCTCGCCAACTCGCCCAGGCGCCGTTTTGTGACATGAAACACCTCGATTTTGTTTTAAAGCCTCCTTAGCCGCGCCTCATAATGCAAAAACATGATTTCTCCCTTTGCTTCCCTTGCAACTCGAACCTCCTCCCTTCTTGCACAGGCTTCCCAGACCCTTAAAGCAGCGCCCCAAGCCACTTTACCAGGGCATTTTATATGCCATAACTTACCAAAATTATTCTTAAGGCCTCCATCACCCAAATTTTCACTTTTGACCCAAAATTTTCAAAATTTCCAAAATAGTCCCTTTTTATCCTCGAGCTTTAATAACCCCTAAAACTCATCAAAACAAATCTTAAGGCCTATTAACACTTAAGATATGCTTCAAACACACAGCCCCTATTTTAGGATATTACAGTTTAGTCGATTCTCGGACTACCATAGTGAGTGTGAGAGTCTAGCTATACATGCCATAATGAGCTATGATAGTGTGACGACTCCCGACGCTGATGTAAATTATTTTATTAGACAGATGCGCACTTCAACCGAGCTAAATTTGATAGTACAAACAGTGTGTTTATGATGAGTTGAGACTCGTAAAAAAATAAGAATAATAGTTTATGATGTTTATGTGATGATGTACAAATTGTGGATAGGAATTTCTTTTGAAATATGAAAGATAAGATGAAAGGAAAGTTTATACTATGATAAGTGTTCATGTTTGATTGGCATTTGTATAATGCTATGAATATAACCTGTGAAATTAAGTGAATGTTATGAGTAATTTTACTTGAGATTTATGAATGAAAGTATAAGTGCACTTGTTTGTATAAGATGATAGGAAGGTTGTGTAAAATGAGTATGCATGTTAAGTTACTTGAAACAAAATATATATTGATGAGTGTTAAGTTATATGCATGAATATATAAGAGGCAAGTCAGAGGCGTTACAACTTCACCCCCTTCCAATAAGGTATGTTATAAAGAAAATTTATGAAATTCAGGTCGAATGGGTTTACAAGTGGAAGACTAAATAGTTGAGTTGTATATTAACTGACAATGTGATCAGAGTTGAGAATGGTTTAGTAAATGAACACAGTTGCAGAAAAGATGTCAGATTAATATGAAGATCATTCGGATTTCAAAATGTTATAGTTAAAGAAAGGTCAGACTCTGTTAATTAACTCATCCAGGTATGAGACCTAAAGTATGTAATTGCTGGAATTTATTCTGAATTTTTATCTGTTTGCAATTGGAATAATATCAGATTAGTAATGACAGAATTAGATAGTGCAATCATGATTGAGATGTTTTCTTTTCAGCCGGGACATTATCTACTAAAGTAATTGAGAAGTTAGTCTTATTATGGCACTATGATTTTTAAGCTGTATGAGTATTGTGGCATCAGTATAGTTAAGTGCTTCGATGAGTAACAGTTGAAGTAAATTCTACTATAAGTTTAATCTTTCTCTAGATTTGAGAAGAAATTGAAGTTGGCAAAGTGTGAATGATAGGAAGTTCAACTTAGACCTGTGTATTGGTTTTCACTTTTCAAATGATCTTGATATATATATATATATATATATATATATATCAGTGAGTTAAAGACAGAATGTTATGATGTCTAGCACAATGATAATTATTTGTTTATTTGAGAAGTACAGAGATGGATGATACTCCGAGGCAGTTACACTAGTAAGAGTATAAAATGTTATGTACCGGGCTTTGAACCTGATGTTTAAATTTTTAATGGGTAAGAGTATTAAACTTAGATGAGTGTGAAGTGCTTCTGAAAGTATTTCATTAACAGAGAATTTTTCATCTGGATAAGTGGTAGTAAGTTCATATGGCTGAAATTAATGATTAAATGTTAATTTTATGAATTATATCATGTATGATGAGATATAATTGTTGATGAATTGAGAATAAAATGACAATGCGAAAAGTGATTAAATGATCAAATTGAGCGGAACGTCGGATTTGAGTACTTCTGATCAGTGACAAGTGATAAGTAGTAGCTTTAGCTACGCTTATCTGATCAGTGACAAATGACAAGTGATAAGTGGTAACTTTAGTTACACTTATCTGATCAGTGACAAATGACAAGTGATAAGTGGTAACTTTAGTTACACTTATCTGATCAGTGACAAGTGACAAGTGATAAGTGGTAGCTTTAGCTACACTTATCTGATCAGTGATAAGTGACAAGTGATAAATGTGACCCGTGTAAGACCGTGGCAGGGCTATGGCTTCGGAAAGTAATAAGTGATCATACGTAAGACCATAGTTATACTATGGCAAAGTGGAAGTGAAGTACTCAATTTTCCGTAACCGTTCCCTAATTTGATTAAGGATGGTGAGTGAAAAAAAAGGGCCCAAAAGAGTTAAAGTAAATGTTTTGGGCATATGAATATGAACCTGATACTTCTGACTCTGTATTCAGATGTTGATATGTCGACAGAATTAAGTTGAATGTTAAGTGTATTCAGGATTCACGATATCAGTGATAATATTAAAATGATAATAAGGCAGGACTATTGTGAATTTCGTATCAGGTTTCCCTCAATCTTCAGATCAAGAGATATGCTAGTGGGTTGTTTTTGAACGTTTGACGGAATTAGTATAATAATTTCAATATGTATCGATTCTTTATTTGACAGAATTAACTGAGTTATATTGGGATTTAGATCGACGACAGAGTGTTTCTAAAAGTATCGTCTTAAAAAGGGTTATTTAGTGATGTTGGAAATCGTGAGAAAGATATTAAATTTCATTCCGGTAAGATTTTCGGGGACGAAAATCCTAAAAGGGGGGAGAGTTGTAACAGCCCAAATTTGGGTCTAGTCGGAACAGTAGTTTCGAGACCACAAATTCAACGAGTAAAATTCTATTTTTATTATATTTTTATGGTCTACAATTTTACGGAAAGATTTCGTAAAAATTTCGTTCAAAAAATTTTGACGTTTGAGCACTCAATTTAGTCAAAAGGACTAAATTGTAAAAAGTGCAAAAGTTGAGTTCTATATATTAGAGGTGTCAAATTGCTATGAGTTTTAAATTGGAGGCCCTTAAAAGGCAATTAGACCATTTAATAACTTGATGGACAAAAATGGGCATGAATAGGACAAAAGTGAAAGAAAAGTCTTAAGGGTATTTTAGTCATTTAGTGTTTTAAATGAATAAAAAGACAAAATACAAGAAAAAAATCTGCTCATCTTCTTCAAGTTGCTGCCGAAAATTTCTAGACTCCATGGCTAAGGGTTTCAAGCTTTTCAAGCTTCATAACTCCGAAAAATGAGATTTGGACCTAGAACGGGAGGAAAATTGAAAATCGGGAAAGTTGGTAAAATGGCCGTTTTGGTATCGAGGTAAGTTCATATGTTTAATAAGCATTTAATGATGCAAGTTTGAATGTTAGATTGAAATTTTAGTTATTAATACTTTAGTATTGATTTTCCAATATAATTATAATGTTCGATATTGACTCGACATTTTAATGAAAATTGGTATAAATTACATGTAAGATCAAATTAGAAAGATGGCTTTGTGTAATATCAAGAAAGTATTGAATAGAATAATTTGGGGAGGATAAGTTAAATTGATGATGTGATGAGATTGAGAATGTAATTATGTAAGTTATGTGTAAATAATAGTGATATATTTTTTATATACATGGTGAATTAATATTGAATGTGGAAGAAAAATTGTTCATGAATTATTCAAGTGTAAGAGTAAATTCCCGGTTGAACATAGGAATAGAAGTGGATACTGGAGACCAGTGTTACAGTGTTACAGTGAGTCCCGGGTGCTGGGTGATCTAGCATGTGTTGCAGACACTTGACAGCTTGTGTGAGCAGGCCCGTGGACACTTCCAGTGTTATCGACCAGTGAAAAGTGGTAGCTCTAGCTACCTGATCAGTGAAAAGTGGTAGCTCTGGCTACCTGATCAGTGAAAAGTGGTAGCTTCGACTACCTGATCAGTGAATAGTGGTAGCTTCGGCTACATTACAGTGGTAGCTTCGGCTACATATCAGTGGTAGCTTTGGCTACATTATAGTGGTAGCTTCGGCTACATTACAGTGGTAGCTTCGGCTACATATCAGTGTGGCACCTATGTGCTAATTCTCTACGTATCCGTGTATATTCCGAGTGTTCAACGGGAAAATCGATTAAGTGAAATTATGTGTGACTTTGTAGTGATAAGTGTAGTTATATACCTGTGTCACGTATGAGCAATATGCCCGATGTGTAATCGGAAATTAGAAAGATTGTTATAAGTAAGTAATGAATACAACTAAAGGGAGAAAGACAGAGAGAGCAAAAATTTACAATAAAACTGTTTTGGACAGTAGCAGTGACGTGAATTTGAAAAATCACCAAAAATAGTAGAAATTGAATTATAAGTTGGATGAGATATTTATTTAAAGATTATTGAGTCTATTTTCATATAAAAGAAACAGAGAAAACAAAGGATTTTTATATTTTGAGATACTTAAATTCTTGTGAGATTAGTTCAGAATGATTACGTGATCCCCTGTTCTACCTTGGAAAAATTATCAAAAATTGTACAAAAATAATTATGGGATATAAGTTATATGCTTGAAATCCTTAATGAGTCTAGTTTCAAATGAAACAAATTATAACATCATTTGAATTCTGTACAAGGAGAAAATTTATTCGTAGTGAAAAGTGGTCAGAATAGTCAAACAGTGAAATAGGGGAAATTTTAATGAATAAACTGTACTAATTGGCTGAGCCAAAAATTCTGCAAATTTTATGGTATGAATATATGTGAGTCTAGTTTTAGGGAAAATTAACGGATCTTAATTTTGAGTTTTGTAGCTTGAGACATAAATAATTTAGTGACTATGACTCAAGTAGATAGCTTAAGATGAACATGAGAAAATGGTGGAACTATGTATAATTATGATTGCATTATCTTGAGAACTTGTTGTGAGGATTTGCCATGTTGAGGCTTTGATAAGGCTACAAATAAGTTGGGAAAGTAAGAAGTTAGCATTATTTATGCAAGTTATGACAGCTTAGTAGTAAGCTAAATTCATTGCTAATGCTTATTATTATTACATGTGAACTTACTAAGCTTTATAAGCTTACCCCCTTTTTCTTTCCCATGTTACAGAGTCCTACTAAACAAGCTCGGGTTTGAGGTCGTCGGAGATCGCTTCACACTATCAAGCTATCTATAGGTATCTTTATTTATAAATGATTTAAGTTATGGCATGTATAGGGGCTTGACTAAGTTATTTTGTATATGTGTTAATTAATTTGACCAAATGTATTGTTAAGTCTGGTAATGCCTCGTACTTGGTTCCGGCATAGGATACGGGTAGGGGTGTTACATAAATAATGCATCATTTTACTTACGTTTTTACGTTTTGATATATTTTATGAGATGTGGTTGAATATTGAATGAAATTGACAAAGTATCGAAATGTGAAAAATTTCCCGTTTGAACCTCAGGAATAAAAATGTATGCAAGTGACATGTTCACTAGAAACCTATGTGAAATCTAAGTGAAATAAGTATCTACTGGTCCGTACGTTCTACCGGTGGCTGAGTTATCCGGCATGTGTTGCTGATACTCGACAGCTTGTGTAAGCAGCACCGTGTAGTTTCGTCATGACCGACAGCTTGTGTGAGCAGACCCGAGATTGTGACTATGTGAAACGGGTGCTGGTCTTATAAGTTTTACCAGTGGCTGGGTAATCCGGCATGTGTTGCGGATACCTGACAGCTTGTGTGAGCAGCACTGAGTAGTTACGTATGACCAACAGCTTGTGTGAGCAGGCCCGTGAATGTGATTAGCTCGAGAGCAAGTCTGTGTAAAAAGTGTGATATGAAGTATCTTTAGCTACAAGTGTGGCACTTATGTGCAAATTTCTGTGTATCCGTTATTATTCCGATGCGTTCAACGGGAAATGACTAAGTATAAACGAATATAACTAAGTGATGAATAAGTGCAGGTATGTGTGTGTCAATTTATGAGCAATGTGCTCGATAGGTGATCAAACTTTGATAAGTTTGATATGGGGTAAGTGTTACTATGAAAGTTAATACAAAGAAATTATGAAAGAGTAAAATTTGCAATAAAACAGCTTTGGGACAGCAGCAGTTATGTGTCTTTGAAAAAATCACCAAAGATGGTGAAAATTGAATTAGAAGTTGAATAAGATATGAAATTAAAGCTTATTGAGTCTATTTTCTCATAAAAGAAACAATGTAAGCGAAAAAAATTTATATTCTGAGATATTTGAATTTTATTGAGATAAGGTCAGAATGATTTCGAAATCCCCTGTTCCGACTTTGAAAAATCACTAAAAATTGTATAAAAACAATTATGGTTTATAATTTATATGCTTAAATTTCTTAATGAGTCTACCTTCAATATAAACAAACAGAAACATCATCCGAATCCCGTACGAAGAGATAATTAGTTTTTAGTGAAAAAGGTTGAAACTGTCAGACAGTAGAATAGATGATAATTTAAAGAATAAACTGTACTTATTGGCTAAACCAAAAATTCTGAAAATTTTATGGTAAGAATATATGTGAGTCTAGTTTCAGGTAAAATTAACGGATCTTAATTTGGAGTTCTGTAGCTCGAGATATAAATAATTTAGTGACTGTGATTCGAGTAGACAGCTTAAGATAAACATGAGTAAATGGTAGAACTATGTGTAATTATGATTACATTATCTTTAGAACATATTATGAGGATTGTTAAAGGCATGTTAATAAATTGTTTATTATTTACATACTTACTTACTAGGCTATATGCTTAGTCCCTTCTCTTTTCCCTTGTTTTATAGTGTCACAAAGCTAGCTCGGGATTTGGAGATCGTCGGAGATCCATCCACACTATCAACACTTTTTTGGTATTTTGAAATCAATATTTTGAATTATGACATGTATAGAGGACTTGGTTATTTTGTTATGTGTCATAATTAATTTGGCCTAAAATGTTGGCCTATGATATTTGATAGTTCATTTTGTATAAGGCCATTGATGTTGGCTATTATTGATCAAGTTATATGTTTATGATGATGCAATTTATGAGATGCATGACTAGGTTGAATGAGTGTGTGATGAAAATTGAAAAGTTTTAAATTTAGATGAAAATTTTATGTCTCGGTTTAGTACGACTATATGTGTTTTGTTTCGGTAATGCCTCGTACCCTGTTCCGGCGTCGAATACGGGTAAGGGGTGTTACACTATTCAAACTTCAAATAGTGAAATTTTATTTTTATTATTGTAAAAAATTTATTATGGTAGAATATTCATGTGTTTGAAGTTTTGGATTTTTTTTTATAACAAAATAATGTGGATGGCTCTAGCAATTAGAAAGGAGATATGAGTGGTGTTTTATGAGAGACTCTTTATTCTTTGCCCATTATGTGTTGAAAATATTACGTGAGGGTAAACTAATGGCCACCAAATTAATATGCTTTGGAATTTTGTGTAATGTCATATAGGAATAGTTTTCATGCAATTGCCTACCGACTTTGACTACATCATTGCTTTAAACCCTTCTTTTGATGTGCAAACTTAAAATCGAGGAAAGGAAACATAACACAATAACATAAGTCTTTAAGCTATATATATATATATTTAGAAAAAACAATACTAAAATTAGATATATCCAACAAGCAAAACATTATTACGAAACCCACGTAATTCAATGAAAGTGTAATCTTTAATTTGATTGGTTTTTTGTCTCTATATTTATCTAACCAAACGATAGTTGCTAAGTTTATTAAGTTTTACTATTTTTAATATTTGATACGACAAATATATTATTATATGTGTAATGTAATGTCATGTCATCTTGTTATTTTTACATATCACTTAAAAGAACAATTGATGGATTTAATGGCTAATGTTTGCGGCAAGACTGAAATTTTGAAATTCGAAAAGTACGGATTAAGAACGATCCAATTGAAGGATGTGGACTAATCTATAACTTAACGCATAGTATGGGAGTAATAACAAAATTTTACTAAGCAAATTTAAATGCTTCTGTTTGAATCAAAAATGAAATTTCAAAATTTAAAAATACAATTACTAAATTTGACCAATTTGAAACATATAAGGATTCAAATTGACAAATTAGAGTACAAGGGCAAATAGCAAAATTTGACCAAATTTAAATTTATACAACCATAACATTATTAACTAGTTTTTAACCCTTGCAAAAATGAATGTCAAATTATAGATTTTTGTTCTTCAACAACGCTCAATTTAAAGATTTTGTCCTTATACGTTAATTTGATGAGTTGAAAGGGATGAAATTATAAAACTTTGAAAGTTTAACATGTAATTTTACCATTATTATTAACTTATAATTTTATAGTTTTGAAGGAGCTAAATAGAATTTTTTTTTCACTATTGGGTGGTTAAGTGTAATTTTATCATGTTATATTTTCTTGATATTTAAAATTAAGAATGAAGACAAAACATTTAGAGAAGGTAATTTCCTAATTATATGAATAATTCTTTTATTATTACCATGAAAAATGATTTTCCATTCAACTAATTACAAGCAAAAATTAAAAGGAAAACCAAAAAAAAAAAAAAAAGCTTAAAGAGATGGGTTGAAAAAAGAAACTTAAGCTGGGTTAGGTTATTGAGTTAAAATGAAACTAAACCCAAACATTTAAAAGAATAAATAAATAAAGAGTCCAGTTCCAATTTCATTATGGGTAAAATTTTGTTATTAATCCATATATTATACATAAATTATAAATTTAAATGTTTACTCTAATTTAATTATTTTTAGTTTTATATTATGCATAAATTACGAATTTAATTCTTATATTTTAATTTAGTCAGTTTTAGTCCTTATATTTCTTGAAATTTAAAATTCTAGTCTTAATCTAAATGGTAGTCATTAAATCTATTTAGTTAAATTATATTATTTTCAAAATTTATGCGATAAACATATCATTACATGTGCATTGTCATGTCAACTTACTATTTTCATGTAATACTTACAAAAAAAAAAAAACAACAACGTCATTTTAGTTATTGGATTCAATGGCTATACAGGAATTAGAAATGATCAAATTAGAGAACATAAACTAATAAAAAACTTACTCATAGTATATGACTAATAGCAGAATTTGACCTAATGAATTTAACTAATATTGTTTGGGTTATGATTAAATTTTCAAATTTCAAAATACATAGAGATTAAAATTGATCAAATTAGAATATAAAGACTAAATTAACCCAAATATTTGGATTAAATTAAAATCCTAAAATTAATATTGTTGAGAAGACTTTACTTAAATACTATTCTCGATCTAAACATGACTAAGCTCTAACTGTAAAATGAATAAGTACACGTATGATTATACAAGAAAAATGGGAGTCTTATGTCCTTGGGCACTTAATTCGGTTCTCATCATATACAATTATTATAATATGTGGATCTCTAATCTCATTTATGTATCGTGTAAATTTTGTCCATTTCTTTCCTACTATTTATCAGTGTAATTCCTCGTATATATTTACTAGTAACATAACAACAACATTAGCAATCAGTAAATTACAAATGATGTAACATTTATCTTTAAAAAAATATCTAAGATTGAATGCACCACTTAGTGCCGCACATCAACATCTTCGTGGAAAACTTTACAGTTTTGAAAGTTCAAAAGCAGAGAGACAAAAGGTCGAACAGTTTGCCTACAGTCTTAGTGTCTTACACCTGTACTAATAAACTTGCATATATCAGTATAATCCATTATGTTTCTTGTGAAAAGAAAATACAATGGAACCGAGAGAAGATGAACGGTCACTGATCAGTTTCAGTTCACCTTTAGAAGATAGCAAAGAGAAAGATCTAGGAAAGGAAGAGATCATCGATGAAGTGAAAAAACAGCTATCGCTGGCAGCTCCATTAATATGTGAAAGCTTGTTGCTGTATTGCTTGCAATTGATCTCTGTTATGTTTGTGGGTCATTTGGGTGCATTAGCTCTTGCTTCTGCTTCACTGGCTACTTCTTTTGCTGCTGTGTTAGCGTTTAACTTGCTGGTGAGATCGGTTTCTCTTGGCTTTTTTTTTTTATTTTAAAATCTTGGAATCAGCAAAGCAAGAAAATTGAGGTCTAATTGTGGTTCAGTCCTTTTATTATGGTAAAATTTGGGATTTAGCTGCTCTAGTTTGCATAAATTAGTCACTTACTAGTAGATCTAAATTGATAATTTTGTCTGCTGTTGCCATTAATTAAAGTGATTGTGTGGAATCTTTTTAAAAGATAGGTTTAAGCATTTCGAAGATATGTGAATTTATCATTAGTTAGATATGATGGATAGGATTTATTATTATAACTCTTCTTATGTGATCGAATAATAATAAAAAAGTTTCCATCACCAATTTAATTGAAGCAACTAAGGGTGTTATTATTTCATACATACTAAAACCATTATAAAAGTAAAGGATCAGATTGTTTCAAATTAAAATAGATAGACTAAATCTTAAACTTCAACATAGTAGAGGGGCTAAAACTAAATTAGACCAAACAGTATTTGTTCTAAACAATTTAAAACCGAGTACCACTAATTTGAAGTATTCATAGGTTGAGTACCGCCCTCCCGGTCCGATCAACCCTTGGTAGGCTTGACCCCATCCGTTTTAATGCATAAAATAATAAAAAATGTAATATATAACATTAAAATGAGCTATTTGAACAAACTTGTGTGGGTTAAGCTTTAAAACCGAGTTTCAATTCGAACTAGCCCGACCCATGAATACTTCTACTTACTTTTACTGCTAACGTTTTGAACTGATTTTTCTTCTATTGGAGCAGATGGGAATGTCAACAGCATTAGAGACCCTTTGTGGCCAGTCATATGGAGCAAAGCAATACCATATGCTAGGCACCCACACCCAACGTGCCATGCTGATTCTTGCACTCATTACCATTCCCTTAGCTATCATCTTAGCCAACACTGGTTCCATCCTATCTGCCGTAGGCCAAGACCCCGAAATTTCTCGAGCAGCTGGCGTATATGCTTGTTACATGATCCCGACCCTGTTTGCTTACGCCATTCTTCAATGCCTTTTAAGATTACGAATTTAATTCTTATATTTTAATTTAGTCAGTTTTAGTCCTTATATTTCTTGAAATTTAAAATTCTAGTCTTAATCTAAATGGTAGTCATTAAATCTATTTAGTTAAATTATATTATTTTCAAAATTTATGCGATAAACATATCATTACATGTGCATTGTCATGTCAACTTACTATTTTCATGTAATACTTACAAAAAAAAAAAACAACAACGTCATTTTAGTTATTGGATTCAATGGCTATTGAATTGAAATTTCAAATTTTCAAAAGTACAGGAATTAGAAATGATCAAATTGGAGAACATAAACTAATAAAAAACTTACTCATAGTATATGACTAATAGCAGAATTTGACCTAATGAATTTAACTAATATTGTTTGGGTTATGATTAAATTTTCAAATTTCAAAATACATAGAGATTAAAATTGATCAAATTAGAATATAAAGACTAAATTGACCCAAATATTTGGATTAAATTAAAATCCTAAAATTAATATTGTTGAGAAGACTTTACTTAAATACTATTCTCGATCTAAACATGACTAAGCTCTAACTGTAAAATGAATAAGTACACGTATGATTATACAAGAAAAATGGGAGTCTTATGTCCTTGGGCACTTAATTCGGTTCTCATCATATACAATTATTATAATATGTGGATCTCTAATCTCATTTATGTATCGTGTAAATTTTGTCCATTTCTTTCCTACTATTTATCAGTGTAATTCCTCGTATATATTTACTAGTAACATAACAACAACATTAGCAATCAGTAAATTACAAATGATGTAACATTTATCTTTAAAAAAATATCTAAGATTGAATGCACCACTTAGTGCCGCATGTAGTACCCAATTTTCGTCCGGGCCAAATACAGATTAAAGGCCCAAATATAGTCAAAAAAAATGAGCAAAAAATAAAATAATAAGAATAAAAAATAGTCCTTAAAACGTCCATTTACAAGAAAAGGTCCATTGAAGCCCAAATGCTGAAACCCAACTACAACAACCCACTAACCCAAGTCGGGCCACCCACTAAGCCCAAACGCCAGTCCAAGCCCGCAATGGATTAGCCCAAACATTTCAGCCAGACAAGAGAACCCTAACCCCAACATTGCAGCCGCCGACCATTCATCTGCATCACGCGCGTCTGCCGACGCACTTCGTGCCGTTTCCAATACCCACGCGTGCAACGGTCCAACTCCCAGGCGCGTCGCACGCTTCTGACATCTCTGGCACCACCAACGCACCCTGAACCTCGGCCAGAAACCCCACACGCACATTGACTGAGGCTTGTAAAGGTTGGCATAGAGAAGCTACCATTTACCCCCTATGTTTTAGAGCGTTGGCTGGAACCTTGATTGGGGCAACAGAAACTTCACCGGGGCAACACATTTCTTACCGATTTTGCCAATTGGAGTTAAAACTAAATGGGGTAAAATAAATCTAATCTAATACGATCAGACGAATTCGAAAAGAAAGCTATCTGTAACGATCAAATGGCACGAGATAGTAGCAAAGATGATTTGTCCTAAAATTTCACGATAGGGCATGGGAGAAGATTTCTTCCGTGCAAAAGAAGAACTTCGAAAGAAAGCAAGTGCCAAACTAGTAAGGACCTCATGAAGCGAAGAGGGTCTATCTCGGGGAAGCATGAATATTGACCCAAAATGGATGGTAGGGATTTGCCCAATTTGGAGAATTCAAGTTCAAAAAAAAAAAAATCGGCGAAAAAAGAAGAAAGAAAAAGGAGAGACCAAAGTGAAAACCCGCAAAGGGCACTTTGAGACCAAAGGGGTTTTGAGTTGAAAACCCGAAAAGGGCAGCTCAAATTCTGATAAAAAATGGGGCACACGGTAGTCTCGCTGCGCTTGAAATAACAATGAAGATATATGTTACATCTTGGGGCATCGACAAAGTACTCCTGATCCCCTAGACACATATTGAGCTTAAAATGGTCCTCAAGAAGTTGGAACAGAGGAGCTCGAGCTGCGATATCTGGGGCACCTAGCTTTCGTTTTACCCATAATAATTCCTTATTTTTGATTATCTACCATTACATTTCCTTCTTGGTGGTATTTGCTAGTTTTGATCAAACTTGTTTGTTTCAAACTATTCCCCCCAATCAACTTCCTTTTTGTCCACTGTTACAATCCTTTTTGGGCATTTTGCATCAAAATAACGATTTGAGGACTAATAGTACTTTCATAAAAGAAGTTTCGCACATTACTCTGAAAGCATCCGAATAATACAAGGATCCGAAACATGACTATTGTCCAAAACTCATTCAGTCTAAGGTTTGGAAATGTCGGAGAAAACATGATTATCTTTTTGAACATTTCATTGGTTGAACTGAGATAAGAAATTTCGTTGGTGATTCGACCTCGACAAGCAGCGTCGACCTAGGGACACAGTGGGATCATGGTGCCATACCTCAAAGTCGAAGCGGGATAGTTGGAAGAAACCAGACGTTATCCTCCTGAAGTTGCGGTAGGAGGTATAAGTTTTATGTCCCAGAAGGGGACTTCAAAATGTCAGCGGGGCAAGCTTCCTGGGCAGAATCCCTGAGCAAAAAAAGCGATACTTGCTAAACGGAAGAGCGTCGTGATGCATCGGTGAAAGAACCTTGTTGAACTACGAGCAACGAAAACCCAAACAATAACAAGGGTCATTCTCATACATTCATTCATACACATTTAGTTAAGAGTACTAGATTTAGTTTGATCATTGCATTTTAACCATCTGTGCATAAACATGAGCACAAAACTGATCCTACGGCACGAGTCCTCTAGGGGGCGTTGTCGCAATAATGGCAAATTCAGAGATCCTGTCGGCCTGATTGGAGCAGATCAAAAATAGCATTGCCGCAATAATGACGAATTCGAAGATCCTGCATGCTTGAGTGGAGTAGATCAAATATAGCAGCTTCGGCAGCCCTGAAGTTGCAGAAGCAGACTAGGAACATACGATTTTTTATCACCATTCGTTTTCAGCAAGAAGACCCGAGTTGTAGGTCTCTTCTGGATCATTGTTCGTTTTCAAGAAGTTTCAACAAGAAGACCCGAGTTGTAGGTCTCTTCTGGATCACTGTTCGTTTTCAAGAAGTTTCAGCAAGAAGACCCGAGTTGTAGGTCTCTTCTGGATCACTGTTCGTTTTCGAGAAGTTTCAGCAAGAAGACCCGAGTCGTAGGTCTCTTCTGGATTATTGTTCGTTTTCAAGAAGTTTTCGGCAGAAGACCCGAGTTGTAGGTCTCTTCTGGATCATTGTTCGTTTTCAGGAAGTTTTCAGCAAGAAGACCCGAGTTGTAGGTCTCTTCTGAATTCCTATCACTGTTCGTTTTCGAGAAGTTGTCAGCAGAAGACCCGAGTTGTAGGTCTCTTCTGAATTCCTAACATTGCTCAAGAAGTTTTCAGCAAGAAGACCCGAGTTGTAGGTCTCTTCTGGATCATTGTTCGTTTTTCAAGAAGTTTTCAGCAGAAGACCCGAGTTGTAGGTCTCTACTGCATTCCTATCACTGTTCATTTTCGAGAAGTTTTAGCAAGAAGATTAAAGTTGCGGACCTCTTCCTTCTGAACTCTTACCAAACCTCCAGTAGAGCGGATCAAACCAAAAAGTTACGGTTCGAAGAAGACGCGGAAATAAAAAGGCAGTTTTATCGAAGTCCTGTAGGGGTAGGCTGAAAAATAAACAAGATTGCAGAAGAGCGAATTGAAGCCACGAGTCATGTCTCGCAGGAGCAGTGGTGGAGTGAATCAAAAGCAACAGGGTTTGGAGACGTTTGAGGAAAAAGGGACTAATGAGTCATGGCTAAGCCCGGACAAAATTGGTCCTATTATTGTCTTTGCTCTATTCTCGTTTCACGACAATGAGCAAAGAGGGGCAGCTGTAGTACCCAATTTTCGTCCGGGCCAAATACAGATTAAAGGCCCAAATATAGTCAAAAAAATGAGCAAAAAATAAAATAATAAGAATAAAAAATAGTCCTTAAAACGTCCATTTACAAGAAAAGGTCCATTGAAGCCCAAATGCTGAAACCCAACTACAACAACCCACTAACCCAAGTCGGGCCACCCACTAAGCCCAAACGCCAGTCCAAGCCCGCAATGGATTAGCCCAAACATTTCAGCCAGACAAGAGAACCCTAACCCCAACATTGCAGCCGCCGACCATTCATCTGCATCACGCGCGTCTGCCGACGCACTTCGTGCCGTTTCCAATACCCACGCGTGCAACGGTCCAACTCCCAGGCGCGTCGCACGCTTCTGACATCTCTGGCACCACCAACGCACCCTGAACCTCGGCCAGAAACCCCACACGCCACTGTCTTCCACTTCGCACGTCTCTTCATCGCCCATACCTGCAAGGAACCAAGGAACGAGAGCAAGACAAAGAGGGATGGCAGAGAGATAAAAACATATTGTATTTTATTTCCTGTTTTCCTTTGAATTTTGGTTATAAAAACCAAAATAAAACATTGTAAAAAAGGGGGGGATTTTTCTTTCGCGAACGTAAAAAGAAAAAGAAAAAAAAAAGAAACAGAAGCAGTTGTAAACGGTCCCTCCTTCCGTGGCTACGAATCAATAGCAATAAAAATCGCAAGAAAACATCAAGGTTTTGAATTTTTTTTTATTACCCTTTTATTATTCATTTTGCCACCTCTTTCGAATCTAAAAAACCGTAAAAGAGAGGAGAAAGAAAGCGTTACCAAAACTCCGCGGTCGAGGCGTCGGAGTTCCTTCCTCGGCGTCGGAACCAAACCTAAAGGCGAAAGGTGATGCTTTCGTTCTTCCATCGAACCTTTTGGGGCGTCTAAGGTTAGATCTTCAAAGAGATCTCCGAAGGAGGTTGAAGGCTTGGCTTCCGAGCATCGCTAGCCACCGTTGGTGGCGCGGTGGTGTAACGCCGGGCAGAAAGACCCCAGTAGGAGACGAAACGACGGGGAGAGGGGGGGTTCCCTGCTTTACATTCTTGAAGGAAGGAAATCAAAACGTTAAACAAAAATAAAAAGGGGGTTTGCAATAAACGAAACGGTGCCGTTATTAAAGGGGGGTATGCGCATATCCCTTAAAAAGGGATAATTGCGCGTCTGGTCCCCTCTTTGTTCGGTGTTGATTAATCAAGTCCCATGCCGCATTTTTCCTCTTTTAATTTCGACCTTTAATTTCGTTTTTCTCCTAGTTTAGTCCTTCTTTTTATATCCTTTTGTTTATTTTCCTATTTCTATTTCTATCTTTTTATATTGATGTGGTTACTATTATTAATCTGCCGTCATTATCTTTTATTATTATTATTATACCATGCTATTATTATTTGATATTATTATTATTAGTGTTATTATTATTATTATTACTAGTATTATTATTAGTTTTATTATATCTACTATATTTGTTTCTATTTTTTATTTTCTTAACTTAATACCATTATTATTTATTAAACTTTCATTTATATATTTATACTTACATTATTTCGCATATACTTCTATTTCTACCCATATTATCATATTATGTATATTCCTATTCATACTTACGTTTCAAGGTCATTTTTGCTAACATTATCATCATTATTATTATTTTTTCGTCTTCTTGTAAAGATTTCATCCCGCTTATCATCCCTCCGCTTTCTGTTTAGTATCCTTCAGCATATTGGTTTTACTCATTTTACCTCCATTTTCGTCTTGTCCGTTATCATTGGAATTTAACATATTTGCTCCATATGCTTGCTAGCATTGTATTTCATTTTTTTGCATTTTGTTACAAATTCGTGCTACTTTTTACCCAATACAAAATTGATTTCTTTCATAAAGGCAACATTTCGTGTTTAGAAATTCGAGAAAATCGTGCCTTAACTTACTAGGTCTCGAATTTTCTCGTTCAACCTAGATGACGAAGTATCTTTTAAAATAAAATCTTTTTGAATAAAAATAAAAAAATTTATTTTCGAAAATTTGATATGTCGTGTCCTAACTTACTGGATGCGACATTTCGTTATTTCGAAATAAGGTTTTTCTAAACGAGGCAATATTCATCTTGGGTTCCGGGGTTTAAATTATCGTGTCCCAAAGTATTGGATGTGATATTTTATTCTTTCGGAACGAGGAAAGCTTGATATTTAATTCGAAAAAATTCGAATATTTTTAAAGGGGATCATATTTTTTTAAATCCATTTTTATAATTTTTAACTTTCGACATAAGGGCATTAATTGATCAATTTGGTACCGATTTTGGGCGTGACGAGGGTGCTAATCCTTCCTCGCACGTAACCGACTCCCGAACCCACTTTCTCGAAACCCGTAGACTAAAACATTTTATAGGTGACCCGATCGCACCTAATAAAAGGTCGGTGGCGACTCCCGTTCTTTATTTTCAAAACCCAAGTCCGATTCCCGCCTTTTTCAAAAAGGGGTGGTTACGACAGCTTGGCGACTCCACCGGGGAATGTTCGAGAGTCAGGCCATGAAATTGATTACTTTTGTCCTTTTGTCAAAATTTGGAAAATCGTTTTCAAAATCATTTTTCTCACGATTTGAAATAAAAAAAGAGCTTATCCTCGAAAGTACAAATGTTGTGCCCTAACTTACTGGGTGTGACATCTCGTTACTTCGAGATAAGAATTTTCAAAATAACAAGGATCCGAATTGTGTCCTATCTTACTCTTGAGAATTCGGGGTGCTGTGTCCTAACTTGCTGGATATGACATTTCGACACTTCGAGATGAGAGGGCTTTTGATGATTATTCCCATTCATTTGAGTGTTTTGAAGTCAATAAAAACGATCGTATTTTTCCCATTCAATCTTTATTTTCAACTTTGTGAGTGCTAGGATTGCAATAATGTCGAGTCTCTTAGGACATTGCCACATTCATATTTGCATGACCATTGTGGTCACACCTTTAAGTGGAAGCGAGAAACTATGCCTTCGTAAGGTTTTCACCTCCGCATGGGCTAGTGGACTGCTTTCGGGACACATCCGTACCTATGTCTTCGTGAGGTTTTCACCTCCGCACGGCCATAGGGAAATGTGTTCCCCTGAACTGAACTTGGTCCGTATGAGCCTATAATGGGTGAGGATTGAGGAATCTGCTGGTTCAGGTACCCTTCTTTAGAACCAAACCACATATAGTGAACCCTAAAAGCCCATCCTAGGTAGAGCCACGTTAAACCCTAGTGATCTCCCGGATAGGTACTTTGTTCATTACTTCTGTGCTAATGTGTTTTCTTCTATTTTGATTACATTGCATTACATCATTATAGAAAGAAGATGCTGATTCATATTCGATTCCTAAATAGAGGAGTTTGTCATAAGGAAATGAATTTCTTAATAAAGTGGATTGTAATACGGTTGCTCAAATATAGTCCAAGTAAACAACAATAGAAGGCTGACGGTCCACAGAAGAATACAAGACTTCGCGCGATGATTCAAGCCAACAATGATTATTCAAGAGTCGTCAGATCTTAACTTTTTGGGATAAGAAGCATATAAACGATCATAGAGGATGAACAAGTGAAGAGATACGGCCTGAACCGAGCCGCCAAGAGCCAGAAGATGCATCTGCGAAGAAAGCACACAAGATATGGCCATGATATTCGGTCACGAAGGAAGGGATTGGCGCTTTTCTTGGACTATGAAGACGAAACCGTATATATAATCCGTTTTATGTAAAGAGCTTTATTTTGTAGAAAAGTTCTTCTAATGGAATTGAATTCATAATCAGCGTCTCTCTTTCTTTTGCATTCATTCCATGCATTGGCATTGCATTGCATCATCTTAGAAAGGAGGTGTTGATTCGCGTTTGATTGCTAAACGGAAGAATCTGTCCTAAGAAAATGTGTTACTTGATAAAATGGAGCTGAACATGGCCTAGGTAAACAACAAGACAAGACATTGTATGAAGATTCAAGCCGACAAGGATTGTTCGGGAGTCATCCGGAGATTATGAGCACCACAGAGGACACGTGAGTGATAAGATACGGCCTAGATCGAGCAAAAAGAGTTAGAAAAGACATCTACTAAGAAAGTTCACGGGACATGACCATAACTTTTGGACAAGAAGAAGAAGACTTGTATGAAGATGCAAACCGACAAGGATGGTTCAGGAGTCATCAGAAGATTACGAGCACCGCGGAAGGTACGGTACGAACTAGATCGAGCAAAAAGAGTTAGAAAAGACATCTACTAAGAAAGTTCACGGGACATGACCATAACTTTTGGACAAGAAGAAGAAGACTTGTATGAAGATGCAAACCGACAAGGATGGTTCAGGAGTCATCAGAAGATTACGAGCACCGCGGAAGGTACGGTACGAACTAGATCAAGCAACAAAGAGCTAAAAAAGACGTCTACTAAGGAAGTTTACGGGACATAACCATAACATTCGGACATGAAGAAGGGGATTTGTCTGAAGTCATCAGAAGATTATCAGCGTCGCCAAAGGTAAGTGAGCGATGAAGAACAACATGGATCAAGCGAACAAAAAGCTGGAGGAGGCGGGACACGACCATAATATTCGGGTACGAAGAAGAGGATTGGTGTTCTCACCTGGACTATGAGGAAAAGGCCGTATGTGTGGTCTATTTTATTAAAGGAACGTATTTTCTAGATAAAGTTCTTCCAATAGGAATTGAATTCATAATCAACACCTCTTTTTCTTTTGCATTCATGCATTTTGCATTGCATTTCATGCATCTGCATTACATCATATTGCATGGATCAAAACTTGTAGAAAAATCCTAATTAGGCGAAACTATTCCAGTTAACCTAGAAGATATGGAACAAAGGTTGGAGAGATTAGAGCAAAGGCAAGTACTGATGCAAGAACAGTTGGCCGAAATTCAACGGGATATGCAAGATCAAATGAATATGATGCGCCAGTTAGCCCAACTACTCGCCGAAAGACTTGAAAAGAGGAGTGGCCCAGTGGTCAGCAGTGCGGATGATGATGAACAAATTGTTTATTCCCCAAGGAATACCCCGACTCAACCAGACCCGCAGTCTCGAGGGGCACCCATCATTATCGGACCCCAACGTCAGACCAATACCTCAACCCTGTCAAACTTCCCAATGGGCTCATGTTTTAACCCTAAGGATGATCGAGCCAAACCGGTTGTTCGGGCCGAGGCAAAAGAAAGGAGGGAGCGGACATTGAAGATCCCGAAGGAGAAGGAAAAGGAAGTGGGTAGTACGAGTAAGCATGACAAGAACCCTTCAGACCTAATGGCAATAAGACAACCAAGGACGGTGACTACCGGTTATCAAGGTCCCCCTAGACAAGATTCCAACCCAAGGCCCGACACGGGAAAGCACCAATTCACGCCCATCTCGATGACGTACAAGGAGCTCTATCAGGATCTATTTGATGCACATGTGGTGGCTCCTCACTACTTGAAGCCGATGCAATCTCCCTTCCCAAAATGGTATGACCCAAATGCCAAATGTGAGTACCACGCTGGGATTACAATGCATTCGATAGAAAATTGCCTGGCTTTCAAGAAATTAGTGGAAAGATTCATTGGCATGGGTATTGTGAAGTTGAGCGGCATGCCAAATGCAGAAATGGGTGCCTGGGAGTGTTTTGAACAATAGGACTGTGGGAAGGGCGTGTATTTTTAGAGCTAACTCGGAGTAATGTCTAAACACACAAATTGCTCTAAAAACCTAAAGAGCAACAAGAACCTTTTGTGAAATGGACTTGTGTCCAGAATCGTTATTTTAATGAAATGCATCCTTTTATTCTCATGCTTTACATTTTTATTTTGTCTTCCACATCATATAAATAATCATCTTTAGAATAAGTTATTCTTTAGATTTTCTACCTTTACACCCACGATAGGTCCCCAGATATCAATGACACGAGCGACGCTGTTACTGGCTCTCCTTTTAGTGAAATATGGGTATAAGGGATCTCAAGACTTTGAAAATGATAGAGATTGTAACCCATCTTTGATTTGTTAGTGATGGTAGAATGAGCAAAAATAGGCTCTACCTTGCAAAAAGGTCGATGGACGTTGCAAGCTTAAGAAAAGCTTAATCCACCACAGAAATAAGGCGAAGACATCAAGAAGTCCAAGATATTTTTATACGATCATATCAAGGCGCGCCAGACTACTAAAATGTCAGGATGTTGCCAAACTTGGAACCCATGATGATAGTTCTACAATGGCCAAAGCTAATCAAGAAGTTCGAATTACTGGTTTACTTAGAAAAGAAACGCCAAATCAAGGAAGTCAAGACTTATGCGCCTCCTCTATATAAGGGGGCATAGATGTTACGGCACTGATCTCGCCAAAGGCATCCAGCCGATCTAATAGGTCTTCGTGGTTATCGAACACTTCATTAAGAGGGTGAATGTTGCTTCATATGCCAAAATTACAAAGGCGACGGTCATCGAATACAAATTCAAATCCAAGCTCAGGTGTTAAAAAAAAAGAAGCAAAAAAAAAACAAAAAAAACAAAAAAAAAAAACAAAAGTGGCAATGAAGAACACCAGAAAAAATCAGAATCAGGCACCTTACCAGTATAGCAAAAAAACAACCAGAAATCATGCGAAAATTGACTGAGGCTTGTAAAGGTTGGCATAGAGAAGCTACCATTTACCCCCTATGTTTTAGAGCGTTGGCTGGAACCTTGATTGGGGCAACAGAAACTTCACCGGGGCAACACATTTCTTACCGATTTTGCCAATTGGAGTTAAAACTAAATGGGGTAAAATAAATCTAATCTAATACGATCAGGCGAATTCGAAAAGAAAGCTATCTGTAACGATCAAATGGCACGAGATAGTAGCAAAGATGATTTGTCCTAAAATTTCACGATAAGGCATGGGAGAAGATTTCTTCCGTGCAAAAGAAGAACTTCGAAAGAAAGCAAGTGCCAAACTAGTAAGGACCTCATGAAGCGAAGAGGGTCTATCTCGGGGAAGCATGAATATTGACCCAAAATGGATGGTAGGGATTTGCCCAATTTGGAGAATTCAAGTTCAAAAAAAAAAAAAAAATCGGCGAAAAAAGAAGAAAGAAAAAGGAGAGACCAAAGTGAAAACCCGCAAAGGGCACTTTGAGACCAAAGGGGTTTTGAGTTGAAAACCCGAAAAGGGCAGCTCAAATTCTGATAAAAAATGGGGCACACGGTAGTCTCGCTGCGCTTGAAATAACAATGAAGATATATGTTACATCTTGGGGCATCGACAAAGTACTCCTGATCCCCTAGACACATATTGAGCTTAAAATGGTCCTCAAGAAGTTGGAACAGAGGAGCTCGAGCTGCGATATCTGGGGCACCTAGCTTTCGTTTTACCCATAATAATTCCTTATTTTTGATTATCTACCATTACATTTCCTTCTTGGTGGTATTTGCTAGTTTTGATCAAACTTGTTTGTTTCAAACTATTCCCCCCAATCAACTTCCTTTTTGTCCACTGTTACAATCCTTTTTGGGCATTTTGCATCAAAATAACGATTTGAGGACTAATAGTACTTTCATAAAAGAAGTTTCGCACAGTACTCTGAAAGCATCCGAATAATACAAGGATCCGAAACATGACTATTGTCCAAAACTCATTCAATCTAAGGTTTGGAAATGTCGGAGAAAACATGATTATCTTTTTGAACATTTCATTGGTTGAACTGAGATAAGAAATTTCGTTGGTGATTCGACCTCGACAAGCAGCGTCGACCTAGGGACACAGTGGGATCATGGTGCCATACCTCAAAGTCGAAGCGGGATAGTTGGAAGAAACCAGACGTTATCCTCCTGAAGTTGCGGTAGGAGGTATAAGTTTTATGTCCCAGAAGGGGACTTCAAAATGTCAGCGGGGCAAGCTTCCTGGGCAGAATCCCTGAGCAAAAAAAGCGATACTTGCTAAACGGAAGAGCGTCGTGATGCATCGGTGAAAGAACCTTGTTGAACTACGAGCAACGAAAACCCAAACAATAACAAGGGTCATTCTCATACATTCATTCATACACATTTAGTTAAGAGTACTAGATTTAGTTTGATCATTGCATTTTAACCATCTGTGCATAAACATGAGCACAAAACTGATCCTACGGCACGAGTCCTCTAGGGGGCGTTGTCGCAATAATGGCAAATTCAGAGATCCTGTCGGCCTGATTGGAGCAGATCAAAAATAGCATTGCCGCAATAATGACGAATTCGAAGATCCTGCATGCTTGAGTGGAGTAGATCAAATATAGCAGCTTCGGCAGCCCTGAAGTTGCAGAAGCAGACTAGGAACATACGATTTTTTATCACCATTCGTTTTCAGCAAGAAGACCCGAGTTGTAGGTCTCTTCTGGATCATTGTTCGTTTTCAAGAAGTTTCAGCAAGAAGACCCGAGTTGTAGGTCTCTTCTGGATCACTGTTCGTTTTCAAGAAGTTTCAGCAAGAAGACCCGAGTTGTAGGTCTCTTCTGGATCATTGTTCGTTTTCAAGAAGTTTCAGCAAGAAGACCCGAGTTGTAGGTCTCTTCTGGATCACTGTTCGTTTTCGAGAAGTTTCAGCAAGAAGACCCGAGTCGTAGGTCTCTTCTGGATTATTGTTCGTTTTCAAGAAGTTTTCAGCAGAAGACCCGAGTTGTAGGTCTCTTCTGGATCATTGTTCGTTTTCAGGAAGTTTTCAGCAAGAAGACCCGAGTTGTAGGTCTCTTCTGAATTCCTATCACTGTTCGTTTTCGAGAAGTTGTCAGCAGAAGACCCGAGTTGTAGGTCTCTTCTGAATTCCTAACATTGCTCAAGAAGTTTTCAGCAAGAAGACCCGAGTTGTAGGTCTCTTCTGGATCATTGTTCGTTTTTTAAGAAGTTTTCAGCAGAAGACCCGAGTTGTAGGTCTCTACTGCATTCCTATCACTGTTCATTTTCGAGAAGTTTTAGCAAGAAGATTAAAGTTGCGGACCTCTTCCTTCTGAACTCTTACCAAACCTCCAGTAGAGCGGATCAAACCAAAAAGTTACGGTTCGAAGAAGACGCGGAAATAAAAAGGCAGTTTCATCGAAGTCCTGTAGGGGTAGGCTGAAAAATAAACAAGATTGCAGAAGAGCGAATTGAAGCCACGGGTCATGTCTCGCAGGAGCAGTGGTGGAGTGAACCAAAAGCAACAGGGTTTGGAGACGTTTGAGGAAAAAGGGACTAATAAGTCATGGCTAAGCCCGGACAAAATTGGTCCTATTATTGTCTTTGCTCTATTCTCGTTTCACGACAATGAGCAAAGAGGGGCAGCTGTAGTACCCAATTTTCGTCCGGGCCAAATACAGATTAAAGGCCCAAATATAGTCAAAAAAAATGAGCAAAAAATAAAATAATAAGAATAAAAAAATAGTCCTTAAAACGTCCATTTACAAGAAAAGGTCCATTGAAGCCCAAATGCTGAAACCCAACTACAACAACCCACTAACCCAAGTCGGGCCACCCACTAAGCCCAAACGCCAGTCCAAGCCCGCAATGGATTAGCCCAAACATTTCAGCCAGACAAGAGAACCCTAACCCCAACATTGCAGCCGCCGACCATTCATCTGCATCACGCGCGTCTACCGACGCACTTCGTGCCGTTTCCAATACCCACGCGTGCAACGGTCCAACTCCCAGGCGCGTCGCACGCTTCTGACATCTCTGGCACCACCAACGCACCCTGAACCTCGGCCAGAAACCCCACACGCCACTGTCTTCCACTTCGCACGTCTCTTCATCGCCCATACCTGCAAGGAACCAAGGAACGAGAGCAAGACAAAGAGGGATGGCAGAGAGATAAAAACATATTGTATTTTATTTCCTGTTTTCCTTTGAATTTTGGTTATAAAAACCAAAATAAAACATTGTAAAAAGGGGGGGGGATTTTTCTTTCGCGAACGTAAAAAGAAAAAGAAAAAAAAAAGAAACAGAAGCAGTTGTAAACGGTCCCTCCTTCCGTGGCTACGAATCAATAGCAATAAAAATCGCAAGAAAACATCAAGGTTTTGATTTTTTTTTTTATTACCCTTTTATTATTCATTTTGCCACCTCTTTCGAATCTAAAAAACCGTAAAAGAGAGGAGAAAGAAAGCGTTACCAAAACTCCGCGGTCGAGGCGTCGGAGTTCCTTCCTCGGCGTCGGAACCAAACCTAAAGGCGAAAGGTGATGCTTTCGTTCTTCCATCGAACCTTTTGGGGCGTCTAAGGTTAGATCTTCAAAGAGATCTCCGAAGGAGGTTGAAGGCTTGGCTTCCGAGCATCGCTAGCCACCGTTGGTGGCGCGGTGGTGTAACGCCGGGCAGAAAGACCCCAGTAGGAGACGAAACGACGGGGAGAGGGGGGGTTCCCTGCTTTACATTCTTGAAGGAAGGAAATCAAAACGTTAAACAAAAATAAAAAGGGGGTTTGCAATAAACGAAACGGTGCCGTTATTAAAGGGGGGTATGCGCATATCCCTTAAAAAGGGATAATTGCGCGTCTGGTCCCCTCTTTGTTCGGTGTTGATTAATCAAGTCCCATGCCGCATTTTTCCTCTTTTAATTTCGACCTTTAATTTCGTTTTTCTCCTAGTTTAGTCCTTCTTTTTATATCCTTTTGTTTATTTTCCTATTTCTATTTCTATCTTTTTATATTGATGTGGTTACTATTATTAATCTGCCGTCATTATCTTTTATTATTATTATTATACCATGCTATTATTATTTGATATTATTATTATTAGTGTTATTATTATTATTATTACTAGTATTATTATTAGTTTTATTATATCTACTATATTTGTTTCTATTTTTTATTTCTTAACTTAATACCATTATTATTTATTAAACTTTCATTTATATATTTATACTTACATTATTTCGCATATACTTCTATTTCTACCCATATTATCATATTATGTATATTCCTATTCATACTTACGTTTCAAGGTCATTTTTGCTAACATTATCATCATTATTATTATTTTTTCGTCTTCTTGTAAAGATTTCATCCCGCTTATCATCCCTCCGCTTTCTGTTTAGTATCCTTCAGCATATTGGTTTTACTCATTTTACCTCCATTTTCGTCTTGTCCGTTATCATTGGAATTTAACATATTTGCTCCATATGCTTGCTAGCATTGTATTTCATTTTTTTGCATTTTGTTACAAATTCGTGCTACTTTTTACCCAATACAAAATTGATTTCTTTCATAAAGGCAACATTTCGTGTTTAGAAATTCGAGAAAATCGTGCCTTAACTTACTAGGTCTCGAATTTTCTCGTTCAACCTAGATGACGAAGTATCTTTTAAAATAAAATCTTTTTGAATAAAAATAAAAAAATTTATTTTCGAAAATTTGATATGTCGTGTCCTAACTTACTGGATGCGACGTTTCGTTATTTCGAAATAAGGTTTTTCTAAACGAGGCAATATTCATCTTGGGTTCCGGGGTTTAAATTATCGTGTCCCAAAGTATTGGATGTGATATTTTATTCTTTCGGAACGAGGAAAGCTTGATATTTAATTCGAAGAAATTCGAATATTTTTAAAGGGGATCATATTTTTTTAAATCCATTTTTATAATTTTTAACTTTCGACATAAGGGCATTAATTGATCAATTTGGTACCGATTTTGGGCGTGACGAGGGTGCTAATCCTTCCTCGCACGTAACCGACTCCCGAACCCACTTTCTCGAAACCCGTAGACTAAAACATTTTATAGGTGACCCGATCGCACCTAATAAAAGGTCGGTGGCGACTCCCGTTCTTTATTTTCAAAACCCAAGTCCGATTCCCGCCTTTTTCAAAAAGGGGTGGTTACGACACCGCACATCAACATCTTCGTGGAAAACTTTACAGTTTTGAAAGTTCAAAAGCAGAGAGACAAAAGGTCGAACAGTTTGCCTACAGTCTTAGTGTCTTACACCTGTACTAATAAACTTGCATATATCAGTATAATCCATTATGTTTCTTGTGAAAAGAAAATACAATGGAACCGAGAGAAGATGAACGGTCACTGATCAGTTTCAGTTCACCTTTAGAAGATAGCAAAGAGAAAGATCTAGGAAAGGAAGAGATCATCGATGAAGTGAAAAAACAGCTATCGCTGGCAGCTCCATTAATATGTGAAAGCTTGTTGCTGTATTGCTTGCAATTGATCTCTGTTATGTTTGTGGGTCATTTGGGTGCATTAGCTCTTGCTTCTGCTTCACTGGCTACTTCTTTTGCTGCTGTGTTAGCGTTTAACTTGCTGGTGAGATCGGTTTCTCTTGGCTTTTTTTTTTTATTTTAAAATCTTGGAATCAGCAAAGCAAGAAAATTGAGGTCTAATTGTGGTTCAGTCCTTTTATTATGGTAAAATTTGGGATTTAGCTGCTCTAGTTTGCATAAATTAGTCACTTACTAGTAGATCTAAATTGATAATTTTGTCTGCTGTTGCCATTAATTAAAGTGATTGTGTGGAATCTTTTTAAAAGATAGGTTTAAGCATTTCGAAGATATGTGAATTTATCATTAGTTAGATATGATGGATAGGATTTATTATTATAACTCTTCTTATGTGATCGAATAATAATAAAAAAGTTTCCATCACCAATTTAATTGAAGCAACTAAGGGTGTTATTATTTCATACATACTAAAACCATTATAAAAGTAAAGGATCAGATTGTTTCAAATTAAAATAGATAGACTAAATCTTAAACTTCAACATAGTAGAGGGGCTAAAACTAAATTAGACCAAACAATATTTGTTCTAAACAATTTAAAACCGAGTACCACTAATTTGAAGTATTCATAGGTTGAGTACCGCCCTCCCGGTCCGATCAACCCTTGGTAGGCTTGACCCCATCCGTCTTAATGCATAAAATAATAAAAAATGTAATATATAACATTAAAATGAGCTATTTGAACAAACTTGTGTGGGTTAAGCTTTAAAACCGAGTTTCAATTCGAACTAGCCAGACCCATGAATACTTCTACTTACTTTTACTGCTAACGTTTTGAACTGATTTTTCTTCTATTGGAGCAGATGGGAATGTCAACAGCATTAGAGACCCTTTGTGGCCAGTCATATGGAGCAAAGCAATACCATATGCTAGGCACCCACACCCAACGTGCCATGCTGATTCTTGCACTCATTACCATTCCCTTAGCTATCATCTTAGCCAACACTGGTTCCATCCTATCTGCCGTAGGCCAAGACCCCGAAATTTCTCGAGCAGCTGGCGTATATGCTTGTTACATGATCCCGACCCTGTTTGCTTACGCCATTCTTCAATGCCTTTTAAGATTCCTAAGAACACAAAACAACATATTCCCAATGGTGTTAAGTTCCGGAATCACAACTTTGATACACGTTTTCATATGTTGGATTCTAGTGTTTAAACTCAGCTTCGGGAACAAAGGCGCTGCTCTTGCCGGTTCCATTTCGTATTGGATCAATGTGTTGATGTTGGCATTTTACATTAAATTCTCTCCTTCTTGTGTACAAACTTGGACTGGCTTTTCAAATGAGTCCCTGTATGAGGTTTTGCCTTTCCTTAGACTAGCTGTTCCTTCAGCTGTAATGGTTTGGTAAGTTTAACCACACTATATATCACATCAAATTCACTAATGAGCCATTTTAAGTTTTTTGTATCTTACATATGTTTGAACATTGAACAGCTTGGAATCATGGTCATTTCAAATACTGGTGTTTCTCTCGGGTCTTTTGCCTAATCCGGAGTTAGAAACTTCGGTGATTACGATCTGGTATGTCCAATACATTCTTTGATTTACTCGATTAAGTTCCAGTTTTGGATATCAAGTCAAATGCTTCTTGTTGTTTCACAGCATTAATACCACTGCAATTATTTTGATGATACCCTTCGGACTGAGCAGTGCTGCAAGGTGAGCTACAACCGAAACCCGACATCACTAGCATTTTAAATCTTCTAATGGCACGCTACATCCCCATTCCCCACCTTGGGGTGCTTTTTTGTTATGGCAGCATAAGGGTGTCAAATGAATTAGGAGCCGAAGATCCGAAGGGGGCCCGGTTGGCCGTGCGTGTAGTCCTGGTCCTTGGGGTCTCTCAAGGCATATTGGTGGGATTGGCACTGGTGTTGATGCGAAACGTCTTGGGCTATGCTTATAGCAATGATGCATCAGTCATTAGATATGTCTCAACTATGGTTCCAATTCTTGCTGCATCCAATATTATAGATGGAGTCCAATGTGTTCTTTCAGGTTTTTTCTCTCACAACCTTGAATATATATCATCAATATCTACTATATATATATACATACATATATTAATTGCACTAGATGATCTCAAACTATGGTCCAGATTTTAAATTGGTCTTCAAACTTTGAAATATTTCAATTAAGTCCTTAAAGGGTTTTATCTATTAACCTAGCATTCAAATTCGGTGTTAAATAGTTCAGAGCATATTTAAGATCAGTCTCAAATCTTTTTACATGGATCAAAACTGTAAACACGTGTGTACCCTATCGAATCTGTGGGTGTTGAAAACTCAGTAAAACAGACGTTCTTGAAGAGAATACAAGAGTAATATGAGATGAACTAATCTCAGAACAGAGAAAACCTGCTTCTTAAATGATGCTCTTGGACTTAGTAACTACTCACAACAGAAACATAACAGTATGAAAACTGAAGAAATTAACTCTGCTTACTTGAACTGACTTAAACTAACTCATATTGACTTTTAGTCAATTCCTTAACAGTGGGGCAGGCGGTGGCTTTGACCCTGGTGTTAAAATTGCTATGTAAATCCCTTAGAAAATTATAAAATGATAAAATCGTCTTCTGTCCCTCCAACATTTTATATTTTAATTCTGCCCCTTAATCTTTTTCTGCTTTCGGCCTGGGTCTAATGTGTTGAAAATAGAACTAGCCCTTCAAGGCACTGCTCTTTTTCTTTTTCCTTTTACAACCAAGTTAATGATTAGGCTAACGAAAAGAACCTATTAATTCAATATTGATACTTTAATTACTCTATTAGAAAGTTTTGAAGCTTAATGACTAATTTAGAATTGGGATCGTAGTCTAGAGATGCTCGGTGCAATTAACGTTATATATATTCTGGGTTTCTTTTTTTTTTTCATTTATTGAGCTACCTGTTTGAAAATAATACATTTTGTGAAACATTTAGGCATTGTTAGAGGCTGTGGTTGGCAGAAGATTGGTGCATACATCAACCTGGGATCTTATTACCTTGTTGGCATTCCTTTGTCTATTGTATTAGCCTTTGTCTTCCATATTGGTGTCATGGTAAACAATATCTCCTTCATTCACACTTACCCCATCTTCATTCTTAGTGCCAAACGTTTGTCAAAATTCGATAAAAGTTCATGGAGGACCTCCTCCATGAATCAAATTGCATTTTATCCTTTTTACTTAAAAACTGAACAAATCAGGAGTAAATTAATCTCTATATATTAGATCAAAGAACAAAATTACTTATTTCTTATAAAAATTTTATCAATTTCTACAGTTAAAAACAAGTGTAATTGACAAAATAATCAAACAGTTACACTTGTTGTATCATGTGTATCTCATTTAGACGTACAAAGACCAGCTTTTAACAGTAGAAATGGATGAAGATTTCGACAGGACTAATTTACTCTTTGATCTAATATATAAAGATTAATTTATCTATTTTTTAAGTAGAAAAAACAAAATGCAATCCGACTCTTAATACGATAACCTCCATAATACTTTTACATAAAAACTCTATATCTAATTAAGCATTTCATCATTACATTCTATAGGGGCTTTGGCTTGGTATCACAGCTGCACTCACCACTCAAATGTTGTTTCTTTTGATAATTACAGCTCGCAGTAACTTGGAGCAGGAAGTAAAGTGCACATCCATTCCTTTTTTTTTCCTTCTATTTCATGCTATGGCCTTGGGTAAAAGTAAAATGGAAGTTTATGTGTTAAAAATTGGATGAATTAATCATTATATTTTAAATTAAAAAGTAAATTAAATTTTTCTATCAAAAATTAATATGAATGAAGAATAAACTGACAATGACACATAATGTGTCTGACGCATAAAGACCAATTTTTAAAGATAAAATTGAATAAAAAATTTTATGAAAAAATTAATTTGTTCTTTAATTTAAAGTTTTTTTAGTAGAGAATAACATAAAATCTCACTCCTAATACAAAGACTTCAATGATACTTTTACCCATTATTTGCTTTTCGGCAAAATTTACAATCTTTCCCTCTCTTTTTTTCAGGCAAAAAAGGCTATGGAAAGGGTATTTTGAATATGGAATACTTGCATGTAAGAGTTGGGACAGTATGTTGTGTATTATAGTTTAAGAACAGAGTTGAATGTATATTTTGCATAATAGGAAATGCAATTTGTAGTGTATTTAATCAAGTACTGACACGGGTACACCGGCACCAAAACGCAGTTCCCCCGCTTCTGCCTCGAGCAACCGCGATTTCCTCGTCAATGTAAAACCAGATAAAGAAAGGATCTTTGGTGTTTGGTTCTCTATCATCTTTCCGGCCAAGACCGATCTCCAGAGGGTTGAAAGGTCCAATTTTAACCCGGATTCGTTCGAAAATAAAGGATAATATTCTGTTCTTCCATGAAAATTTCCCTTCAAAGGTTAAGAAACCAATTGGTCCAAGAAATACACCATTCTCAATCCTCCTTCCCTAAACAGTTCAAGGCAATTAAAGCATAATTAAACACTAAAAGAACCCATAATTGTAAACTAAAACTTTAAGAAAATTCAACAAACAGCACCTTCAATCAAAAAGCTCATAAAGGCAGATTCACAAGGCAGTCTTTCTTTCTTTTTTATTATAATCTTTTCATCAATTTTCATTGAAATCAATTCCAAATTTCGCCAAATTAACCTTAGTTCAATTGCTACCGTTGTTATTGCAGCATGTAAAAAGAAGTGAGTTTGGGCGCACTTAAACATGTTTTTCTCTGGAAAAGATTATGAGTAAAAGTAAACATTGTATCAAAAAATTACACATTTCCTAATTCTAGAATCCAACCATGTGTTTGATAGAAATTTTATGTATTTAAATGAATTACACAAATCTCACATTACTAAAGAAAGATCTTGAGACCCTTGTTTATAAAACATTATACTTCATTAAGCTAATGAAAATTAAGTGGAGATTAGTAACGGTAAAATTTTTCATTTATATGATGGATTAAAGCAAATTTTTAAAAGATTAAATCAAATGATAAAGGGCCAAAGTGTAATTTTTAACATATTTTAAGAAAGTATTATGTTTAAAGGATTAAATCAAAATTTTATAATTTTTGGGGGGCCAAAATGTTTTACCATGAGTAAATTAAAATTTTATAAATTATAAAGAGGACTAAATGGAAAATTTTCCATTTTAGGGGGCCGGGCACCCTGCCAGCGCCCGCTGGCTCCGCCCCTGATTTGATCCTTCTACTTACTCTAAATTGTATTATCAAATTAAGCAGCAAAACAAAAACTTCAAGTGATATTGAAAGAAAAACAGAAAGGGATATTGATGAGCTTACAGCAGCATCGAACCTCTGAACCGCCGTAAGAGGGAAATAACGGCCGCCTTTCAATTTTTTCTGCAAAACCCAAATCAAAGAATCTTAATATCATTCGCATAAAAATCAACAACAAAATAAAAAAAAATAATTAGGTGAATCAAAACGAAAACCTCAGCAGTAAAAATAAGCATCCAAGTTCTACCAGGTGAACCCAATCCACCAAGCGTTTCAAGGAATGCCGATGGATCAATTTTAGCTTTTTCAATAACAGAAAAAGCTGAAAGCACTTCCTCAGCTGGGACTTTCCTAGTTTTCGCTGCCTTTTTTAAAACCTTAACGCTCTTCTCCACTTCCTATCATCATATATAACAAAAAATCATCAATTCATTATCACACACCACAAGCAATTCAATTACTTTTTAAAAAAAAATGAAAATCCGATACTTGGTTTGGTTGCTGCTCTTGAATAAGTGATGGGTTCTTTTCTTTCTCATCGAGGGTAGCTCGGGTCCTTGATTTGAAGGATTTGGCGGAGGTGAGAGAAGGGATGTGTGGGTGGTAATTAAAAGAATTGAGATGCTTGAGTGGCTGTAAGGAAGGTTTTAGAGATAGTAAACGAGAGAAAGATGAAGTACGATACGAATGGCAGCTTAATGAGGAGAGGGAAAAGGATGGTGACATTGCTTGAGAGCCCATTTTGAGAGGTGAAAGCTTGTTCCTTGGGTCTTCTTCCTTTTGGGATTAGAGGCTACCATTTTTCGTTCTTTTTTTTTTTTTCAGGCTTTCATGCATCCATTCGGCTTTTCTTTTCTTTTCTTTTTTCCCTTAAATTTCATATCCATCCTCGAAATTCATATGTTTATTCAATAAAAGGTCCCTATACTACGTTTCTTTTTTGGGTTTAGTCTTTCTATTATGAATGGATTATTTCCAATTTTTTACATTTTGAATGGTTAAATTATGCTATTAGTCTTGTATTTTGCAAAAATCATCGATTTAGCCTATGCACTTTGATAAATTTTAATCCTTATACTTTTCGAATTAGTTAATTTTAGTCCCTATGCATTTTGAAATTTTAGTCCTCACTAAAATAGTAGCAGTTAAAAAAGTGTATGATTGTATAGTTAGTTTATATTCTCTGGATCATTCTAAGTTCCTATATTTTTCGAATTTTAAAATTTTAATTTTAATGTAAACAACACTCATTAATCCATTAATTGAATTTTTAGTGAGTAATATGTGGAAATGACAAGTTCACATGATTTACATATACGATATTGGAAATAACAAAATTTAACTTACTGAATTTAATAATTATTATTTGACGAGGATTGATATTTTAAAATTTAAAAGTATAACAAAAAAATGAACAAATTAAAATATTGAGATCAAATACCAAAACTTTTGGTAGGAACTGAACATCTGCAAATTCAAGACGAGAGTTCTATGCTATCGTATCGCCGTTAGAAGCCTCAATATGTGCCGATATGGAAACAAGTCCGACCGACGTGTGCATCTATAAACATGTTATATAACTAAGAGACAATGGTTCGAATACCTTTCTTGACATTGTAGCCTTTAGACCTTAGAAAAGTTGTCATCTTCGACTGAATTTCGTCGTAGCTGAGGAAGAACACCCCTATGAATAACATTTACAAACTCGAAACAAAAACTGGAAAAAAACAACCTTTGTTTAGACCAGTTGACGGACCAGTCGTCCATCGTATTAACTACTACAAGTAGCTTCGCCACACCTAAGGTCTTTGCCAATATGACATGTTCACCGGTCTGCCCTCCCTTCTCGTAACCGGTTTCGATTTCTCCTTTACGAGCAGATATCACCTAATTCAAGAGAAAACTTACAGTCCAAGCAGCGTAAAGGGAAAAAAACACTGATTCAACTTAGCAGCACACTGATATGAGCTTGAGAAGCGCCGTTGATCGTATTCGGAATATAACCCTTGTGACCCTAGTTAGTCAATACACAATTATATTTAGTTTCTAATATAAATTTATAGTAACAACATTAAGTTCAGAGGCAATGTTCTTACTGGTGCATCCAAAATAGTAGACCGAGTTGTCTCGGTCTCGAAATGTGCTCTTCCGACTTCGATAGTTATACCCTGCAATCATGAAGCGATATATAGACATTATTACGAGAAATATATGTATGTTCGAATAAAGATTAGTACCTTAGCCCTTTCCTCTTCATTAGTGTCCATGATGTGTGCCATGAACCTACAAAACAATTCATGTTTAAAACCCGAAGGGCTGACCGCTCAGGTAGAGTATTTGGCCTCCGATTGTTGACTTACCAGTATCAATGAATCAAGTAAACAATAGTCGAAAATCGAAATGTGCAATGGAGACTTTTGCAGTAAAAAAGATCCTCAATCACACTGATAACCAGCAATTTTGAACTGTTTCCCTAGCTTTAGAATATTGTGCTGATAACGAACATTAATATGCTAATTCAAGGCAGCTTTCAAACAAAACGATGAAGCAGTTATACGTACCGACGTGACCGATAAACACAGCACTCAAGTGGCGTTTCCCTCCGGTTTTTGTACCTATGGCACAAAACAAAACACGGTAACGTAAACATGTATCCTACACTAACACCCGAGTCCCGACGTAAATACAAAGTTCAATAACCCATTGGATATTATGCACAGTCCGACCAGCTCGACATACCGAATGTGACACAGTATTTTACCTGCAGAGTGTTCAAGCCGCAATGCATGGAGCTCAACCTCAATATCTATATATACATATGTATAAACCACAGAGATTAATTCCAATAATTATCAATTCTCACAACCAAGGCACACATAGAAACTAAAAGTTAGTTAAGAAATAATAACATTTTTTTTAAAGCTGCAAGAGTACTTATATTTACAAATAATTCATATCCAAAAATAAATTATAATAAAAAATCAATAATCTTGATGTATTGAGATATGTGATTTACGCTAAAGTTTTATATTAGCACCTCAAGGCATATTAATATTCCTTTAGCATTTGGTGCTTTCACAACGTATGATTTTATTGGAATGTGATTGTTAAGAAAGTTATTTAATAATATTTGGTATATGCAGGAAGGTATTGATTAAAATCTCGAAAAAATTAGATTATTACGTTTGGTTCACTAAATACTTACCTAATAATGCAATGATAATTTATAAATTTACGCTTATTAAATAAAATAAAATATTCATGTATTTAATTTTTATCATAAAATTTATTCTTAACGGATTAAATATTTAATATTAAAATTTAATTGATAATTTTTACATTATCTTTTAAAGCTACAATGTAACATAATTTATTTTGGATATTGAAAAAAAACATAATTTATTTGAATATTGCCTGGAATTCATTGGCTATTGGCAATAATAGTTGTAGTAAAAACATTTTTTTTTTTAAATCCATGGCTGGACTCAATTAAAAGGAATTTTAATGAATCAAGTAAGTCTTACTTTAGCTCATATTTTGAAAGCATTACATATCTCAATACTATGGAAAGTTACCTTAGAGAATGAAGAAAGTGATAATAAAGTTTTTAAAATTGGACCGGAAGTTGAATTGGTGAAATTATTAATTTTAAGTTCGATTAGTTTATTCGGTTTAATTGAATAAAATATATATTTAAAACTAGATAAAATTGATTTAATCGAGTTTTTAACTGAGTTCAATTAGTTTGTACGGTTCACGAATTAATCAGTCTAACCAATATCCCAATTGATTTTTAAATTGACCAGTCGATTTAGACTTAGTTTTGATGGGCAGTGAAATTAGCTCCAGTGAGATTAAAAATAGCAATGACGATGAGATTAATTATTATAGTGGTGAGATTAGAATTTTTAGTGATGAAATTAAAGTCATTAATGAAATATGTATTTGAATTCAAAGTGTAGCGATGAAATGAAAATGGAAACTATTAAGGATGGTAAGTTATATAAGTAAAATAAATGTTAAAAAATTGTATTTCATAGAAAATATTAAAATATATTAAATTTATATTTGTTAAATATATTTTTATTTTTCGTATATCTACTTTTTTTAGAGTAATTTATACAAATTTTGATTATTTATATTTGTACTTATTTTTAAATATATTTTTAAAGCATTTTTTAATATATTCATCAAATTATATATTTTACATAATAACAAAAAAAACCTTTTGTAAAAAATATTTATTTTTAATTGAAAATAAAAACTCGGTAACTAATAAGGAAAGAAAATGACTAACGCTACAACCTAGGAAATCTATTTGTAAATTTGAAGAAAATTATCAATCTCTTCCAAAAGTAATTACCTTTTGTAGATTGCAAAAAAAAAAAAAAAAAGTGAGTTAAATTTTTAAGTGTATTTTCATGTTAGGTCTGTTTTTTTTAATTAAATTTAAATAGTCCTTAAAAATATAAGAATAACAAAAATAAATCTTTCTCATTTTTTTAGGTTTTTTAAAATTATATGAAATTCTTATTTAAATTACGCAATATGTCTCTAAAAAAATTCCTCAAGTTTATTTAAATTTAAACATTTTCATTTCATTCCCTAACATATTTGAATTTAGATAAACTTTGAGGAAATTTTTTTAGAGATATATTGGGTAATTTAAATAAGAACTTTATATATGTTTTTAATTTTATTGTTTTTAAGAAAATAAAAAAATGGAAAAGATTTATTTTTATTATTTTTATATCTTTTAAGGTGATTTAAATTTGATTTTAAAAGAAAAATGGCTTAACATACAAATAGATAAAAAATATAATTAGGTGTCGTCATTAGACTTAACATGCAAATAAATCAAATATATAATTAGGTGTCGCCATGAGAGTATAGGCACAATTTTTTTAGAGCCAATTTAAAAAGAATAATTATTTCATCAGGTCCCTGAATGTTTTAACCCTACACACTTCAGTCTAGTGTCACTAATTTGTTAGGCAACACAAAAAAAAAAAATTGGGGGGGAATTTTTAGGATGGTGCCACCTGGAAAAATGGCGGTAGCCAACTTTACTATAGAAACAAGTCATTCCCATAATTAATTTTGAAATTGAGTCATTTTAATAATTTTTAAAACTTATAGGGTCAGATTCCTAAAAAAATCAAAAATTACAGCAATAGAATAAATAAATAGAAATCACGTGATAACAGTATAAAAAAATCTCTTACTTTTCCCTAAAAAGAAAAAAAATTCCCACGTGGCAAAATCTGACAAGCTAATGAAAGATAAAAGAGGATACGAAAACGACATCGTGTGACGTCGAATCCAATTCCTAAATTGAGTTGAGATACTATTTATTTATTTATCATTTCTACAATTTTAAAACATTTTTATTATATTATTATTATTAATACCATCATTATTATTGTTAATATGATTTCTTAATATGTCTTACACTATATTTGTTTATTTATTTTGTTTAATATTTCTTTTAGTTACATTTTTTAGTTTTTACTTATTATTTTCCTTTTTATTTTTGGCTCATTTATGTTATTCCCATTCTTATTATTGCCATTCATATTAACGTCTTTATTATTTTTCATGTATATTAATACCGCAACCCATTTTTACTTCACTATAAAATCGTGTTACAATTTACTCGACACACAAATTGTGTTTTCTTTAAAATAAGCAATATTTCATATTTTGAGATTCAAAAAGTCATTCCCTAACTTATAGGGTTTCGACTTTCTCGACAAATCTGAATAAATTAACTTTTTTAAAGTATAATTTTTTAAATATTCTTCGGAATTATGAAAAATCGTGTTTTAATTTACGGAGTATGATTTCTTTCTAAAACTGACAGGATCAAATGCCTTTCAAAGTAAATAAATTTTTCGGCGTTTACTCTCGTTTCGGGGATTTAAGACATTGTATCTTAACTTACGTGATGTAATTCTTCTTCTCGATTAACATGAAATACGCCATTTTCTGTAAAAATTTTCAATTAAGCAATATTTAGCAAAGGATCGTATTTTAAATTTTTTTCAAATTTTCAATTTTCGACGCTAAAGACATCATTTAATCAATTAGGTACCAATTTTGGGCGTATCAAGGGTGCTAATCCTTCCTCGTGCGTAACCAACTCCCGAACCAGTTTTCTGGATTTCGTAGACCAAAAATTGTCGTTTTAGTAAATTTAATTTTTTTATTAAAATGATTGAATTACTAGGTGACCCGATCACACCTCATATAAAAAAAGATTGGTGGCGACTCCCATTTTTTATTTTTATTTTTATTTTAAAAAAATAAAATCGAGCCCGTTTTCAAAAAAATGATTTCGACAAAGCCCATAAGCCCTTACAAGCCAAATTTATACTCTCCCAATAGAGAACAAAACCACAATCAACAAACACCAAAGATTACTCTCAACTCTACTCAAAGGAGTTTATTACCAATCAAACAAGAATATAATCGCACGACACAAGAAAAATAATCAATATGTAGACTCAAATCAACTATTTACCAAATATTTCTTTATATAATACAAATAGCTCAAATCTTCTTCTTTTTTACATATGTATAGCGGATGAATAATCAATATGTAGACTCAAATCAACTATTTACCATAAGAGCATTAGAAAACTTGGTAGTTCTTCAAGCATTGCCAGAATTTTCGGTAACTCCTTTACTTTTGATATTCTGTGCATTTTGATATCCTCAATCAAACGTTTCAAATCATTATAAGATGAATGGCCTTCTTCAACAGCTTTCTTTGCTAATTCCCCAAGTTTTTTAGCTCTTTTGTTCATATCAATTGCCTCCTCAGTATCCCCCATCACTGCATTAATCGCCATGAGAATATCATCCCTACTTTTTATCACTAGTGAATCCTCCGTTGCCCATGCTTTCCACACCTCGTTGCCAATTGATACTCCCAAATTCAGCACTTGAGTCACCAGCTTTTCATTGTAGAATTGCTCGGCGAAAATCGGCCATGTGATGAAGGGTACACCTGCAACAACCCCTTCGAGTATCGAGTTCCACCCACAATGCGTTAAGAAGCCTCCAATGGCTTCATGTTCGAGTATCAACACTTGAGGTGCCCACCCTCTAACAAGTAAACCTTGCCCGTTTTCCTTTATTTTGTCCTCAAATCCTTGTGGCAACCATAGCTCTTGCTCTTCATCTTCGAACTCATCGTTGCTTGATTTTAACACTTTCCCAACAACCCAAATGAATGGATGGCCTGAAGCTTCGAGTGCATAAGCAATCTCCGTTGTTTGTTTTTTGTTGAATCTAGTTAAGCTTCCAAAGCAGATGTAAAGAACAGATCTGGGTTTTTTGCAATCAAGCCAATTAATGCATTCGTGCTTCGAAATTGATGTTTTTTCACCTCTATCAACTTTATCAACAGTCTCTCTATTAACCAGAGAAACGGGGCCAATGTGCCATGCTTTGATTCCTAAAACATTCCTACAATGATCTGCATAACCAGGCTCTAGTTCATAAAAACTGTTCATCAACACCCCAAAGCTCTTCCTCTGGGATTCTCTTAACTTATCGAATAACTCGGAGAATTTATTTTTGGCTTTAACAATGTCTGGCAACTGTGATCTAGTGAGTTTCACTTCATCAGGCAGTCCTGGAACAACGAATGTTTCAGTCTCCGACTCGATGCTCTTGTGAGGCTCATAATGCGTAATATTCTCCGAGAGACAAAGGTTAAAGAATCCGCTTCCATTGAAGGCAATCCTTGCAATGCCAAGCTCATTGGCAATATCCAGAGTCCACGGACAAAGAGAATCAGAGACTATGCAATCAGGGTGGAGATCACTGAACAGCTTTTTTATTTTGGGTTGAAGCAATTCGATGGCATGGAAGAGCTTTATGGACATTTCTGGGGTTGGGGCTGAAACCACGTTCTCGCAACCTTCGAGCAATCCAACCTCAGTGGAAGGTAATGAGATGATTTCAACTGTAATGTCTCGACCTAATTTAACATCTCGATCAATGACGTTTTTTATGCGAAGGGCATTCATGGTTGTGATGATAATGGTGACCTTAGCGCCGAAAGCAGCAAACATCCTCGCCATGTCCACCATTGGCATCATGTGACCAGGTGCCATGTAAGGAAAAAACATTGCATGTATTTGATTTCCATCGCTTCCCATGTTATGATGATAAGTTTCTCTCTTGTTTGCCAAATTTGAAGCTTTTTCTCCTTTTTGTTTGAAATATGTAATCAAACTCTTATATCAAAATTCAAAGGGTAAAGGGTGTATATATATGTGTTTGTGTGTGTGTTTTTAGAAGTAGGTTTTAATATTAACAATAATCTAACTCTAAAAACAGATTAAACACGGCAATGGTAGGCTACGTTTGTGGTAATTTGCATGAACAATTTGAAAAACAATATTGTTTTCCCTAAATAAAGATGAAATACAATAATGGTGGGCAATGTTTGTGCTGGTTTGCATAGACAACTTGTTTTATTAGTTTTGGTCAATTGGAAAGTTCATCAATGATTCATGGGGACATCATTGGCCAAAGCCCAAGGAATTGAGCGGGAAAAGAAAAAAATAAAACTCGATGTGCGCAGGATAAAGTGAAAAAGACAAAGGGGCAGGCGTACACTGAGCAAATAAAAATGGGTAAATGATAACGTGCGCAGATAGGGGCCCAGCAACCTGTCATGAGCGGTCACATCAACGGTCCCTTTTGTCTAATCAAGAAAGTCTTTTATTCAACAACTACCATTCATATCACGTTTAGACCTTTTTTCCCTAAATCTCTTTGTACCGCCACGTGCCGGTCAGTTACTGTTCCCGCTTCTTCTCGTATTTGCTATCGTATTTTATTTCTAGCCAAAAAATATAGGGAAAAATAATATAATTACATATTTATTTTTTTAAAATCCGAATAATAATAATAATAATAACCAAAGGCCTAAATGGACCAAATTTTTCATATTTATGTTATAATTTTATCTTAGTTAGAAAAAACCCAAATGTATAAAAAAATATTTATGCATATAATAATTTCTAAAAAATTGCTTTATTACTGATAAAAAATTTTGTACATTCAAATTTGATAGTTTTGAGTAATGCATCAAAGTTAGAAAAAACGATATGAATATTTGAAAATATACTCTAAAATTATATTATTTGTATTTATACTTATTTTTATAAATACACATTTATTTTGCTACTATTATACATCTTTTTTTTCCTATCGAAATTTTCAATATAAACAAGTTAGTATTTTTTTTTGCTAGTATTTTCATTGCATTGCAACATATTTAATTTTTTATATAATATAAATCACATTATACAAAAACTAAAAAAAAATATTAGAGCAATTTTTATATAATATAAATCTCTTCTTCTTCATTCTAGAAGAAAAAAAAAATCAATTGCTTGAGGTGCACGTAAAAAGCAATTTGTTTGATTATTCAATTGAAGGGATTGATTTCATATATTGTTAATGATAGCATAGTATGAAAAATAAATAGGTTAGACTATCGTCCTACTTAAAATATGTTTATTTCTTTTAGAAAATAATATATTTTTAAATAGAAATAAATCGATAATAAATCGTTAAATTGACTTTTAACAAGAATGAAAATTTGTAGTTATTTGCAGAGAATTTATTAAATTTTAATGATTTAATCTGAATATTGTATTTACTATTTAATTTATTTATAACCGATTTGTGTATTTTTATAAATGGAAATAAAATATCCGAATATATAATTAAAGAATGGAATCAACAATTACTTGTGATAATCGTTAAATTGTGAAGTTAATAAAATTAATAAGAACGAAAAAAAATCTCGTGGGTTGCACCTTTTCACCATTTATCGTAATCAATATGAAGATATGCCATTATCGAAACATGGAATCTTAGGAGCCGGTTCCCAAGACTTTCATCTAATTCACTGTTTTTTCTTATAATAAACATCTATACAGCTAAAAACTGGCCTGCCGACCCCCCACCAACATCATTATTTATTAGATCAAAAAACCCTAATTCACTTCTATTACATATTATATATATATATAACCCTTTATCTCCTCCTTTCTATAACCTAAAGTCATCTTCGTAGAGGAAATTAACAGTGTCCTAAATTCTGGGTTTCCCTTGTTCCATCATATCTTCATGCTTGTCACTTCTTGTAGGTTAAGTAGTGTTCTTCTGCTTGTTTTGATTTGAAAGTTTTTGGATCTGATGATTTTAACCCACGTCTGCTGAGCCTTATATATACATATATGTATCAAATAAGGTTGAGAGATTCAATCTTGTCACCATAACTAGGGTTTCTTTTTCCTTCTTTTTGGCCATTTTTTCTAGGTTTAGGCAAAGAAGGACAGATTTATTGATGGTTAAAGGTGAGACAAAGGGGTGGAGCTCCTTGAAGTCCAATAGAGGGTCTTGCAGGGTATATAGAGCTGCTGAGCTATGGATCCCTAAAGCTCTATCCCATATATATAACTTTTAAAAGAAGGGATAGACTTTTGGCTTGCATATCTCAGGAGCTGCATTACCAAAAACGTCAGATCCTTGTTTGGATTGAAGGGAGCTCTACACTTAGTCACTGATCTTTGTTTTTAGTAGCTATGATCTGATTTAACTTTATAGAACCCGTTCATGGTTTTGCTTTGAATTTTGCAAGTTGATTACTTGATTTTCTTTTTGGATGTATATGCAGGAGGAGGGTGAAGACATTGAAAGGGGCAGAGATGGTGTCAGAATATCTTGTGCTTAGATTTTTTGGTTCAGTGATTTTCTAAACTATTTTCAGAGAGAGAGAGGGGAGTTAGGGCCATTCATTGTACCTTTATTTTTTAAAAAATATATATGGTTTTTGCCTTTATTCTTCAAATATTGGTGGTGTTTTGTGAATTGCAATCTATGTTTGTGTATGAGCTGTAAAGTTTATTATTGTATTTTAATTTTATTATTCTTTTAAATTGTGTTATATTATCACATAAATATTATATATAGTTTAAAGGTTTTAAATAATAATGTTACACAAGTTTAGAGTATGATGTTATTACATGAATTAAAATAAAAAATTGTTGAAAGAGTTGAGCGACTAAATGTTAATTTAATTTTTAATTAATGATTTAATAGGTATTTTTGATTTGTGATTGAAATATTAAAATACCCACTTCAAGGAGCAATCTTCTGATTATTGACTGTAGGCAGGGATTTTTTATTAATTGAGTGTACTAGGGTTTAGATTTCGGTATTTAGTTAGGTAGGTCATTGACTTAATTTTTTTTTAATTATTACATGACTTTGTTAATCGCTTTAATTATGAAATCCCTTTAATTATTAAATTAGTTGTTCAATTAAATGTATTTTCTTTAGTTGAAGCTGTAAATCATGTCAGGTTTTACTATCATAATAATTTACTTTTCTATTTTTGGTGAAAAGAAAAGAAAATAATATCAATTACATAAAATATTCTTTAGCTTTATCAGCTTTGAAGTAAATTTAAAATCTCTTTAGGAGTTTCTACAATAACTTGTAAATTTGTCCTTCAGCTCAAACTCAACTTGGCAAGGCAATCTGTTACTATATTTATACTCCTTGGGACATGTTTGATCTTTCAATCTCCTACCGAGTGTATGATGCGCTGAGTTCTTCTAAGAACAGCAATCCCTGAATCTCCCGAACCTAAGATAAATAAATTCTGAGCCACATTTAGATTATCGGTCGTAATGATGATCCGTCTATAACCTTTGTTTAAAAGGATGAGGATTTCATTCATGATACCCCACATTTCAGCTTCGGAAGGGGAACACTCGTTGTAACACCCCTTACCCGTATTCGACACCGAAATAGGGTACGAGGCATTACCGGAATTACAAATTTATTTATCAGACATTTTATTATAATTTAGCATTTATATTTGAAACCAATCAAAATCAAACATATTGTCCCTTAAACATATTTATTTTTTCTCACTTCATATCTTATTTGAATTTATTTCTCGTCTCAACATACTTAATTATCTTATATTAACATATTAAAGATAATCACATATTTACATATCATGAAAAATATCATTCAATTATCTCATCTTCATAAACATAAATCAGTTAATTCATCATATCAATATTTCACGTACCATCAACTCATGTTTTCTTATATCACATAATTAAGTTACACGAACTTATCTGGCTAAATTTGTAGAAATATCAAGATTCAGGGTCATTTTAGAAATTTTCTATTTTCATCGATTTTTCAATCGATCTTAATCTAAATTCATAATTTCATTCAATTTCGATATTTTAATTAATAAAATAATCCATTTCATGAAAACTGGTCATTTCCACATTTTTACAAAATTAATCATAAAATTTACTTTTATTCAATTTAGTCCCTGAGCTTAAAACATTTCGATTTAGCCATACTACTTAAATATTCATACATATTTTCCTCCTCCTCCTCTCCATTCCACATCCTTACTGTATATAATATTCTATAAGTAACATTACCAATAATTTCATTGAATTTCTCATATGTATATTCAAAACTGTCCATTTGAGTTATAGTCACTAAATTATTTATTTCCAGAGCTACAAAACTCCAAATGAAGAACCGTTAATTTTTCCTGAAACTAGACTCGCATATCTTCTTCCTATAAAATTTTCAGAATTTTTCGTATGGCCAATCAATACCAGATTATTCTTAAAGTTTCCCCTGTTTTACTGTTTGACTGTTCTGACCTCTCTTCACTACGAATCAAATTACTCTTCGTACAGAATTCATATGACCTTCTTATTTATTTCATTTGAAAATAGACTCATTCAGGATTCTAAACATATAAAGTTAAGCCCCTAATTATTTTTCTTCAATTTGTTATGATTTTTCAAAGTCAAAACAGGGGATCCCGAAATCCCTTTAAACCAGTCTTACAAAAATATAAATATCTCAAATTACAGAATTTCTTTGCTTTTCCCGTTTCTTTCATATGAAAATAGACTCAATAAGCTTTAATTTCATATCTCATTCAGCTTCTAATTCCACTTATACGATTTTTAGTGATTTTTCAAAACTAGTCTACTGCTGCTGTCCAAACTGTTTTAGTGCAAACTGTTTATTACCATTTTTCCCCTAAGCTTTCAATAAATGATAATTTCGTCCCTGCTCAATTAACTTCTCAATTGAGCTGATTTTTCTCAATAAACACCTTATTCTATCACTTTAAACTACTTTATAATCTTTGGGAATCAGAATTCCAGTAATAGACTTTAATTCCAAACATTTTCACAATTTAATCCTTAAAATCAATTTCTAACTAGGTATTCCATTAATTAAACCCCTAATTCATCAATTTGATCCACATAACTCATGTTCAAAGATCTAAGAATTCCCAGAATTTCAACTTAATTCAACAAAACTTTTGTTCCAAAACTTATAAAACATCAAAATTAGAAGAAAAGGACTAAATTAGCTTACCTATTAAACATCCAAGCTTTAAATCATCAATTTCTCTTTTTTCTTTCTTTCTTTCTTTCTTTCCCCTTGCTTTCGTCTTGTTCTCTGTTTCTTTTTCTGTTCTGTTTCTCTTCTCCCCCCTTTCTTTTTTTTTTTTGTTTGTATATATATAATAATATAATAATATAATAATATATTAAACCAAAAAATCTCAGATTTTCTTCACAAATAACCGCCTCAACTAACAAAATGGCTTAATTGCCATTTTGGTCCTTTATACTCTCTTTAATCTATAATAAAACTTTTACACCTTTTTCAATTTAGTCTCTTTCATTTAATTACATATCCAAACGTTAAAATTTCTCAACTAAACTTTAATAATAACTTAATGACACTCCATAAATATTTCTAAAAATATTTATGGCTCACTTTATGAATTCGAGGTCTCAATCCCTCGTTTTTGGCCCAATTTTTTCTAATTAATTCTTTTAGTTCCCAAAATTCACTAATTTTAAAATATTTCTAAAATCACACTTAACTTATAATTATCGATTAACATTTTTTTTTTCGTCAGATTTAGTGATCTCAAATCACTGCTCCGACACTATTGAAATTGGGCTGTTACACTCGTGGATTTCCTTCATGGTCCCAAGCCACACCTTTTGCCGCAGCAGCCCCAGAATTATTGCTTACTGCCCCATCCGTAGATAAGAACACCCAATTGTCATCTAAGTTGTTGGTGAGGCGTAATTTTTGACGGATATTTTTATGGCCACCTCGATGAGATTCGTATTGACGAACCCAACAACTAAAGACTTTCATTACTTTTTTTTAAACCATTTTTACTTTTTAAATGTGATTAAATGGAACTAATAAATCATATAAGATGGTTTGATTCAAAGCAATGCATTTAGTAAAAAAACCGAAATAGATAAAAATAAAATGGAAACTAGGAAATTAAAAACCCTTTGAAACCCAATGAAATGAAAATGAGATATTTTTATTTATTGATTCTTTAATTTTAAAAAAAAAGGCATTTTAAAGTTTTTTTATAATTTACAAATACAATGCAATTAACGAATTAATTATAATAATAACAAACATTATAAAATGTTATCGAACGAAATATATTTGGAGACAACTGTGATTTAGATAATTTGAGAGTAGAAGCGAAGACATCAAAAAACCAATTTCTTAGCCTAATTTAAAGTTGAAATTAGCCTCTCTTTTTTTAATGCTTGATTTGTGACTTAATTTGTTTTTTTAATAACATTTTCATATTTTTTTGTAATTCATTTTTTTATAGTTGACTAAATCGAATACCGAAGGTTCAGCTAATTTGGCTTTCAATTTTTTTTTTTTTTTACAAATTAAGAAAGGATAATTACAACAAGAAGATTTGTACCATGATAATTGAGGTGTTTAACAAAGAATCTTAGCTGCTACTACTTTGTGCCATTGGCCGTTCAATTTTTTATTCATTATCAATTAGTAAAAAAATGTTAATTGATGTCTAATGCTAAATATAAAAAATTCTTAAAATGATTATTATTAATAGATGCAGTTTAATTTTCTAATTCAAATGTGGGTTTTTTTTTTTTTTACATGATCCATATTATAACTATCAGTCACTTTTCGGTATTGCTTAATTTAATAATTTAATTAAACTTCATTGTAAAGTAAGATATGAAATATTTTATTTGAAAATAATTTCTTGTGCAACTATTAAAATTTACATGGTTATTTTGATACTTTCACGCAACAATATTTGATTTTTAGTAATATCAGGCAATGGTCTTTTATAGATTATATGCCTCTTAAGTCCACTTAAACTTGTAACCTCAAAGAACTGAGTTAATACTCAATCTGCAGGGTTAATATCCATAATATTCCATCAACAGTAAACTATAATTCTCAAAAAATTAAAAACAAAGTCATTTTAAATTGAGTAACGAGACCTCCCACTAATACACTCCATTAATTGTTAAGACATTATTAGTTTTTAAGTCCACTGAAACACGCAACTTACAACAACGAAGATATCAATGGACTAGTAATTAATAATCTATAACAAGGTGATTTGAACTTGAGAGAAATAAGACCACCCAAGTAAACACAAAATTCTACCTAAAACTTGAGCTTAACCATTTTTGCTTCAAACATAAAGCACAAGACGAATAGTTTTGATAATAAATGTTATGTACCGGTTTGACGCAGAGGAAAGTGAGTAACATAATGCCCTTAGCTGCAAGAAAACAATAACAATACAACACAAATAGGTAAATTTGTTCATCCATTTGAACCTTCAAGTACATGGATCTACCTACAATGTGATTGTATTATCATAAATAAATAAATAAATAAAAAGCTGTTAAAATTGAAATAAACACAAGAACAAATTCGGTACATGTATGCATGCATATACAAGTGCATGTGTCTGTGTACACATGCATGATGAAGCAACTAAACTCTGTTCCTTTTTCTACTCAGTTATTCAACTTCTAAATGGCATAAGAACCAGCAAAGCTTATTCCCATCAAACGAAAGCAAAAGAGATCGATACCCTATAATTTTTCAAGTCATTCCTTGTGTTTGGTCATTTTTCCCCTAACTGATATGCAAAGCCGATCGCTTTTTAATTATTGCTACCCTGCATGCACGATAAGGACTTTGCAAACCTCATTGGCCAATACTAGCGTCTTGAACATCATCAACAAGCAATAAAAAATTGAAAGGAGAAGGTAGATAAAATTAAGTACACAAGTAACAGAGAATAAAAAAGACTCTTTAACTCAAATAGCATATAAAAGCAAAAACTATTTTGCATAACTTGTGATTAGAGTACCAATATTCCCTTAGTGTAATGATTTAAGACTTATTGTTAAAGAGTTATAAATTTTCAATGAGATTAATCACTACTGTATTTATATAATAAGTGGAATATTATTGTAAAGAATGGGCACTAAACAATTTTCCCTGGAAGAAGAGAAGAATGGACACTCAATTGTAGACTATGATAGTAAAGATACTTTTAGTGACACCAATGATGAAAACTGGAGAAAATTATCTCAAAAATGCAAAAATGAAAGCTAAAAATAACCAAATATCTTAAAAAGTTTTTGGAGAGCTATATAGTTCGGTGATTATTTTCTTTCTACATAGGTCCTCTCCTTCCTCCTTGATCAGTGGCATGTCAGCAGTTAGAAAATTCTAAAAATTAAATAAACCCAGCTATGCTCAGCAAACAGAGTATGGGACGAGAGTTTAAACATTCTTTTAATGAAAATACACAATAGCATCCCATTCAAAGAAATCCCACACCAAATACAACATCCGGCAACAAATTCATAAACTCCAAGACAAATAAAAGATGGTTCACCAGAGTGAATATAATTGATCACACATAGTATGTACAATTGAATTAGATGCAGAGACTAAGCACAATCGTGCTCGAGAGGAGAAAACCTTAGAAAGTTTTCCATCAAAACAAATTAAAACTCAAACTTCTAGGGCATTACTTGTAAGTTTACTAGAAAATACCAAAATCCGAAGTTAAGGTACTTGTGATGAAGAAGATGACAACGGGGTTGATGGTGAAGGTTCTCTTTGAAGTTCCTTGACAACAGCAGCCAAAGCCTCAGGGTTTAAACCCAAATCACAGAGAGCAATGAGGACCGAGAGAGTATGCCGATCGAGACCGGTATCAATAATATTTGACATGTGAAATGCCAGATCTAGGGATTCTCGGGCAGTTCGTGCAGCTTCTGGATCCATAACACAACAGGTACAAAAAAGGGGGCAAGAAACCTTCAGAAAATTATGCTTGATTCAGCAAATTTACAAATACATATTTAACAACAAACTAACAGATACATTAATAAATGCAGCTCATGAAATTATTCGAGAACTAAAACAGATTTTAAAATGGCTTTAATTGAATACAAATTAATAGACAAAACCACATGAAATCATCAAATAATCCCCGAAGTATATATAAAATCGAAATTCCCACTATCCAACCATGAACCAAACACCTATGTTTACCAAAGATAATAAACAATCATCAGAAATTCATCCATAAATCATCTAAAAGAGCCCTCAAATCAGTTACACGCGTCGAAGAACAGAAAGAAAAAGGGAAAACAATTTTCAGCCAAAATCATTCCTTACATTGAAAATATTATAAATATTGTTTCCAATTCGTAAATTTATTCAAATAATCAAACAAATCAAGAAAAAAATCCTAACCTCGAGAGATCTTGGAAACAAGAGTTAAGAGAGATGTGAGAGCGTTTTCGAGTTTTTTTTTTTTTTTTCTCACGAATTATATAATATTGAAAAGCATTTTGGATTTCATTCAAGCCCACTAAGCAAAGTTCCTTAACGTTGGATGAGTTGGGATTTAAATTTTTGGATCTATTAGATAAATGGTAAGATTAAAATAAATGATCTTTGTTTGTAAATACCATGGAACAATATTAATAAACAGATGTAAAAGAACTACAAAATAAATATATGGATAAATTATTAAAATAGTCATTTTTGTAATGTTATATTGTAGTCATTTATGTTTAAAATGTTATAATTTACTCGCTTACATTATCGTTTTGTTACGAAATAATTACTTTGTCATTAAAATCTATTAGCTTCCAAACGGCGCACCAACACCGACGTGCCACTTAAAATGAGTTTTAAGTGCCAAAGTGAATGTTCAGCCAAGTAAATTAATTGATCTTTAATTAATTGAATTTTTTAAATTAATTAATAAAAAATATTGATTTGATTTCTCGAAATAATCAAAGTCAATGCATCATATTAATTCTTGAATTGAAAAAAAAAACCATTCGTCTTTTATTTTTTGCAAAAAGATGGTTTCTTTTCATGTTTTTTTTTTATATTTTTCTATAACAGACAAAACAGACGTGCTTATATTAGTTTATTTGTTTATTGTGGGCAACCACAATAACAAGCAGGTAGAGAGGTTAGCTTGTTCATTTCTTTTTCTTCTTCTTTGACGTTCTGCCCTTCTCTTTTATGATGGTAACAAAAAAAAATCAATTGTTGCTTCTTTTTAAATAAAAGGAAATTGATTATTAGGACAAAATTTTGTATTCTATTTTCATTAGAAAAAAAAAATTCTCATCCCAACCTAACATTCACGTTATGCACAAAATGATGAGATTGAAGAAACTAGGAGATTGTTTAATGAGTCTCCGGTTCGAGATGTATTTACATGGACAGTGATGATGTCTGGTTATGTGCAGAATGGACTGGTTGATGAAGCTAGGGAAACTTTTGAGCAAATGCCACAAAGGAATATTGTTTCATGGAATGCAATGATTGCAGGGTATGTGCAATGTAAGAGAAGGGACATGGCTAGGAAATTGTTTGACAAAATGCCATTTCGAGATGTCACTACTTTTTTGATCGAATGCCTCGACGTAATCTTGTTTCTTGGGCAGCAATGATTGCTGGGTATGCTCAAAGTGGTTATAGTGAAGAGGCTTTACGCCTTTTCGTGGACATGAAAAGAGACGGAGAAAGGTTGAATAGGTCATCATTTGCATCTGCCTTGAGCACGTGTGCGCATATTGCTGCTTTAGAATTGGGGATGCAGTTGCATGGGCAGCTGGTTAAGGCAGGATATAAAAGTGGGTCCTTTGTTGGAAATGCCCTGCTTTTAATGTACTGCAAGTGTGGAGTCATAGAAGCAGCTTGTAGTGCATTTGAAGAGATAATGGAGAAGGACATTTTCTCGTGGAATACAATGATTTCTGGTTATGCAATACATGGATTTGGTAAAGAGGCCCTAAAGATTTTCGAGTCAATGTAGGCAGCTGGTTTCAAACCAGATGATACAACTATGGTAATTATTAATTAATTTTAAAATTTAACCTGCTATTAGAAATATTCTGGCCATATGTTATTTATTCATTTCCTTAAACATATTCCACACTCAAGATATGGTGTCAACCATTCCCCAAAAATAGCATTTAAAAAAAGAATCACATTTCCTACCCTAGTGGTTAACTTGAGATTTAGCTGAGATGAGTGTTAATACGGCTTATCTTCTTAGAAATGGAAGGAATGTTTTAATCTGATGCAATACTGTTTCGATTTTCTATGGCAACCTTCGTCTAGGAGAGGCAATCGAGAAAACTCTTTAAATGTGGAATATTTTCTTCTACGTCATATTGTTCGTAGTTTTTTGTTTATTGTTTCAGGTCAGAGTACTGTCAGCTTGTAGTCATGCTGGCTTAGTGGATAGGGGCATGGAATATTTCTACTCGATGAACCAAGATTATGGTATAACAGCAATTTTACAACACTATAATTGCATGGTTGATCTTCTTGGCCGAGCTGGTCGATTGGATTGAGGCCCAGAAGTTGATCAGAAACATGCCCTTTGAACCAGATGCAGCAACATGGGGTGCTTTACTTGGTGCAAGCAGAATTCATGGCAATACCAAATTAGCTGAAATGGCTGCCGAGATGATTTTCGAAATGGAAACTGAGAATGCAGGAAGGTGTGTTCTTCTCTCAAATTTATATGCAGCTTCTGGTAGATGGATTGATGTTAGTAAGGTGAGATTGAAAATCAGGGATACCGGCGTGGAGATAGCACCAGGGTGTAGTTGGCTTGAGGTCTAGAACAAGATCCATACATTTTCGGTTTGAGTCAAGGTTGAAATTTCAAATTCAATAAATATTGTAACTAAAAATGACCAAATAAGTGCTAATTTAAATAAAATAATAAACTATATCTTTAGCCATCCAATTTTCATAAATTTCCATCCTAAACACTAAAAAATTAAATGTTTATATAAAAAAAAAGTAAACTACACCGTTAAATTTATGATTTGGGTTTAAAATAGATGCTAATTTAAAAAATCTTAAATTAGGTGAAAATGAAAATAGGAAAAAAAAAAGTTGGAATCCCATCTTGGATTTTTGTAATTTTTATTAAAGTGCCTAAAATGATTTAACCAATAATGCTTAAATTAGGTGGAAATTATAAAAGTTATTTATTAATTATAGATATCCTATGTGGAAAATAGGAAAAAAAAGGAGTTAGGAATCCCATCTTGAATTTTTGTAATTTTTATTAAAGTGCCTAAAATGATTTAACCAATAATGCTTAAAATATAAACATTTTTTTTGTCTAAAATAAAAATTTATTAAATTTAGGTGATCTTCTATAGAGTTTACTCTTGTCCAAATAAAAGAAATGAAAGAATCTAAAAATGCAAAACCTTAAAACAAACACCAATCCCATAAGTAGTTTTTTTCTTTTTTAATTTCTTATTCTCACATTGAAATCTTAAGTGGCACTTCTATCTCGTTGTTCACGCTTAGCCTTCATCTTCTCACTGTGTAGGGATGACAATTGAGCGAAATAGGATGGGGGCGGATGTTGCTAAATTTATCATCGCTCTATAGTTGTCATACTTTACAATTTACAACACCAATTGTTTCTCTCCACTATGAATGTAGAATATTGAAAACCACTATCACCTCCGTGGATGTTGATGCATCCAACCCTAACTCACTTCAATTGAATTTTCGCTATTTATTTTTAATACTTTCAATTCTTTTAAATGGAAGTAAATATTTAAACATAAAGATATGAATATTTTATAACATATTATTACATTTTTACCTTTTTAATAACTATATATGTACAATGATAATATAGCAATTTCGTATAGTGGAGTGGGGTGGGATAGATCAAGCAATTACCATAACCACTCTATGCCCACTCTCCCTTAAAAAAATCCGTCCCACCCCTCATCCACTTTTCAAAAGAAAAAATTCATTCTATTCGGAATGAATTAGCTCAAGTTTTGCTATCATTTTTATCCAATGTGCAACGTCATACATGAACTTTGATTTTGGGAGATTTTATACAAAAAATTTTGATTTGATTTAATTTTAACAAAATCGCTAACAATATTATCAAATTAATAGTATTTTCCATTTATATATTACTTATACAAACAATTATATTAATTCGATTTCAAAACAAATTTATGTGTTAATTTCTTTAAATGTGTACAATTGACTCAAATTCAAATTTTTATGTATACATATAAATCACAATTCAAGTTTCATGTGAATAATTGCACCAAATTAAAATTTATGTATCAAATTGTACATTAGACCAAAGTTCATGCATAAATTTGACATTTATGACTTTTTAAATCTTGGCCCATGTCCATTAGCCGTTACTAGTTTTACAATTTAGACCCAATCTTCGTCCAAGAAATTTGGGTTCTTAGGGTTAGGGCACATCACATCATCATTCTTTTAAATCTTTTACTCATTTGTTTCTTTACTGCTCCTGCAATTGCCGGTTGCCGCCTAAACTAAATAATCCTGTTATATTTTAGGGTTTTAGCGTTCAGTTCCCACAACCCTAGAAACAGAATTGGGAAAATCAACTTCAATCAATGGTTTCAATGGTCAGTGGCTCAGCGGAGCCTCTCTCTGCATCGGGTCGGAGCTCAGAGAAGCTGAGCCTCCCATCCCTCCAATCCAAAATGAAAACTGATCCGGAAGGCTATGAAACGGAGCTCCATCTCATCCGCAACCAATTCTATTCTGCTCTTGAGCTCTTTCAACAGCAAGCGGCTCTGAATTTCTCCTCCATCAGTGGCGTCGGTGCTGACCCAACTGTGGCTAAGGACCTCAGTGACCGTGCCATGTTCTTGGCCCATGTCACGCCGTTCTATCCCAAGCAGCTCGCTGAGTTCCCTTCCGATCTCGCCGCGTTTCTGATATCATCTGCAAGGACTCTTCCGTCTGGGCTTAGATTCCATGCCACTCAAGCCGTCATTCTCCTCGTTAACCGGAAGGTGACTAAGAAAACTAGTTCGTTGTGAAAACTCAATTGGGCATTATTCTTGGATGTTTTGAATTTAACTACAAGTTTTGAATTTTGGTATTTGGCAGATTATTGATATAAAGGACACTCTATCGTTGTTCATGGAATTGCAGACACTAGATGATAGGAATTTGAGGAAATTAGCATTTTCTCATGTTGTTCATAGCATTAGAAGAATGAACAAGAATCATAAGAATGAGGCCAAGAATCGCTCCCTTCAGAATATCTTGTTTGGCTTATTGCAGGTCTTTGAACAATTCCAGTTAACAATGCCATTGGAATAGTAGTTTACTTGACTTAGAATGTTGGGTTTATTTTTTAAAAATATTTCTTATTTTTATTATAGCAAGATGATGAAGCAAAAGCGAAAAGGTCTCTAATTACTTTATGTGAACTTCATCGAAGAAAGGTTTGGTTTGATGAAAGGACAGCAAATGCAATTTGTATGGCATGTTTTCATTCATCTTCTAGGTATGTATGATTTTTGTATGGTTAATAGTTGTTGTTTATGCTGTTGAGTGTTTACTGAGTAAATTGTTTGTATTTGGTTTTGCAGAATAATGATTGCTGTGCTCTCTTTTCTCCTTGATTATGAGAAGATTGAAAGCGATGATGAGGATTCAGATGATTTAAGTAGTGAAGATGAAATGACACAAAATCCCCATGTTGTTATCAGCAAAGAGACAGTTTACAAGGTTATTTCATCCTCTGATTCATTTTCAATTTTTTTTTTCTTTGATCCACTCTCATTTTTTGTTATTAGTGCCAGCTAGGTAAAGTTTCCTTGTTCCTTGCTTAAAATACTCTTAGCTTTGGTAGCTATAGGATAATACAAATAAGTTTATGATAATTGAAAAATACATGTATATATACACGGCTGATGTATGGAATTTCCATGCTTAGCTGTTTGACTGGTTTTTTCCTTTTAAGAATTCTAGTTGCTTGCTGTTTTTCTTTAGATCACAATATATACGGTTGGTTTTAATGAATTTTCAGGCTCACCATAAGGGTACAGCTGCTAGCAAGAAGAAAAAGAAAGCGAAACTACAGCGTGCTATTCGTAGCATGAAAAGGCAGCAACGCCTGTCATCAGAAAGTAGCAATTGTAGTTATTATTCACCCCTTTATCATCTGAAAGATGCACAGGTTAAACCCTTTTCTAACACCTTATTTATCACATTTTCTGTAATATTGTCTTTTGTAGAAATCATAAAATTCTGTTTCGCACCCAGGGATTTGTAGAAAAGCTTTTTTCTCGCCTTCAAACCTGCAATGAACGATTTGAGGTGAATGCTTTTCCTGATGTTTCTAATTTGGAAGATTTTACACTGCCCGCGTGGCAGATTCAACCTTCTGTAGCAATGATACTGTTTAGTGTTTTTTCTATTATTTTACATATTTCCTTGTGAATTGGACGCCTGACTTCAGGTTATAAAACTTTTAGTTAGGCTTACGTGTAGTTTGCTTTGACCTGTTAATTGCCTCTTATGTTAAATGCCTCATTAATTTCGATTTCCTCCTTTCTTCAACTTCAGGTTAAAATGATGATGTTGAAAGTAATTGCTAGAACAGTTGGCCTTCACCGTCTGATATTATTAAATTTCTACCCTTTTCTTCAAAGATATGTTCAGGTATGTTATCTATATTCAAGTGTTCTATTACAAACATAAGACTTGCTCTTGTTAATATGTGCCAAATATATTCTTCTTCTGCAGCCTCATCAGAAAGATATCACTAATTTACTTGCAGCAGCAGTTCAGGCCTGCCATGATATGGTATGGTTTTCGATTTGATAGTTTGAATGCATCATTCTAACTACTGTTTTTTATCTCTTCGTACATTAGCCTTCTCTGGTTTCCTGCCACCAATTGAATCTTGTTTAAGCAGGTTCCTCCTGATGCAGTTGAGCCATTGTTCAAACAAATAGTAAACCAATTTGTACATGATCGTTCACGCCCAGAGGTATTGATTATTGCTTAAAAGCTGCTTTATATACCATTTTTCCTTTTACTGATTGATCAAATATTTGCTTCATGTTTTAGGCCATTGCTGTTGGACTGAATGTGATAAGGGAAATATGCCTGCGCATGCCTTTGGTAACTATTTGGTTTCTGAATTCAACCCCCCCCCCCCAACCACATGCACATACAAAATCTGAAATTGACCCTATAAATCCTTTTAAAATGAATTAATCGCTATAAGTTACTGTTTTATTTCATTAGTGCATTCACTTATGCAGACTATATTGCTTAAAATCTTTTAAGACAATCATTTATTTCTTGGTACTAGTTGATGACTGAAGATTTGCTACAAGATCTCGTATTGTATAAAAAGTCACATGAGAAGGCAGTTTCAGCTGCAGCTCGCTCGCTCATTACTTTGTTTAGAGAGGTATATATTTGTCTTTAGGTCTTCCTATACTTCTTCTTTGTTTCTTCTTGTACCTTGACTACTGCGTGCTTCTCTTGTTTTATTCTCAGGTTTGCCCATCACTGCTGGTTAAGAAGGACCGAGGCCGTCCAATGGACCCTAAGGCAAAACCAAAGGCATATGGAGAAGTCAATGTCCTTAGCAATGTCCCTGACATTGAATTATTGGAACAAGACGATGACATTGGTGGCAGTGAGGATGATGAAAGTGGAGATGAGGCTGTATCTATTAGTTCTGATGATGGCAATGAAGACAATGATGATGAAGAAAGCCAGTATACTGCAAATGATGGGAGTGAGGATGAAGAAGGTGATGAGAATGACAGTGTTGATGAATACGAGAGTGACATTGATGATGCCAATGAGGACGACAGTGATGATGAGGATAAGGGCGATACAGAGGAGTTGGAAACTGAAGAGGATGATTATAATGAAGAAGTTGATGGTTCTTCTAAAGCAGGTGACAGTGCTGGAGATGGTGGAAATGAAGATCAAAAGACCAAGGCAAGTAAGAGAAAATTGTCTGATTTCGAGGGTCAACTTATTGCTGCTGATTCAAGTCTTCGAGCTTTAAAAAGGTTGGCAGAGGCAAAGACGAGCCATGCTTCGTCAGACTCAGTGGATGGTATTCTCTCTGATGAGCATTTCCAAAGGATCAAGAAACTAAAGGTATGTTAAGTACGTTCTAACGAACCTAAAGATCAAGTTTACGCCTTGTGCAGATCGATTTATTACACTTTCTATTGTAAGAAATATACTTCATTACAAAGTTTCAGACATGGTAAACTCATCTTTTGGTGTCTTTTATTTATCGTATCAGGCTAAGAAGGAAGCAAAAACTGCTTTGGCTCAACAAGGGTTTAAGATTCCAAGTTCTGATCAACTAAGTTTCAAACGAGTAGATCCCTCAAAGCTTGAAGTATGTATTCTCTGTCTTAACCGATAAATATACTTTTCCGAGTCAATGACTGTTCCTATAAACGTGTATTCACAAAGTTCTATGCATTCTTCTTAGGCCCATGTCCGACTCAGGCTTAGCAAGGAGGAAAGGCTAGCATTGGTAAAAGCAGGAAGGGAAGACAGAGGGCAGTACCAGGCTCGAACTGCCATCAAACAGAAAAAGGTATATTGGTTGCTTTTACAACTTATGCTTTTTTTTGCTTTTGGGGTTTGAGCGTTTTGTTCATTTAGATTTCCTTAAGGTTAAACTCTGTTATTAGTCTCTGTACTTTATGAAAGTTATGCATTTAGTCACTATCCTTTAATTTGGTCATTTTTGATCTCTGTACTTTTCGAATTATAAAATTTCAGTCCTTACCAATCAATAACCGTTAAATTCATTAAGTTCTACTATTTTTAAAATCTGATGCAGCAAACATATTATCATGTGTAATGTCATGTTAGCTTGTTATTTTCACATATTACTCACTAAAATCTAATTAATGGTATAATTTCTGTCAAGATTGAAATTTTAAAATTCGATAAAGTATAGGGATTTAGAATGATCCTATCAGAGAATATATAACTACAACTATATGCATGGTACAAGACTAGTAATTAAATTTAATATAACAGATTTGACTGTTAAAAAATGATTTAGAAGAATAAAGACTAAAGATTAAAATTAAAATTCCAAAAAGTATAAAGACTAAAATTGGTCAAATCGAAGTACGGTGACTAATTGTAGAAATTGACCTTTCCTTGACATGATATGCACTATCCATTTAGATGGTATTAGTTTTAGAAATATTAGTTCACCTGTAAGAGGATAAGTCTGGTAAAAAGTGAAAAAGCTTTGGATTTACTAATGGTGCTAGTCTGTTAACTATTTGTTTTGTTTCCTTTTCGTGTTGGTCTTGTGTATGCAGACTGGTGGTTTAAGCAACCGACAGAAAGAGCACAAGAAGTATATGCCGCTTGCTGCGAAGAAAGCCAAAGCTCAAAGATCTCGACAAGAGAAAAATAAGAAGAAGTCGCGTTCTGGCAAACAGTTCCGTGGGAAGAAAGCTTGGAAGTAATGACAACATTATTTTTAACATTCATACTATTTCCATCCAACACAGGAATGTAATGATGTTTGAGCTGGTTTGGTTGGTCAGACTAGGATTCGGCTGGGGTATCGGTTTGGAGAATGGTACTGGATTGGTTGAACTGTGAATCAATACAAACCGGTTGAATTGTTGAAAAAATCAATTGAATTGGCAGTTCAGTTGGCTTTCTTAAAAGATTTTTGAGTAGCTTGACTAGTTCAATCATAGTCAATTATTGATCCGGTTTTAAAAAGTACAAATGTTAAAAAGTTTTATTTATATCTTTCCCTTTTGATAACATGTTGCGGTAGAGTTTTTTTCTTGTAACATATAACTTGACAATGCGTTGAAATGGATATTAAAACAAAAATTTTGCTTTGTTACTGCAGTGATCATGCGATGTGTATATTTTTTTGTGGTAATTGCTTATGCACTTTATATTTTCTTTTGGTTAATATGTTTATGTTGTTGGATTATTAAAATTCTTTAATCGATTTAATATTTAATATTTTTAAAATTGACATATCTAGATTTTATAATATATAAGATAGTTAAATTGATTAAATATTATCTTGGTAAATAAATATCATCCAATATTATTACAGATATTAAAAATGTATTATTTTGATATCTTTTCCAAAATTTTTCTTATACGAGCATTATAAATAAATAATATAAAAGAACAGAGAACGAACTTGGAAAAGAGAATTCATCTTTGAGAGAAAATTAGGCACTTCAGGGTGGTTTGAATGGGCTAGCGACCCCTCGCATTTATTGATAGAAAGGGAAGAGGGGCCAGCATTAGAGTGGTGCACGCGCAACACAGGAAATCATTTTACCTGATTGGATAAAAGATTGGTTGATTTGACTAGACATGAAATTGGATCGAATAATGCCTAATTGCATTTAAATTTGTCAGAAAGATGAACTCGGCATTTGTAAAAACAAATTTATTTACATCGATTCTTTTGTATTTTCTTGCATAATTAATATTTTAATTATAATTGTATTTATTATACATATAAATTTTAATGAATTCAATGTCTTTTATCACATCGGTTAATATTTATTAAAATCTCAACGTCACTTCTAAAATTAAAAATTTTCACTATGTATAAAATAATTATTTTTATTTTATTATACTCAAAGTACAAATGACATTATCCTGAACTCACTTGTTGAATTTTTTATTCCACTAAGATATACAAGATACAAATACATTTAAGTCAATTGTCAAACTTCGAATGGCTATGTTTTTTTTCTTTTGTTTTACATAGTACAAGTGAATTCTTATCTGTCGACCAGTAACGAAGAAAAAAACCCCAACCAATCATTCTTAACCTGTATGTACCATTCTTTCTGTTCAACTGGCAATTTTAGGATAATAAGACAGTTACCATACAAATGACATGTACCGATGATCAAACTGACAAACTATCAATTCGTCAGTAAAGCTGGTTTAACCAATTTGTTTAAATAAATCAAAATTAAAAATTTAATTCAATCTGTCCGTATTGATTCTCAAATCAATCGATTCAATACTTTTCTCCAAACTAATATTGCGGCTGATTCTCAATTCAATCAATCTGACCCGCTATTCCAGCTCAATTCAAACAACCTTAATTATCACATCAAAAACTACAAAAAGAAGGGAATTTTTTTCATGATCCATAGAAAGCTTCAATGATCTAAATTGAATTGTTCTGCACCAATAAAAGAACCGTGGAATTGATCCACAAGCATAAAACTGAAAACTGATACAATTTTCAGCACAAAATGAAAAGTAAACCCAGAAAAACAAAACAGGTCATTCAAGTTCAACGTCAGACGATTGCACCTGGAAGGTATGTGACAGAGAGTCATTCACAGTCAGCTACTACTTGAGTCGTATCCACTTTCATCCTCTTGCTAGTTCTTTTCTGATCAGAATCGGGAGGAGGATTCTGCAAGTCATCTTTCGGATCAGGGTTCTTGGCAGTTTCACTGTCACCAGAACCTATGTCTGCATTTTCCTCTGTCTCGTCCACCTGTTCATCACTCAACTCTTCAACAGCGTCCTGATTCTCCTCACTCTTTTGCTTCAGTGACTCTATCACACCCATTAGTTCTCGGTTGACCTAACACATTAGTTCCGTAAACTTAGTTACAACCAACTGAAGATAGTAGAATTGTCCAGCAAGTAACCTTATAATCTATTTTTCAAGCAACTTTTTTCCTGAAAGCAAAACACTTCTGCAAATAACATGGCACACCTGAAGGTTTTGAAGAAAATCGGAGATATCGGTTGGGCAAGAAGGACAATGGAGTACATTTTTTTGTGATCTAAGTGTCCGGCCACCTTTGCTTCTCTCTCTAATAGCAGTCTTACCAGAAAATGCAGCTTCAAAACAAGATTTGCAGAAGTTGTGGGCACAAGGAGTTGTAACTGGAAGATTCATAACTTGCCGACAGATTAGACAACTAAACTCTGCACATAAAGCATACCACAAATCAGTAAGAAAGCTTTCGGGAGAGATGAATAAATACGTATCAAGCATATATTTTATTTACAGTTAAAGTACCTGGGAGGTCGCTGTATCATAGGGACTAGTTTAAATTATTGCCCCTATTATTCTATAGAACAATTTAGTCCCTATACTATTAAAAAAAAAATCAAATAAGTTTAAATTGTAACAGGGTTAACATTTACTCTATAAAAAATAACTTTAAAATTATTTTTTTCAATTGTAGTTAAATTACAAACAAAAAAAATTCTATTACAGAAGAATCAAAACTTTAAAAATATTAACTCTGTTAAATGGTAAAATGTTAACTTTATTCCAATTAAGCCTTGTTGGATTCTTTTTAATAGTAGAGGGACTAAATTGATCCATTTAATAGTAGAGGGACTAATTTGATCAGGTATAGAGCAGGGACAGAGTAACCCAACACAAATAGTTATGGAAGGAAGAAGAGAACAACCTTTGAGTAGTCTTTCTCTTACAGTTGTAGTATGTGCTTGCCTTATAGCTTTCCTTGCCCTTTTCCTTTCTTCGAGATCAGCCGCATTCACTGGCTTTTTGCTAGGAGGCGGTGGTTTTTTCCATCTCCAGCGATTGTCCTCTTCCTAATTGAATTAAGAATCACACAAGCACGTGGGAAGAGGAATCAGATTGTAGGTGTGATATCAAAGACCAACCTCTAAAAGGGAGGTGTTTCACTATTTAACTCCACTAGTTATAAATGATAAAATGAATTCTCCAACACAAAATACTCACAACAATGTTTGTCATCAAATTGAATTCTATTTAGCATATGAAACCTTATTAGAAAAGAAAAAGAAAATAAAGAAATCTCAGTAGAAACTGCATCTCTTACATCAAAGTCCCATGATGGACTTTCCTTTCTCTCAAATACGTCAGTTGCCTTCTTCAACTCGGGAATGGCTGGTAAGGGCCTAGGTAGATCTCCATGATCATCACTACATTATTAATGTTCAAGAAAGCTTAGTGGAGCTAAAGAAGAGAGGAGAGCAGGAGCCCACAAATATATATATGAAAGGCAGAAACCTTGTCCAAGGGGCTGGCTCATTGTCGCATCTCACAAACAAATATCGGCAAACTTTAAATCCCTGATGAAAGAATATCCTATCAACAAACTAATCTATAAAGATCTGAGTAGCAAGCAACTTTGATGTGTCTGATAGATATATGATACCTGTATTCCAACTTTTCTCCAACATTTTTCAATTCTGTAAATTCCATCATATCTCACACCTTTCTCTGGGGCATATGAAGAACGTTTTTCTTTGTGAGACCTACACATCAAGATAAAACAAAAGTTTTTAGTAAGTAAAAATAGCTTCATTGGAGTAGGTCTCTATGATAAGATGTTGACTCAAGAAGCAAACATCTAACATGGATTGACTTGGCACAACCAAGACAAAAAAAACCCATAGCCGTTGGAACCTTAAAACTGAAATGTTAACCTATTATTGAAGCTTCTATTGCCCTTTGCACACATATTGACAACCAATTACAGAAACAAAGAGAGTTAAGCTTCATGTAATGAGAATTGCCTTACAACTCGGACAGGATAGCCCATTTTGCAGCTTACTCGCAAAGCCTCATTCATCTTCTCAAATTTTTGATCAAATGACTGTTCCTTGTTTGTCCGCTTATTTCCACTGAGATCTCTACCTCCACTGCCATCAACACTCAGAGATATAAACAATTGTCAAATTGCCACATGAATAAACGTCAATAGATAAACTTCTTCAGTTAACAAGGAAAAAGATAATAATATTGACACTCTGTAACTGACTGTTCTTGAATAAATAGAGTATTAAACAGTAACAAATCATTAACATCCGCTGGACTAAACAGTCATCAATGCACTTTCATTTTACATACATGTATAATGAAAATGATGGGATAGCATGCTACTAATATGTATAACCCTTTGAAACAAACCTTCCTGTGTAGAGAAACCACTCCCCGTGATCCTCGTCATCCTCATAACCTCCTGAGAGAGCTACAGATTGAGCACCATAGTTCGACTGACCAGCAATGCCTGCAACATGTGGAAGGTGAGCACCCCATTGCCGGCATTCCAATCTGTCTTCCCAACATTCACCAACAAGCACACCCTGATTTCTAGCTGGATCATTTTCAGCTGTAATTGGTCCAAAATGATCAGGTGGTACAGTCACAAATATCTTCCCACTAGCAGCATTAGCTTTTCCAGGTTTTTGTGCTCTCTCTGTAGTGAAAGCCTTGTCAGGCCGATCTTGATTATGTACAAAATGGTAAACTTTCATAGGCCCTGCAGCTACATTTGATTTCGATAGCTTTGCCATTCTTATAACAGATACAAGTGTAGAATTAATACGAGGCTGACTTGCCATTTTGGGGGGAATTGTTGAGCGACATTTTGCACAAGTCCGCTTCCCTTGCCCTATCCATTTCTGGAAGCATTTAAGGCAGAAATTGTGGCCGCAAGGTGTCTGTAGCAACATGAATTACACATATATCAACATTTTATATGCACAAACATGTAATGTAGCTATTCATCCTTAAGGGAATTAAGGGCCAAGAAATCAAAAGTAAATTAAAACTCTTTACAACTTTGAAGATGAAAACAAATATCTGACTCCAATGACATAACAACCGCTTTTGATTATAAACATTAACAAACCAGTTGAAACTAAATAGCCAAAACATAATATGAAATGTAACTCAAAAGAATAGCATCACTTATAATTGTAAACTAGATGGCCTTTTAAAGCTGCATACTATAATTAAGTTCACAAGTAATTCAGTTTCATGAAGTGAATCATTTTGAACAGAAAAGAAAAATACTATGAAGCTACAGTATAAGATTCATGCTATATAATTTTTTTTCATTTATTTGTTCCTTTCTTCAAATATATCTACGTTAAATATCATTCGTATTTGTATCTAACTTTTTACCAATTGATTTTTATAAATGTATTTGATCAAAATAACACAGCTTAAATTTAAAGCACCATCTAGGGGGGAAAGGGCTAGGACGTTAAATGATAATGAACTCAGCAGAGCTTAACCTTTCTGAGAATAACATTGGGGGGAAAAGCAAAAGAAAAAAACGAACCGTAACAGGTCTGTCAGGTAACTGCATGCAAAACGAACAGTTTAAGCTTCCATCAAGAACGTCCAAAAATGAGCTCTCTTTCTCTTTCCCTTTCTTCTCTCTATCCCCATCTTCTTCGACTCTCCCGCTCACCAGCTCCTGCCTCTTCCTCGCTTTCTCCTTCTCCGTCAACGATTCATCCGAATCTATTGCCCTTATCGCCGCGAATAGCTCGCTAGAGGTCCCATCTAAGGCGCCCGCAGCAGAAGGAAGAGGATCTCCGGAACAGTCAGGGCACTGCCATTGCAATGTAGAAGCTAGGGTTTCGGGAGGAGAAGCCAAGCAAGCCACGTGCCAAGGAGTCGCGCACGTGCTACAAGTCAGGGTTTCCTCCGCCAGAGGGGTGACCTTGCAGCGCATGCACGCGCCGTCTCCGTCGCATGGAAGCTGGACGCTATCGTGCGCCATTGGTAACAAGCAATGAAATGTTGATGCGCACGATAAGAGACGTTGGATTTGGTGATGGGACTTTCGAGAGAAACCAAAATAAAAAAAGAGATGGAGATTGGGCAGAAATGGATGAAAGAAATATTTTACATATATTGAAAAAGAATTTGAATTTCAAAAAAAGGAGGGGAACAGAAAATTTCTGATTGACGATATTGACCTTGCTTGATTCATTTTTTTAAGTTTCTGCCATTTTAATTTTGAAAAATACTATTTAAATTCTGATAAAACAAAGCTTTATAATTTCAATAATCTACATACAAAAATACAAATAAACCATTTTAATATTTTAATAATTCATTTAATTTTGATTTGGAAAAAAATATCAATAACCATCCAACTGCTTATTGTACGGGACCAGAGGGAGGGACTGCTTTAGAATTGATGATAAATATATAATTATGAAGGTTCTACCCTTTTGACTTTGCCTTCATTGAAAAATAATAATAATTAGATAAATATGATATAAGAAAAAGTAAAATTTATATAAAATAATTTAATAAATATCACTTTCAATTTTAATTTTTTATTAATATATTTACTCAAACACTCATTATCTTTTTATTTTTCAATATATTTATCAAAACGAACTCAATAACTAATTAATTTTTCATGTTCTGTAGTTTAATAACGAGGTAAATATTAATTATGAGTTTGAAAATTATTCTATACTTAAAGCGAGAATCAACTACTGATTATTGAAAGAAAAAATCATTAAGGTCTCGTCTGACTTCTATGATGAAACACCCACTATTCTAATTCGTCATTCTTGAGATATAATAAAATATTATTATAATAATAAAGGGCGTTACTTTAGTGACACGAAAACAACCACCCACCATTTTAAATTCAGCCATTCTATGGGGTAGCTTATATAGTTGTTGGCAAAGTAATAGATCACAATAAATTAAAAATTAAATAATAATAATAGTGTAATTTATAACTGTTTAAGGACTTAGCTATAGAGCTCTTACTGGTTCGGGTTCGGCCAGTCCGTGATCTTATTTAAAATATATATTAAATGTAGATTTTTTTTTGTCCGACCCATTAGTTTGTTTTAGTGTTTAAATATTAATAAAATATAAAAATATATATTTATGTTAATGTTAATGTTAATGTTAATGTTAATTTTTACCCATTTTGTAATTAAATTTTTTATTTAAATTAATTTGGGTCAACTAAACCTATCTATTCATGTACTAGTCTAGTAAATTGGTGATAACTTAAATCAATTAATTGACTTGAAATTTTGAAGGTTTTAATAAAAACATTATGTTTGGAAATTTAAAATATAAGTCAAATTTCGGATTTAATAAACGAGATTTAAACCTCATCTTATCTTTTTTTAATTTTATAATGTTATTTCTCAACCTCATATTACATGAAAATAAATATAGGGTTTATATTTAAAATTTTAATAAAAACTAAATATTAGCTAAAAATAATATATGTTATAGGAATTAGAATATGCAACATGCTTAAACATGATTGAATTGACTATTTATAAATACGAATGAGTTAGTATAACTTTAAATATCATAAATTGAATTTGACTAAACTTAAACAACTATATATAATGTCAATATCATACATGAATTGAACTCGAACCCAATTCAGTTCAACTTGGTTTGTTTAGTTTTTAAAATTGTTCAAACTATCATTCATAATTTGAATCTATTCTCGAATTTTTATATCAATCCGGATTTTGATTTTATTTTTATAAAAGAAAAATGCTTTATGACTTGTAGGTATTATTTGATAAAATTTCTAGATATTTTTTCATAAAGGTTCCTAAAAAATAAAATTTAAAGTAAATAAACAATAACAATTTATACATATATTTTAAATGTGTGATATTTCTAAGCATTTTTCAATAATTCTAATATAATCACTTAGAATAGTAAGGATTTCAAAATCGAATCTTGTAGAAAGATAAAACAATGTTGGGAGAGCTTACCCTTATTCAAAATTTTATTTCAACTTTAAATTTAATTGAAATTTAATGTAACTATTAAATACCAATAAATATTGTAAAAAAAATCATTCTTTAATATAATTTGCTCATATTTCATTTACATACTATTTATTCCTTTTGATTCAAAACGTTAATTTTCAACATTTTTTACCTTGAGAAAAAAACATAGTAAATTTTCACACAAACAATAATTAGATTTTTAAAAAGTCTATATATGTTTTCTAGTCAGGAGGTTATTCAAAATTTGAGAGAAATTAAACAAATATATTAGGCTAATTTATCAACAAATACATTTTTTTTCAAAATTTACGGAAAGGGACCTATTATTAATTATTTACCGAAATGAATCATTTTCCTTGAAAGCGCGTCCACGTCAGCTCGATGTCAATGGACGTGTCAGCAAAACGCATCTCTGGGGGAGTGTTTTGCCCGTGTTTTTAACCCCAACGGATAGTATTTTTTTTTTGACCGTTTGGGCTCCAACGGTCAAAAAGAAAAATTCTATAAAAGCACCCCCTTTCATTTTTTCACACAAAAGTCCTTTAAAATTTTTCTCAACTTTCTCTCAAATTCCTCTCAAATTTCACAAAAGTCCTTTAATTTTTACAAAAAAACCTTGTTTAAAAGTTTTTTGAATTAGTTTTTTTTTAAATTAAAAAATATTCAATCGTGTTAGCAATGGCCGGAGAATTAATTCGTCTCGATAATAAACACATCTCCGTCGATCAAATGACAATGGTAAGTTATAATTTTTAATTTTTCAATACTATTTAATATTTTTTTCATTTATGCAATTTTAATTAATTTTTATTTTATAATTTTTTATAACAGTCTGTAGATCGGGTGTTACAATGCTATATTCGTAATATGCTTGGTCCGCCATCGTCGTTGATAGAGAATTACCTGTGGGAAGCGGGTTTTTGGCACATGGCCACGATAGGCCGAGGGTGCAAGTTGGACCCGAAACTAATCAGTTCATTGATAAAGAGGTGGAGACCTGAGATGCACACCTTCCATCTTCCATGCGGAGAGTGTACTATCACTCTGGAAGACGTGCAGTTGCAATTGGGATTGCCGGTGGATGGGTACGTAGTCACCGGGTCCGCAACTTCTGCTAATTGGAGAGCCGTATGCTACGAGCTTTTGGGTGCTATTCCGGATAATGTTAACGGAGGTCGGATCGAGATGGGCTGGTTATGAGACACATTCCCAGAGCCGGATAATGATTCGGCTGAATTAGAAAGAATACGATATGCTCGGGCATACATTCTTGAGATGATTGGAGGCTATCTGATGTCGGACTTGTCACGAAACCTCGTGCATCTGAGATGGCTGCTGAAACTCATTGGTTTTAAAGCAGTCGGTGAATTGAGTTTGGGGTCTGCCGTGTTAGCAAAACTGTACCAGGAGATGTGCGAGGCGACGCGATCGAATAAAGCCAAAATCAGAGGTTGCCTATCACTACTGCAATCATGGGCACGGTTTCGCTTTCCATTTTTACGTCCTCTAGTGGACCACCCATATACATTCTCACTCATAACGAGGTAAATTTAATATTAGATTTTACAATTATTACGTAGATTTAAAATATAATTGTATGCTAAAAACTTATTTAATTAGGTGGAACCATTTTGCGAGTTGGAATACCTACCTCGCTTGAATATATCCGACTTCTATTAGACCAACAGCCGGAAGCACAAGTAAGTATTAAATAAAATATATATATACGTAATAAAATAGTCGTTTCGTATTTAGTATTATGTTTATAACTAATATTTTTATCATGTTCATATAGTTTCAATGGACACCATGCGATTATTCAGCAATTCAGGCAGTAATTTCGGATTAATTCTTTCAAAATCCGAATATTTGGCATGTGAAGGTCCCATTGGTCAACTATGCCACCGTGGAGATGCACCAGTTAGATAGGGTTTTAAGACAATTTGGATTCCGACAACCGATTCCTGTGGCACCTGAGGTGCTCGATGATGATTACAAAGTCGACTTACGTTAGTTGCATACGGATTGACCAAGATTTTGGTTAGCATATATCGATTTGTGGGAAAATCGGTATGATTATATACCTACTCGGGAACCGATCATCGTTTCTGAGTTAGCGTGCGTGCCGGAATACATGTCATGGTTTAGGATCCATGGCAAGTTGTATTTATTGTCGAAAGAGGAGAGGCGATGGCAAATTAGTGTACAAATAGAACGACGGGGCCCTTTAAATCCAAGTAGAAGGGATGATAGGACGGGCCCATCAACAGTGCCGACACAACCACCGGGCCCATCAACAGCGCCCACACAGTCACCGGGCCCAACACTTCAGCCGACGACACCCACATCACAGCCTTTTCAGATTATGCCATGTGCGTATCCTAGCCCTTATATGTTTACTTTTTCCAGTCATATGGCAGGTTGGAATGCATGGCCCAGTTCATCTCCGTTCCCGATTACTCTGAGTGGACCGCCGATCTATAGGCCACCGTCGCATGAAGGATCGCACGAGGCACGGCCGGAGAGCTCTTCTTTTTACCAATCTCATTCGCCTTATGGGATTCAAACACATCTGCCATTGGTGATTCAAACACCTCCGCAGTAATTATTTTATCAAGGTGGGTCATCCTCCCAACACCCACAACCAGATCCCCTGCCGGAGGAACCACAATCCCCGCCGGAAGATGAACCAATGAGGAATCCAGCGCGTAACCGTCGACCACCCCCATGTGGCACTAATTCCGACCGGCACCAACATTGATTTTTTTAATATATTTGTATAAACTTTTTTTATATTGTTTCATTTAATAAAATAAAAGTTGTTTTTAATATTTTAATTGTAATTTACTTTTTATATTTTTAATAAAATCAATTTTTTAATAAGGCAATATTTTAATATTTTAATATTTTTAATTTATTTCTACAAACTTTTTTATATTGTTTCATTTAATAAAATAAAAGTTGGTTTTTATGTTTTAATTGTAATTTACTTTTTATATTTTTAATAAAATCAATTTTTTTAATAAGACAATATTTTTATATTTTTAATATATTTCTACAAACTTTTTTATATTGTTTCATTTAATAAAATAAAAGTTGTTTTTAATATTTTAATTGTAATTTACTTTATATATTTAAAATAAAATAAAAGTTCTTTTGAATAAGGTCATATTTTTATATTTTTAATAAAATATAAATAATGCAACATAATTTTATTACAACAAACTATCAACTATTCCGATTTGGAGATGAGCGAGTTGTATGGCCTGAGTTCTTACACCATCCGCATAACTTTTGTTGGTTGGCAATTTCTCGAATATCCATATTGTTGCGTATTCTAGTCGAGTAAAGTCGACCCATTGGTTTGCGACATAGTTCTCTATTCTGTAACAGTTTAAACGGAGCAAGCGATACAGACAACCACTTACATTCATCTGGGATTGGTGGAATACGTGTCTCCACACGTTGTACATGTATTCTATTTTGTACGCTTCGTCGACATAGCTAATGGAATCCAGACGGAGATTCTGACAAGCTGCAATTACATGAGCACATGGATAACAAAGTGCGTCAAATATCCTACAGTCGCAGGTCCTATTTCTCAAGTGTACACGATATTGCCCGCCAATAATACATTGGTTCGATCTGTCAAACTTCATCACACGAAACCATAGGTTGCTGCGATCGTGACACACTATGTGCATGGTGTTGGCTTGTGCCTTCGTCTTGTTAATTTCTCACAATACCTTCGCACACCATACATGGCCTTTATAACTCGCTGCTCGCTTCGGAAATAGTGTCGCTAAACGAAAATATGTCTCTCGCACAGCTGATGTTATCGGCAAATGACGCATTCTTTTTAGAAAATAATTTATCGTTTCAGCCAAGTTTGAGGTCATATGACCATATCGTAAGCCGCCGTTGTATGCTTGTTTCCACAGTTTAAAAGATATGTTGCATTGGTAGTTTGCGCCTTCTTCGTTAACTGAGCGCAAAATCGCCAACATCTCGTGAAAACGGTCCTCATTTATCTCATACCCTGCCAATATAAGTTTATAGCGAATATTACATACCACTCTTCCATTAAGAATAAATTGAATATTACAAACGAAATTATATTAATAGAGATTACATGCCCATGTTGGTCACTTGTCGTCGTTCACTTGTAGATCGATGTTGCCCGTAGTAGTTGGACGCAACATGCCTTAGGTAATATCGATGGTGTGTGCGATGCCATATAACGCCTATAACGCATATATCAGGTTGGGGGCAGGCATGCCTCCTTAACCTAGATAGAAAAAAATCTCAGTCATCAGCTGACTCCCCCAGTGTTATTGCAGACGCAATTGGAAGGATTCTCCCACTGTCATCCTGTGCCACAGCTAGCAATAGCCGATGGGTATATCTACCATACATAAAGGTACCGTCAATTTGTACCAATGACTTACAGTATAGAAATACGTATTGGCATTGCTTAAAAGTCCAGAACAGACACTTGAACACTTGGCATCCACAGAGCAATCGATCGTTGTAGTACGCAGGTGCCGTTTCAAGATCTGTTATGAGTCTGGGACATATCTCTCCAGCACCTGACACCACTACCACACTTCAATATATGAAACGTCCCATTTACCATGCAACTTTTCCAACGCCTTCTGCTTAGCTATCCAAGTTTTGCGGTAAGAGGGCGTGTACCCCAATTGGCTACGAATATTGGTAATTAAGACCGGCACTGAAATCTTGGGATCTGCCTTCACCGTCGGTATTATTAAGCTAGCCAACATATCTGAATTCATATTGGGATGATATTGTGAAACACCTGTCAACGAAGTATGTTAAATAATGCAAAACTACGTAATATCAGTATTATTTAAAAACACTAAACACCTAGTGATACTGTACCGGCAACACATATATGTGGACTTTAGTACTTTTTCATCTCTCACGAGTCTTTCATTTTCCTTAACGAGCCATGATTTTCCATGAACTTGTACCGTTTTACACTACACACTTGGCCTCATACTTATCGGGTTTGGATTTAACCACGTTGTTATTAACCCCGTTCTTGATGCTATGTTGTTTCAATGCACAAAAAAAACTATCATTGTTGGAAAACTCTTTACCAACTTCCAATTCACCCGAATCCAACGACAAACTTGTACGGTTACGCCTTCTGATGTGGTAGTTCTGGAAACTCCAACGTATCATCTTGAGATAGATCGACGTTATGCATATGGACTGGAGGCGAGTACACCTTGAATCACGGATCTTCTTTTTCTTCATCTGAACCCCCTTCAACATTTTCAGGTATGGTTAGAACAGGCTCCGGTTCAGAAGATAATGTAACTTCTGCACCATCAGGGCCAGGCTTTCGAGGTAAATCCACATCGGATTCATCATCTGACCCATCATCATCTGCAACGAACGAGGTCCCCTCGCCGGTAGATGTTATGGGGAGTACATTATCCCTTCTTAAACAACTTTCATAACGTCCCCAATCATATGTGGATTGCCAACTACTAAAAGTTGATGACGTTCCTCAATACGTATTTCTAGTATCAAATATCGACCCACCGATATGCATGTCCCATCCACCAATCGAGTGTCGTGCAGGGGTTGTGTTTTCCATACTGCCACCAAACACGGACGCTTCTGTATTCTTCCTCCCACTAACAGAGTGTCAGTTTGGGGTCGTGTATTCCCCTCGAACAACAGTAGATGTTGAAGTCGAAGGAACATTATTTGACGATGAAAATTGTACATATACCTCAATATAGAGTGATCCACTAGCAAGATGAGTCTCCACCATTGCCTCCAAGCTCCGAGGGTGTAACACCCCAAACCCGGCCCACGAGTCTTGACCGGATCTGGTTTGTCACTGCGGAAAAACGTTTAAAATATTTTAACCTTAAAATAAAACATGGAAATTTGTGTTTATTTATAAAACATTGTTTATTTAAAATGCTAAGTAAAAATTTGATGTCATAAAGTATCCAGATTTGAAAACTTTAATATATATATATAAATTTAAGAAAATAATATCATTTGCAAATAACATTTCACCGTCAATCCATAATAAAACATAATAATAAACTTCAAATGCTTAAGTGGCCTTATTACAATAATACTTATCGAAATACTGAAATTATAAAATATGAAAACAAATAAAATTAACTTCTGCATGGGCCACCTCGTATTCACTCCAACCCGGTCCGATCACCTAAAATCATCTGCGATGTTTGATAAAAATTGGGTGAATCATACAGACTCAGTGTGTAATTAGACCACTGAATTCCATCCACATGTCAAACCATATAATAACCCATATAACAGATATTAAGATAATTTAATCACATGCTTTCACTTATTGGGCTTGGCCCACAACCACATCACATTCTTATAATAGTGTAATCAACCACATGTTTCCACATACTGGGCTTGGCCCATTTCCACATTAATTCACATAGCAGACAGATTTATGCAAAATGCACCCAACCCAGCCTAGGGTCCATCCTTTACACCTACCTTGACAGACCCTCTGCCCAAGGCCGTGGCTAATCCACCAATCACGTAGTGATCCACATATCTTACCTTGGCAGACTTGCTGCTCAAGGCCGTGGCTAGGCCACCGATCACATAAGTGATCCCACATATCAATCAATCTACGGTGATGCACACAGCTATCAACCGCCGAGATGTGGCACCTAGCCAACACCTCCCTTGATGAAGCACATAGCTAACATCAAGCGCTAATGTAGCACAAGGCTAACATTAGACCACGTACATAATGTACACCATTTCTTCTTTCACATTCAGATCACATCCCATGCACATGCAACATATGATAATGTCATAACATAATAAAATAATGCATGCACATGCTATTCGGCATACAAACATATTCTCATTGGCATATTCACATTCTTAATATTTAACACTGACCTGATTTTTGATATACCCCTTAAGGGTATCCATTCATAATTGTCACTGCACACATTAGCATTTACACCACACATACAATATAACATAAACCCGGAAAACAGTGGGTTAATCACACACCTTACTATTTAGCGAAATCCTTAGCTACTTGAATTTAACATGATCCCGGAACTTCCTTATGCTTGTCGATTTACCCTTAAAAACCAAAATACACAATCGGTCACCACTTATACCAAATATGGCCTATATAGCAAATATAACATTTGACCCATATAGCAATTATAACATTTTGGCCCATAAATGGTATTTTCGTAGTTTGGCCTATAGGGACATTTCGTAATTCGGCCCATTAGGGCATTTTCGTAATTCAGTAATCGTACCTACTAAGGTTAATTCGATAATTTTACTCTCTAAGGGTAATTTGGTAATTTACCCTATAAGGGTAATTCGGTAATTTCATATTTAACGGTGTTTTCGAAGATTCAATATCGCCTCGAGTGATACAGAACTCTATTTGGGTCTCTATGGAACTATTGGGTCAAAAATCCATTTTAAGCCCAAACGGGGTAATATCGCAACTAAAACTTAACTAGTAATTTGGGGCATACAAATTTAAACTGTCCATTTGCGTCATACTGACTAAATTGCATATAACTCGAGTTAGAAGAATCGAAATCTAGATCCGTAAAATTTCCTTGAAACTAGACTCATGTATCTTCTTACTGAAATTTTCCCAGAATTTTTTGGCCTAGCCATTTAGTACAGTTTATTCCTTAAAGTTTCCCTTGTTTCACTGTCTAATGATTCTGACCTCTCTTGACTTAATTTCAAATATCTCACTGTACGGTTTTCATATACTGTTCCAACTTGTTTCTCTTGAAAATAGACTCACTAAGGAATCCATACATGTAAATTATAACCCATAATTCATTTTTTACAATTATATATGGTTTTTCCAAAACAGATCAGTGAACCCCGAAGTTAATCAGAACCAGTCTCACTAAAATCAACATATCTCAGAATGTAAAATTCCTTTTCCTTCTCTGTTTCTTCCATATTAAAATAGACACAGTAAGCTTTAATTTGGTATCTTATTCACTTTCTAATTCCTTTTCTTCTATTTTTAGTGATTTTTCAAAAACATGTCACTACTTCTAACCGAAACTGTTTTATTACGAAATACGATTACCATTACGATCATACGCACACCCGAGTGATTACGGATGCCGGTTTTTAGTTTTCTTTGGTATTTCCACCGATTAACAGCATATTTCATACAAACTTTCAGAGAAGTGTGATATTACACACCTTATTCGGAATCCGTAACGCGATGCTCTCCGCGGCACCAAAAATCTGAGTCACTTATAACGAGGGATAGGTTTTCAATTGAACCTTTGATAAAGTACTTCGAGACCTTGCAACCAGCATAAACTCTCTCATGGCAAGTCCCTAGACTCTCAACCATATTACAAATTAGTCCCCTCATTAGCTAGCTTAAGCTTTGGGGGCTCCAAAAAATACAAAAATTATCAACTAAAGTCATCAAAATCACTTACTTGCTAAAGGATTTGTTTGCTGAAATTTTTTGAGCTCTCCAACCCTTGTTTGCTACCAATTCTAGGTGGTGATGAAGAGAAGAAAAGATGATACTTCTCTTTTCTTTATTTTCATAACCTTTTTTTTTTATCTCTTCTTTCTTTCTTTCTTTCTTTTTTTTTATCTTTTTTTTTATCCACCTACTCCACTCCACAAATTCTTTTATTCCTTTTTCATCCACCTACTCCACTCCTCAAATTCTTTTATTTCTTTTTCATCCACCTACTCCACTCTCCAAATTCTTTTATTTCTTTTATTTCCTTTTATTTCTTTTTTTTTCTTTTTCCTTATTTTCCTCCTTACCATACTTTTCCACAATTTAATAAGTCCACCTTACCATAATTTAAAAATCCAATTTTGCCATATTTATAAGCTTGGCCGAAATTTAGGGAAATAGTACAAAAATAATAGTCAAAATTTGCACACAATGGGATTTGAACCTCTTCCCTCAAGGTACTTCACTTGATGCCATAACCTCCTTGCCATATGCTCATTTATGCTAGCAATTTACTCTTTTATTTCCATAAGCCTTGATGCCACTTACTATCTCTCCTTATTAGGCTTAAACACAAAATTTTACTAAGGCCCAACTTGAACTCGAAACTTCATAGAATCCGGTAACTTTCTAAAATCATCTTCTTAATAAGTCCAACTTGAAATAATGTCATTCTCTTGTTCTCAAAAATTTTAAACACTCCTATGCCCAAGGCCCATTGGGCCCATTCCTACTAGGCCCAATTTCGGGATGTTACAATTCTACCCTCCTTAAAGAAAATTTCGTCCTCGAAATTTCCAATCAACTATTAAACGCACTGCTGAGATCACATCACTATGCTTTCGCTGCGCACTCTAATCTTAAAGAACTATCACACTTTCTAGGTACATTTTCTAGGTTCACAATCAAGGTTACATACACTTTACTAGCAACATAAGAACAAACTGACCTTATAGCAAGCAAAGCAACCAGGGATATTCCAAAAATAAGAACTTACCCATTGCCACCTCTGGCACATCACTATCCTCGCGACGGCTGACTGCATAAACCAACCTTGGTTGCCTCGCATCTGCACCTTCAGCATCTTTGCTTGGTGCTCCACGACCTCGACCTGAACCATTTCCTCCATGGTTCAGACCACGACCCCTTGTCGCTTGCTGACCATCTCTACCTGGCTGCACATAGCCTTGGCCTGCTGTCCGAGCCCTATTCGGATCCTGAGGACAGTCTTTAATCAAATGAGACTTGGACTTACACCTAAAACATTCCCGTTCCCGGTTCCAGCACTCGCCAACATGATACCTTCCACACTGAGCACACGGACGGTCCGGATTTCCAGCAGTTGGCTTAGAAACACGAGCAGGATTCTCAATCCTAGGTCTTTTCTGAAGACTCTCAGACGATTCTGACGGTCCAAAACTCCTCTTTTCCAGGTTCCTATCCTTATCTCTGTTCTGTCTCACAGAGTCCTTAATCCCCTCGGCTACCTTAACCTTCTCTACTAACACAGCGAACTCCCGCTCCTGATGTGGAGCTATCAACAATCTCAGGTCGTCCCTTAATCCGTCCTCAAATCGGACACATCGTTCATGCTCCGTAGCCACCACTCCTCGAGCATATCGGCTCAACCTTAAGAATTCAGCCTCGTACTCCGCTACGGACTTGTTCCCTTGAACTAGCCCCAGAAATGCCTTTCTCTGTGCATCAATATAATGAGTCTCCACATACTTCTTCTGGTATGCTGCCTTAACATAATCCCAAGTGAGTTCTTCAGCTGAGGCACCATCCCGTATTGTGAGCCACCATTGATACGCCTCGTCGCGAAGTAGCGCCACCATTCCTTTTACTTTCTCCTCACTGGTTAAATCTAGCTCATCCATAATTCGCTCGGTCGCCTCCAACCAATACTCAGCCGTACTGGGTGCCACACCTGATACACCTCGAAACACCTCAGCTCCATTGGCTCGGAGTCGCTCGGGTACGGACTTCCTAGCTCTCATATTTCCACCTGCTCCAGCCACCATCTCAAGAACTCGCAGCACAGCCTGCGATACAGCATCATCCCCCGTCTGATCTTGCTGCTCATTACCAAAAGCTGGTGGTGGAGGTGGTACCTCATTCTCGGACCCTTGACCCGATCCAACAGGTTCCGATACGGCCATTCTGCATCGACCACGTCCACGACGACCACGTCCTCTAGAACTCATTTCTAACGTCGCTATTATTCTGATTAAAAAGTTTTATGCATCAGAATTTTGTTCCACTTATTATCCCCGAACAGTTTTATGACATAAAGTATTTAGAAGTAGTTCTTTCGATCAAACAAAATTTCAGTTCAAGTTCACTACTCTAATTCAGAGAATCACATTCTCATTCATAAATAAAGACACCTTCATTTCTCAATGAAGCCACATTCATTCACAACATTCACCATGCTACCATGGTCGTCTTCTCCTTTCTCAACCTAGGGGTAATTTCGTCATTTGTCCTATAAGGGTATTTTGGTAATAAATCAGGGTCAATTCCAAAAATCCTTATAAATCAAAGGTATTTCGAAATTTGCAAAAACTTGGGGTATTTTTGAGAATTTGTTTTCCAAATCGGTGATGTTGCAGAAATTTCAGAAATCGGGATCATTTTGGTAATTTTGTATGTCAGGGGTATTTTAGTAAATTTCCAAATCTGGGTATCTTGCTATTTCACAAAATAGAGGTTTTTGGTATTTTTGTAAGGTAAGAATATTTTAAAAGTCGAGGGTAATATTGGAATTTTAGAAACTAAGGGCATTTTAGTAATTTTACAACCAGGGGTATTTTCATAATTTTTTTGTAAATCGGAAAATAAACGTCTTTCAAAATCTAATTTAGGGTTTACAAACCAAAGGGATAATTTTATAATTTAAAAACTAAGGTTTTTATAAAAATATGGCTAGCCCCTTTCGGGTTTTAATTATCGAGTTTAGTCGATGACTAAGTCCTCTTGGTTAGGGTGAACGGTTACTACGCACCAGGTAGGATTCGAGTAAAGAGGTGGTGAGTCGATAGGACTGCTTAAGTACCAAGCTCTTACTGAATCCACTCCTAGACATGCGCACAACGGTTGCCACACCCTAGCTCGGCGACTTAATCACAGGTTTGTTTAATGGCCCTTAAGTCTTATGCACTTGTGTTTGAGTAGACTAGTCCTAGGGTTCAATAGGTACTAGTTCACTAATCTACGTTCCCTTCATGCTTATAGAATTCACATTAACAATTCACTTCAGTAGTTGGAAGTACTTACCTGGTGGACTTCGGGCCGGAGATACAGGTGCCATGCTAGAATAACCTGAAAATTCCTTGAAAATCCATATTTTTGAAAAGCCCATCAAAAAAAATGTTTTTGGGCCCAAACCCTCAAAGCCGAGTTTTGAACCGAGCTCTGATACCAAACTGTAACACCCCAAACCCGGCCCACGAGTCTTGACCGGATCTGGTTTGTCACTGCGGAAAAACGTTTAAAATATTTTAACCTTAAAATAAAACATGGAAATTTGTGTTTATTTATAAAACATTGTTTATTTAAAATTCTAAGTAAAAATTTGATGTCATAAAGTATCCAGATTTGAAAACTTTAATATATATAAATTTAAGAAAATAATATCATTTGCAAATAACATTTTATCGTCAATCCATAATAAAACATAATAATAAACTTCAAATGCTTAAGTGGCCTTATTACAATAATACTTATCGAAATACTGAAATTATAAAATATGAAAACAAATAAAATTAACTTCTGCATGGGCCACCTCGTATTCACTCCAACCCGGTCCGATCACCTAAAATCATCTGCGATGTTTGATAAAAATTGGGTGAGTCATACAGACTCAGTGTGTAATTAGACCACTGAATTCCATCCACATGTCAAACCATATAATAACCCATATAACAGATATTAAGATAATTTAATCACATGCTTTCACTTATTGGGCTTGGCCCACAACCACATCACATTCTTATAATAGTGTAATCAACCACATGTTTCCACATACTGGGCTTGGCCCATTTCCACATTAATTCACATAGCAGACAGATTTATGTAAAATGCACCCAACCCAGCCTAGGGTCCATCCTTTACACCTACCTTGGCAGACCCCCTGCCCAAGGCCGTGGCTAATCCACCGATCACGTAGTGATCCACATATCTTACCTTGGCAGACTTGCTGCTCAAGGCCGTGGCTAGGCCACCGATCACATAAGTGATCCCACATATCAATCAATCTACGATGATGCACACAGCTATCAACCGCCGAGATGTGGCACCTAGCCAACACCTCCCTTAATGAAGCACATAGCTAACATCAAGCGCTAATGTAGCACAAGGCTAACATTAGACCACGTACATAATGTACACCCTTTCTTCTTTCACATTCAGATCCCATCCCATGCACATGCAACATATGATAATGTCATAACATAATAAAATAATGCATGCACATGCTATTCGGCATACAAACATATTCTCATTGGCATATTCACATTCTTAATATTTAACACTGACCTGATTTTCGATATACCCCTTAAGGGTATCCATTCATAATTGTCACTGCACACATTAGCATTTACACCACACATACAATATAACATAAACCCGGAAAACAGTGGGTTAATCACACACCTTACTATTTAGCGAAATCCTTAGCTACTTGAATTTAACATGATCCCGGAACTTCCTTATGCCTGTCGATTTACCCTTAAAAACCAAAATACACAATCGGTCACCACTTATACCAAATATGGCATATGTAGCAAATATAACATTTGGCCCATATAACAATTATAACATTTTGGCCCATAAAGGGTATTTTCGTAGTTTGGCCCATAGGGACATTTCGTAATTCGGCCCATTAGGGCATTTTCGTAATTCAGTAATCATACCCACTAAGGGTAATTCGATAATTTTACTCTCTAAGGGTAATTCGGTAATTTACCCTACAAGGGTAATTCGGTAATTTCATATTTAACGGTGTTTTCGAAGATTCACTATCGCCTCGAGTGATACAGAACTCTATTTGGGTCTCTACAGAACTATTGGGTCAAAAATCCATTTTAAGCCCAAACGGGGTAATATCGCAACTAAAACTTAACTAGTAATTTGGGGCATACAAATTTAAACTGTCCATTTGCGTCATACTGACTAAATTGCATATAACTCGAGTTAGAAGACTCGAAATCTAGATCCGTAAAATTTCCTTGAAACTAGACTCATGTATCTTCTTACTGAAATTTTCCCAGAATTTTTTGGCCTAGCCATTTAGTACAGTTTATTCCTTAAAGTTTCCCTTGTTTCACTGTCTAATGATTCTGACCTCTCTTGACTTAATTTCAAATATCTCATTGTACGGTTTTTATATACTGTTCCAACTTGTTTCTCTTGAAAATAGACTCACGAAGGAATCCATACATGTAAATTATAACCCATAATTCATTTTGTACAATTTTATATGATTTTTCCAAAATAGATCAGTGAACCCCAAAGTTAATCAGAACCAGTCTCACTAAAATCAAGATATCTCAGAATGTAAAATTCCTTTTCCTTCTCTGTTTCTTCCATATTAAAATAGACACAGTAAGCTTTAATTTGGTATCTTATTCACTTTCTAATTCTTTTTCTTCCATTTTTAGTGATTTTTCAAAAACACGTTACTGCTTCTAACTGAAACTATTTTATTACGAAATACGATTACCATTACGATCATACGCACACCCGAGTGATTACGGATGCCGGTTTTTAGTTTTCTTTGGTATTTCCACCGATTAACAGCATATTTCATACAAACTTTCAGAGAAGTGTGATATTACACACCTTATTCGGAATCCGTAACGCGATGCTCTCCGCGGCACCAAAAATCCGAGTCACTTATAACGAGGGATAGGTTTTCGATTGAACCTTTGATAAAGTACTTCGAGACCTTGCAACCAGCATAAACTCTCTCATGGCAAGTCCCTAGACTCTCAACCATATTACAAATTAGTCCCCTCATTAGCTAGCTTGAGCTCTGGGGGCTCCAAAAAATACAAAAGTTATCAACTAAAGTCATCAAAATCACTTACTTGCTAAAGGATTTGTTTGCTGAAATTTTTTGAGCTCTCCAACCCTTGTTTGCTACCAATTCTAGGTGGTGATGAAGAGAAGAAAAGATGATACTTCTCTTTTCTTTATTTTCATAACCTTTTTTTTTTATCTCTTCTTTCTTTCTTTCTTTCTTTTTTTATCTTTTTTTTATCCACCTACTCCACTCCACAAATTCTTTTATTCCTTTTTCATCCACCTACTCCACTCCTCAAATTCTTTTATTTCTTTTTCATCCACCTACTCCACTCTCCAAATTCTTTTATTTCTTTTATTTCCTTTTTTTTCTTTTTTTTTCTTTTTCCTTATTTTCCTCCTTACCATACTTTTCCACAATTTAATAAGTCCACCTTACCATAATTTAAAAATCCAATTTTGCCATATTTACAAGCTTGGCCGAAATTTAGGGAAATAGTACAAAAATAATAGTCAAAATTTGCACACAATGGGATTTGAACCTCTTCCTTCAAGGTACTTCACTTGATGCCATAACCTCCTTGCCATATGCTCATTTATGCTAGCAATTTACTCTTTTATTTCCATAAGCCTTGATGCCACTTACTATCTCTCCTTATTAGGCTTAAACACAAAATTTTACTAAGGCCCAACTTGAACTCGAAACTTCATAGAATCCGGTAACTTTCTAAAATCATCTTCTTAATAAGTCCAACTTGAAATAATGTCATTCTCTTGTTCTCAAAAATTTTAAACACTCCTATGCCCAAGGCCCATTGGGCCCATTCCTACTAGACCCAATTTCGGGATGTTACAGAGGACTTTTGATGTCGAATAAGTCATATCTCACGGGATCAACCGAAGCACAAAATCTATACTTAATAGACAGAACTTTCATTGGCGTCATTTCGATGATTTTACGCCTAATTCTTTTACGAAGTTCTGTCAAATCTATGTTCTGGTTAAAAACCAGTTGCGCTGTGTTCTCCGATAAAAAACAACACCGTTCTCGGTGTCACGAACCTCACCATCATAGTAAATAACATCACTAATACGTTCACTCATCTTCAGTTTCTATTATAGTTTTGCCTCAATTTCTCTTGCTGTAACTTAAGCAACTTAAGAACGAAATTTGGCTCATTTATAGTCTAAGGCCAAATAGGAACTACTGTAGAAAAAGAGCGTCCACATGGGAGCTTTTTTCAATAATCTTGCTGACAGTGCATCCTACTTGAAGCGTTTTGGTCACTATTTGTTCAAAAACGTCTTCTCAAAATTATCTTTCAGATATTACTGTAGAAAAATAACGTCAACGTGCGAGCTTTTTTCAGTAATCTTGCTGACAATGCATATTGCTTGAAGCGTTTTGGACACTATTTGTTCAGAAACGTCTTCTCAAAATTATCTTTTCAGATACTACTATAGAAAAAGAGCGTCCACGTAGGAGATTTTTTCAGTAATCTTGCTGATAATGCATATTGCTTGAAGCGTTTTGGACTATTTGTTCAGAACCGTCTTCTCAAAATTATCTTTTCAGATAATACTGTAAAAAAAATTGATATTGCAAATATATTTTCCCAAAACCCTAAATATAAAATTATTTTAATTAATTAACCCTAAACTCTAATTTCATTAATTTTTTCCTAAAAACCCTAACTCTAACCCTAAAAAAAAGGTTGAAAACCCTAACGTAGAATACGGGCAAAACGCGTCCTCGGGGGAGCGTTTTGTCTACGTTAGCACAAAAGCGCACCCTCAAGGAAACGGTTTGTGCTGATGTGGCAAAACGCTCCCCTAAGGACGCGTTTTGCTGGCACGTCCCCTGACATTGCGCTGAAGTGGACACGCTTTCAGGGAAAATGACCTATTCCAGTAAATAATTAGCTAATAAGTCCATTTCCGTAAATTTTGAAAAAAAATAGGTATTTATTGGTAAATTGGCCAAAATATTAAGATCATAAAATGAGTTTAGGCAAATAAACTAGGCCTTTTAAAATGTGTGCAAAACTTAGATTCTAAAATTCAAAGCCTCGATCCAATTTGATTAAACCCATCTTCAAGTTTATAATATTTTTTTTTTCCTTTATATTATATGAAATAAATATACAATATTATAAGTATTAAGATGTTTATTTTAGAAATTTAATAAAATAATATATATGTAGTAAAAGATATATATAATTAGTGAATGATAAATAAAATAATAATGTTTTTAAATATATTTATTTATTTGAATAGGTTTATAATTTACAAATAGATCTGGACAAAAATTGAATCTCATCCTTCAAGATTGGACCAGGCCTAAGCAACTATCTTGGTACTAATACCAAATGGACCTTACTCAAACCCAATTTAGCAATTCAACCCAACCAAAAGAAGTTCGAACCACAAATGAAAAATAGTAGGTCATTTTATTATAAAAACTAATTCAAAATAGTTCATATATAATTTAAAAGGAAATAAGTAAGACAACTTTAACATAGTTAACATTTAAAAAAAAAATTTAACAAGTTTATTATTAATAGAGTTTTTTCTTTATACTTTTTGTAAAATGTTTTTTTTTTGAACCACGAATGAGAAAAAAAGCATACATATATATATATATCAAACAACAAATGTGAATTCCATAAGTTTATTTTGTTTTTCTACTAATGCGGTGATTAAATTTATTCATTTAACAGTAAGACGATTGATTTGAACTATCCTTATAGTAGATTAACTTGACAATATGTTCATAAAAATAAAAAAACCCTACTCCTTATTGATAGAAAATAGGGCGAGAACAGCTTGTTTACTAGGTTAACCCTTCCAATGAGGGAGAAATTTAAAATAAACTACACATGAATTTTGATATAGTTTGTAATGTTGTACATGAACTTTGATTTTGCACAATTTTTTTGTGTACACATATCACATTTTGTTTTAGAATATTTTTGATGCAATGTGCAATATTATATATGAATTTTTACTCTAATATAAAAATAATATATTTTGATGTGTTTTTTTAATGTGTACAATTGATTCACAGTCAAAGTTTTATATAGATTTGAATTATAATCCAAGTTTTATGTGTGTAAGTGCATGCAATCAAAATTCATACATTAAATTACATATTGAACCTTTATTTATAATTTTTTTCATTCACCCCTTTTAATAATCTAATTATATAAATCAAAATTATCAAATTGACTTAGGGGACCAAATTAAACGTGGAGGAAACGTTGAAGACCCAAAAGCAATTAATAAAAGAAGCTAAATTTAACACATCTATATCTATACTAATTTAATACTTTAAATTGAGTTTAAGTCGCAAGTTAATCAGTAAGTATTGAAGGTTAAATTTATTAAAAATTAAAAAATAGGATTAAATTAATAAAAATATAAACCTCAAAGACTAATACTTGAGTGACTGAGTGGGTAGTTTATTTAGAAAAAATAAAAATTACAGGGAATAACTAAAGAATTTCACAACTTTCTAACTAAGTTCCAACTTGCAAAACCCTAATTCCCTATAGACCGGTACTATATAAGAAGCTCTCTCATAATCGGTTCTCAGACACTTCTTAGCCCTTCATTTTCTTCCCTCTGAAACCCTAAACCGCCGCCGCCGCCCGTCAAACGCCGACGAAAATGGCTTTCGAGGGATTAGTTCTCCGCGGCACCATGCGAGCCCACACTGACATGGTAACAGCCATCGCCACTCCCATTGACAACTCCGATATGATCGTCACTTCCTCTCGCGACAAGTCCATCATCCTTTGGCACTTGACCAAAGACGAAAAGACCTACGGTGTCGCTCGCCGCCGTCTCACCGGCCACTCACACTTTGTTCAAGACGTTGTTCTCTCTTCTGACTCCCAGTTCGCTCTTTCCGGTTCCTGGGACGGTGAGCTTCGTCTTTGGGATTTGAACGCCGGAACCTCCGCTCGTCGTTTCGTCGGCCACACCAAGGACGTGCTCTCTGTTGCTTTTTCAATTGATAACCGTCAGATCGTTTCGGCTTCTCGTGATCGAAGCATTAAGCTCTGGAATACCCTTGGAGAGTGCAAATACACGATCCAAGATGGTGATGCTCATACCGATTGGGTCAGCTGTGTTCGTTTCAGCCCAAATACTCTCCAGCCTACCATTGTTTCAGCTTCTTGGGATAAGACTGTGAAGGTTTGGAACTTGACTAACTGTAAGATTCGCAACACACTGGCTGGTCACTCCGGTTATGTGAACACTGTTGCGGTTTCACCTGATGGTTCATTGTGTGCTAGTGGCGGAAAAGATGGTGTTATTTTGTTGTGGGATTTGGCTGAAGGAAAGAAGCTTTACAGTCTTGATGCTGGTTCTGTTATTCATTCGCTTTGCTTTAGCCCTAACAGGTACTGGCTTTGTGCTGCCACTGAGCAGAGCATCAAGATCTGGGATCTGGAAAGTAAGAGTATTGTGGAAGACTTGAAGGTTGATCTCAAAGCCGAGGCTGAGAAATCTGATGTCACGGACAATGCAAACAAGAAGAAGGTAATAATATCCTTTATTATTATTACTACTACTTCTTCAAAGTCCTTTAATTTGCTTATATTTGTTTGCTAGTTAATCTGTTTTTGTTTATTTCAATGTAAATAGTTTGTGTGATACTTTAGTGGCAATGTAGCTTTACTATGATTATTTATTATTTCAATTGCATCCTAAGGATCCGATTAGCTTTTGTATTTTGACCTATAAAGATGTAGATTATAGAATTTAGCTGCTTGGTAAATACCATTTATCATAAAACATTAGTAGCAATGTAGCTTTACTATGAATATTTATCCTAAAACTTGCTGTGCAATATATCATTAGCTGCTTGGTGAAATACCATTTACCTTGAATGAATTAAGACTGGCATTTTAATTTTAGTTATCCTTTTTTTGTTGATTGATTTTTACTTCCAAAAATCATCTATATTTTCCATAATCTTATTCTGTTTCCAGAAATTGTATTGTTTGTGGAATGGAAGTTATTTGGTAATTAGGCATGTCCATGTTTCATATGAAAGCTGCATTTGTTAACACAATCTTGCTAAGTAAAGTTTATTGTTTCCACACATACTATTGCAGTGAGCCTCAAAGCTTTGAACTTATCATTTTTTGGTACAACTCACACACCACTGATAGGAGCAAATTGCTTCCATGCATACACTACTATCTGACAATTACTGTGACATGAGCCCTCGGCTTGGGTATGGGGTGAACACCCTTGGCTAATGGGCCAAATGCTGGGGTTCTTAACTTGTCTTTATGATACCCCCGAGTAGGTTGTGCTCTGAAATCTGCATCATTTTAATCCCTTTTAGTTGTCTTAATCAAGTTTATATTGGTTTATTTGTTGTACTGATTACTGTTTTGAGTAGCTCTCTCAATTCAGCGATTAGCTTTGTCATTTGTCAGGAGAATGATGGAATTATATTTATTATAATGCAAACAAATGTTAATCAAACAATTAAAAGAATGCCATTATTGTGTGGAATTTGCAGGTGATATACTGCACAAGCTTGAACTGGAGTGCAGATGGAAGCACCTTATTTAGTGGTTATACAGATGGTGTAATCAGAGTTTGGGGAATTGGTCGATACTAAGACCAACATTCATGCATGCATGTTGTGCCTTCCAATGAGTAATCATATAGTATGAAGGAACATGTAGTGATACTTTTAGTTGCTTCTCTTAGCATTTTCAAACCTTTTTAAAGATTTTGTTTAAAATGTTGTAAGGATTGCTTTTATTTTGTTTGGAGGTTTTCATTGAGCCCTATGCTCATATGTTATTTTGGTTTGGTTGTTACATTAGAAGATATTTTACTTATTTACGTGAGTTGTTCCCTTATATAAAATGTGTGCCGCAGTTTTTGAGACCGAATTAAATCTCAGAAGAGTATTCAGAAAATCATCGCACTTTTTGTTACCTTGCTCCTATATATGTCGATAAGTAAACCAAGTAATACATGGTAAAAGTAGCATAAAGGTGGTTTGTGTTAGGAGTCCAAGGGGTTGGTTTACTTTTGAGAATGCTTTGTTTGCCTTGCCCTTCTTCGGACAACTTTGTTTTTGCTTCCTGAAGAAGGGATAAGTCAGTTGATTCTTCTGAAGAACCGGAAGCAAAGCGCTATGCCGGGGTAGGGGGAGCAAAAGAAGCGGCTCTGAAGAAAGAAATTGGGGTTCCCAATGCCTCTCCATGCCCAGTGAGATGCGCCAACCTCGGGTTGCTTTACTCTTAACCCCAGAAGGTTCCGAGATGGAGCTTAACCTGAGTCGGTTAAGAATGGTGATGGTCTACGTTTCACACGGCGTACGATTCCATGGATAGTTTTATTCGACATCGTGATGGAGGACATAGCTTACGATCATCAGCTTTGATCATGCAAATTGATCAATTAACGTTAACTAATCAATGAACCTTAAATTAGATTAAAGAATGAATACATTGATCCTTTTGTTAATATTTTCATTAATTTTTTTATTCTCAATAGTTGGTTTTTATGTCAAATGAGATGTACTGTTTATCTCTTTTGAAGAGCATTTGTAGTAAAAAGATTAGTTATTGTTGTCAATAGTCAATATGATAGTTACAACAATAAAAAAAATCGTGTAATTGTAATCTAATTATTTTTCTTTTATGAGATATAAATTATTTATTTATTTTTAAAGGGAATAAAGTACAATATGACTTTTAATAAAAGAGTAAGCAAGACAATTTAATATAGTTATTTCAGATTTATTCTGATAATTTTTGAGGCAAAATTATAATTGTAGAGTATAAGATTAATATTTAACAACCGATAAAAAAGCCGAATAAATAATCTGCATTATTTAATTTTTTTGACTTTAAGTAGTCCATCTAAATCTAAACAATTCTACCAATCATCCATTGATTAGTTATTGATAAATCGAGTTTTATTTACAGTTTGAACTAGTACAAAATTATTTGTTTAATTTACATTTACAATTAAAACTAAGTCTTAGATTGGTTGTAAATTATAATCATTACTGAAAAATGCATAATATCCTTCAATTATGAATAATTTAAAAAATTAAAATACTTGAGCCTTTACAAATTTTATTTCAATTAACACTCTTTGGTATTGCAGGAGCAGTGCACCCCTTAAAAGGAATAAAAACAATCTTTTTACAACTACAGAAAAGGAGACCAAAACTATAATCCTATAATGCAGTATATTCCGATACAAAATTTCCTCTCTACCCAATGTAACAATTTTTCTTTTACCTAAAACATAATTTATAAACAAAAATTTCGAAGCCAGGCCCAGGTTGAATAAATCATTGTGCCTAAAACTTCCATCTTTTAAAGAAAAATCATAATAATAAAATGAAAGGTATAGGGATTTTGATTCCCTTATGACTTATTTCTAAATTCTTCACTGCTTTTATTCGGACATGTCTCCATGGTTGCTGCTTTGTGCAATGGTTACACGCCTCTTCTTCCTTAATCGCTTGCGCAAACACGCGAGGGTGATGTCTTCCTCATTTATCTTGCTCAGTTCTCTCACAATGTCACGGGGAGCAACGGTCTTGTTTACTACATCAACTATCTCAATGTTTGTGCCATTCTCGTCATCACAATGTTGCAAACCGAATTGGGTTTGATCTATCTTGCTACGTTCATCCATTCCTTCCGATAAACAGGCATTATCAACAATTTCACATCTTCTCTTCAATTTATTACGAAGAAAGCAAGCAAGAGTCTGATGATCTCCGTCTGTTTGACCATCTTCATCTCCAGATGGCTTGTTGCTCTTTCTGCTCTTGCTTTGCTGCTGCTTAGATCTGTTCTTTTTCGTATTTTTAGTTGCTGAAAGGTTCTTGAAGTGTTCAGCTACGATGGACCTTAAACTTTGAGAGGTCAATGAGTTCATGCAAGTTTTCCTCTTCGATCGAGGTTTAGCTTTCCTAGAAGCATCATCCGCACAGAGAATTTCAGATTCTACACCGCTGTTTTGCATCACTTCAGCACCATCATCACCTCCTGAAAACACGGAAATCTCGGAACAGATAGAATACTGTTCTTCATGTGATTCTGTGCACATACTCCTCTTGGAAAACTGTTTAGGTGATGCTTTGTGATTCTTTCTCCTCTTTACAGTAGGACTGCTACCAAATGATTCAGCCTCATGATTATCAGTCATACATAATGTTGAAAGTAGGTGAGATGAGCAATTATCCTGCACTGATTCGATGAATTTACTACTCTCTGACTGTTGTTTTCTTTTATACGTCTGAACCGCACCATCCTGCATTCTGTCACAGCAATTAACATGTCCAAAAGGTGGTTGTTTTCTTTTCTTTTGAACGGCAACATGTTGTGCTGGTTTGGTATGATTATTTTTTCCTGAAGGTGGTTCTCTCTTTCGTTTCTTTTGAAAGGTAACATCTTCTGCTGGTTCAGTACAATTGTTATTCTCCAAAGGTGGGTTTCGTCCAGTAGTAGTCTGAGCTCCTTTTCTACAACTCCTGTGGCTCCTCTTTTCTGGGGGAAGCCTGTAGCATGAGGGCAAACGAATAAGAGATCTCTAGCAATTAGCAAGGGGAAAAACATAGTTCGCATGAATATACAAGAACTGAAATAGCAATGATAGGCTAAATGAAAATATAGGGACTTCATCATTCTGTTGAATAAGGAGCTACGAAATTGGATGTCAAAAATCTCACCTTAAAGCTGCAGCATTTTCCTTCTCGGATTCTGGCCTTCTTCGTCTGCATACAACAAAAAGATACAAGTTAAAAGGAAAGAGAAGAGAAAGAAACAGAATGGGAACGAGATAGCTTGATTGTTTTACCTTCGTTTCCCTTTTTCTTTACTTGGTTCAGAAGTTGCAGTTATCATTGGTAATTGAATATTAAAATCATTGGGGCCAAGGGCAGGACGCTCAGATTCCCGATCTACAAAATTCGATATAAGAGCGGCTTTACGTATTTTCCTAGCTTCTTGAAGCAAAGGCACTTCTTCAGGATGCAACGTTTTCCACCTCCTATTAAAAAGACAAAGGTGCAATTAAAATGTTGTTTAGAAAGACAAAACAAACACGGTATTGGCATTATATAACCAACATAAGGAAAAATAATGCACGATTAGATGCTTTAGCTTAACTAGGAGTACAAATGAGTCAAATCTGCTCACATTCTATAGGAGTTTATTTTTATGTACTCTTTTCCATATAATGTGCAAATATAAAGATAACCTCATGATCAAACTTGCGCTCATGCTCAAGCTCAATGTTCAGCAATATTTTAGGTTTATGGCAATCAAACCTAATCGATTTAAACTCAAGTAGCCAGATATTAATTATTCTAAGTCAAGCCTGAGTTAAGTTCAAACAAACTTAATGTAAACTGAAAGCTTGAGTTTCATAATCAACTTGAGCTTCAGCTCTTCACCAATGTCACTTTATCTAAAGCTCATTACACCCTAAACCCAATAGCTAAAACCTTTATCATACCTCCAACACTGGTTATCAGTTCGTGAAGCCACGCATGTGGCAACCTTTGACCAGCAATATCCATGTTCTTCAATGGCGGCTTCCAGTCTTGAGTCTTCTTCTTCAGTCCAAATGCCTACATTCAAAGCTGGATCTAAGGAATTGACCCACCTGGCAATAGAGTGAAAGATTAACAATTCCATTTAATTAATGCCATGTTAGTTGACTTCAAGATTTCGATTACATACCTTTCTCTACATTGCACTTGAGTTCGACCAGGAACAACCTCTGCTATTTTTCTCCAATTTTTAGGGCCAAAAAGCAACACAGCCACTTTCAAGCGTTTATCTTCATCATGCGTCCATCTCCCAACTCTCTGCCTGGTCGGATGAAGTGATTTTTTCCATCTGCATATTAAAAGACTCTTATTAGTATAAGAAAAGGATGATAAGCAAGATCTGCCATGTAATTCCTATATGATGATTGTATAGTATGCATTCCTAACATGCAGTAGATAGGGCAACAAAGGGCCCTCCATGGAATTAGGTGGAGCATGGAGTTACTTTAGCAGAGATTTCAGTTCAAGATACCAATGGCAACATGAAAGCATATAGTCAATGCCATTGACAATGAAATATATAGAATACTCGGAAGGCAAGAAAAATTTCAATGCAAAATGCCCTTGTAACAAAAAGATTATGCAAAAAGGAAGACATACAAAATGATAATTGGCGTTGATTATATTAAGACTCTTAAAATGTGGATGTATCAAAATTTATATCTACATAATCAAGATTTGCAATTTTTTGGATCATATATAATGATTTTGATTACATTTTAAAAGGAATGATTAAATAAACTTATAGAAGGTGACTTATGTTAGAATAAATCATGTTTATAATAGACAAATAAATAAATTTTAAAGCACAGAGCAAATGATTTGACTTATACATTTCTTACTCAATTCATTCACTAGAACAACTTTTATGTCATTAGCTGGAAAGGTATGACATAATTATATACAATAAAAAAAATCGAAGCGGTTAACTGACCTATTAGAGCATTGAGTGCCAGTCCGTCCTTTCAATGTAGAAGCCACAGATTGCCAATCACTTTCACCAAAAACCTCAACAGCAATGCGAAGTTGATCATCCTCCTCTTCAGTCCATTCCCTTTTCAGTATGCATGGATTCAAACTCCTCTGATACCGTGCCAGGCATTGAAATGGAGTCCTGTTTGACCCCAATGATACCGCAATATCAAACCAGTTATCAATCCCCATTTCTTGAACAATAAGCAAAAGATACTTATCTTCTTCAGCAGTCCACGGATTGCGATTGATGAGGGGATCTTCATGATTCAGCCAACTGCAGAAGTGAAAGAAGAATATAAAGATAAAATCATAAAAAAAAGAAAAGATAATGCCTATATAATGGTTCTGGTCTGAAGGGCATGAGAAATGAGAGCATCACAGATAACTGTGATGACAATCATCACAGATGCATTAAACAGTAAATACCACTGTTGAGTAAAGCACATCTCATGTAGGAGTCCCACCTGTATGACCTGCACAAACCTTGCACTTTTATTCAAATCCAACAATGGTAAACACATCTGTGATTGTCATCGTCATAGACATCTGATAAGCTTGCCTCATTGAAGGACACATGCTTCAGAGAAAATCAGTGAACATGAAAAACTAGTTAAGCACTACACAGATTGACAAACAAATAACACAAACCTAGGAAGTACGACACGTGTTAGTATAATTTTTTTTTTGGAAATAAAAAACCAATAACTGTAACCGCATCTATGATGGTCAGCATCATGGACATCTATGAAGCTAGGTTCATTAGAACAAGCCTTAGAGAATCAAGATCTATTTCTAACTAAAAGTCCAAGGATAGCATGGCGGCAGGACGTAAGAAATTCATTCAATGGTGGAAACAGATAGGCTTTGGGACCCACAATCAATTCAAGTATGTTTTATGTATATCCTAACCCCATAATAAAACAGAACGGAGAGCGAAAGTTGGTAAACAAAAATTTGGTAACAAGAAGCATAAAAAATAAGTTAAGACAAAGGAGGAAAAAACACAAAAAATGAATGGTAAAGTGCAATTTTCAATGCACGGAATGCCTTATGTTCTTTTAAATATATATGTGCCTGTGTGTATAGAAAAGATAACCATGCAGGAGATGCTTACCGAGTTTCACATTCTGCCCCACAACGACCCTTAACATAAAAGGAAGCTAACTGGTTCCAATCCACTTTAGGAAGAAATTCCCTAATCCTCTCTGGGGTGATTTCAAGATCTTTTACTGTTGCAATGATGCCATCCAAATTATTTCCATCTTGAGGTGACCCATCTGAAGTACTGGCAAGATAAAGTGCATGAGTATAATGCACAAATATTCCAAATGAACAACAAAGTCAAAAGAGAGGGAAACATATCTTTCTAAATCTAGTGATATCCCAGAAGTATATGAAGAGGATAAGAAAAGCAGCTCTTGCTTACTTCCATTTTCAAATTGTGTTCTATAGTTCAGCACTTAAATGAATATTTAGAAGTTCAAAAATAAGAAAACAATCGTATAAAGATGCGCTGAACAACCCCCAAAACTCTGTTATCTGACATGCTACACAAGATACTCTTGAATAGGTTTGAGCAGTGCATAAAATTTAATATATCCAGTATGCAGCCCAAACTACAGTGACATATCAAAAGAAATTTGCAGGGAACATGCAGTGGGAAATTAGATGTCTTCCATCCATATTATAACAGTTAACCAATCATAACTTTATCTTAATTTGATTCACAAGATGCATTATTAGCCTTGTGAGTTACAAGCCAATTTCAATTTAAGACCTGACTTCTAACACAAAACAAATGATTTAGATATTGAACAAAAACAAATAATATAACTATTAGGAAAACATACCTCAACCAACCCACAGAAACTTGAAGTGCCCTCTCTTGAAACTGTTGCCTTATTCCCTTTTCAAGATTTTCTCTTTCTTCTCTGGACCAATTTTTCCGCTCAAGCTTAAGTGGAAAATCTATTAAAGCCATTCTGTAACTGGCTACACTAGAGTTCTCTAGAGGACCATAATCAGCAGTTACTCTCTTATCATTAACCTGCAGCAGCAAAATATGTCATACTCATCAGCAAATGGCACCCTAAAAATCAATCTACAATAAATTTGACATGTTTGCAGTCATACATAGAAGCAAAAACAATTATTAGACCTTCACTTGTAATGATTAAGGCTACAAGACACAGATGCACCTGGTAAAACAAACATAAATATAAAGAAAGCATATGCATCTATAACTATACCGCACAAACTACTGTCCTCCATAAACATTTTCTCTATCTGTCCTATAACATCAGTTATTAGATTGCCTTTGAGAGAATGAAGTTGAAGGAATAATATAACTTTCATAAAGGATATTTAATACTGTGCCAAAGAGACAATTAAATCGATAATTGACATTAGGTTCATAAAACCCAAACAGAAAGATGGATTAACATTATGGCTGGTTGGTGAGAACGAGGAAAAAATGATACAGTTTCAGGTCTTTGAATATCTATTAAATGGTACACGAATATAGTGCCAACCTTTCAGCTTTACCATATCAAAATGTAAGAAACTCAAAGACGTCACTGAAGAAAATCACTGGCATATATTTTGATATGTGCAGTGTTGTCAAGGGTAAGAAACACATTTAAGTGCTAGAATCCTTATATTGCTTGATGTGCAAGGCACTATAAAAGTGCTCAGCTTAGGATGTAAGGCACAATATGTATACATGTGTATTTTGTAATTGAGTTTATATATGCAAGTAAATAAGCTTAAAAAACTCTAAACAGGGGTCTGATTTATCCAACAAACATGCAAATTTTTATCCTTTTCCTGTTGGCCAATATACATTATTTCCTTACAGTGTCATGTTTATTGTTGAATGCTCAAATATTGAGAACTAGAGAATTTGATATTATTCATTTCTTACAAGCGTGCCTAGATGCACGCCTTGACACACTAGATAAGTGCAAATAATTTATTGGGAAAGCTAACTCAACAAGATCTAGTTGGTGAACACATTGGAAGTTGAAACTTAAAATAATGTTATCCGCAGAAAATGTTTTGAAGTGCAGAATGTACCGTACTAAAATTTCGAAAGTATAACAGGTTCACAAGCCACTAATTAGGAGAATTTATCAGATAAATATATGCTAGCATGAGAAAGATATAAAAGGAAAAAATAAGAGTACAAGACTAGATATGTTTTAAGACACCAAATATAAGCAATGATATCTCAAATATGCATAGGATGATCAAGGCTGAGATGAACATTGAGATGAGTTCATAAGAGAAAGCTGGACATCAAAAAATTCAAGGCAAAAAATACAAGAAACATGCATAAGAGAGTTTAGACAAATAAAGAGCATGGTACAGGTGCTCCTAAAAGAGATTTAACTAGGATATAGGAAATCCATATCAAGGGGATGATTGATGACCAAAGGAGAGAGATGATGGTAATTAGAGAGAAAAAACCCTTTCTTCCCCAGCTCATTGAAGATATGAATTAATCTGAGAAAATGTAGAAATATCATCTATGTAGCCAACCCCACTTAATAGAAAAAGTCCTATGTTACTGTTGTAGCAGCAAAAAGCATTAAACCACACAATAATTTGCTAAGCAAAATCTACTCCCACATCACTATGTAACTGACACCATAACCATGTGTCAAGTTAAGTTTGTTCATCTATTTAGTAGCACACTTTGACAATGTTTCTTATCACAATCTTGCAAACCTTCTTCAAGGAATAGGCACTTTTGATATCCAAACCATAAACATGAAGAGCATTTGATAACCTTTACTGTTCATTCCAAAAATTAAATACACATATATAAGTTATATGAGAATAATTAGAATCATCAAAATACAAAGAAAAAAATGGTTACCTCGGGATCCTCAAAAGTCCTCAACTTCCTGGCTGAAATTAATTGAATACGAGGATCCTTCTTTGCTGATAATGCTCGGCCTGTTAATTTTTTGCAAGAAACCTGAAAGTCTCTAAGAATTTTAACACGTTCCTTCAATTTCTTGTTCTCCTCAATTTTAACTTCAATGTGAGCCAACTTACTTCGAAGAAACGTCTGATAAGACCTGTTCTTTTTAATTGCATCGAAGAGAAGTTGTGCAGACTTTGGAAATCTTGAGGACTTGTATGTTGATAACACGTTGACATCAGACTGGTCACACTGAACTAAACTTAGAGGCTGCATCTCCGCATTGTCACTTGAAACATTGGAAATATTGCCAGTCTGCACACAATCTTGAAAATTTTCACATATATCATTGCCTATTGCATCTTTTAAGGGTGTTCTAGTCATATAAATGGGCTCTGTTTTCTCCATGTTATCCTCTCTGCTGTTTTTCCAGGTGTCTGATCAATATATTTAAGAGAAACATAAACCAGGGGCATAAATGAGCAGCAACTATAGGTAATTGTTCATGTTTTAACATAAATGTATGGACTACAGACAGAAACTGAGAAGAAGCAGAGGAGATTGATATCAACATAAACAATATCTTAGGAACAGCTAACAAAAGCTTAAGTCCTGAATTAGAGTTAAATAATAAAAACTTAAGGTCTATATTAGATTTAAATAGTATTGACAAACAAATGTTATCAAAAAAGATACTCATCACTGGTAATATGATGAATTCAACCATTGCCTTTAACACATACGGATGGCATTCAACAAAAAGAGTGAAAACAAGCTTCCATGAGATCTCCAAGAATTTTAAAATTTTGAACCTAAAAGAGAAAAATGGAAAGAAAATTTTTGGTATAGTTTTCACTTATACACTTCTACCAAGTTACATATGCAACCAAAATTTGAACTTCTTTATCCGTATTTTATTAATAATACTTCTAAATTCATCCTTCAAGCATCTTCTCTATCAAACATGCAATTTTTTATATATTAAAAAAAAAGCACTCGATCAATAACCATAGCAACGATTAGAACACAAGAAATAACACTAAGCAGAGACCAACCATAACAGTATTTTGAACCGAAAAACAGTAGCAACGCCGAAATTCAGAACTTGAGATGATAACATCATGGTTTCAGATTTAAAATTCGAACTAAAAATGAAATAATGAAAATTTATATAACGAAACACAAAAATTCATTATCGAATTAAACAGATTTCATTAGAACTTCAACTCACTACACTGTAAAACCGTAGTTTCAAGGAGGATAGAGACTTACAATCGGTAGAATAAGCCAAAAACCGCTTCTGAATAACACGAAGAGTCTCGAAATCATCTTCAGCATCCTCATCCGAAGAAATTGGAGGAAGAGTGCAGAGAGGCTTCAAAGAAAGAGGCTCATAAACATCCTCGGAAAGCGCCAATCGATTCCGTATACTCCGGAAAATCTCCAGATCATCCTCGCTCCCCGAATCCGCGGACGCAGGCGAGGCGGCGGTCGAAGTGGAAGGCCGTTCGTTGTCGACGGATACGATATCGAGGCCGTTAAGGTCGGTTCCGGTGCGCAAACAGGCTTTCTTTAGAGCTTCCATGTCCTCGTCAAAACCGACTCCGTTTTCATTGCCGGAGAGTTCAACGTCAGCTACCTCTTCTTCTTCATCGTTCACGGTGTCATATTGGTCTTTTAGTGACATTGCTCTGGCTTATTTGTTGAGACGAGAAAGCTAAAAAATCTACAAAAGGTTTAGGTGGAATTACAGTGAAGCTTGCAGGGGAATGCTAAAGAAGTTCAAAGAGAGAGCAGCAACGTAGAAATAAACAAACAAGCGGTGGTTTCTGCTTCCGATTCGAACAAAAGAACACATACAACGGTTCATGTGTCTCTGCTAGGGCGAAAATGAGAGATCCATTAATATTTTTGGGTTAGAGAAAAAACTATGGGCCCATGGGTTGGGCTTTATTTTTATATCCAATGAGGAAGAAAACATAAATTTTTGGGTTAATTCTACTAGACGTCCCATTTTATGATTCAAATTTAAATTTGACCCTAAACTATAAAACATTTTAATTGAATCCTCAAAGTATAAAGTCTTTTATGTCAGCCTATCTATTTTTTAGATCATATATGTGCTTGATTCTTATTAAAATTATCATGTTTTTTGAATATTAATTTTTTTAATTTATTAAGTTTTATTTTTGTAATCAGTATTCTAACTTATAAAAAGAAATGATATTGTTCTTTATACTTCCTAATTAATTTTTTTTACTAAATTAACCCTTTGGTCATAAATAGAACAAGTTGAAGCAGAAAGAAAAACATCTTTTCATTGGCCACTTGCCTATTGAAATTATTCATTAAACAATTAAGTATTAAAGTTCGAACTTTTATAATTGACTTGGTGGTTGAGGAATGTTCTACCTATAAAATTCACTCGAGTTTGAACCGATTATTTTGTAACTATTAATAATTAGATGATTGAAAAATAAATTTACTAATACTTAAGTGATTATTTTGTAAATTTTTATAATTAAGTGATAAAAAACATAATTGGTGATTATTAATGTAATTTAACCTTATTTTGTTTTGATTATTATCATTGAACATATATTATTTGTTACTGTACTCAACCTCCTTTAAATTTCCATATATTGCCCGCCCTCCGAAAACACTGCTCCAAACTTTTGCATTTTGATGCTGAAACTGAAAGCCATGCGCGGGAGATACCGTTGGAGGCAGTTACATTCCATCAAAGAACTACGAACGAACCCAAATTCATATCCATCGAAGAAGACATTAACTCAGAGAAGACACAATGACAAGCCCCGACCAGTTGGTGACTCCGACATAAAGCAATGGAACATGGCCATATCTTACTACATGCGCAATTCCCAGCTGGACTCAGCTCTTCATTTCTTTAACTTGATGCCACGCCGGAGCTCCGTTTCTTACAATGCAATGATATCTGGGTACTTGATGAACGGTCGGTTTGATCTCGCGAGGAACTTGTTCGATGAAATGCCTGAAAGAGACTTGGTTTCTTGGAATGTTATGATTAGTGGGTGTGTAAGGAACAATAACCTTGCTGCTGCGAGGGAATTGTTTGAGGAAATGCCTGAAAGGGATGTTGTTTCGTGGAATGCGATGTTGTCTGGATATGCGCAGAATGGTTGCATTGATGAGGCAAGGAAGATTTTTGATAGAATGCCTTGTAAGAATTCGATATCGTGGAATGCTTTGCTTGCAACTTATGTACAGAATGGGAGGATGGAAGAAGCTTGTATGTTGTTTGAATCAAAATTGGATTGGGATTTAGTTTCTTGGAATTGTTTGATGGGTGGGTTTGTGAAAAAGAAGATGTTGGTTGATGCTAGAAGGGTTTTTGATAGAATTCCTCTCAGAGATAAAATCTCTTGGAATACTATCATTACTGGTTATGCACAAAATGGTGAGATTGAAGAAGCTAGGAGATTGTTTAATGAGTCTCCGGTTCGAGATGTATTTACATGGACAGCGATGGTGTCTGGTTTTGTGCAGAATGGACTGGTTGATGAAGCTAGGGAAACTTTTGAACAAATGCCACAAAAGAATGCTGTTTCATGGAATGCAATGATTGCAGGGTATGTACAATGTAAGAGAATGGACATGGCTAGGAAATTGTTTGACAAAATGCCATTTCGAGATGTCACTACCTGGAATACAATGATCACGGGGTATGCTCAGAGTGGTGAGATAGCTCATGCTAGGGACTTTTTTGATCGAATGCCTCGACGTGATCCTGTTTCTTGGGCAGCAATGATTGCTGGGTATGCTCAAAGTGGTTATAGTGAAGAGGCTTTACGCCTTTTCATAGACATGAAACGAGATGGAGAAAGGTTGAATAGGTCATCATTTGCATGTGCCTTGAGCACATGTGCGCATATTGCTGCTTTAGAATTGGGGATGCAGTTGCATGGGCGGCTGGTTAAGGCAGGATATGAAAGTGGTTCCTTTATTGGAAATGCCCTGCTTTTAATGTACTGCAAGTGTGGAGGCATAGAAGAAGCTTGTAGTGCATTTGAAGAGATAATGGAGAAGGACATTGTCTCGTGGAATACAATGATTGCTGGTTATGCAAGACATGGATTTGGTAAAGAGGCCCTAAAGATTTTCGAGTCAATGAAGGAAGCTGGTGTCAAACCAAATGATACCACTATGGTAATTATTAATCAACTTTAAAATTTAACCTGCTATTAGATATACTCTGGCCATATGTTATTAATTCATTTCCTTAAACATATTCCACACTCAAGATATGGTGTCAACCATGCCCCAAAAATAGCATTTTTTTTAAAAAAAAATCACATATCCTACCCTAGTGATTAACTTGAGGTTTAGCTGAGATGAGAGTTAATAGGGCTTATCTTCTCAGAAATGGAAGGAATGTTTTAATCTGATGCAATACTGCTTCGATTTTCAATGGTAACCTTTGTCTAGGAGAGGCAATCGAGAAAACTCTTTAAATGTGGAACATTTTATTCTACGTCATGTAGTTCGTAGTTTTTTACTTGTGTAGTTTATTGTTTCAGGTCGGAGTACTGTCAGCTTGTAGTCATGCTGGCTTAGTGGATGGGGGCATGGAATATTTCTACTCGATGAACCAAGATTATGGTATAACAGCAAATTCACGACACTATACTTGCATGGTTGATCTTCTTGGCCGAGCTGGTCGATTGGATGAGGCCCAGAAGTTGATCAGAAACATGCCCTTCGAACCAGATGCAGCAACATGGGGTGCTTTACTGGGTGCAAGCAGAATTCATGGCAATACCAAATTAGCTGAAATGGCTGCCGAGTTGATTTTCGAAATGGAACCTGAGAATGCAGGAATGTATGTTCTTCTCTCAAATTTATACGCAGCTTCTGGTAGATGGGCTGATGTTAGTAAGATGAGATTGAAAATGAGGGATACTGGCGTGAAGAAAGTACCGGGGTGTAGTTGGCTTGAGGTCCAGAACAAGATCCATACATTTTCAGTTGGAGACTCATGCCACCCAGATAGGGATAAAATCTATGCTTATTTAGAAGAATTAGATCTTAAAATGAAGCGTGAGGGTTATGTGTCCTCTATAAAATTGATATTACATGATGTAGATGAGGAAGAGAAGGAACACATGCTCAAGTATCACAGTGAAAAATTGGCTGTGGCTTATGGTATTCTATCTATTCCTGCTGGTAGACCAATTCGTGTAATAAAAAACTTGCGTGTTTGCGAAGACTGTCACAATGCCATCAAATACATATCAAAGATTGTTGGCCGGTTGATTATCTTAAGGGATTCTAACCGCTTTCACCATTTCAGGGAAGGTTCATGTTCTTGTGGGGATTACTGGTAAGAATGTATCAGAAGCTGTTTAAAGTGGAATGGCTAAGGATTGATACAATAGATTTGCATGCCTTTAATCCTTAATTTTTTTAGATATACATTTTCGGAATCTTATTAGATGCTTCTGAGTTAGCAAAAGCCTAAGGTAAACAATGTGCTGCATGTGGAAAGAGCCTACTTCCTTGAAGCCTTCATCCTACAAGTGTAGTAACTTTAAGATAATTATTACATTTTTGTTGAATTTTATGGTTGATTCTTTGGACTAAAGCTGGTTCATGATCAATACTGCGAAATAAATTGAACTTCTAGCATATGGGGGAGGGGGGCGAGGCTTTCCTTTGCCATGGTACTATGAAGTAATGCATTTGATCTGCGTATACATTGAGGAAATGCCTCTCTGATGTACTTGGCATGTGGGACAAGGAGGAGCAGACATCAGCTTCTAACTTGCTTTAAATCTAAATTAACTTGGGAACCAATTTACAACGGAATGGAGAGAAAATGGTTGAATTGAATGGTTATCCTTTGCATTTTTGCTGCACAAAGAAACTTTTCACAGGTATTTTGATTTTTGATTTTGTGATACAAGCCACGGCTTGATTGTCAGCCTCTCTAATCCTTGAACTGTCATTTCTTGTAACAGGCAGACCTTCACCATGCAGGTTGCAATCAGACATTATCTGTCTATGTTTCTCGATCTTATATGTTGGAATTGTGTGAAGAAGCAATGGCAAGTCCAGCAAGGGGAAGATATAATAAACAAATGCAAACTGATCGGGTCAATCAACAAGCATGGATTAGAGTAAGCAAAAGATTATTCATGATAGATTAAACAGGTTCTGTGGTGAATGCTTGTCTATTTACTTTAATATGATTTAAACAATTTACAGTGAAAAATTGTTTTATGCAACAGATGCTCTGTTATCCTTAATCAAACCATGAAATTGATGGATTTCCTTTTATAAATTTAACATCCTATCAAACATGCATTTTAGAAAGAAATGGTCTGGTAACAAATGGTATCAGAACAATTCAGGTCTACTCAATTTTATTTTACACATAATGCCCCAATGGGTGGGTGGGTAGGTAGGGTGGATTAATCATGACTCTGCCCAAAATTTTTATAATAATGCAGGCAAAAATGACAAAAAGGCTCGTGACGAGCAACACAAAATTAGATAGGGAAGAATGTCACACTGAGAGCTCTAAAGAAGTGCATTAATCTTGCATCAAAAAGAAAATGTCTCTGAATATGTAAACAAACGCACTACATATCTTTTACCATACGTATACTTTGGGAAGAGAGTAATCGACAAACCTTTCGATCATTTTGGCATTCTTATCACTTTGTTTTGTTTTCCTCCTATTTTATCTTCTGAATAAAGTGAAATTTATTGGAGGCCGTTATTAGGCCATTTGATTCCTTCAAACTTTATAATGCCTCCGAATCAATTATTTTATTTTAATACAATACACTTTTGCCTTAATAATAGGCTTGTAGTTTGGACCAAAAATTAAAGAGATTTGATAACACAGATTCGAACTCTTATCTTTCCCTCTTAATATTGATAACAAAAAGAAAAAAGAATAATTTATGGATCTCTTGTCAACCACCACAGCATACTTTTCCAAAAACAGCCCATAAGATTCCAACAAGGTAAAAAGATCAGACCCACACGCAAGTATAAAACTAGAGATTGAATAATAAATCTTGTTTTGCTATTTAAAATTATTAAAAGTTATATATTTCTATAATATTTATATTTTTATAATAAATCTAAACTAAAAAAATGATTGAATAATAACTCAAACCCAAGGTGATTTCGATTACGACTTGTGAACAATTCTAGTCAAAACCTCCTGCTTCGGAAAATAAAGTGAGAATCCATTGTATTAATGCAGAAACAACTAGAAATAAGAAATCGACTCTATTTCTTCACAAAAATCACATCCCTGACTGCCGAGTCTTATATGAGAGTCTAAAAATCTCGGCCTAGAATAGAAACCATGACATAGTAGTATATATATAATGTTACTGTTTTTCTTTTATAGTGTTCTTACTCTCTACCAATGCATGCCATTCTAAAGTTCATTATATAGGATAAATACAACTCTTGTTTTTCTCAAATGTATGATAGCCGGAGCTTTCTCAATCGTACCCGCTATTATAGTCCTACCGTTAGCTTCTGTTCATGTAAACCGGGGGAAAAAAATGAAAAAACTTTGGTACAAATCACTATGAATCCCCCTCTTCCCAACAATCAAAGGTGGGGGGGGGGGGAGATGGCTGACAGACCGACCGAGGCAACTAAATACTTGAAAAGCAAATTCCAAGTTTCAATCACGCATTGATAGCTGCAACCTTCTGAGACAAGACATCAACTATCTCATCGTCGGCTTCAGCAATAGTTTGCTCCTGCAGCAGCAGAAATGAATACGACATAAACAAGATGTACACGTAATATTCACTTCATTCCATAAAAAAAAAGTTTTCACAATGAAGTCTTAGTAAAATCGTCTACCATTGATTCATTTTTCTCTTTCACAATGACACACTTAGAGGCACTAATGCTAGCACTCTTCAATAGGCTACGAGCACTAGAGTTGGGTTTGCTAAGGCCATTTTCCCCTTCTGCATCTGTTTTTTCTGAACCATCTGAGAACCGAGACTTTGAAACCGTATCATTATTTTCAGCAACTTTCTCTTCCTTGGGAGCAGGGACTCGTTCACTGAGAAAAAGATAACACGGTCGATCAAGCTAATTGAAATATGACAAATGAACTAGAAAAACAGAGGTATTTTCCACCCAACCTAAAGTACAATAGTATCCCCTGCGTTTTATGGTGAAAAAGAAAAAACTAATATGATTCTTGAAATTTTATGAAGCATACCGAGGCAAAGAAGCATGCTGTCTTTGAAGTGGAGTACTTCTTTCGCCTTTACCATAATGTTCCTCTAGATGTGCAAATTGTCGCTTGAACCGATCAACACCACTATCGAATTGAAAAAGAAAAAGATGTCAATTGTGATGCTAGCAGCAAATGTTTTCAACTAGACTTTCTAGATCCTTTACATTACCCTTCCATTTCACTTCATTAGAGCAAAACTTCAATAGGAATTTGATAGCCATCCAAAAGATATTACTTTCTAAGATTCTTTTTTTTTTTTTTTAAATTGTAAACAACAATCCTAGACATCATATTGAGCAACAAAAGAAAGAGTTCGAAAGAGTCGTAAGGTATGTAAGGTTGAAAATGTGGACACCTCATGAGACCGAGGAGAGTGCTCATGGGTCACGTATTTTGTGTTTGGTTAGCATTTAGACAAGAGTGTCAAAGCAACCTGATCAGCAACAAAAGGTGAAGCATTGAGCCAGATTAAATTAAACTGGTTTTTATCATTTTTCAATATTTTCATTATTTTCTATTAATTATTAATTTTACATTTTAAAAAAGAAGACTATTTTAACTACTGGCTGGTTGTACGCTAACTAGGTTTTCAAACTATTGGCAAATACTAACTTTTCCCTTAGGTCTCCTGTGACACTACAAACTTCATAAATATATTGTCGTTTATGCTTGTATAACTATAAAAATTCCTTCACAGATCAAGTAGCAAGTGTTTTCTGACCTTGGATACAAGAAGCTGGTTTGCTCCCCACCCCGAAGATACTCTTGCAGCATCTTCGGATGATACTCTAATATCTGTTCACTCCAAGCAAGAAGTTGATTAAGCTACATGATAAATAAAAGCCACATAAATACCAAAGCAACAAATGAGGAGTACCTCTCGATAAATGAGCTCTCTGACATCATCTTTTGCTAGTTTCCTTCTCTCAAACTCAAATTCTAGTTTTGAAATAGGTTGGGTGGTTGGTTCACGATCCACATTTGCCAAACCATAAAAATACGGATCAGCTAATGCCTGAAAGCATAGTGCATAAGCATTAAGGATATCAGAAGCTTGTAATTCAATATCTAACTTGCTCATTCATCATTTATACTTGATATGGTGTCAGCAGTGAGCTTATTCAAATCAAAGAAGTTCCATTCAAGATCATCCCTTCATAGATTTAAATTTTATATGATTTATACTTTTAATGCCTTCTGAATATATATATCTCAATTTCAGGGTTATCCCTTGTGAGCGTACTTCCTTTCCCTTTTTCATGCTTTTGGGAAAAACACTCTCAGATAGCAATCTTACTTCTTCAGCTGTGGGGCGATCTTTTGGATCAAATGCAAGAAGGCGCTCAAGTAAGCGAAGCGCAAGAGGATCCACATTAGGGAACTTATGTGAGAAAGGAACTGGTTGCTTTCTCCGCATGCTACTAAGGTACCTCCTTGCCTTTTCATTCCGAATCTGCCAGGTCATGATAAATTAAGTATTGATGAATTAGTATTTAATCTCCGGAATCTCAAAGACTATGACAAAGCTAGAAATGAGTGTCAAATGCAAAATACAACTTAATATACAAAAAATAAAATAACCAACCTTTGATATGGATTCAGCAGAAGGTGTGCCAAGCATATCGGTCATGAGATCCAATTGGTGCACCACATTTTTTCCAGGAAATAGTGGTTTTCCTATAAGCATCTCAGCAAATATGCATCCTATGCTCCATATATCAATTGCAGGAGTGTACTACAAAAGGACAAAGACTCAGAAATTCCAGTTATAGCCCCAATAAAACATAGTTAGTTCTGAATACTATACATCAAAATGCAAAATGAAATTCCAGAACTCATGTTCAAAAGATAATATAAGTAGTGATTAGCCCCTTCCTCACCAAGACTCTCTCACACAAAAATAGAAAAGGGAACAACTGATGAAGACAATTGATAAGAGCACTAAGAACAACAGAAGTACGTAAATATTCATGATTACAGACATTGCATAAAACAGGATCCATGAATACTGGTGAAACTGGAAGTAAAGGACACAAACATTCTGTATCTTTCACTTCTAGGCTAGGTGCTAATATACTCAATTGCATTGCTTATTTGAGTGCAATAAAAGCATAGGGGCTTATCTAGGTGAAGTGATAAAGTTCAGGAGCTTTTAATTTTAGCCTAAAACTAATTTCTAAAAACTTTACTCAAGAGCTAATATCAATTAACACAGTGACTAGGTATGCATATGCACAAAGGATGTTAAAGGAAATTCCTTATCCATCAGAAAGTAGAAGGAAACACCCTAATGTGGTTTTCACTTTCTTTAATTTGAAGTTCAAACAAAAAGGAGATTAGAAAGGGGGAGAACAGAGGGGTAAACCCATTTCAAGAAAAAGAAAATCCACATTTAATGACTAGGTAATCAAAACAGAAACATCTTTGTCTACAATTGGAGCCAGCAACCGGAAACACAAAATAGAAACAAAACACCTAGTCTATTGAAGATCATCAGAACTTACTTTGGAGAAAAAAGATCCACAGAGTTCAGGAGCTCGATACCAACGAGTTGCTACATAGTCCTTAACGGATTAAACAAGTTCAATTTAGCATATGCATTTTAGAGGCTTACCCTCTGTAAAATTTAAAGCAAAATTTAAACCATTTGATAAATACTAAGGAAACATAAATGCAGAAGCTTCTAGATTTCATGACAGAACAACATACAGTCCAAAAAATTGCTGATGGGGCATCATTAAACGATACTCGTGCAAGCCCAAAATCGCATATCTTCAACTTACAATCAGCATTAGCAAGGATGTTCTTGGGTTTTAAATCTCGATGGAATACATTTGCTGCAAAAAGAATTAAAATAAAAAATCAATAATAAATCCATGGGGTGGAGGTAGGAAGCATGCTGAGAAGAGTATACCTGCGTGTATATACTTCAGACCACGAAGAAGCTGATATAAAAAAAATTGATGGTGCTCAGGAGTTAAGTCATCATTGGCTTTAATTACTTGGTGAAAATCAGATTCCATCAACTCAAAAACTACATAAATATCTCTAAATTCTCGTCGCGATGGAGGGAGCATAATATGTTTTATTTGTACAACATCCGGATGACGAAGCAACCGTAGCAGCTTGATTTCTCTCAAAATTCGTGTCGCATCAGAGACATGCTCAAAGACCTCATTAATCTTTTTTATTGCAACCTTTTCACCAGTGTGGGTGTCAATTGCAGAAGCAACAACCCCATAACTTCCTTTTCCAATGACCTCCTGAACTTGATATCGACTTGCCTCTCCATACTCTGTGAAAAATTCCTTTTCAAGTGCACCCTGTACGGAACCATTGTTTAGAAACATCAAAACTCACATTCGGAGACAAGGAAAAAAGCCAAAAGGTGACAGGAGATGCATGTATTGAAAACATATATCTTTTTACTAATATTTTTTTATCATTGGAACTACTGTAAAAACAAAAAGAAGTGATGCTTAAGTTTCAGGCTAGCTAAGACGAAAAATAAATCTACCACCTAAACATGGTCAGTAGAAACTTCAGGATTACAGTCGAAGCCTCGAATAACAATTTCTATTAGGCTTCCAAAATGACAGCAACTGTATTTATAAGCATATATACAGTATTAAAAGGGACATTGCCCCTTTTCCACTGAAACAAAATTCAGCTTTGACTACGATGTTGACAACCTAGACACCGCAGCTGGCTATGCTGACCAGCCGAAAATTATTATGGGAATTATAGCAGCTTTGAAATAATAAATAGAGTGCGAAACAATAAACTGCGTACGGAGAACGCAGTTTAGCTTCAAATTCCAACATATGCGAGTGATTGAATATATTTCTACAGTGATACTATAGCAAAAAATAAATAGAGAATAAATGAAAAACGGATCATTATACGAGAGGAAATTTTTTTTTTTAAAGAACAAAATCCATCAATTAGTAATAATTTTTTAAATAAATAAGCAACGACGTTTGCAATCTTTCAGTACTAAATTAGCAAGCATGATAATCTTCTAAAATTTTCACTCATCTTATACAAGAAAATACAGCATTCATTTTACATCATTCAAATGTCATAAATCTCATTTTTGAAACAAAAGCACTCGGATCTTCTTTAATTGAGAGGAAAAAAAAAACGAAACTCTTTTTTTTTTCAGAATTTTCTTTTTTGATTTTTTTTAAATAAGGTTCTAAGCAGACAAATTCGGTCCACTTTGCATTATAAACCACGAAAAATCCACGATTTAGCTCCTTAAATGAAAAATGTCTCCCTAATTTTTCAGTTTTACATTAAAAAAACAACGATCGCAGTTCGAAATTTTGAATCGTTTAAAAATAACGATTGCAAAGAAAGCAGATGAGATCTGAAAAAATTAAGCAAAAGTACCTTTTTGTGAGAATCCATGGAAGAAACAGGAAAGTAATGACGCTTAGGAACTTTAACAAGCCTCAAGGAAGAAAAATCAAAATCCTGAACGACAATATCAGCCGTTGATTCTTGTGATTGTTTTTGAGTGAGGGTTATTGTAGTAGACGATGAAGAAGAAGTATCATGATGATCGATAATAATGTTATTATTTTGTTGATTCGAAGAAGAAGGAATCAAATGGCGACGTTGAAACCAGCGACGAACACCGTCCACGAGACTTCCACTTCCCCCCATATACTCTTTTCTACTTGGATTCACAGCCAACCAATATCAACATTTCCCGTTTCCTAATTTTTCTCCTTTCGGCTTTCTCTTCCCCCTTCTATTTATCCCCCATCTCTTCTCTCCCCCCAAAATTAAATTAAAATATTCCATTTCTTTTATATTATTATACTTTTAACTTTGAAAATTATATTAATGTTGACAAGTTGTATTTAATATATTATTTTATTGATTTAAACATTAATAAATTTACATATTGATTATTCAATTTTAAAAAGTTATAAAATAGTTTTAAAATTATTTCAAAATTTTCATTTATATCGTTAGGTTATTAAAATCATTATTATGTGGCGTTCTCTATTCGCACCAATTGAAATCTCTCATTTACTTCTTTTCTACAATTCAAAATTGTTTTATAAAACAAAATTAAGAAATAATAGTGCACTGAAACAACTTTAAACATTGCGAATATGTAAGTCAATATTTAAATAGTTTTTTATTCAATCTTCTACACTGATCATCAGATCAACTTAGATGTAAGGTATATTCTTTTACTCGTTAATGGGTATTGATCCACTTCATCGATCATTAAATCATTACTCAAAGCTAACTAGCTAGACTTAAAAAAAAATTAACAGTCTAGTGACTAAAATAAAAACTTTCAAATATTTAGTTTAATGACCATTTTACAACTTTTTAAAGTTGAATGATCAAAACGTAAATTTACTAATAATTTAATGACATTGAATATAAAATTACCCAATTATTTGTTAATTTTGAGAATTTATTCTATTTACTTTTGTTTAATTTAAACTAAATAAAAAATAATATTTTATTTCTAAAATTTTGGCTATCAAACTTAAAAACAAAAACCCTCAATTTATTATTCTTATAGTTTATACTATCCTATACACCTAGATATTTCTAAATTTTAATTTCTAATCGTACATTATTACTGTTCACTTATTGAAATTTGATGAACAGTAATGTTAAGTATTGACTCGAGTTTGTCACAAAATTAATTCCTTAATTAACACAAATAATATTCTATCGTGTTGGTTAAATTGAGAAAGTTATTATTGTGTCGACATTTATATTCGGTTGAATTTAACAATAAATACCCTAGACTCGTATATTTCACCTATCATATGGCTAAGCAACAATAATGCAAGAAGATGTAACATTACTTATGAAGCTTCTAATGGACTGTCGTCCAGTAACGGAAAATTTCCGAGTACAATATAAGTGAGGTCCTTTATTGAGCATTTGGAACAAATATTGACCTTAAATTTGACTTGTAAGAGATTTAGATTAAATTAAAATGGTTGATGACTCACTTCGAGCATCTCACACGGTATCCAATACCCAAATATATTCAACATCATACTAGAAGATACATTATTCAATTCATTGAAAATATATCGATGTTAAAAAAGTTCGACGACTTAATTCATTATATATATATATATTCATTATTATCAAATTTTAAAATTAGTAGTAAATTTAGTTAAGGATCCTTTGCTTTATCACACATCTCTCTATGTAAAATAGATGATTTTTTTATGTACGAATCTAAAAAATTGTTTTGAAGAGTTAAAGATGAATTATAAATTTTTTTGGAAGTTAAAAGTGTAATTTTATTATTATATTAATATGTAATTTTATAAAAAATTAAGAAATATTTTGATACTTAAACTAATTGTCACACTTCAACACGCTCAAATTCATATTTTCTGTACTAATGGGAATGTAGAATGAAAAATAGATTTATTTTTTATTTTTTAAATATGGTGTCATTTTAATGATTTTGTTATTAGATTATAAATTAATAAATTAATTCTCTAGAATGAAGCATAATTGCTTGGTTCGAAATAGTTGGCCTAACATAGGCGACACGTAGACCTCCGGTGGCTTACACGGTCACAGCTAATTGCCAGATTCACATTCATTCCATAATAAATTAATCATGTGTTTATTTGTATGATTGGCCTTTTATTTTCACACCAACTATCTACTCGCCAATTTTTGTTATTATCTGTGGACGAGATGGGATGTAATTTTTGTATTTTAATTTGAATATTTTTAATTTATTTGTTTTTTTAATTTAAATTATATTTGTAAAGTTATTAACCTGATATATTCATATAATACTCATAGAAAGTCATGTTTTATTTTAATTAATGAATTTAAAGTTATCATTTAAATGGTGATTGTAATTTTAAATTTTGAAAAAAATATAAAAAGTAAAAACGATTAAATTAGAGTATAAAAATTAAATATAAACTAAACATGATTAATAGTAAAATTTGACTAATAAATTTAATTATTTCCATTTGGATCAATATAAAATTTAAAAATAAAAAATAAAAAAATAAAAAATGACCAAATTAGAATATGTAAACTAAATTTATTACTTATCTATCATATAAAGCAGAGTTGTTGGAACTAGATTGGTTTGGACAAAGAACCGACCGATATATCGGTCAAGACAAAAAGATTAAATTGGTCTCTGAATGAACTGCTCAAAATTAATAAAAATTAAAATCCAAAACAAAATACAATGGTTGAACCGAGTTATAATTCTTTTAATATTTATTAACTTTTAATAATTTAATTATTCATTATTAGATTGATTATCAAATCAATTGAATTAAAAATTAATAATTTAACTAGTTAACCGACTAGAGTAACACAAAGGGAGTTAGCAAGAGTCGAGGTCCCCAAAAATAAATAAAAAATCACATTAATCCATTTATATTTATAAAATTATAAATAAATAAATAAATTATACTTTAATTACTTAAAATAATAAAATTTTAATTTAAACTAATATAATAATAAAATTACATCTTAACTTTCTTAAAAAAAAAAAAACTCAATTTCAACCTTAAAAATAATTTTTAGCTTCGCTTCTATCCACCGATTCGACATTTACGACATCCATATAAAATATAGAATAGTGCCAAATCTAAAATCTATCTTTTTTTTTAAAATAGTAACAAAAATGAATGAGCTAAGCCGAAACTGTAAAGTAAAAGTAAGCGAAAGCGAGTTGTAAGTGTCAGCAAATAGGTGGATGCAAATTGTGGCTATCGGGTAGGGCTTGAGTGCACGTTTCCATCATGATGTCCGAAAGTGAAATCCCATACACACTCACACACTTAAATAATAATCATCTATCATTGTTATGATTAGTAATATTTAATTATTTTGAATTCCACATAAAAATATAATTAAAATAATATGTAATGATGTATTCAATTTTGAAATAAAATTTAATATAGAATAAATAAATTATGATATGATATAAATATACGAGTGACAAAATTTAATCATAGAAGGGATGGATAATTGAGGATTTTCCTTTTATGGTTTTGTATGAAAAAAACTTTTGGTGCGGTATTACATCAATCGTTTTTACATGCAAAATCACATGGACGTTGGTTTGGAATTTAAAAAAAAATAAAGCAATCATTTTAATTTGCATGGAAATTTTGTTTTTGTTTTTCTTACAAGTTAAAGTTCCCATAAAATTTGAAATGAATGCGCATGTATAGAGCAAGTTAAAAAAAATAAATTCAATTTCACAATTTTAATATTTTATATTTTTTAAATAATTAAATTAAAATGTTATTATTTTTAAGGTAGAAATGTAATTTTACCTTTTATGAATTTGATTTTTTTTTTATAATTTAAAGAATTAAATGTGAAATTTTACATTTTAAGAAGTTAGGCCTTTACACGGTCATTGTGGATGGACATTTCCTAATTAGATAGCATATTTTATTTTCTTTTAAATGAAAATATAAATATTATTATGAGTATATTTTTATTTGTTATATTTGTATCACGAATTAATTGGAGATTAAATTAGTTGGCAAATGACTCAAAACGTACTATTTTTGCTAAGAAACAAAATAGGTTAAAATATGCTTAAAATATTTGTATTTTTCCTTATGAGCGAAGCCTTTGTTTTTTTTTATGGGAGGACAACATTAAGTTATATTGTTTTATGAGACCTAAGCAATTTCACCTTTGTATTCAATGTTAATATATATCTTTATGATTTTTAGAATAATTAAATCAAAACTTTATAATTTGTGAAAGGTTATATTATAATTTTACCATTTATTAACTTAAAATTTTACATATTTTCGTAAGTCAAAAAGCATGATTTCCCATTTTATGAGGGTTTGGGCCCTGTTTGGCCCTTGCCCTTACCCATTCTCTTCTAATATTTAGAATTTAGTTTACCTGTAATTTAATTCTCTACTTTTTCCTAGATTTTATTTTTTAAATTCAATTTTAACGTGTTAAATTTCATTTGTAAGATTACCGCATTATGTTTAGAAATTTAAAAACTCTTTACGACAATAGAAAACATTTGATTTATCGTCTTATTTCAATCTTTTTTAGACTAAACTATATTCAAAGTGATTAAATCATTAGTAAATTTACATTTTACTCATTCAACTTTAAAAAATTATAAATAGTCACTGAAATTATTAAAAAAGATCATTTAATTCATTGAATTATTCGAAAGTTTTTATTTTAAGTCAATTTTCTTTTTAAAGTTCGACTAGTGAGCTTCAAACGACGATTATACGATTGGTACAGTGGATCGGTACCCATTGATGAGTAGAAAGAAATAATCGGTACCCATTGATGAGTAGAAGAAAATAACTTAGATCTAAATTGATATGACAATCAGCGTCAAAGATTGGAGAATAAAACTGTTTGGATTTTGGTTTGCAGATTCTTAACATTCAAAGTAGTTTCATGAAAAAAAATTAAACTGTAGAAGAGAAAGAGAAGGAGGAAGAGGCAGATGTAAGGGTTGGCAAGGGCCCTATCCCCCTAAAATGGAAAATTTTCCATTTAGACCTTTATAATTTATAAAATTTTAAATTAGTAATGGTAAGATTGCACTTTGGCTCCAAAAATGATAAAAATTTGATTTAATCCTCCAAAAATTATAAAGATATAGGCTATTAAAATGGAGAAATTACATTTTTACTATCATAACAATATATAATTTAATTTCGACCCCTTAAAATATTCGCCCCTAGAAGGAGAATTTTTAATTGGTGCACACAGTGCTAACAAAAAAAGCCATACAATAATGACTTTAACAATTTATTGACTTAAACGAAAATTTATGAATAGTTCAATGATTATTTTGTAAAATTTTGAAGCTAAGAGACTAGAATGTAAACTTACTAATAATTTAGCAGAATTAGATGTAGTTTATTTTTTTTATATTGAAAATCTTTTATTGTCAACATTTAACTAGGCCAAAATGGCGTTATTTGAGATTTCGGTAGATAAGCCCACCACGCTGGGTCCAAACACCTTGGGCTTTATATGTGGATTCTCAATTATTTATTTACACCGACACATTGATTTTTTAATTATTAATTTTATACACAGACGCATTTATTTATTTTTATTACATTAGTATTTAAATTTCACGATACATATAATTCCACGACAAGGAAAAAAGAAAAAGACAAAATAAAAGAAAGTTCTGGAAGGAAAAAAAGAAAGAAAGAAAGCAAGGCAAAAAGAAAGTGGGCTCAACTGGTTAGGGCACAGAGCATGATGCATATTAGGACAAAAGAATTAAAGGTAAAGTAAATGATTCTGAAATGTTATGGACTTATCCTCGTCTACGACTTTTTTTTCTTCTCATCCAATTATGGATGAAAAAGGTGCTACAACTAATTTATTTTTTGTCTACAACCGTCAAATTTTAATAATTTGTTTGTATTTATTTTACTATATTTATTTTGGGGCTTATTTTTATGTTTTCAATTTAGTTAATAGTTTTTTTTAGTTTATATATGAAAAGATTATAAAAAAATTTATTTAATACGTGAATGTTAAGAGTTAAATTATTTTTAGAATTAAAAATAAATTGATATAATTTATAATTATTGAGAGTTGAATGTACTATTACGTCAATTTTTAAAGTTGTTACCATTAGTCAATTGATGATTAAAAAAGACAAAATTGAATAGTTAAATGATTATTTTGTAACTTTTCATAGATGGATGACAAAAAAAATTACTAATAGTCGAGTAATCATTTTATATTTTTTCATAGTTTAGTGACTAAAAAAATAATTAAATAACTACTAGTATAATTTACTCTTATTCATTTTTAGTGTTTTTGAGTTTACCTATATAATATGTTCGTGACTAATTTAAAAGTTATTTGTAATCAATAAATTATATAAATATGTCAACTTTAATATTTTAAATATGGGAATTTTTTAATTGATATTATTATTTGTAATTGTAACTTTTTTAAAAAATAATAAAATATTAACATTTTTAATTATATTAAAATAACCCAAGACAAAAATAATAATATTAATCATACTATGCTAACTCTTGTTTTGAGTAATGAATAAAGCTTTCGTTCTTCTGCAAATATTATAATAATAATAAACAAATTTATTTAAAAACATAAATTAACTTAACATAGAATATTAAACTTAATTTTATTTAATAAATAAATCTTCATTTTTTTTCTAAATGTATAAAAAATACATATAATTATTTTTACTTTTATTTATTTAAATTAAAATATTCCCTTGAAATAATATTCTCTATCTTTAGAACGAAATTCTAAATTTTTTTACTAATTTGAGGATATTCAAGTTAGATTTTCTTCGCCTTTAGAGTAAAGCAACATTTCAATTAAGAAAGATAAAATATCAAATAATATAATATAATATAATATAATATCACATTATCAAATTTTAAAATATTAAATAATTAATTTACGCCCATCAATATTTAACTTACTCTCCAACTTTAATTTTTTTAAAAATAAAACAAACATAAGTAATTAAGATAAAAAATTAAATAACATAAAAACTTTAAAATTTACACAATTCTTATTATTAAAAATTTAATGCAATATAAGTTTTACTTTTAAAAAATATATAACATGAAATAAAACCAAATTAAAATGAAAAAAGAAAAAAAATCCACGAAAAACCAATTTAAATTGGTTGCAAAAAAATTAAAAAATATCAATTTCTAAAAAAAATTAAAATTTGTAAGAGAAAAAAAATGTTTGTTTATAATTTAAAAATTAATTATTTTAAGTAATTTAATTAAAGTTGAATTAAGTTGGAGAAGATAGTAGATATAGATAAATATATAATAATATTTGTTATCTTTAAATTTAATGACGTGACATTATTAATGTCTAAAAATTATACTTTTTAAAATTATATATAATTATTCCCATAAATATATATTTTTAAAAATCTTTCCTAAGAAACTATTCACTCTTTTATCCATATATAAAGAAAACATATTATAATTTAAAAAAAAATCAATTCACACATTAGAGTTAATTCTTTTGTCCATTATAAGTAGCATTTTTTAATATTTATTTAAATAATAAATTATTTACTATTCCTCATTCCTAGCATATATATATATTTGGAAGCTACTCCACTATGCTTTCTTCACTAATATGATCCAACTTTCCCCCCTCTATCTGGGTGCTGAACTCTTCTTATTCTTGGTTGTTGAAGGTGAAAGAAACTCAGGGTCTATTGGTTACGGTGTTAAACCTTTTTTTTTGTGGATTTATTTGTATGAGGGAAAAAGGTTGTTTTCTTTCAACTGGATCATCTGGGCCCTTTTGATATTTGACAAACTTCACTGGGTATTGCTTCAAAATTATAGTTTTTTCGCCTTTTGGATTTGACGGGTTCATTTTTTGGGTAAAAAAAAAGGGTTTTTTTTTTACTTCAATCATTTCTTCTTTTTTTTAAGATTATTTTGAATTGAGGTTTTCATGCTTGGTCCAAGACAATGGAGATGTTTATGGTCAGAATTTTATTTCGTTAGCATTGGAAGCTATAGCCAATATGAAGAACATCCTCAAGAAGCTGCATGTATCTAATCAATCTGAAGATATTGAAGGGTCGTCTTCATCAAGAAGCAACAAGAAGTCCAGTGATAATGTATCATCGTCTCATCATAGCCCTGAGAATAACAATAATAGTAATAATAACAAATCATTATCTGCTCTTTCTAGTTGGTTGAACTCAGTAGCTAATAGGAAAAGTCCAAGTCCACCATCTTCTTCAAATTTGAAGAAAGGGGAAACTATGGAACCTAGTGATTCAGTTAGTACTAGCGGTTCAAAGGCTGCTTTGGATACAGGAAAGGGCAATTCAGGGTCTAGCAACACTAGGGATCCTGATATAGAAGAGGAGTATTATCAGATACAATTGGCTATGGAGTTGAGTGCTAGGGAGGATCCTGAAGCTGCTCAGATTGAGGCTGTTAAGCAAATTAGTCTAAGCTCTTGTGGTCCTGAGAATACTCCAGCTGAAGTTGTTGCATATAGATATTGGGTATGTTTCCATATAGCTTTTTTTTTTTCTTTGGAAGCTTTTAGTTTAATGGTCTTGGTTGAGTTTTAGCAATTTATCTTCACTATGTACCATAGGTAGAGCTTTAGTCAGCTGCTTTGCAGGAAAAACACATACACAAACATTGCATGAATGGGGTCAATTTGTTTTGTTTTGTACATATAGAAGGGGAAAGGCTTCCAAAACCAAATCCAATAAAGCTTTGATAAGGGGTCTGTCTTGCCCTTGTGGTTGTTGTGATCCTTTCCAATTGTCATTCTATCTTTATTTTATAAAAGCATCTAAACATGAACGTTAGTATCATTCTCAGTTTTTTTTTCTTATGATGCATAAATACAGAAATTCAAGTCATTATAACTACATGCTAACTTTTTTATATTATTTTAGTAATAATTAAGGATTCTACAATGTTAAATGAAATGCAAATAGTAAAGGTAAAAGGTTCTACAAAGTTTGTATTATATTTGTTAAATAATAGTATTATACTAAATATAAGATAGAGTCATCTCAGATTGTGTTGTTTCAAGTTTGAGTCACGGGTTTGGCTGGTTTTTGGGGATCAAGTCAGGTTTTTAGGCTCTAGGTTCAAGCATATATGCATAATGAAATGCTAAAAGTCATCAGATTCTCATACATTTAGGTATGCCTCACTCGCCCCAGCTAAAAAGAAAATCTTATGCCTAACATTGCTAATATGTCTATATGGTCCTTTAAACATCTGTTTCTCATGGTTTCCTTCCCTTTGCTTAGTTACTTTCTGGCATTTATTAGCCATATGTTTATCCCTTGCTAACCAGCTCATATCATAGATTTGTCCATGCTTTGCAGAATTATAATTCTCTTAATTATGATGACAAGATCCTGGATGGCTTTTATGACCTGTATGGAATTCTAACTGGATCTGCTTCGGAAGGAATGCCTTCACTCCTTGATTTGCAAGGGACATCGGTGGCAGACAATGTCTCTTGGGAAGCAGTTTTGGTCAATAGAGATTCTGATGCAAATTTGTTGAAACTTGAACGAAAAGCACTAGAGATGACTGCAAAGTTAAAGTCAGAATCTTTGGCTTTTGTAAGCAGCAATCTAGTGCAAAAGCTTGCAGTTTTAGTTTCTGAATATATGGGTGGACCAGTTGTGGATCCTGACTGTATGTCACGAGCCTGGAGAAGTCTTAGTTACAGTCTAAAATCTACACTTGACTGCATGGTTTTGCCACTTGGTTCTTTAACAATCGGTTTGGCTCGTCATCGTGCATTGTTATTCAAGGTACTTGCTCAGTCTTTTCTTTTTTGTTTTTTAAATTTAGTTATTTATGGATTGATGACTGGATTTCTCAAGATTTATAGGAATGGTTTAAAGGGAAAGGTTCCATACAGCCAATCCGATGTTGTTGGAATAAAGAATTAGTTCATTAAAGTTTATAGTTTACTTGATGTTTCAAGTTCAACTAAATTTGGTTTTCTGTTATTAGGAGTTTGGGACTGCTTGTAGCGTGTTAGATTTAGCCCATTTGAGCAATTTGTGTATTTCTCTTGTAATGATTCACAAAGATTCTGTCTTATGTTAATGTTAATATGCTAAGATATCTCAGCCACATCACCAAAATATTACAAGTTTTACTTGTTCAATATCTTGTGCCATTGAGTAGGTGTTAGGAGTGAAGAAAAGTTGCAAGAAAGTCCAGGAGGAAAAAAATGTTACTTTGAAGAAGGTCTTATTCTTCTTATTTCTTAATTCTTAATAAATGCAAGCAATATTGAGAAACAACCACCACAAAAGGAAAAAAATAAAAATGGAAATGAAGCCTTTCCAACAGTGTGAGGTTGGCTATTTTGATTTTTCACTACTGCACCATTCCAAAGACCGACAGCAATTAATGAACCCTCTATTATTCTTTCTAATTTCTATGTACTTGAAATATTTGTGGTTTCTACGACGATGTTTGTCTCTCATTATTTTTGTAAATTTATTTTAGGTCATTTACAATGATGTTCATCTTTCACTTGTTCTCTGGGGCATTTTTCTTGACTCTTGCCTTTAGTTATAGGGAGAACATTTTTTAGCAGTTAGATTTTTATGGTTTGAATGCGATGATCTTCAATGATGGTTGTTCATCTTTTTGTGGCTTGCAAAGGTTTTGGCTGATAGTGTTGGCATTCCTTGCCGGTTGGTGAAAGGGCAACAATATACAGGTTCTGATGATGTGGCAATGAACTTTGTAAAGATTGATGATGGAAGGTGATTTCTATTATGCTTTATATGTTTACCTATTCCCCTAAAATTTGAGACTAGTCACCTGAATTATTGAAGTTCTGTTTTCTTGGAGGTAGAATATATTTGTCATTTTTTAAGTAGGGTAACAGTTGACAATTTTGTTTGATTTGATGTTTTACTTTTGCTGAATTTTATAGCTACCTTCTATAGAAACCTCAGCAATTTTCAACTATAGTGTTGTTTTAAAATTCATATGGTGGTTATTACATTATTTTGGTGCATGCTTTCTGGGCTAGTGCTTCTTATTGACATAGGTTGCAAAAGCTTAATTATTCATCAAAAGTGGTTGGTGTGATTTTCAGGGAATACATTGTTGATCTAATGGCAGATCCTGGCACACTTATTCCTTCTGATGCAGATGGATCTCATGTGGAATACGATGATTCTTTCTTTTCCTCCGGTCCTTTGTCTCGAGACATTGATTCATCCCATATGGCCTCTTCTACCAGTGGGGTTGGCAGTTCACTTGAAGATGGAAAAGGAGATTTTAGTGCTTGTTTAAACTTGTCTGGAGCAACTAGCAGTGGGGAGCAATCAAAGGAATCTACAGGTGATTTTAAAACCCCTTCTAGCATGGAGAAGGAACCTGTGCGAGAGCTTCCAAACAGACCTAATTATCCTTATGTGCATGCAAGATCTCCTTCCTGGACAGAAGGTATTAGCTCCCCTGCTGTACGTAGGATGCAGGTGAAAGATGTCTCACAGTATGTGATTGATGTTGCCAAGGAGAATCCGCAGTTAGCTCAAAAACTTCATGATGTGTTACTTGAGAGTGGCGTTGTTGTTCCTCCTAACTTATTTACTGGAGTTTATTCTGAGCAGTTAGATACATCAAATATTGAAGTGAGGTTGCCAGTTGAAATTAAGGATGAAAATGGAAAGGGCACTGGACCTCGCAATAGTAAGAACCAAAATGATTTTAGACCTTCTCATTGCTTGCCTCCTCTACCCCATCAGAAAGTACATGCCAAAGCAAGCTCTCCTCATGACCAACCTGAACATCTTAAATCTGTGGAAGGCCTAAGGGTCACTTGTCCAGTTGATACAAGGGAAGTCATTAGACCACCTGTGTTGTCACAATCTGAAGCGGCTTCTATTCAGTATGCCACAAGTGTCCCAGTTGCTGCAGCAGCTGCTGCTGCTGCTGCTGCATCTTCAATGGTAGTTACTGCAAAAAGATTGGGCACAGATTCAAATGTTGAACTTCCTGTAGCAGCTGCTGCAATGGCAGCTACTAGCGCAGCTATGATGAAGCAGACTGATTGTAATGATGGAGATGCTAACTTGGCTGGCTGTGAGCATATTAGTAAAATAGGGCAAGATGCCTGGAGGGTAAATTCTGAAGGCGAGAGAATGTCAGATAAATCAGCTGGTAATGATAGTTCAAAGTCTGATAATGCTCTTGATGATGTTGCGGAATGTGAGATACCTTGGGAGGAAATCACCTTGGGTGAACGAATTGGACTTGGTATCAACCTATTCTTTAGCTACAAATTCCATGCTTTGTCTTGTGTAGATGTGATTAATTTCATTATTTTGGTGAATCCTTTCTGTCGCAGGATCATATGGTGAGGTTTATCGTGGAGAATGGCATGGGACTGTGAGTTTTTTTGTTCTTAAGTCTTTTATGTCCAATGTCCTCTTTGCTAGTTACCATATTGGGTTTAGACTTGATGTTTTAAAAAACTACTAGAAACCACTAATTTTCAAATAAACTTCATCTCCTGTTTCTTTTTCATTTATATAGACAGACTAGTCTTACTAAGTCTTGCAGAATGTTCCTTTTTGTTCTTGGGGACTGGATAATTATGCCATATTTATTAACTATAAATTCTTTCATGCACGCAGAATAACTTTACTACAATGTCAATTTGGTTCTCAATCAATGTCATAACATGATTTTTCACTTTCCCACTTTTTGAGTAGAAATTATTTGTTGTCTAGGTCTTTGATGGGGTAAACTTTGCCATATTATGTTACTTCTCTTTGAAGGAGAACATTTGACTATCTTCTCATATTTCGATTTCATAGGAAGTTGCTGTAAAGAAGTTCCTGGATCAAGATATCTCTGGGGAACTACTTGAAGAATACAAAAGTGAGGTACAAGCTTTTCCTTTCTCACCTGCTGCTATTTTATATATACACTACCTTATGCCGAAGCCTAAATAGATGTGTTGTTCATGTCAATGGAGATGTTTTAACCCTGAGTTACAGATTACCATATAATTAACTATGAAGCATCTTACAGACCTAAAACTGAGTCATTTTTGTCCCACTTTATGTCCATCTATACTTCTCTAGTGGTTGTTATTGTTATGGATAGAGCTTTCCAAGGGCCAGGCACTGCATGCTTCTCATCTATACTTTAAGTCTGCATGGTAAATAATCTGCAGCTTGGACCCAATAAGTAGTTACAAAATTGTACTCTGCATAACAGAATAAATGTATTATATATATATTTATAAATTTCCTTTAGGAGAACGAGCAAAAACTAGGCTTCATGAATGGTCCTGCTTTTAAAAGATTAATTTCAACACCAGAATGGTCGAACCCTTAGAATTCTATTGAGAAAGTAAAGCATTTCTTTTTCCATTTATACGAGTCCATGTCAGTGGTCTGTTTGGATTTCATTAATAGTCTTTCCTTTGGGAGTGGTTTCATTTGGCACAATCACAGTTCTTTGCAGGAAGTGTTTTCCCTAAATCACATTGCAGTTTCTCCATTGCCCCCTCCATTTATTGTCCAAATTACTTTCCTTCTGAAGTAGAATTTTTAAATACTAATTTTGTAGGTCCTCATCATGAAAAAAATCAGACATCCCAATGTTGTTCTCTTCATGGGAGCTGTAACTCGTCCTCCAAACCTTTCAATTGTAACAGAATTTCTTCATAGGTAAGTTGTCCCTCTGTATTTTCATAATTTTCTTGAAACTTTATCTGTTGATAGAATGACCCTTAGTTTCAATGTCTAGAGATCAAACTCTGGAATCTCAAATGAATTACTTTTGATGGATTCTTCTGATGACTTCCTAATACATCAGTACAATTAGTTTTTGTCTGAGCAGCATAGTTCATAAATCCACATAATTTTGTCATATTTCTGTATTTTATTTTATTCAGAAAATGAATTGGGAGTAAAAGAATAAAGAGGGCTGAAAGCTAAATATACTATAACCAAGGGTGTGGCATATATACAAAGACACTTTGGAAGAGTTACTGAACTTGTGCACTAATGGATAAATTGCTGCTCAAGTCATAGTTCTGGATTCTGAATTTGTTCATCCTTGGCATTCTGGCTCTTTTATTCTGATTCCCTTTGTTTTGGACTCTTTTATGTATTCTTTCTGATTCCTTGTTTCTAATGTGCTTAACAATTCATTTTGTTGTATCTTCCCTCTAAAGTATTTTGCATCTTGCATTTTGCAGAGGTAGTTTGTATAGGTTAATTCACCGACCAAACAATCAATTGGATGAGCGGAGGCGTTTGAGGATGGCTCTTGATACTGTATGGTCCTATTATTTTATTATTAATAGTACTAGCATTCATCACACTCATTTTGTGATTGAAAGAAATGTTTCCAAATGAAAAATATCATATTTTAAAAGAAATATATCGTTAAAAAAATTTAAAAATTGAAAGATATTAAAAAGGGAGAGTAGTTCTTTTAATGAATAGATGTTTTAAAAAAAACTTAGTGTTTTCAATGTGTAGTGTTTTGTAAAATTAAAAGAATTAAAGACCCCTACATTTTTATTGTTTTAATTTTATTTTTGCTTTTCTGTAATTTATTTAATAGAGTTGATGTTAGTTGACTCATGACATCAAACTTAGTATGCCCTTTTATAATTACCATAGTATGTTGCACATGAATATACTGTTAAATAATAATTATATGCTAAATCCACATAGAGTTTATTGCTTTTGACAGTAATGAAAAATTAAAACCTCCATTTTCATGAATCATAAGTTATACCAACATTTGTGCCTTTATATGTTGTAGAATATTATTGTTTTGACATTGGAGATGGGGGATTTGAACCCAGCTCTTTGAGCAGGGGGAAACATGCACCAATCTTTTAAACCAAATGCTCAGGCGCCGAACAATTATGTTATTCTTGCGATATTTTTAATTTGGTATGCTTAAAGTTCACTCGATGCTTTGTTACTCATTTTTTTCCTTTAAATTCTTGGAACTTTCAGGCTCGCGGAATGAATTACTTGCACAATTGCACTCCAATGATAGTACACCGTGATTTGAAGTCCCCTAATCTTTTAGTAGACAGAAATTGGGTTGTAAAGGTTGCCATTTTATCTTCTTTATTATTGCTGATCCTGTTAGGAATTTCTTTTATAAACAACTCATCCTAGCATGATTTTTGTTTAGGTCTGTGATTTTGGTTTATCACGGATGAAGCACAGCACATATCTATCATCAATGTCGACTGCAGGAACGGTAATGCCAAACAGCTTGTTTTCCTCTTTTCTTTAACTACTTTATATTTTGTTCATCTACATAGATTATGTTTAAGGTCACCTTACCAGTGTCGACATGACTTGATGCTGGTACTGGTACCATATATGGCTATAGATCTAAGTTATGAAAATTTCTACTCTTGCACCCTCATTTCTGTTTCCTTTTTCCTTTTATACACTTGAAATTTTGCTGTAGACCGGATAATACGTAAAAAGATTTATGGGGTAGGGGGAACCTCTTCTTAAGAGTCCACATTTTGGGATTCTCAGGTAGCTACATTTCCAACTTGCATGTAGTGTTCTACAAACCTTGCTATATAGCTTGATAAACATAATTGGATGTAAAAATGAATAAATAGCATACATTTACGATGTTAAAAGTTAAAACCACATATCTAGATGAATTACATGCCTTTAGAAATCCTGTGGAATGATCAATGTTTGAGGTTAATCTTTTCTGCTATGGCATAAACTTTTTCTCTAGGGATATAAGGGGTACATATACAACAGACTCATACGTGTAGCCAAAAAGGAATAATTTCCATTTACGGATAATCCTAAAGGATATCCCAGTGGAAGTTGCAACTGCATAGTATGGCTTGCCAGTGCTCTTTTAATTGTACCATATGAGATGTGACTTTGAATTTAAATCAAGTCCATGTATTGCTTTTTCTCCAGGCTGAGTGGATGGCTCCGGAAGTACTACGAAATGAACCTTCCGATGAGAAGTAGGCTTTTCTCCTTCCCCCTCGGTTATTTCGGGTTACTTCTTTTTATTTTAATTATCATCCTAGAATCATTTTAATGATTATAATTCATAAAAATATGGTCAATATGCAGGTGTGATGTTTATAGCTTTGGAGTTATCTTATGGGAGCTCTCTACCCTACAACAACCATGGAAAGGAATGAACCCGATGCAAGTTGTTGGTGCTGTAGGATTTCAGCATCGTCGTCTCGATATTCCAGATGACATTGATCCTGCCATTGCAGAAATTATTAGAAAGTGCTGGCACACGTGAGTATATTTTTCGGTGGTCCTAGTTCATAATGCGTGTAGCATAATCTAGTTTCCTGTCATTTAAATCTATAGGATGTAGTTGCAGATGCATTTTTTATTGGTTGATAGGCAGAACTGATCCCCGTTGTTTAAAATTGTAGAGACCCAAAATTGAGGCCGACATTTGCAGAAATTATGGCTGCTTTGAAGCCATTGCTAAAGCCTATAACAAATGCACAAGTACCTAGATCAACTATATCTTTGAGTAAGGGCCATGAGAGAGGTAAGCCATGAAAGTGTTGTCGAAGTCGGTGCATTCTGGCTTTATCGATTTGCCGATAGTTCGGATGAGATATGATTGAAGATTGCACAACGTAAGACTCCCATTTGGGAATGATGTGATTCTTTTTGCCCATTTTCCTTCATGCTTTATTTTGTGTTACCCTTTTTTTGGGGGGTCAGTGATGCATTGTGCATCTGTTTGTAAAAAAAAAAAGTTGTAATTAATGTTTTGCCAAATGATATGTGAACTGACGAAATCATGTATACTTAAATCATTTTTAGGCTGTGTACAGTGATGGTAAGCAAGGGTGTAAATGTATATATACACACATACATCTATATCAATACGAGTGACTTAAATTCTACTTTTAGTAAAAAGTTGGATTTAATTTTTGTAATTTAATTTGATTAATTTTAATTATTGTATTTTTCGAATTTATCAATTTTAGTTTATGTACATTTCAGTCATGATTTGAATGTCAGTTTTTAAAATCCATTTGTTTAAATTTTCTTATTAATCTTTAACTATGTGTAAAGTTGTTAATGTAGTTCATTTGATCATTTCTAATATGAAGTTTTCGAATTTTGAAATTTTAATTTTGATAGGAAAATAACAACTTGACATGTATGTGATACTATATTTGTTGCTTAAGATTTTGGAAATAGCATAATTTAATTTAATAAGTTTACCATCAATCTAAAAATGATCAAATTAAATTACATGAACTAAATTTATGCACACTAAAAAAATTAGTAGAAGAATTTGACCCATGTTAGAAGTTGACTCCTTTGAGAGAAATTTTCTTTCGGAACTGACACACCTCTTAACAGGTCAGCTGACGAGAATCCTACAAGGGCTATCTTAACTTCCAAAACTTAACCTAAAATATTTTAAGTGTGAATTGTATGAACAAATTTCACTTTTTAAGGGGAAAAAAAACAGAATCAAAGAATGTCAAAGCATGTATATTTCTCACTAATAGTTTCGAATAATAGTGCTTCTAACTCTCAACAAATCTGTTTGTGGTTTTCGTAGGGGGAACAAAAACACTGCACAAATATATAAAAATTACGACCTCTCAAAATGTTTTTAAGGCCAAGAAATGGCAATCGATACATAAAATGGCAAATTTACCCGCTTGCAGTGTTGTTAATGTTTTCCAAGGACATGACAGCACCAGATCGGCCTTCGTCTGACGGTCGGGAATGTGTCATCATAATATACAAGACCCAAAAGTGAAGGCATACCAAGTAGACCAGAGACCAGAGTTTTGCTGCAGCATTTCTTCTTAGGAATATTGCACCGGCCACGAATATAGCATCTAACTGCTTCACTATAGATCCGAGTTGTTTTTTGCCTGAACGGATTTTGTCCTCGAATAGAGGCTTCAACTTTGAATCGGAAAGATCCCATGTTCCAGATTCCAAATCGCTTGATGCTGCATCGCTTGTATTCACGGAATTGTTCTCGTCCAGCATCCTCGAAACTGCCTGGAGAAGCAACGAGTGTAAATTACAAAAGATTAGTTGTTTGGTTCTGAAAATTTGTACTGCTAATTGTTCGTAAAATAATATCAACCTCAATTCTGAACGTTAATGTTGCCTTCTCAGAAGAGAGAGATTCAACCTGCAGGAAAAGAAAAAACAACGGAGTGAATGAACGAGACTTTATTGCTATTTGATCCGGCAAGGAGCACAAGAAATGATGTTTAATATTTGATATTGTTGTTCTTCAATTAACTTATTGCAGACTGTGTTTGATTATTCCACTGATTTTGGCGTCTGCTACTGTTTTGACATGGTCATTATTCACGCCATGTTAAAAGATGAAACAGTTTAAACTCTCTGTGCAATGAGCCCGGTAAAGTGGAGACCCGAGTCTGACCCAACATAAACAGCAGTTCACTTAAAGCTTGCTAAGATCACTCTTATCCTTCCGCTCAAGTACCTTATGACATGCTAGACAGAAAAAATAACAATATGATATTTTTTTATTAAGACAGACCTGGGCTTGTTTCTGAATTAAGCGATCAGTTAGCTGTCCGAACCTTCGGTTAAGCTCAACTTCTACTTCTGTTGGGTCCTCCATTTCTTTCCTTGTCAATTCGATGCTTGCTTCCAGTTGTTTTGCCTGTTTGTAATAAGCAGATTGAATTGACATACAGAAAACCTCAAACACTTCTATACGAATAAATAGAGCTAAAATATCAAGAAAAACATCTAGATACATATAGTTTCAATGGAATTGAATTTCATGCAAGTTCTCAATTCATGCAAATTTATATAACTGAATGTGATTTTTGTAGAGAGAAGGAAAGAGGAAGCTAACCTTGCCTTGCAGCCGTCCAATTTTATCAGTGACAAGGGAGTACTCGGCCTCAAGTATCTCACATTCGAATTCAATTCCCTTCGAAGCTGCTAACTACAACAATTTGAAATAAAAAGATTATAGAAAAGATGACCCAAAAATGGCCAAAAGTATTTTTGCTGAAAATATCAGAAAATATGAAGCTATGTTACACCAGAGTATCTATGTCCGATACCCATATCCAACACACATCTGGACATGAGTATAGGGGATAGGACATTCCAAAAATCCTCCAAATACATGGAAAAACTTGGAACAAAAAAATTCACATATCCATGTCAGACACAGACCCGTATTCAACACACACCCAAGTTTGAGTAACATGGATATGAAGAATTTACTCACTTGGTTCGGATAAGTTCCGCTCTGATGGCTACTAGAGATCCTCCTCTTCAGTTCTACAAGGTGAGAAAGAATCAATACTTACTAAACCGGATAGGATTATTTCATGGTAGTATTAACAAGAAACTGCAGATGACCTTTCCTATGCCCTGCAAAACAGGAATCTTGTGCACTGCACGATAACTTTAATAATTATTATGTTATCCTCAACAATTATATGATATATCTAAATTCTAATCTATGCTGCAAGCAGCAGCATTACAGTCAATATGATCTCTAAAATGCAGTTGTAATATTTTAATCAATTCAACTGGTCGAAATACTTACATTCCCATTCATTAACTATAAGATGAAAAGTAGCAAAAATCCCAGCACAATTTTACTTTCTATAATAAATATTTATTCTTGTTCTATTTTTATGCATAAACTCATTTAAGGCCAGTGGTTTTATATTTTTTTTTCTTCTCTTTCCTGTTTATTGGGGTTGAGATAGGACATAAGTGCAGGTTCATCCAAATTCTTTCAAGAAACTATAATCAGATAAATATAACAGATTAGATACCTTCATGGGCTGTTTCTTTCAACTCTATCTGTTGTCGAAGATCTGCTATCTGATTAATCTGATCCAAAAAGCTAAAACGTAATGAGCAAAATATGTGATGTTATGGCAGGATGAGGCAAGAAATTCTTTCATCATGATGTTAGTTACATTTAGAATAGATCTATGCATTCCTAAGTGATCAACTAGTAAATTAAGAACTAATCAACAAGCCAATAAAAGACACTACCAAGTAAAGTCCATTATACATTTTATATAGGAAAACACCAGTGTTGGTTTTCCTTATTTCTTTGTTATGCGTGTTTATCCTACCATCTTTTCTGTGATAAACTTGAAAATGAGCACAGTCGGAATAAGAAAAATGAAAGAAAAACCAGATTTTAGAACCCAGAAGCTAATGACATAAAACTGCAATAAAGGAGGATGATAGATCCAACAGACAATTGATATTAGAAGGCTATCATACCTCTACTTCAAGTTTCTTCTGTGCAGTAGCAAGTGATCTTGCAAGATCAGCATTTCTGGTCTGCAATTACTAGTGATATTTAGAAACAAGAACTTCAGGACATAAATAACCAACAAAAATATTGAGAGAAGAGTCCAATGAAATATGAAATAGGAATTTTAAATCCATTGTTGCAGGACCTCTAGCTTTGCTAATCGCTGGAGGGCTTCCATTCTAGTATTATTATGTTTCTGCTTTTCTAGCTCAACAGCTTCCATCATTTCCATCATAGTTGTCTGTAGCTCTGAAGCCTAATTCAAGTAAGAAGATAACAAGCCATTAGTGGTGGAGTTGAAGATAACTTCTGCTGTAGGTCAAGGGAGGGGGAAAGAAGGGAAACAGAGGATGGAGGGATAATAAGGGAAAAAGTAGGTGAAACAGATGGAACTTTCAGTAGTAGAATAAAATGGGGATGAAAATCAGAGTAATAAGACAAATTAAATCTAGGGATAAAATCAAATATTCTGATCTCAATGTTCTTCACTGTTAGAAACAAAATGAAATAATATTTCTAGACTACTGTGCACACATATACCAAATACCAAGTATAACCTTATAGTTCTAACTCTAATAATTCCTTAAATAGTAAAATCATGGAATGTGAATGATCATGATCTTGTCCCACATCAACTTCATTGACATTCAGAACAACTGTAAGCATACATTCAGAAGAGGAAAACTGTAGGCATAAACCATTTAGATATAGTTTGGGATTAGCTGCTAATCATTAATGAAAAAAACAGGAAAAAAATTACTGCAAACATGTCTATGGTCTCTTTCCAATTCAAAGTGAATAATGATTCATGTGTGCAAACATTGCCCCAGCCTTTTCCATCCTTGGCTGTGTTAATAGTATTTATTTCTGTCAAGTTGTCACTCTAGCTTAACAAATAAGTTAGAAGAGGTAGACCTTGGAGGCATAACACTTAAATTTTTAGTGTTCTAAGTTATAACTGGGTTTTACAGAGAAGGAAAAATGAGGGTTAAAGAGACAGGGGAGGGTAGTTGCTAAGAAGTCATACATTCTATCTTAACAACATACAAAACTTGCAGGATGGATAATCCTAACATCTTGTTCCAGGACCAACTCTTCATTTTTCTTTAAGTAATTATATTCACACCCATGTCCGACACATATTTGGACATGAGTTTTGGGATATGACCCTCTAAATACATAGAAAATTTTAGAAGTTAAATATACTTGTGCAGGGCACAAACTTGCATCAAATACTCGCACCTAAGTCCAAGTAACATAGTAATCCTATATCCTAGTTTTAATGGTTCCCACTACCACCACCACCCTCAGCCACTAAACACCCAACTCTCCAAAAAGAACATATAATGCATTACATTTTTCCTGTGAAAGCAACAAATTTCTTGGTTAAGCATTTTAGATTCAAAGTGTATAATCTTGGAAATTTGGAGAAAAGAAAAGCTCGTTGTTATAACTAAATATTTTCGTTATCAACTCCATAAAAGGAAGGAAGAAAAGTGTGCATGCATTTATGTAACATTGTAAAAGGGACCATGTAATGTTACCTCTTTTGCTTGTTGTTTGGCTCTTTCCTCAAGTATTTTCTCTAAGCTCTGCTTCTCTCCTTCTAATTTCGCAACCATATTCTCTCGTTCTTTGATAGCTTCAATAGCTTTGGCTGCTGCTCGCTCAGCCAAAATCCTCTGCTTCCTCCTCCTCCTTTCCTCCCTCTCAAGTTCACTTTCAGAGCCAGACGAAGAATCAGAATCAGAATCTGAATCAGAGCTTCCATCACTTGTTGGCTGAGAGGTCCTTTTCACATCATTGGAGACTAAACTTCTGGATGAACCGGTGGACTTGGATTTCTCACTTACAGTAGCTGTCAACTGATCGTGAGCATCAGGCATTCCTATTTTCACATCAGGTACCCCATCAGTATTTCCCAATTCCGGCATATTTGGAGGCAAATGGTTCTTGCTTACAGATCGTGACAACCCTTCAGCATTAGACAGAAGGTCTCCAGAATCCAATTGCCAACCATTTTCTTCATCCATGTCATCTTTCAGTTTCACCATAGAGATAGAATCAGTGACCTCGTGATTCAATTTCAACCCTTCCAAAGTCTTACCATCATTCTGTATATCAACGCTATTACTAGAAGCCCGCCCTGAAGAGCTCGATTCTTCACCTTCATTTGGCTTCCCATTCAACTTATTTCCAGAAACAATATCTGATCTCCTCACAGACTTGGTAGCACTAACATCGGTCTTCTCATTCTTCTTCCTTTCCATTGACAACGAATTAGACCCTAATTTTCCTTTCTTCCGTGCATCCTTCCCCAATCCCCGAATCCCAGACACCACATTACCACGAGTATTCCCCAAAGAACCGGTTCCATGACTCGGTGTACTAAGAAGTTCAGTCCAATCACTATCTGTAAGGGAAGTCTTAGGTTTCAAGGAAGCTTTCGAACTCGAAACCTCTTTGTCCAGATTCGGAACATTAACTGCCTTATTACTGTTACTATCATCATTACTAGATACTTTAGCATTTTGATCACTGAAAAATTTCCCTTGATAATCATAATTCTCTTGCGGTTTCTTTTTCAATTGATCCTTTAAAGACACAACCCCACCTGTTTTCGTCGGAGTATCAATTTTAATCTCATCAGAAAGTGGCTTCTCATTCTTCTTAAGCGACTCCGCCGCTTGCTGATCGATCTGAGCCGTCAATCACATAATTAGTTACAATTTAAAACTACTCTAAATCAAATTCAAATTTTCCTATATATATAAAGAAAAAAAAGCACAGTGAACAATGAAATGAACCAGATCCATAAAATTCAAAATGGTCATTACATCTCCCTTGAGAAAAAGAATGAAACTAGAATAATTAAAAATATGTTCGAACAAAAATTTAAAAAAATTAAAAAAATTTAAAAAAAAAAACTTACCTGTTGAAGGAGAGTTTCAGCGACTTTGAGCTTGGAGGAGATCCAATTTGCCATTTGAACCTCGTTCTTTTTTTATATTTATTTCTTCTCTTCTTTTTTCTTTTTTTAATTAGCACATTTTAACCTAAGCCCTTTTTAATTAATTTTCGTGGTTATGGGGAAAAAATGTTGGAGTTGCAGAGAAGACGAAGAACGGAAGGAAGAAATTCGATGGGGGGAGTAAGTGCTAAAACGACAGGTTGGTGAGAACATTGGGTCCCGTCAGCCTTTGGATTTGGGCGATCAAAGGCTCATAAGCTACAGAATTTGTGCATCTCATTTTGGATCGTTGAGACCATGAGATATGGGCTTTGATCTAATAAAGGCGACCTAATGAGATGCCCCAAGTTAGTTAAGTTTTGGGTGAGCTACAGTAAAATTCACTAAATTTCAAAAAATTATAAATTAATCGTTAAATTATTTAAAATTTTTCATTTAAATTACTAAATTAGTCAGCAAACTCCAAGTAATGATTCGACGATCGGTATGGTAAATCAATACCCGTTGACGAGTAGAAGAAAATATCTTAAATCCAATTCGATTTGATGAGATTAGAAGAAAAAAAATTGTTTAAATTTTTGTTCATAGACTCGTAATGATAAAAATGTATTATAATTATTCAATTTAAGGTCTTCTTAAACCTAAATTACATAATTTTTAAAATTTTAAAATTTATCATTTCAATCAAATTTTCACTTAATTTTTACTTAAATTTTCAATAAATATATTTGCACATATTTTTCTTCATTCATTTCATCAATACCATAATCAGAAATGAAGACAAAACACTAATGAGAAATTAAAAAACACACAAAAATAAATTGCAAATAAAAAAATCTAAAAACTAGTAGCAACAATTATTTGACTGTTTCGTTGCAGTAACTTCATCAAGGCTGATTATTTCTTTTCCACCTTTAAGACTACCAATATTATCATTTAATTTAGAATCTAAATACTTTTTACTCGTGATTTCATGAATTTTTGTGATCATTCGTAAAAATGCTTCTTCAACGTTCAAATTTTGCATAGCCGATGTTTCCATGAAAAACAAACCATGGGACTCTGCTAGATTCCTTCCTTCTTCTTCGCTGACTTGCCGGAATTGGGTCAGATCAGATTTGTTTCCAACAAGAACAACTACGATATCCGAATTACCGAACTGTCTTAGCTCGTGCATCCATTTCTTCACGTTCTCGAAGGTTGTTCTTCGGGTTATGTCGTACACTAGCACTGCACCTAATGCTCCTCGATAGTATGAACTTGTAATTGCTCTGAATCTGCACGAAAATTAATGTTTTTATAATGAGATTGATAGTTAAATCATCATGTCATTAGATTGTTTGTCGGACTGGTTTAATTAAAAAAATTTAAATTTTTTTAAAATATATTTTTTTTTATTTAATTATCGGTTCAATAAATTCGTACCGGTTCTCAATCTAACAAGTTTAAAATCATTCTTCAGACTGATATCTTGGCCGTTCCAATCCAATTCAAATATTCTTGATAAAAATTGACGTTATTCGTGTAAATTAAATTATTGTGGATGACTTCAAAAAGTCTCCAAATTCCAAAACATTTTAATTGAATCCTCAAAGTAATGGTGTAATCAAGCTAAGCCGAATTCAAATAGTGCTAAGCTTTAGGTTGATAAAATATTAATTTCAAAGTTCGAGCTCAACTTGAGACATAATTGAGTTACTCAAGCTCGAGCTTGATTAATATCATTTATCAACTCTCATGCTTAAGCTTTAATTCGAACTCAATTGAACTTGTTCATATTCAAGCTTGATTAAACTCATTCATATTTCAATAATAAAAAATATATTAAAATGAAAAGCTCAACCAGACTCGTAAACCGTTTAAATTAAGTCTTATAGTGCTCGAAGTTAGAACAAGCTCGAACTTGTAAGCATCAATGTCTCATTCACACTCATAACTACAAGTATCAATATTGTATCAATCACATTTTTTCATCAACCTAATGTCAATTTGGACATCAAATACCAGTCCGAATATGACATGGAGAATGTTGACCAAATTTTAAACAAAATGAATGCTTTCTACATAAACAACTTGAATGTAAACACACATCAAACATAAATTACTTATACAATAGAAACAAACATAAATTACTTTAAAATTTAATTAATTATTTTAAATGTATTTCAGTTTATATCCAAAGTAATATTTAATATATAAGTTAATAATGAGTCGGAAGGAAAAACTTAATAGCTAATTCAAAATCTGGAACGTAATTTGAGGCATGTGATGTAACTAACGAGGTAAAAACTTAAGAACAAAGAAACTGATTCCAAACGTATCAAGGGTATATCAATTCCCCACAAATGAAACTTTGTAAATCTCTCTCTATTTTCGTCTGTTACCTTTTATTAGGATAAATCTAAAAAAAATATACATTTCATAAGTAATGGCATTTGACTTTAGTAGTTTTCACCAAATACCAACTAAACCTAACCTCCTACCAACAATGAAATTTGTCAATTTCTAGATCATAAAAGTCCAAACAAAAGTAGGGTTTTAGTGAGGGATTAACTCTCGCTTACAATGTGAATGGGTTATAAATGGTGTGATAATTAATTACTAAATAACGACATCGATATGTTTTTGTGTAATATTTTATAGTTTAGTTTTTAGCTTGTTAATAAATTAAATAAATTATATATTATATACATATAAATATAATATATTCAGATCTATATAAATATATTTATATGTAAATATAAGTTTTAAAATTATTGATTATGTTTGATAATTTAATAATTATTAATTTAAAATATAATTATAAAAAAAATTAAAACGGTTAAGATAAAAAATTAAAAATTAATTTGAAATATTAAAATTTTGTATTAACCAATACGCACCAGTACAAGTCAGTATTGACCGAAACAGGCCTAAATACAACGAAATGATAAAAATGCATTGAAATTTTAACCAAACTAGAATATAAACTACTTGATACCAATTTAGGACCGAAATGATATGACTAGTACCAGCAAAGTACCAACTATCATGGTGATAACGATTCAATTCTAATCTATTTTATAAAAAAAAAATTATGGTTATTATGTTGTATTTTTTTAAAAACGAACTTAAACTTAATCAAATTCTATCAATTTAGGTTTATCGATTTTTTATTTTTAATTATATATATATTTTAAAGTTATTTTCATAAACATTTTTAATAAAAAAAACTAAAGATTTAATGGTAAGTTAAATATAAATTTAAATCCTATAATTATGATTTTTGTTTTTAAATTATGAGTCGAAAATCAAATTAAAAAAACGAAGCTTGGACCTAATTAAGAAAGCTTGTAGAAAAAGGGTGAAACAAAAATATGGCTTCAACCAAAAGGAAATGGACCATTTTGCCACTTCAAGTAAAACAAATAACATTCACAAGCATGGTAGAAGAATTCATGATAAACAATTTTCAAAAGCTGACAACTTATTTGTATTTGTTTTAAGTGGAAATGAATCATAATTTCTTTTAAGAGGGATTAAAGTGTTATTTTATCATTATATTAATATGAAATTAAAAAAAAAATTAAAAGGTTAAACCACAAATCTATTATTGGGACCGAGATGACAGCCTACTCTTTGCCCTCTGAATTCAAGCTATTACGACTGCTTGGCTTTTAATTCAATCTGTACTATTATTATTGTAATAATATAAAAGTGGTTCCATCACGATGAAGGCTATAATATTTTCTAATTTAGAGAAGGATTTTAGGATGGTTTCCTTGGATTACTTAGGGGATAAGATTTAAATTATATCGAATTTATATAAAAATAAATTAATTTTTTAAATAAAAATTCAATTTAGGTCCCACCAAGAAGAGGGAAAAAAAAGGGCATGCTTATTATTTTTTATTATTTTTCCATTTGTCAAGATATCCATTTGAATCAGCAACTCAAGTAGCTAGAAAGATGAATTTATATGAGTTGGCTTGACCGAGTTAACTCACTAGTGATCATACATATGCATGAAATCAGTTCCTACAGAGAGACTCTGTTAACTGAGTCAGTTTCAGGTAGTTCCTGCTCCAGCTGAATTCTAGTGAGTTAAATCAGTCAAATCAAATATTCATCTCCTTGATTGAACTAATAAAACACATGATTAACACAATAATCAACTCATCACCTCAAAAAAAAAAAAAAAAAAACACTTAAACGGCATAATCAAAAGCAAAAAGAAAATAGTGATGGAAAACAGAGTTTACCTTTCTTGACCGGCGGTATCCCATATTTGAGCCTTGATAACCTTATCGCCGATCTTAACATTCCGGTAAGCAAATTCAACTCCGATCGTCGGCTTCGAATCCAACCGGAACTCATCAGTAGCGAACCGCGAGAGAAGGTTCGATTTCCCGACCGCGGAATCACCGATCAACACCGCTTTGAACAGGTAATCACACTCTTCATCATATGAATCAGCCATACATGAATTAAAAAGCAGAGCAAAGCTAAAAAGAAATTAAAAGAGAGCCAAAAAACACAAAGAGAAATTGAGTTCTTTTTTTCTATTTGTTTTTGTGAGTGTGTTCACATTTACATGTGAAAACATAGGTAAAAAGACATATTATTTGGCTGCTTGCTTTTGATGTTGATTATCACTAATATTATGAAGCTTAACCTTCCCCTCTTTTTAAGGTTAAAATGCGTCATATGACCCTGTAGTCCTCCTATAATTGGAAATTAATCCATGTACTTTTATTTCTAGAAATTTAATCCCTATACTTTCTAGATTTTGAAATTCAGCTTCAATTATTAATACTGTTAATTTTTTTGTTCAATTTATTGATGTGACATTTTTAAATAAAAAAATACTCATTTGGTAACAATGTATCTAAAAAATTGATGTTGCAATAAACTTAAATTTAACAAAATAATCTTAACAGTATTAGCAATTGGATCTGAATTTTGAAATCTGAAAAGCAAATAGTCTAAACTTCTAAAAATAAAAATATAGGGACCTATGTTATTTTAACATTTTTATAATTTTCATAGGGTTAAAATATGCCATAGGTCCATATACTCTTCACATATTTAGAATTTAGTCATTGTATTTTTATTTTCAGGAATTTTAATCTCTCTACTTTTTAGATTTTAAAATACAAGTATAATTGTTAATAATTTTTTGTTAAATTTGTTGTTGTGATATTTTAAAATTAAAAAAGTTGTTATTTATGTAGCTAAAAAAATTATGTTATAATGAACTTAAATTTAACAAAATAATCTTATTAATTTGACCTAAATCTTAAAATCTGAAGAGTAGAGGACTAAATTTCTAAAAATAAAAGTATATGGATTAAATTCCAAATTTAGTAAAAGTACATGTACCTATGACATGTTTTAACCTCTCTTTTTTATAATTTTCTTAGTGCTAATCAATTTCCCAAATAAATAGGCTGTGGGGAGGAAAGGGCAGGGCAGGTAGCTCAATTATCTTCAACCATGTGTTGTCAAGCTTTTTCTTTGTTATGATTACGTGTCTTTTTCTTATTGGGGCTTTTATGTGGCATTATGGTTATTGTATTATGGGTTTAATTCTATATTCAAAATTTTAGGTAATGAAATGATGGTTAATCATTCTATATAGAATTAATCTGATTTTTGGTCCTTGAAATTGTCGATTAAGTTCATTTTAGTATTTAAACTATTTTTTTTATTTATATTAGTCTCGAAATTTAGTAATTTTCTCAATTTGGTCTATTAACTTAAATCCGGTTAAAATGTGATAATGTGGTATTATAAAATTATGCCACATCATCACCAGGAAATTAAAAAAGTTAATATTTTATATATTTTTTTAAATTTTGTCGATAAAATAGCGCAATATTAAATTTTAACGAAATTCAAATTTATGGATTAAATTGAAATTTTTGTCAAATTATTATTATTATTTACAACAAGCCTTCCATATGCTAAACCTCCTAAAACGTACAACATTTTTATGTGCAACAAATATTGTAGAATAAAAAAATATTTTTTAGGAATTATATCAAAATTATAAAATTAAAATTTATGGAAAAAAAAAAAAGGACAACATTTGAGCTGTTTATAGCATATTGAATTATTAGTTTAGATGTCTAGGAAAGTATAGAAAATGAATGTCACGTTTTCTATAAAATAAAGCAAAATAAAGAATAAAATCCTAGCCTTTAAAAAAAAGCATTTAATTCTCAACTTGACAATTTATTTCAATTTGGTCCTAAACATTTTTTGGTTCACATTAATTTTGGAACTTTAAAACCTTTTCCAATTTTGGTTCATATAATGATATGCCACCATCATCACCTAAATATTTATATTTTTTATAAAAATAGATAATATTGTGGCACAATCTCAAATTATCATGTCATCAAATTGACCATAATTGAAAAAAAAAATGTAAAGTTTCAAAACTAAAGTGAACCAAAAAAATTAGGAGCAAATTGAAAAGAATATCAATTTCAGGGATTAAGTGTTGATTATACCTTAAAAAAACAAATTTCAATTCCTTTTGTGGGTAGAAAAACCAAAACCTTCCCTTTTCCTTAAGGAATCTTTTTAAACTCTTCTTCTTCTTCTTTTTTTTTTTAAAGGCATGTTAATGTCTAGAATGACCTAACATTTAAAACAAAAAAAAAAGCATTTTTTTCATTTATTATTATATACATATAATTAAAACATATTTAAATATGAATTATATTTTTTTCTACCAAAAATTATATTTATACTTTTATTGTTTATTCTTCTGTCGTGTTATTTGTTATCGTCTTCATAATGGACTAAACGTAAAGCCAAGCCGCATGCCTGGTCCCTTTAACCTTTTATATTATTTATATTAATTATTATTTAAACCAGATTTAATTGCTTGAGTAAAAATATTATAAAGCTTATTGTATTAAGAGTTGAATTACATTTTGTTATTTTTATTTAAAATACGAATAAATTAATTTCTATACATTAAGTCAAATAGAAAATTAGTCTTTTTGTTAAATACTAGTCTTTATATGTTAGCATGATGTATGCAAGGCATGTCACGTATCACTATATAATTATTTTATCAACCACATCAGTTTTTTATAGTACGGATAGATGAAATTTTAACAGTAAAAATTAATATGCTATTTGAACTAATGTTTAGAGATTATCTTGCTCATTTTTTAAAGAAAGAAGAAGATAAAATGAGGTTAACTTTTCAGACTTCATATTTTTACCTTGCTCGACTCAATTCAATCAAATTGAATGAGCTCAAACAAAAAAATTAAAAGCAACTCAACTAAATTGAATTAAGGTAACGACTCGAGTTAAATGCAATAGGAATGATGGGTAAAAAGGTGTCCAAAAGGAATAAATTAATTGAGGATAAATGCATAGCATATTATTAGGCAGACAGATGATTATGTGAACGTGAACCTCCATGATCACGGATCACCTTAGCTACCTTTTATTTGAATTTGTTTTTTTTAAGCTAGATGAATATTTTCTAGTAGTCATGTAAATATCAATTTGAGTAGTGGGTTTATTAGCTAAAATAAGTTCATTCATGTTCGAGATTAAGATTTGATTAGTAAATTTATTTATGTGATAGTGTAGTGTGTGTAAGCTTGAATTTGCATAGAATAGGAACGGTGATCAAAACAGTCAAGATATTGGTTTTCGATTCAACTAGTACAAAAATTGTAAAAAAATAAATCTTAATATAATTTCATAATTTCATATATTTATTATATATATTTCAACTCCCCTTAAATATGTAAAAAAATAGGATTATTTATATTTTAATTGAACTTTAATTTAATTAACATTATTATTATTATAATTAAAAAGACGTCAATTTAAACCCCTTTAAATACATTTTCTTCTCCTATTTAAGGGTGATGGTAAAAGTAAAACAAATGCCCAAATTGGGATGGCCAATTGAACTAAACCAATTAATTTGGATTTGGTTATATCGATTTTTTTATTAATTAATGTTTTCAAGTTGGATCAGAAAGCGTTCAACACAGGCTTGTAATTCTAGGCCTAATAAGATTGAAAGATACCAATATTTTGGGCGTCCAAATTACTCAATTGTGCATAAATTTAAACCCACATCTTCAACTTCAGAAAATGTAAGACTGCTGACCTAGGCCCATATCATTATAGTTTCCGCCTTGAAAGCATGTTTTATTAGCAAAATATATTTAATATTCGTACAAAATTGGTACCACAAATTAATTAAATTTATGTTTTTTATATAAAGTTTAAAAATATCAGAATAAATTTAGAAAACTACCCACACATAAAGACATTATAGTTTTATTTAATTTTTATATAATTTTTTAACCGACGTTATTATGATTTGCGCCTTCTGGGAGATCATATAATAAACAAGGAGTGATGTCAGGAATTTATTTTGAGATTAAATTATAAACCTAAAGTTGGAACCAAATATTTTAAAAATCATTTAAAAAAATTCAAAAACGTTTAAATAATGAGTTAAATTATGTTTTTTTAAGTAATTATATTTTTAAACTATCTATAATAATTTAGTTTAATTATCAATTTAAAAAATATTAAATATTAAATAAACCTCCAAATAAATTCAAGTTTCTTTTTATATGCGCCAATGATATGTGTGCTTTAGGGCACTAACATTTAGGTGCACGTGAGCTCAATTAATCGCAACCTCACCTACACAATATCAAGTTTGAGGACCCCCACCACTAAAATTCATATACTATAAGGAAACCATAACACAACAATGAATTAATTGACCACTTTTAAACCCTAGGGGTGACATAATTGACAAGCACTCCATGACCGAATAATTTGGCCTAAACGGTGGCTCTTGACTTTTACTCATAAACCTTGAGATTCCTTCAACAATAACTCAAATCCAAGAATAAAATTCTAATGGTATGACCAGAGCAAACCTAAGAATGCAAGGCATGTTTCAAAATATTTCTAGAAACCCTTATCTTCAAACAATATTAACATTAATCCACGTTTATAAAAGCATTGAATAGTAAGAAAAATTATGATAAATGAGTTTTATCCGATTATATTTCGATTATTTGTTTATATGTATATTATATTGATATGATTTGATTTTATTGTTATTAGTATATGTATTATATTTATGATTTTATTATATTGAATTGAACTATAACTTTTTTGAGGTCGAAATATAATTTTATATTGTATTTACTTATAACTTTGTCATTTTTGAAAGAATTGAATAAAAATTTATTCACTTTTTAGAACCTAAAGTGAAATTTTATGATATATTGATTTTTATTTTCATCATTTATAAAAAAGAGGAGAAAGGAAAATTTTCCACTTGGGGCAAGACCTCTGCCTTTAGATTATTTCTCTCCTTTTACTTTCACTTTTCCTTTTTGGTTCAACAAAGCTTCTAAAGGTAGGTTTAGATGGGCGATTAAGTGCGGTGCGGTGCGTTTAGCTTACTTTTTATCTCACGCTACACTATCGTTACAATATTTAATCTCACCGCCACCGCTATTTTTACATTAACCGCAAATAAATGCACCGTCCATCCAAACCCATCCTAAATCACTTCAAATTGCAGATGGCACAAGATAAGAAATTCTGAAGACCAAATTTTATTCATAGTTGAATGGACTTTACTTCAAATTTGAATCCACTCTCTTATTTTTATATTAAGTTATTTTTTTTTTCTTTTTACCTTTCTATTGCAAGTATCTTGTTTTTCTCTCTCTTTAATTTAGACATTATTTTACAACAATTAAAAAGTATACATAAAAATGATTCGAGAACCCAAATATATAAACAAAGCAACGTCTTAATCAACGTGCTATAGATCCAAGTTTTCGCAGATAACATACCTCTTGTATGTACTACTACTTCTATACGTGTGGTTGATTGGGTAATTCATCACGTCGATATTTACATAATAACATGAGATTTAAAATAAATTAAAAATTAAACTAAATATAGCATTAATGGCAAGATTGAAGTTTTGGGTAAATCATTAGTTCTCAATTAAGATGTTAAGATAAAATAAAATAAATATGAAAATATTCCAAAAAAATATTATTTAAAACGAATTCCATTCTTTTTGGGCGTATCTCAATTTAGAATATTGTTAGAGGTAATTTAAACGAGGGATGGATATTATCAAGAGTTGTTCGTAGATCCCTTATAAATAATGTTCGCAAGACTATACGTCACTCGTTTTTTGTAGTGGTCAATTGTTATAGCTATGCATTTCTCATTACCGGTTTCTTGTGATGGGATGGTTAACTGTTCTAACTTATTAATGGGGGGATATACGGGGCTCCTCGATTTCTGCAGCCAACCGTTTGACCTAGTCAAACCTTTACAATAAATAACAAATACTACTAATTTTAGCATTAATTACAAAAAAATTGAATAATTATAAAAAGCAGAAGGGAACAGTTAATCGATACCTTTTTAAATATTTTAATCTATTTCAGTATTTATTTTTAAAACCAGTTCAACATTAATATAATGTTTTAAGAAAAAAGAGAAAATTAATTAACTGAGATACTCTTTTCTGTTTGGGAAGGGAGAAAATTTCATTAAAAAATGCAGGAAAAAAAATAAAATCCTCAGTAATGGAACCAAAGCACTTTTCATTTAATTCGATAAAGTTGAGAGAACTGAAACAGTAGTCAAGTTCTGCAAATTACATATTATGAACGGTTATATATGAAAAACAAGCTAAGAAAAATCTCTAAAACGCTACCTTTGATCTGCGGTTTTTGAATCAACCAATCACCGTGTATCCTACGGCTTAGATCCGTCGCCATTGCCGAGAATCGAAGAAGCATTCATCATCTTCCGAAACTCCTCGAAATTAACGTGCCCGTCGCCGTCCGAATCGACGGACTTGATCATCCCGACGCAATCATCGGCCGAACACGTCATCCCCAGCCGATTCAAGACCTGGTGCAACTCGGTTGCCGAGATCAGGCCGTTCTTGTTCTGATCGTACAAATCGAAGGCCTCGCGCAACTCCGAAGCGGCGTTAACAGCGTCGGAAGAAGAGGACCAGAAAGCGGAGAATTCGGAGAAGTTGATGTAACCGTCTTGATCGCTGTCGATGTCTTCCATGACACGCTTGAGCTCTTCCTCTGAGTAGTTGGATCCCATTGCCTTCAATACGTCGCGTAGCTCCGTAATAGAGATTTGCCCGTCTTTGTTGGCGTCGAATTGATCGAACACCCTCTTGAGTTCGTCTGTGTTTTCCATGACGGTGGCTAGAGAGGTTGATTGGGCGGAGTTAGGCAGAGTTTGGGCGGCCGTCGATGAAGTTTTTTTAGGGAATGTAGGTCACTTTGTTTAGAACTACACTTAGAGGCTTTTATAGCAGTGGGAGGGAAATTAGGAACAAAACACTAAAGGGCCCACTTTGACCGGTAATTAAATTGGTTTCCATTAAAATTGAAATTATCTTTGTGGATATTATTTATTGCATAATTATGTTGTGATAATGTCAAAATTTTAAAATATATAAAAAATAATTAAAATTAAATAATAAAGTAAAGAATATTAAACTTTAAACATATTGTATAAATTTCTAATAAAAAGTGAGAATAAAAAATTAAAAAGTAAGATATAAATTGGGTTTGGCACCCTAAATTTAAATATTTGTAATATGTGATATTATGAATAGAAAACAAGATAAAAAAGTTATTTAATATTCAAAAAGAGTATTTAACTTTAAGTTTATTTATTTATATAATTTATTATTACGTGATAAATATAAGTGTCTAAATTTCATCTCAAACAATTCTATTCCTCATCTCTAATTATAAAAAGAAAAACTTTGATATATTTATAAAAGGAAAATAAAATTAAATCATGGGAACGGATAATTTACCTCTTGAACTTGTCTTAACATACTCAATTGGTATCTAAATTTGTATCTTACAAAAATATTTATTATTTATTATTAAGTTATATATTTTTTATTTTTTAAATTTATAATTTTCATATGGTATATTGAGAAGTATTAATACAAAAATAACCAATTTAGGTGACGTAATATAAATTTAAGTATTAATTAAGTAAAAAATAATTTATATACTACCTAAATATTTATAAATAAATTTAAGGGATAAAGTATATTAACTCTTAAAACATTACGGTGTACAGGAGTTACTATAAATGTCGAGTTGATATGGACATAAGGGGACCCCAAACGAAGGCGTGTTCTTTTACAAATAGATTGGATTAAATTTACCAGCTTTTCAGTTTCGTTGGTTAGTTGAGGTGCAGACGCGGCTTACACACGCCTTTATTACGCTGCTTCCGTACTACTATGATATGCTCCTATGTATCCATGGAAAATTACTTATTTGATTTGATCGAGTTTGGTCGGGTATGATATTTTAGATTTTTAAATTGTTTATAATAAGTTGTTTTATTTTTAGTTAAATATATAAGAAAGTATTCGAATTTAATAAATTTTATTTATTTTTTATTTAATTGATATCTAAATTTAATATTTTTTAAGTACTAACGCTTGTTAAAACATGTTAATGTGATAGTGACTATCGAAACTATTTTTTGTTTGAAAAACGGGCCGACTTTAAAAAGAAAAACGGAGTTGCCACCAATCTTTTTTGAAGTGCGATTGGGTTACTTTTAAAACTTTTGGGTCTACGAATTTTAAGAAAACGAGTTCGGAAGTCGGTTACGCACGAGGAATGATTAGCACCCTCGTAACGCCCAAAATTGGTACCTTATTGATTGATTAATGTCCTAATACTGAAAATTGGAAAAGATTTTAAAATATGGATCATTTGGAAGATGTTTGGGTAATTCGAATTGGATATTAAAATTCTCTTGTTCCAAAAGGATGAAATATCACATCCAGCGCGTTAGGATACGATGTTTCAAATCTTTGACAAATATCACTTCATGATTTCCAAAATTCAGGCATTGTCATTTTAAAAAGGGTATTCCAATATTTGGCCAAACGAAAGAACCGAAACCCAGCACGTTAGGGCATGATTCCTCAAATTTCCGAACATGGAATATTGCCTTATTTTGAAGTTGGAAAAACACGACCAGAACTTTAAAATGATATTTAGTCCTTTGGACGAGAGAAAAATTGAAACCCAGCACGTTAGGGTACAATTTCTCAAAGCTTCCAAGCACAAAATATTGTCTTGCTTTTAATTTTAGAAAATGGGCACAGTCTTGAAGGATTTTTAATGATTTGGTCAAATAGAAAACCGAAACCCAGCATGTTAGGGCACGATTCTTTAAATTCCCCAACCACCAAATATTGCCTTTACTTGAAAAGAATTAAAGGATCGAATAAAATTAATGGGACAAGAATTCAGAAAAATACATCGCAACGTTGATACGTGTAATGGAAATAAGATGGACAAAAACATAAATAACGATACTGAGAGCAAAGTAATCAAAGATAGATAGACAAATGAAAGAATATTGAATAAAATAGAAGATATAAAAAAAATAAAAATAAAATAATGATAATAATATAATTATGGTAACAAATATAGAAATGGTATATAAGAGTAATGAAAAAGGATAAGTAAGAATGATGGAGTAAAATAAGAAAGGTAATGGTAAAAAAAATATTAACAATAATAATGATAATACTGTAGGGAAGAAATAAATAAAATGGAAAAAATAATATTAATAATAAAGAAAATAGTAATAATAGTACTAATAAAAAATAAAAAATAGAATTAATAATAAAATAATGGTGATAATATTAAATTTAATAGTAATACTAAAAAGTAGTAGTAACAGTGGATAAAATGAAAGTAAGATTAATAATCAAATAATAAAACAACAATAGAATTAATGGTAAAAATAATAAAAATAATAGTACTAATAATAATAATAAATATAATAGATATAATCATAATAACAATAATATACACACATAAAAAATAACGGAAATAACGAATAATAATAATGCATAGACTAATACCGATTTTGAAGATAAATAACAGTAACGACATAATGATATTAATAGCAAAATATATAAAAAAAAGGAAAGGGATTAAAATATGAAGATAATTTGAAAAATAAATAAATAATGAACTCAAAAAGTCCAGATTAAAAAAAGGTTAAGGACTGAATCATAATGACAACGAAATTTAAAGCCTAAATTGTAATGAATCAAAACAAAATAGGATTAAAATACGATTCGCGCCAAAGAGTAGGGACTGAATACGCAATTATTCCGAGCTCCTGAACACAGAGTCTGAATGCGGACCAATTTGCAGTGACAGACCAAATTCAGGGCCAGATTAAAATATAAAAAATGAAATGGGAGAAGTTAAAACAGTGATGCAAAAGGGGAGGGCTAATCGCATAAATTTCCCCTTTAAAGCATGGTCTTCACTCCTCCCAAACAAACCATTCAATTCGCCGTTTTAAACCCCCCCAAAAAAAGGTAAAAAGTTAAAAGTCATTCTGCCATTTTTAAAAGGAACCCTTTCGTTTCCCCTTCTGTTTCCAAAACCAAAATCCAAAATCCCCCTTTTCATTTGCAAATCAATTCTACCGAAAGTCACCGAGACTAAAATAGGATCCCCTTCCTCGTCTCTGCTAGGGCAAGCCATCCTTGTAGCAAGCTCGCCGCGAACGCGCCGGTTGCGGTGGCTGGAGGAATCGAGGTAAGTTTATTTTATTTTTTCTTTTTCCTTTTTTTAAAAACTTTGTTTGTTTTTCGACAGTTATTGAAATTAATCTGTGAAAATCGAAAGGGATTTGTTTCGAAAATGAAGAGAAAAAAACATATTCAAAACAAAAAAAAGAAAAGAGAAAATGGAAACCTTGTTGATTTGCTTTGATTTCGTGTCGATTCCTCGAAAAGAATATTCCGTTTAGTATATTTCTCAAAAAAAGTAATAAAAAAAAGATCCCCCCATACATTTTCCTATTCGGCTTTTATAGCCTTTTAGGACCCATCGAAACTAAAACTCCTTGTTCCTTAAATTTGTTGGACTGTTCTTCCTTTTCTTTCGCAGGTACAATGCCGTGGAGGCGCATAACACGGAGAGGGCGAGACGTGCGCGAACGTGAGACTGCTGGTGGGGGTAGTTGCGGCGCTGGTCACTCCGAAAGCCATTAGGGTTTTCTGCTAAAGCTTGATAAAATTGGGTCATTTGGGCCTGTTAATTTGGGCTTGTTATTGTAAAAATTGGGTCATACAGTGACAATTAATAGCATAGTGATCAGGGGCGAAGTCAGGGAGATTGGCATAGGCTCCGGCCCCCCTAAAAATTAAAATTGTTATTTAGGCCCTTACAATTTTTTTAAAATTTTAAATTAGTAAAAGTAAAATTGCACTTTGGCTCCCTAAAATTATAAAAATTCGATTTAATCATTTACAAACTAGAATGATATAAACTATAAAAATTTAAAATTTCATCCGGCCTCCACTAAAAAATTATCCTGGCTTCGCCCCTGATGGTGACACATGACAAATAAATAAATTATAAAATAATTATTTTTGCCTCATGTCAAATGTAAGATTATCACGTGTCACCATGTTATTGGTCGTTAGTGTCACGTCAACATATTTTAACAGTATTAGCCAGGTATATAAAAAAAGTATTAAGTTAATTTACGGTTTTTAAATTTAGATACTAATTAGATCCAAAAAAAAATAGTTTAGATACTTAAATAGGTATAAATTTCTAAATTTAGGTACCTCCGTATATATTAACCTTTTATTTTTAATTTTTTTATTAAATTTCAAATTATTTAACTTATTTTGAAAAAATAAGACACTTTTTTTTGTTGCTTTTTTTAAAATATTGTTGGCTAAAATTTTAAAGTTTTCATTCGTTGTTTTAAATATAAAATATTTATTTTTAAATCATAAAAATAAAAATTAATTATAAATTTAATAAAAACCTTTGACTTGAGTCCACTCAATATGATTCTTTTATCTTGTGTCTCAAAGATGATCCAAATAGTTTGATTCGTATCGATTTTCGATTTCTCGATTGTTGTTGCTTAGTTTTTAAGTTGGAACCAACTTTTTTTTTATTATTATATCAATTTGAATGTCAATGAGGTTGTAAGTTCTATACATTCGAAATAGTAAGGTTTAATATAAAATGTGGATAAAAGAATCCAAAATAATTGCTTAAATAGTAATATCTTTGATATGAAAGATTATTTTATGAATTTTTTCAATCATATTATTCGCGGTCTCACTAATTAAAATCACTCGTTTTACATTTTTATTTTTTCATCATAGATAAGAAAGAATCACGATAATGGAATGTTTTGAGGTTCTCCTTCTTTGTGGTTGATCTTCTTTTTATAGAGCATTTCTTTTGTGTGGTTGTCATGCCTTTTCCATAAATGTTAAATGAACCATGAAAAAAGTCGGTGATTTTCAATACTTTATTTTGAGTGTAACGGACGAATCATTTCACTATCAACGAAACTATCACGAGACTAAAACTTTAATTTTGTAAATTATGCGGTTTTAAGCGATTTTTTTGCTCTAAGTTTATTTAAGTTAATCTAATTTTTGTAAAAGTGAGAATTCTCGTATAAATTCTTTAAGACTCTGAAATATAGTGAAAGTAACTCGAAATGAAAAAACAACGAATATAAAAAAAGTCAAAAGGAAAATTACATACACCAATGAATAAGTGCTCCCAAACAACTATGAATGAAATTATTAGAAATGAGAGGGAATACCCTGTACAAATTGAATCACATCGACAGTTAAGATTAGAACTTATCTACAACTAAGCGTCCTGAGAGATTTAAACTCCGTACAATCATATCCCTTTATGACTTACACGATTCACTTTGGTAATTCTAGTTTTACTAGAGTGTTTATTGGACCACCAAGGCTTTAAGTTGACAGGCTTCTCCATATGTTATTCGAATCGGGCTAATTCAAGTGGGTTAAATGAGTATGATTTAATAGATTGACCTCCATAAGACACTCTTTCTGCAATAGCCATGGGTTTTGAACTGCAATCCATGATACTAAGCGACTTCTAGTGACTGAGACTGATTACAATTATTGCTTTAAGAATAACCTATTTTTTGAGTCCAAGATACTTATGCATTGAACCCGACCAACCAATAAAACTATTAATCATGTTAAAATTAAGTGTGTTCATTGTTTGAGTTAAGTTTGAATCAGGCCCAAGTGTGATATCGATACACCTTCTACTTTTCCAATCTCAATTTTGTCCAAAATTTGAACCCTAAAATTTACCTAAACTCATTTTTATTTGTAAATGACTAGTCCAAGTTTGATTTCGACCCCTATATTATTATTTTTAGTTCTTTTTAAAAATTATATCGTTTTTAATTTAATATGTTTTTCCTTTATTGAATTTATATTTTAATATTTATATTATTGTATTATATACTTAAACTTATTTGATATAAATGACATATAATATATAAAAATCAAATAAATAATATATATTATAAAAAAAAAAAATCAGACTTAAATGCTGGAGGCCGAACTCATCTCATATTATTCACCCTCATCAAGTTTACACAGATAACCCAACACCAAACAGATATTCGCTAGAATCATTGCCTTTTGTGGCGTTTTTGCCAGCCTTTTCGGCTTGTTTAAATCCTTGATATCCCCATGGCCATTTTTTCGGCCATTTTTTCGGTACATTACAAACGGGCCTTTTCGGCTTGTTTAAATCCTTGATCCAAATTGATCCATGTACATTACGTAACTCACCACTGTTTTTATCACATAGCACTTACTGGCAATGTAATCCCAACTTGGATGTTCTAACCGAACGTTTCCACTTTCAGTTTACCTAAAAGTTTCTAAAGCTTAGTCGACTGTTTATTGATTCATCCAATTTATAACCAGAGTAGGTCCTTTAAAGTCCCCACCCCCCAACGGCCAAAACAACCCACATTCTCAATTCAAAACTCTAATTAACTCTGATATAATAACATTGTTTCTATTAATAAAAACTCCATTACAGAACAGGCAATATAGTGTACGAAGAGATAAGAGAAAGCAAAAAAGTAGACAATAACATCCAAACACGATGCTAATTTAGCCTTAAAAAATTCTAGCGGCGGTGTGGGCAAAAAGTGACCAAATAGTTGCCGCGAGAGCAAGTAGCAATACTGGTCGGATCATCGTAAGCATAAGAATAAGCTTTAGGGCAAGCAGTCTTGAAAATCTTCGAATACGCCGTCGGTTTACACGACTGAGGACTGCCGAAGCTGCCGGTACAACAATATCTCGGTGAATTAAAAGCGAAACAAGCGCTTTTACAAGCCACCACTAGTTTATTATCCCTCACTTGTAACGCGACGGGGCACATTAAATTCAAGTCACTAACACACCCGACGTAGCTACATTTACCGGCTCCTTTGAAAGGTGTAATGGACATAGCGATGTTATAGCCATCCACCAAACTGACGTCGTAGAAATCTTGTTGTTGGCCGAGGGTGATTTCCGCTAACGTAGCGGGTGGGGTCCCGCCGAGTCCGTTGCAGAATAAGGAACCGCCGCAGTCACCTGTCGCGCAACGGCCGTGACCCGAGGCGTCAAAGGAACAACCGTGTCGGCCCCAGAACCGACCGGACCATAACGGAGGTAGATTCATGGAGTAGGCTTTGTTTGGTGGGAGTTTGAACCCACCGCGGGCTAAAATTGGCTTGCCGGCGCTGGGTTGAATCCCTGGCCATACTGGATGTGAGCATTTGTTGTAGAGTGTTATCGTCGTCGCTGTTTAAACAACAAAATCGATTATTCTTAAATGTTGTGCAAAAATGTAAGTTTATTTCAGTATATTGGAGAGTAAGAAATTAATTAGTACCTGAAATACGGAAGAAAAGAAAGGCGAAGAGAGTGAAAGTTATGATTGATCTCCACATTGTTGTTGCTTCTATGGCTGTAAACTATGGAAAGAGCTTGAAGTGAGTGAAAATGAAAGCTAACAGAGATGAGTGATGATGAACATTTTCTCAAGGATTAACTATGGTTATGCTATTCTTTTTATAGATACAAAAAAGGAACTAAACTAGGGTTGTTTTGGCAACGAAAGTCGGGTTTGGTTACCAGTTCTTTGATTTCTCTTTTGTTGTGAAATGTGCATCGACCTGCTACTCACTACCGTCCATGGCAGGGTCCGGTTTGGATCGGATCTTGTTAAAATTTTAGATCCATTTATTAGGTTTGGATTCGGATCTTGTTAAAATTTTAGATCCATTTATTAGGTTTGGATTCGGTTTAAAAAATGAGTTTAAAATTTTGTTAAAATTTGAGTTTATTTCAATTTTCTCGAATTAATTTTTTTAAAAATATAATATATCAAAAGTATTAAAAATATTAAAATAAATATTTTTCAATAAATAACAAATAAATTAAAAAATATTTATACTTAAATAATACTAATGTGTAATTTAACAAGTAAATACCTTTAAAATAGTAACAAAATTAACAATAAAATAAGAGTTATAAAATATCCAAACAATAACAATAAATTAGAAGTAACATAATAGTGAAATGATAGCAAAATAGTGAGAAAATAACAAGAAAACTGCAAGAAAACAACAAAAAAACCTTACCCAAGACCTTAACTGTTTTTTAAGCGGGCCTTATTCTTTTGTTCAAGCTCATTTTTGGGCCTATATTTTTGTCTGAACTCTATCACTTTCCAGACAAACCTTTGGATAAGGCCACATGGACAAGTATAATTACTATAGTAAAGAGTTTTTTAATCACTTAATTATAAAAAAAAGGATATCATACTAATCCTATTTGTCTTTTTTGTGCCTTTAATTCCATTAATTCGATAACTTTTATGATAAGAAAATAGTGTTGACATAATAATAAATTTAACTTGTATATGTTATGTTAATTAAATTTTGATTTTAAATTAGATTGAGTGGCTCGCTCGACTCAATTGGCTCGGATTGATTTAATTAGATTTAAACATTTTTTTTTGTCTTTGCTTGATTTATTCTTTTTATTTTTATTTTTTGAATTTTTTTATCAAAAAAATTCCCAGCACGTGAAACCTATGATGAAGGCAAAGAGATCAGTAGGAGCCCTGGCCTAAAAAATTGAAAATCACATTTTAACCCCTTCAAAATCATTAAATTATAAATTTATAGATGGTGAGATTGGACTTTAATCCTTAAAAAACATGTTTAATGTTTTTAAAAAATAATAAACACATAAATTAACATATGATAAAATTATATTTTAACATTTTAATTTGATAATTCAATTTTAATCTCTTTTAAAAAATAATTAGATTCACCTTTATCGTTTGATCATCAAATATAATTTAAATATAAGCCAGATTTCAGATGTACGGCAGAGAGTTTTTGTCTGATCAAAAGTGGGGTGCATGTGTAACGCTCGTGGATGATGCAGACCACACACGTTAACAAAAATAGATTACTCCTCTTAATTTTACTTATTTTAAAATACTGAATTACAAATAAAATTTTTATTATTAAAAATAAAAATGTGATAAATTTATTAAAACGAATAAAATAATTTGAAGTTTACTCTTCATCGGACAAAGATACTCCATCTGAATTGTTGTCTTGTAATGAAAAGAACATAGATCTCAGGTTGTCTTTAAACTTAAGTTAACGTTGTTAATTAAGATTAGAAGTAGTAATTAATAGTAGATGGACCTTACGCTAACAGACAGAAACGGGAAAGGGTATGGGAAAGCTGTCACATAATTGAAATATTTTTATATTTACTTTTATCGGAATTTGGACTTAATTTAATTTCTCTCTGAGATTTTCGAGAACGCATTAATTAATGATCCCTGTTTTTTTATGACCATTGTTTAATGATTATAAAAATGACATGGTTTCTGAAATTACGGTTTTTTTGCTGATTAAGACAAGACTTGTTGTCAACTTTCAGGATGTTAACTATCATTGCTTTTCTAATTTTCTCTCTTCTTTAAAAATCAAGATTTTTTTTTTTTTTTTTGCTGATCTTAATCCATTGAATATCATTGATATGATATTCTAAAAAAAAGTTTATTTTAGTTATTAAAAATACAAGTAATTTAAGAATTGTATAATATTTTTTATCAAGTTTTGATGGAAAATGGTAATTTTTATTTTTATGTTTAGGTGTTTAAACAAAATTAATTATATTAAAATCATATTAAAATCACTTATTATTTTACAATATTAAAAATAACAAAGATGATCAGTAGTTATTGTATTTGGACAATATTTATACAATCCAGACATTTTACACAATCATATCAAAATAATCGTAATATGTTTTTGAATTAAATCAAAAGAGTTTTGGAAGAAACCAATATAATACAAAAAGTTAAAATGTTGGATAAATAAAGTTTTGAGTTTTTTTAGTTGATTTGAGTAAAAATGGAGAATTGAGTAGTGAAACCCTTTAACTGTAGTGTTTAGTGAATTAAAGTTTGCAATAACTTGTTAAGTTAAAATCTCTAAAACAAAGAACACATGGATGATCAATTTTTTTCACAGCTGATTGAGAATGAGATATATGAAATTACATATTTGACTATGCTTACAAAACTGCTCCCTTTGCCAATAATGATGTACTCTTAATTATTTGTTTTCAATTTACTTGTGTAAAATGATTTCGTATACAACTCTATATTAATTGAAATATGCTACTTGACAAATTTATTCACATAACGTCATAATTATCACTAATTTACATATTGATAATATAACATAATTATCACTAAGAATATAATTTACAATTATATTGATACGCTATTAGTATTTCTTAATTTCCACAATGTTAATAAGGAACTTAAGAAATTTGTTTATTTAAATTTTCAAAAATATTCACTAATTAATTTCCACTTGATAATAATTTTTTATTTCAATAATTTCACCCAATAAATACTAAAATATTATAAACAAATAAATACTTAAAAATAAAACGTGTCATGCTTTTATTTGTCATTTTACATATATCAACATTTAACTATCAGTTAAGTTTTACTAAACACTTTGAAATAAACAGTTAATAGAATCAAGTTGGTCAAGCCAACCACTGCAATCAGTTATCAACTATCAACCAATTACCAAACAGGGCTAAAATAAATTTCGAAATAATCTATACATTTTTAAGTAAAGTGAGGGTCCAACTTAAAAAGATTATTGTATTGAGACTAGACTTGATCATGGGCCGGGTCGGGGCGGGTGGTCCGCCCAAAAAGTGGAAGGGTTTGGAATAAAATATGGGCTTGAAAAATGGGCTTAGGCCAAGCCTCCGGTAAGCTTTTTTGACTCAAGTCTGGCCCGCCTCAAACCATGTTTGCAACAACAAAAAATGTTGTTGTTTCCACTGTTTTGCAGCCATTCACTATTATATTGCTGCTATTTTGTTATTGTTTAGATATTATATAACTTTTATTTTATTGTTAATTTTGCTACTATTTTAGATGCATTTGCTTGCTAAGTTGCACATATATTAGAGTTATTTAAGCATAAATATTAAAAACTTTTATAAATTGTTGAGAAACGTTTATTTTAATGTATTTGATGTATTATATTTTTAAATTTATTTTTATATAAAAATAATAATAAAAAAAATTAATACGGGTGAATTTGGTTTAGGTTTTAGCATTTTTACCTGGATCAGATTTGTACAAAATTTTAAATTCATTTATTGAGTTGGGTCGAGTTCGAACCTAGAAAATGAATCTAAATTTTAACCCGGCCCATTATCACTACCCAAGTATGCCAAAATTAGCTCATAAAATAAATGATCCGGTCCAACCCAACGAAAACAATGGGTTCAATTATGAATGATGAAATTAATTTGGACTAAGAAGTAAAAAAACCAAGTGTGGTCCAGCACTTGAAATATTGTTGTCGGTCCAAATTCCAAAGTGAGTAAATAAGAAGAATTGGGTTTGGAGTCGGGATCATCAAGCCCAAACAAGAAAAAGTAATTTAAAATATTTTATGAAAATTAAAAATATTTATATACCGAAACAAATAAAATTAAAGCTAAAAGTAAAATTTCTCTCTTGTTGGGTAATTTGTTTAATAATATAGATAAAAATGAAAGAGTACCTTAATAGTTCCTTTTTTTCCCAAAGAAAATGACATTTATTCTAATTTAATACAAAGAAGTTTTGACTCCTTTTATATATTATTGGGTAATTTTTTTCAATAATTTTACTGTTGATTTGATGCTAAGTTATCTCAAATGTTTCGAATAAAAAAATTAATTCAAATATTTAACACTGTAAATTTATATAATTAAAATATTAATGTGATAGTTTTAAAAATAACCTTTTCAAATAAAAAAATTTAAATTATTGTGATGAATTAAAAAAAAGAAGTTACGATTCATTTTGTTACTTTTTCATTTATTAATATCTAATAAAATGATTATGACTATTTATTAAATATAGAAACCATCTTATGGAAGGTGATTAAGTATGCATTGGATATTAATAAATGAAAAAAATAATAGAGTGAAATCAAACCCAATTTAAAAGAGACATTAAAAACATCTACATTAACTAACATATTGGATTAATTAACAATAAAGTTAGAGTAATTCAAAGTAAATTTGTTTAGAAATGGTTAGGAGCAGGCCACTTGACACAAAATTCAGCTTTTAGACATGGGTAATTCCGCGCCTCGTCCAATCCAAGTAAAAGGTTTTCAAAATTGGAATGATAATTGAATCAATCAAGTCACTGATTTATTGGTCTAACCTATTCGATAGGTTCAATTAAATAAATTATTCATATTCATAAAAGTAAGAACATTAAAAAAAATATGGTTCAACTGCTTGATTTCAACTGATTTTTGCTCGTTTCAATCGATCTGTACCAATTTTTAAATTAATAGATCCAATGCCTTTCTTGATACCAATACCCCTATTGATTTAATCTGATTCAAACAAGCATGACTCAAGTTATAAGAACAACAAAATAGTGGTTGCATAAACCTACAAAGTCAATATAAAATGAGTAACCAATCACCATGCATAACCATGACACTGTAGTTCTCTCTCGCTTCCTAAACCTTGATATGTGCTACCATTTATGTTGAGCTTAAATTTGTCTTCTATACATATAAACCCCTTTTATTGATCTAAGGGTATTTTTGGATGAATGGTGGTTGTGGTGCAATGAAATCTTTTACTTCACAACTATAGTAATTAATTTTATAGCCACTGCTGATTTAACTAATACGCTTAACTCACATTCCTCTAGCAAGAGATTTCAGCCCACAAAGCCGATCTTACGCCAACCCAACAACAACACTTTTCAGCAAAATACATAATAAACAGACGTAAATTTTGAGTGAAGTAAGTAACAATCGATTTACCATCATGCAAAGTGATGTATGTACACAAACTGAAATGTCTAGAAAGTACCTTCAACCAAAAGCCAAGTTATCATCAACATAATATTAAAGATTTATTCAGAGCATGCATGCATGGGCAGTAGTTGTTTGAACTGATGCAGCCTTACTTTCTCTTTGTATCTCTCAAACATGTCCTTACATTTTGCCCCAGCATCAATAGCTTGTAATGCATGCAACATAGCACATTTAAGCTTCAAACTTTGTTGTCAGAGGGTGAAACAGATGGATAGAGAAAAAATATATTTCTTTTTGAAATGATGACCTCATGATAAAAGAGTGGGAGGAATTGGGGGATCACATGAGGCTTTAACTAAAGCATGGAGAAATAGGGTTTCAGCTGGTCCACCTGCTACTGCCTGTTTTAACTTATAAATGTAAAAAAAATTGGGGGTTAGTAGTAGCAGCCTCAAGTGTTGTCAATTTTCTGAACCTGCAAATCATCTTCATATTTCACTTCTCTTTCTATTTTAACCTTAGACCAGTGAAGTCATTTAATTGGGTTAAATTACTATTTGGAGTTTGAACTTGGTAATTTTTTTAATATTAAGGTTTGAATTTTTTTATTCAAGGTAAGTCTTGAACTTGTTAATTATTCCCACATTGGGACTTGAACTTTTTTTTGTCCAAGTTAAGCTCTGAGTTTGATAATTATTCCCACGTTAGGGCTTAAACTTTAGAGTTTTTAAGGACCAACTTGGACAAAAAAAAATCAAATCCCAATATGGGATCATTTGCCAAGTCCAGGGGTTAACTTAGACAAATAAAAAGTTCAAACCACAATGTTAGAACAACTACCAAATTCAGGGCCTAACTTAAATAAAAAAAACGTTCAGGCTCCAACATAAAAAATTTACCAAGTTCAAACCCCACAATATGAGTTAACCACTTTAATTCCATGCTATAAAACTTCCCCCTTTTCTTTTACCTTCAACTTACTCCTTGTACACCAAGATAAAGGTATTAGCCACTACCCATAATTCCATGAAGTAATATCAGTTGTTGAATTTGGTAACTTTTCAAATTTGGTTCTTAAACTTTTTTTTTGTCTATATTAATTGAACTTGACAATTCTTCTTGTTTTAATTCCTAAATTTTTATTTCGTTAAAGTGTAATGATGTGACACTTTGAGATCAAATTACATTATCAATAAAATCTAAAAATACCAAAGAAATTATAAATATATATTTTAAAAATTCATGTGATGATGAGGTATAATCTTAGAGTGCCATATCATTGTACCTTAATATATTCTAAGTTTATGGACCAAATTGGGATAAATTGTCAAGTTCTATAACTAACTAGATAAAAAGTAATTTAGAGACCAAGGTGGGAAGAGTTATCAAATTCAAGGATTAAGTATTACTTTATCCCTAAAAAAATCCAATTATGATTTTAGTCCTGCTATCATATAAGAAATTTGGATTTAATCTTATCTCTACTATAATTTTACTTGATTTGGTATTTCTTAATGTTATTAGGACTTTGAAATTGATAGTATTTCTTTTAGAATATTTTTTTCTATTAATGTTATTTAATCGTACAGTCAGAATTACATGAAAATCCAATCAATCATGTTCAACTAATAATAAATTTACATGTCAATTGATTTGCTAATAATTTTTTTTTTTAAATTTCACGTCATTATTTTAATGGAAATAATTAATAGTGTTATCAAATTGGATATATTAAATAATGTTAATAAAGTAGAGGATGAAATTATTTAATTCATGGTTAGGAGCTAAAATACTTTAGCTTGAGTCCACATATGGTTAAGTTGAAGTGATGAGATTCATTATGGACTTACCCAAATCTCGTTTGGGCTCAGGGCGAAGCCAGGATAATTTTTTAGGGGGGGCCGGATGAAATTTTAATTTTTTATAGTTTATATCTTTCTAATTTGTAAAGGATTAAATCGAATTTTTATAATTTTAGGGGGGCCAAAGTGCAATTTTACCTTACTAATTTAAAATTTTTAAAAAATTTGAAGGGCCTAAATAGAAATTTTACCTTTTAGGGGGGCCGGGGCCCATGCCACCCCCCCCCCCCCCCCGGGTTTCGCCACTGTTTGGGCTAGTGTTGTTAAGTGCTATATGTACAAAGACCTTGCAGGCTCAGTTAGTGTTTTGCATATAAAATTCATTCAACCGCACTTTAATATGCTGCATTAAAAAAAAAAAAAATGCTTCTTTCGAAAAAGTGGTGAAATTTTGGTATTGGTCCTCATACTATGTTCAAATTAGAAACTTTATACCAATACAAGGTAATTTGGTCCCTCTACTTTTATACCCATACTATGATCAAATTAGAGATTCTATGTCTTTATAGTTTATCAAACTAGTTCACATCGGTAACTATTCAAGTTAAAATGCTTATACAGGTTTTTCTGAAAAATACTTTTTTAACAAATAAAATTATGTCAACATGATTAGTTGGAAAGACGTGTATGAATAGGAATTATTAACGGTGTTACCTATTTCAATTAATTAAGTACATTGTAAAAATAAAAGGATCAAATTATGTCAATTTAATATAGAGGCACTAAATCCTATATTTGAACATAGTAGAGGGACTTAAAAACCATAAGTTGACCTAAAAAAGGTTAATTACCTTCATTCAAAAAATATTTGGTATCCTTGTATGTAATTTGTATTTAAGAATTAGGAATAGAAACGCCTTTGAGCATGAAAAGAAAGAAAATCTTTCATTAATTAAAATAATAATATAAAAATAATTTTCATTGCATTGCTTCTATTTAATTATCATTCTCGTAGTCAAAGGTGATGCTAAGAAATCGGTATTGGAGGAGGAAATAAAATTTTAAAAGTTTGGGAATAAAGATGAAAAGTTTATTTAAAAAGAGCTTAAGTTACATATTTGGTAATTGTGCTGGACTAAAACTGATATTGTTCCACTTAACCAAAGGTGGGACCAAGTCACCTAGCAACTGGATAGCTACCTATTGCTCATACCAATGCACGGAGTGGTAAGGAGTTTGACACTCTTTTTTAAGTGTTGAGTTGAAGTCCTTTGAATTGAGAAAATAATTTTGAGATAACTTTGTTAACTCTAAACTCTAAATTTATCAAATTAATAATTTTTTTTGTTAAAGTCTATGAGAGAGTCCTTATATTATAAGAACTAGATCAAATTTGTACCCTGTTATTAAATGGATCAATTATAACATAGTTAACATTAATTGTATAAAAATGTTTTGAAATTTACTTTTTTTTCAATTGCAATTCACTTTTAAACCAAAGATTTCATTTACAGAACTATAAAAGTTTTAAAAGTATTAACTCTATTAAACAGTAAATGATATTTTTTTATACAACAAATGTTAACTCTATCTCAACTTGACCTTATTTTATTGTTTTTAATAGTATATAGACTAAATTGATCCATTTAAAAGTAAAGAGACTAATTTAATCAGGTCCCTATAATAAAAGGACTTCAAGGATACATTCACCTTTTATCTCAGTGGAAAAGTTTTATGGTAGGTAAAGCATGTAAGAAAAGGAACAAAAATTCTCTAGAACCCAAATTCCAAGTCAGTTCAACATCAAAGTTTTTGAAATCAAATTCCCCATTTTTTCATGTCCCTTATGTTTCAACGTCATCACAGTCTAAAACCTATCTATTTCAGAACCATTTCATTGGGGGAACCAAAACAACCCTTTATTCTGTCAACATTAATCACTTTGTTTCTAATGTTGTCTTAATCTTAAATGTTTTGTTTTTTCATTTTTACATAAAAGAAAGTTGATTGATCCAATAACATGGTCCAATTGCATTTTAAGGCAATTCCCTTCTTTCATATCCCCACAATTTTCCCCCTCATTGCAACCCCATTCCATGTGATGTAACATCACTCAACAATAACAGTTCCCATTTTCCCAAAAAAAAAAGTTAAAATATTTTACAATTCCATATACTTTAATTTTTAAAAATATTATTAAATTCAGATTCATTACGAGTTAATTTTTTAATTTATATTAATAACAAGTTAATGATTTTTTTTAATTTTAAAATGTCTCACCTATTTTGACGAAATTAACAATTAGACTTAATTAAATTTCTGAAAATAAAATACATTAAATAAGTTTCATATTTGGGAATAGTACCGATGGCACATTTTAACCAAAAAAAAAACCTACATAATCTAAACATAACCCAACATTTCTAACATTTACCTACATGGCAAAATAAGTAAAAATTTTTAAAAAATATCCCACCGTTGTTTTCCATTTTAGCTCTTCAAAGGAAGGAACTCAAAGAACTGATAATTAGGACCACCAAGGTTAGCATTCCCCGGGGCGGTGGCGATCGATATCTCGTTTTCTTTCTCGTTGGAATCATCGGAACCGTCATCGTTACCGCTACGAAGAGGGAAGAGTTGTAGGGTTTGTGAGTCATCTTCTCCAAGTGTAGCTTCCTGGTTTCTAACAAAGTTGAAATCAAAGACATTGGTATTGTTGTTGTTATATCTGCATGGTGATTTAAAGATATTATTAAGACCATGATGAGTCTTAAAGAGCTGTTGGTGTTGGTATTGGTGCTTTGGGTCCATTGGTCTTATTGGTGGCGGTGGGGCGACGGTGGTGACAGTACTAATCGCTGCCGTCGTAGAGGTAGGATTAGGGCTAAGAACAGGTGATAGGCATGAGTAAGAGAATTGCATTTTGTGCTGCCACGTGTCATTCCTTTCGACAAAGTTCTTTCTTTGCTGTAATTCTCCTTCCTCGAATTGGATCCATCCATCTGCTCTACATTCTGACACTGCTGCTTTTGCTGCCATTTGTATTGAAACAGATTCCTAATAATAATAAAACAAATTACATATGAATATAATAAATACATTTTAACAAAGAAAGTACATAAACTATTTTCCTTATATAAATAATAAGGTAAAATTACACCTGGAGTTACTAAAACTATCAATGAATTCATACTTTTTTTCATTCAACTTTTAAAATTTATAAAATATTCACTAAATTATTGAAAAGTTATGAATTTCTGTAGTGAGGTAAAAGTGTAGTTTACCTAAATAAACAAATTGTATGTAAAGCGACGTGTACACAGCTTCTGGTTTATATTAGAGAAAGCCAAGTTTACATTCCATTCAAATCAAAAGGACAAATGGTCCAAGAGTGATAGGCTGGATTTTGATGACAAATTGTACTATGGAGTGAGCCCAGTCTTTTCACTGTCAGGCTTCCCATTTTACGTAGAAATATAAAAATTATATATAAAAAATATTTGAATTAAAAAAAGGGGGTTGGGGGGGGGGGTGCTCAAATCAATACCTAGCCTGAAAGCCATGAATGCATATGAAGCACATCACCCAAAAAAAACCAGCTAGTTTCATAACAGCAGCCCCGACAGAAAGGAGGGAATGCAGCTTTTAAGCTCTTTTCATTTCCCAACAATACTATCCCTTTTCTTCTTTCTTTAGACATTACATGAACTATTTTTTATATATTATATAATATATATGTGTCTATGTGTTGTATATATATATATGAACAAATAAAGCCTTGACTTTAACGTTTAAAACTTTTCACTTGTGTTAACGTAATGATGGTTTTGTTTAATCAGTTTTGCATGGTAATTTGATAGATTGTATTATTTTTAGTTATAACATAGAAGTTTTGATATTAGGAGAGATTGTATTTTATTTTATATTTAAAAAATAAATTAGTCATAAATGATAGACGATAGAGTAAATTAAATTTTTTATTAAAAATTTTATCCATTTGGAATAATTATGTAGTGACACATGGCATATAATTGTACCTCATGTTAACTTACAATGACCAACTTAGAAATGAATGAAAATTTTAACAAAAAAATCAATTTGTTTTTTATCTAAAATAAATGAATGAATGAATTTATTTTTTTTAATAAAAAGAACAAAATGTAATAAACTTCTTTTAGTAAAGGACTTCTATGATAAATTTACCAATTTTTTAACAAAATCTTTTGCATAGGATAATAATGAACTGTCTATATTGACCATGAAAGACAGAGAGTAAAAAAGAAAGAAAGAAAAAGAATGGAGAGGATATTAGATAATAGACCTCTGCTAGTGTACTGCAGTTTATAGGGAGTGCCCAGTTTTTGGTCTGTTCAACTTCATAACCTGTCCTATTCGTCTCTGTAATAAAAAAACAAAACAAAACAAAAAAAAGAATGTAACTTTACTCTCTCTAACAAACAAATACAATGGTGAAAACCAGAAAACAAATATATATATATATATATTATTCTAATTAGCAAATAGAATATTAAAGCAATTGTAAAAAAGATGAACAGTATTTTATGTTTATTTTTGTCTTTTTTTTTTTTTGTTCATGTACCTGAATCTTTTCTTTCAAAGTTGTCGGGATGATCATCTTGAGTTGATTCCATTTGCCGGCGGCGTTTTTGACGTTCCCTTGCTTTATGGTTTTGAAACCAATAAAAAACATTCTTCCCTTCTATCTTACCGTACCTACGAAGCTGTGCTGTTATGTGTTGGATTTGGTCGGCCGATGGTGTCCGAGTACCTCGTCTATAAAGCTCTTCCAGTGTACGTAACTGCTCGGGCGTTGGGTTCCATCTCGAGCTCACTACAACAGCTGGTTGTGTATTGAACTCCCTCTTGTTTTGGTCTCCCATACCTATAATATAAGACCATCGTGTTTATATATAGCCATGAAAATGAAGTTGACTTAAAAGGAGACGAAGACGTACTTAGTGCAAAGAAATCGGAGCCATTGATACGGCTTAAACAAGGAGAGTTGTTGTTTGGCCTAGGGATTAAAGGCCTAAGTTTCCTACCATTAAAGGAATCAGGCATGTTGAACTCAGCACCACCATCATTATAACCCATCATCCACATCTTTTGGCTTACCTAACAAATATCCAAATTCTATATACTTTTTAGGGTTTGTTTGGAAAGAAAAAAAGGGTTTAATGAGTTTTTACACTCTTACACACTCACTCACTTTTAAATGAAGCATGCGAAGGTAATAGTGGTGGTAGAGATTTGGTTTTAAACAAGTAAAACTTATATTTATATAAAACAAGAATTGAGGGTTTTAAAGAGAGAGAAAAGGATAGATTAGGAGAATACAAAGGGAGGGTGTTAGTGTTGGTTTAAGAAGGAACAAAGAGGAAGAAACATGAGGTTGACTAATGAATAAATGCTGTGGCGGGATTGAAGAAAAAAAAAAGGCCAAAAAAGCAAAAGAGAAGGAAGGAGAGAAGGGGAAGGGGAAGGGGAGGGGGCAAAGGGGAAGCGTGGAATTCTGGGTGTTTTTTGGGAGTAGGGAATGAAAAAGGACGTGACAAGGGATGAAAGGGTTTATCATAAGGCTCTCATAAGAAAAAAAAGAAAAAGGCTTTTCATTTATTGTTTTCGTCTCATGTCTCGTGCTTTTCATACATATTCTCAATCCGAACTGCCCCTCTCTTCCTTCTGCTTCTTTACCCTTTTCTTTGTCTATTTTTAACCTCTTCTCTCTCTCTCTCTCATGCATTCACATGCAAATCCATGCATGTACATCACTATGAGTACCCCCTACATACATACATACATGCATGCTATTGTTTTCAAATCATGTGTGTATCCCAAACTCCAAGTATAAATCATCATCTGTGTATTTTCTTTAAATCATGTGAGTTATTTTCAAATTGTTCTAGCCTTGATTATAGTAAGATTAGTACTCTGATTGTACTCTTATCATAATTATTCATTGTTTGTGACTCTACCTGTAAGCTAGTGTTATAAGTTTAGATTTCTTGTTATCTTTAAAGTCATTCATATACATGTGTATAAATAACTATATGTAATGCTTGATGTGGTGCAGTCTGATTGGTACGTATTTTTTCAGTAATAAAACGATGCAATCAACTCCCTTTTTTACACCGGTTGTATTGACCTATTCCACTCAATTTCAGTCACATCGGCTAGTGTATGGATAATATTAAAAAATATAAAGTTTTAATATCGTTATGGTAATAAATGATAAAACTGTTATTGGAATATTGTGCATCATTCGTTCAATGAATTATTTATATTTGAAATTTATTTAATATCATTAATTTGATATTAATAAGTATTTAAAAAATAAAAGATAAATCTAGAACAATGCACTAAAATATACCGATATCAATACACACTGATTCCAGTAGAGAAATGATGCGTCCACAGATGCGGTACTGACTACCTTGACTTGATATACCAAACTCCTGCCTTTTGTGAATAATGTGTGGGTTGTTTGCAAATTTATTCTGGTTTGCCTTTTACTATATTCTGATTATTAGTTTGATTGTGCTATTTAATGCTTGATTATATATCATGCCTAGAGAAGTTTAGATTCCTTGTCATCGATATGCTTAAATTCATTCATATACATGTGTATAAATACTTATATGTATGTAATGCTTGATGTTTTAAGTTCAACTCCCATCTTTGATAAATTATATGTAGGTTTTCATCAGGCTTATTTTGACTCGAATCCCACCATGCGTGGGTTTGGCTTCGGCTGCATATCAATTATTAGTATAACTATGTTCTAGATTGCTTGATTAATCAGATAAGTATTATTTATAAGGGCGTTAACCATTGTTCCTGTTGTTTCTAGTTTATTAAATCTTAAGTTTTTTTCATATATTTCATTATTAAATCATGTAATAATATATACAAAATTAAAAGAATAAATTTACATAACGTGTCGTCATTTGATTCATTGATAGTCTATAAAATTATTTATTATCGAAAAAATAATAATTAAGCTGTGTACTGAGCATGCAGACAAGCAAACAACACATAAACACAAAAGTGAAGTTGAAATGTTGACATAAATACAAAATAAACATATATCTTTTTGTTTGTTATGTAAAAACTATTACATAGATGATATATCCAAGGATTATGATGTATCATAATGGTTAAATATGGACATGTGGCGTTCCCTTTGCATGGGCAAAATGTTAATAATGTACTTACATATATCAGAAAAATTTTTCCAGTGCCAAAATTTTGGAATCTTCCTTTTTTTTACTTTTTTTTTTTTACCTTTTTGCCAAATTCCATCATTCAAAAAGGTTGAAAGAAAAAAAAAAGAAATATTTATTCTCTATTTTTGGATTGAAGAAATAATGGTATAGCCCATTGGTCATTATGAAGAAATGATTTGAATTCACCAGTTATTGGGGGGGATACCCTACTGGACCTCCTTTTATATATAAATCCAGGGATATATTTCATTATTGATTAATTATTACTAGTTTCTCCATGATAGTGACTTAGCAAATTCCTTTTTTTGTAATTAGGCTATAAGCCTTTTGCATATGATTGAAGAATGAAGACCATCAATTTTGGTGTACCATTTAAGGTATATGATTTCCCATCATGATTAAATTGATTGAGAAAAAAATATAGGTACGTAAAAATATTATAGAGCCTCGTGTATTAAAAGTCAAATTACATTTTACTCATTCCGTTAAAAATATAAACAAATAGTCACTAGTTTTTAACAGTAGAAGTTGATGAATTTTTTAATAGAATGACCAATTTCTTCTTTGATCTAACATACGAGACTAATTTGCCCATTTTTTTGAGTAAAGACAGTGAAATGCAATCTACCTTCTAATACATAAGCCACCATGGTACTTTCAGAAAAAAAAAACTTTAAATATATATTAATATTTGTATATATACACAAAATATTAAAAAAAATTACATTATCATTGGTAGAGATATTTATGAGTCGAGTACTATATATAATTGTCTAAACCTAACCCAACTTAAAATATATATGCTCAAAAATTTACCAAGTTGGCCAATAATTGGATATATCAATACACCATCTAATAAAAATGTACTTACTAATTCATAATAATTATATATTGAATTTTTTGCTCTTTAATAATTTAAGATTCGACAAAAATAATTATTTGATATATCGATTATGGAGTTATAAACTAAATTAAAAAAACAATTATATATTTTTAATAAAATTAATAAATAAATGATACTTATAACAAAATTTCCAACTCGGATTATATAAATAAATAAAAAACTCATGATAATCCTATCATATCAACAATTACATTTTTAACAATATTTTAAAAAAAATTAATTAATTTTGAAAAGGATCATAATTCTCTACCAATCACCTTCCCAAAGAAAAAGTTAAGAAAATAAGCATAATTTAAGGCCTTTAGCCTTTAAGCCATGAAGCGTCAGTGTCAATTTCTACTTTATTGACTCTTTCTCCGTATGAAAACACAGTTTCGACACAAAATTTGCCGACAATTTGATAACATTTGAATAAATGCATTATTATTTATTGAATTATAGTCTAGGTGATAAAAATATGTAAAAATTCTATTTTACCTTCCTACCAAATTTGTCACGTTTTGATTTTTAATTATCAAATTTTTTTAATTTTGAAATTTAATTAACTTAAATATTTAAATAATTGGTGTTAAAGGTTAAGAATTTTAGTTTAAAAAATTGTCATTTGAGATATTTTTATCGGAACAAAAGGAGTCTTTGTTGAAAATTGGTTCATATGATAGCGTAGTACTTGAGATTATGCCACATCATCACTCAAATTTAAAAAAAAAAAACTAAATTTTAGAATTAATATGAAAATAAAAAAGAAAAAATTAAATTAAAAAATATAAAATTTAGAGATTAAATTTTATTTTATTCCTAACATAATTATTAAATGTTGACGAGACAACTGAAAAATGGTACAACCATTGTGTGGAAGAAAATAAAGAAAGTTAGAATGATAATATATGAGAATAAAATAAAAATGCTTATTGGGGTTAAATATCTGGGTGATTAGCCATCCAACTCAACAATTTAGCAATTTAAATTCAAGTTTTGACACTAATTTCTTAGTTTTGGACTAAATTATGATAGATTAAAGTAAATGGATTAATTTTCAATTAAAAAAAATTTAAATTAAAACATATTAAAAAAATTAATTGGTTTTTATTTTTAATTCAAAAACAATTATATGTATATATTCAACTAATTTTTACTAATTAATTTGACGTTAGATTAATTCATTACATCAAAACTAGATTTAAATTAATATGATTAAAAAAAATTATGTTATCCACTTCCGTTTCCGTCTTAATGTTATGTCTTCGTCGACATTCCCCATTCTAATATTATTTGGGCTTAAAGTTCACCAAAATAAACGTCTTAGTCAAGTTTAAATTTGAGTTTCGTCAAATCTATTGAGGAAGGTTGACTCCATTCAAAAAATTCTATGAAGTGCTAGTTTTAAGGAGTCAATAGATTTCTTAATAAGTTGATATTAATCCCGAGCAAAGTTTTGACTCTCTACTCCATGGAAAGCTTGAATGTATAAGGTTGATTGAAGAGGCCCATGCCTTTATAGGTATTGTTGGTTTAGCTAAATCTATTTGGTCAAATTTTGCTATTAATGTTACATTGTGCGGAAAATTATAAAAATAATCAATGTTCTCTAATTTGATCATTTTAAATTTTTATACTTTTCAAATTTTTTTGACATAAACAACATTTGTTAAATTCATTAATTAGCTTTTTTTTGTAAGTAATATGTTAAAATAATAAGTTAATATGACATCAAGTATATAATAATATATTTGATGCATATAAAATTTTGAAAATAGTAAAATTTAATTTAATGAATTTAACAATTATTGTTTAATCATGATTGAAATTTTAATATTTAAAGAATATAAAAAATTAAAAACAATCAAGTTCAAATATAATAACTAAATCTACAATTTACATAAGGAACTAATTGCATAATCTAAGAAAAAAAAAGTCCGAAAACTCCAATGGATGAGAGAGCATTTGGAATGATGTTGTCAAATTCATTCATCGAATCTAAAGTAGGAGAGAGAAATTTTCAGTTTTGATCGAAAAATTAAAAAAAAAAAAGACCGACTCATTCAATATTTTTTATTTTGGTTTAGTTGAATGGGGCGGGTTAGTCCGTTTTTACCTCAATTTAATTGATTAATTTAATTGATTATTGATTTTTAAAATTTAGAACTGAATCGACTGAAGAAATTGACATTTTTATATTAATTTAAAATTATTTAAAATACATTTATATTTTATAATATATAACATATATGTAACTATATAAACTCAACCGAATAACCCATGTTCGATTAATGGAAAAAACTGACTGAATCAAAGTATATTTGATTTGATCGATTTTTCATGCTAAAATCAATTAGGTTGGTTTGGAAAAAAAATTTGAACGAATGAAAAGATTAAACCGATTACTCTTCGCTAACCTAAAGTCTAAATTAAGTGCCAGAAAATTATCTAAGCAACTGACGAAAAAGGGATAATTTATTTAAGGCAAAAGGATGTTTAAGTTCATAACATCAGAAGCAACAAGCATCAAGTAGGAACATCTAATGCTAAGTACACTCTTATTACTATGAATTATTTATTAGAGAAATGAGAAAGTAACATTAGAGAAGTAGCAGGACTTAGTTTTTGTTGGCAATGAAAAGACCCCATCTCTGCTCCCCAGATCTGGTCCTAATCAGCTTTGCCTTCCATCCCCCAACGATATCGTCATAGTCTTCCTGAATATTGGAACAAAATAAAGGATTACTCATTAGTGAAGGGAAAAAAAGAGAAACATATAGGGTTATCAAAATGATGACAAAATGCTCACCTGAGAAAAGTCGGTGATGAAGGTATCCTTGTCCTTCTCAACTTTGTCTAATTCACGCTGCAGAACTTGTATGAACTGAAAGCATAAGCAAACCGTTCGTTTATTAGCTCGGGTGGAAAGCTCAACCGGAGACTCTTTTATTGGAAATTGCTATTTTCTCGATGATTTTCAAATTGGTACACAATCTCTATTGAGGAGAAGTCAACTCTGTCGGGAGAGGTCTGCAAATTATCATAAGCTAAGAGCTAGTTGACCCCTCGACGAGTAGGCATTATCCTCGGAAGTGGTCTCTCGACTCTATCAAAGAAGCCACAGCTTCACAGAACAAAAATGCCTCGGCAGATGCTTGAGAAAGTGAAATATACGCAATGCGCATGGTCATTCGGCAAGAAAATCTCATAGTTGTACTTAGTGAGATTTTAACCTTTTGCCTATAACATATGAAGCATTGTTGGGTAAATAAGCCATCAACATTCTCAGCTGTAAGTGCCTTATATGATATAGGGCACGGGTTTGAATCCAACCATGTGCGTTGCGTATGGTTCACATTATCAAGCATTTCAAAGAGGCAATCCCTTTCTGTGAACCACCACCAATACCTTTGCAGGGACTCAAGCTTTCGACAAAATCGAGATACAAACTTTCACAAGGGGCAATACTAGACATGTTGAGTGCTTGACCCAAAGTTCAATCCTCAACAATCCCAATTAGAAAAAGCTAGCAATTCAATTAAGTGTGACTAACCATTTCATTAGCAGATAGCATATTATAGCTATCGAAATAATTCTTGCCAACATTGACCAATCAGTTCATAATATCACAATCATACGAAAGAAATAAAAGGGTTGGTTTATCTGAACCTGATCGGTTCGATCCTCTGCAATGACCCGATCAAAACCAGCATCCTTAAGCATCTGTAAACATTATGGCAAAAACAAGACAGAAACGGTAAGTCGTAATGTTAGAATTTTGTTAATAAAAAACAAGAATATGACATGAAATCAAGAAATGGTTATTAAATTGAACAATCCAGACCTGGCCATAAGCTTTTACATCATGGAGATCATAGCCTCTCTGCTTGATGTACTCTTCAAATTCGGGCGATGAAGCTCCTGAGCTTTTGCAGTAATCACTTATAAGAACTTTGCCCCCTGGCTTCAACCATTTGTAGAAATATCTAAATAGTGCAGGCTTGTCCTGAAATTCAATTTACCATTAAGCTTTACTGTAGAAATTTCTGATGTTGATGCTAATGCTAATCTCTAATCCATTGAATCTTAATTAAACCATCTTTTAATTAATATTGAAGGTTAATTGCACCAGACATTCACAAATTCAATTTTTAAATTGATCTCTAAACTTTAAAATGTTATAAATGTTCTAATTGAGTCTTAAGTATTATCTCTGGGTTTAACATAGAGCATATTTAAAATATGTGGATCAAATTTTAAACACCTTCATGCTACTTGACAGTAAGAGGGCTATTTCCTCTTCTTTTTAACGCATCAGACCGAACATATATGTTTAATATTTGACCACTTAAGCTGACATTGAACACCCAAACTGACATTTAGGGTGACAGAATTTGACTGATAGATACTTATATTTTTGAAGACTCAATTAAAACGTTAAATATGAAGCCTAACTTGGAATCTGAATCATACTTACTTGAATGTGTAGAATCGTGTCACGGCTGTAGATAACATCAAAGCTGTTATCTGGATAAATCTTTGTAGTGCAATCAGCAACTTCAAATTCCACAGAGCAATTGAGTCCGTTGGCTCTTTCAAGAGCAAAAGATATCATATTTATGGACAGATCGATGCCCACAACATAGACTCCAAATTCTTTTGCCATATAAAAGTCACCTCCACCTATGCCACAGCCAACATCTAGAACCTTTTGGCCAGGCTTTAGATCCAACTTCGCCACAAATTCTTTCGTTGTTTCTGCTCGAAAACATGTTTCATTTTAGGAAGAAGACCGTGTAAATTAAAACAAATATGCAAATATAGAGATTTGGTTGAAGAGGGAATACCTATTCCTCCTGTGCTCACAAATCCTTCACCAAAGGTACGCTCATAACGAAGTATGCTATTAGCTTTGTACTGAACAGTATCCAAGAACCGCTGGAATCCACCATCATTATCTGAACTGACCTTTTCCCAGATCCAGCAAATCTGCATTTGCAAACAATACGGTTGAATCTTGTCAATATTGTATCCAATTCAGAAAAATAATGATAATAAAATGAAAATCGAATCGATGAGTTCATGTTTTGTTTTTGCCTGATTCTGATTCTTTTTGTGCTTAACATAAGCACTGATGCACTTGTAGCCAACTAAAGAAAGTTTAAACGAGTTTCCTGAATCATCAGTTGCATGACATTCTTTAAAGACCTGCATTAGAATACATAGCCAAACATCTGTTTAGTAAAAAAATACCTCATGCTGTTTCATAAACATATTTCAACCATCAGAGCACAAACCTGTGTGTAAAATCTTGGCTCACGGTAGTGAGAAGGGTCATGCTTTTGCTTGCAGTCGCCAGATTGATCAAAACAAGCCTCCCTGAAGAAAATATGTCCTCCAACTTTCAACCATTTCATCATCCTTTGGGTCAAATTCTCAACCTGCATTTAGTGATGGTTAACACTTAACAATAGTTAACTTGTGAAACTTAACCAAGTTTTTCTCAGAAAATTACCTCTTCATCTGAGAGATACATCAGCAGCAAATTTGAGAATATCAAGTCCATTGATCCTTCTGAAATATCCAAATCCGGGGAAGTCGCATCGGCACAAAGGAATTTGATGTTCTTATAATGTCCATTGATGCTTTCATTCTGCAAATAAGGATATATCGAAAGTGAAAAATCTAGTCAAGTCCCTTATGAAATAGCAATCTAAATAAATTCTGTCAGGTTGTTGAGCTTCAGTTACCTTCTTGATAACATCTCCAATGAAGTCTAAAGCTATAACACTATCAGCCTTCTGAGCTAATTCACCGGTAAATCGACCAATGCCAGCTCCTAACTCCAAAATAGATTTCCCTTCATATGGCGGGAGCAGGGAGAGCACCTGCGTATATCAACAATGAACAATTAGGAATCTAAAAATAATTATTGAAGGATAAACGTAAAATACAAAAGAACAGCAACACTTAAAAGGTAATAATTAGCATGGATGTATATTTGAGTCTATCCTACTATAATTACAACTGAAATTATTCATAAATAGAAAAAATTAAATATAAAAAGAAATAGAGTCGAAAAGTTGACACTAAGAATACGTATATATAAATAAAAAGCAACAATTCCTTTAATTGCTTTGAAAAAAAGCAGAATCACAAAGCACAACTTTTGTTCAGCTTTTACATCAAGCATTACCTAAAGTTGGTGCTTAAAAATCATATCTTTTTCTTTAAAACCCAAGACCAAATCATTTCCTCTATCTGTGATTGTTAGATAAACCAATTATTATGGCACTACAAATGAAGAAAAACGACATCATTAGCATAATTACAGAGTAATCATCGTGCCACACAAAACTTAAAGATTATTAGCTGCCAGCATGTTATCGAATTTTTGTGTTATGTGTCATATATATTTTTTCGTGGCATAAAATATTTTAATTTATATATTTAAATATATGCTCTCTTTTTTTTCTTTTCTTCATATCATTCCTGTTCTTGATCTAATTTTAGTTATTTTTCCAGCTTTAATTTATGTCAATTCTTTCGTAATTGGTGCTGCATTAAATGAGATTTTTCTTTGATAATATTTGTATTATCGAATAACTAATTACTCATTTAAAAGTTGGATAAACTCATACAATATAGATAATTAAGGAAAAAAGGAATTATAAGCTGCGATGACAACAATTCAACAAAATAGAAAACAGAGCATCAACATGAAACAACTAAAATCAAAATAAAGCTCAAAATGAGATTAATAAAAAGATCAACGAATATGAACACATACTGGTAGTGAAAAAAGATTAAAGAAAAGGAATTAAAATAAATATAAAATATCAATGAATAAATAAACAGTGAATAAAAAATTACTTCGAGTCGGTCTTCTTTGTCGAGATCTGCGTCCTTGGAATCAAGTATCGTACCATCCTCTGTTAAATCAATGGAGTGCTCCATCCAGTAGTTCTTTTGAACCGCACGTTCACCTGTTATCATTTTCCAATTAATCAGTTCTTTCTTTTTTCTTTTACTAAAAAGTCAATCAGATTTTCATTCTTCCACTTCCGATAAAAATGCAATGAAATTTTCAGATGGAGCTTAGAGGTCTCACCGTTAGTCGCCTTGGTTACCGGAGAAAGATCGCTAGTAAGCTTTTCAGAGTTCGCTTTTTTTTCTTTTAAAGAAAAAAGAGAGCGAAAAAGATTTAAAATCCCTCAACGGCAAGACGAGATCTTGAAAACGACCTTGATCTGCTGTTTTGGATCCTTCCTCGCTGCTGCATCACACACTAAAATGCAAAACAATTTGAGCTACGATTACTACTGTAACTGCAAATTGAATTGTGTTCAGTTGTGGAAGTTTAAGGCCACCATTTTTTTATAGAGCCAAGAAGGACAATTTCGTCATTTCATATGATTACCATTATTTTATTATCAGTATGCATCTCAATCTAAAAAGCGAATTAATACCATTGGACACTAAGTATATAATTTAATTGTTGTAGATTAAATTAAATATTCTTGTGTTAATAATTTTATTTATTTTTATTATCAAAAATGAATTTATATATTAACATGAGATATATGTAACATTTCATATATGATTGTTTATTTATTTTATTAGTTACATCAATTTTTAATAATAAAAGTGGATGAAATTTTTAACAGAAATTATCAATTTACTTTTTAATGTAACGTATAATGAATAACATACTTAATTTCTAATAAATGAGATAAAATATAATTTAACTCTAAACACAATCAGTACTGAATAATTGTAAGTAAAATTAAAAGAAAAAGAACCTATTTGGGGTCAACTATCCACCTTTCTTTTTTTTAATGCAAAAATAAACTTATTATTTCCTATTGGATTTTATTTATCCAAATTTGGAACCTCTCTATGTTTATAAGCACCGAACAAAAGTAGTAAAATACAATTAGGGAACAATCAATCCTTTCTTTTTCCTTTTCCTTTTCTCTCTCTAGATTAGAATCTTTTTAGTAAATTTTTTTCTTTTCTTTTTTAACAATTTTATTACACTTTTTTATTACATTTGCTCTTTTTTTATATAACGCCTAAAACTATTCATAACTTTTTTCTAACTCATAAATAGAAGGAAAATATGTCTCAATACACTCGAACTCACATCTTTATATATTAACAATAATATTTATGTCAATCGAATTAAGATTCAATCGACTTTAGTAATCTCTTTCTTAATCTCCTATATCTTTGGTCAACTTCTCAAGCACCAAGTGATACTTATTTATCTCTTGCTTTATGAACTCCAAAGTTCTCATTTCTTTTAGGGATTTGGCTAATAGAGATCAGGGTTGGGTTCCATTTTCTCTCTCTTTTTTAAGGTTATTCTAAGAAAGTGTTTGTTTGTTTCGTGTTTTTCTCTTAGTTATGGCTTGCTTGAATTGTTTAGAATAGTTTTTTTTTTTTTGTTATCCTTTTATTTATTGTTAATTTTCTCCTTATCTAAAATCCTCTTTGACTTGGTCCTTTTAAGAGCCAAGTAAAGAGTCCCTCTACCTAGTTGAGAGCACAAATTAAAAGGTTATTGAGCTTAGACCTCCTTTGAAGGTGACTATTGAGTCTATGAAGCATCCTTTTATGTCCAATTATTAGGCATTTTCGTGTATTTCTCGTTTTGCATGAAGGGTCGGAAAATCCTTCCTTAAGGATGTGCATTCTATAGCACTGTCATACAACATGCGTCCCTGCACCGTTTTGTCATCTTTTCACACTTGGTTTCATTTCTTTGCGCCCAAGTTGAATCAAGCCATACTTAGGTCATCATAATGCTATAAATAGTCATATTTAGGTCTCGATTAGGTGCGCTGAAAGAGAAAAACATTAGCTTTCATATTTTTAAGTTTTCTTCAAGGTTTTCTTTCATAGTAATTGTAGCCATCGTACTAACGTTCGTCAAAGCAGCATTTGGATTGGGATTTGGAGCTGCAATTATTTAATAATATTCTTTTTCTCTTTTATCCCTTTTCAATTATTATTAGTATGTTTGCTTTATTGTTCTTATTTGTTGATTTGATGTTGGTTACGATATTTTTTACATTGCAAGCTCAAAAATTCGTTAGTTACTTATTTGCTTTAACTATCTATTTAGTTAATTATTTTATTTTTACTCTTTTAATAATTGCTTTATTTACTTTTAGTCAATTCTTAAAATCATATTAATTTAATAAAATTATTATGTTGGGATTTTTATTTTTTTCAAAAATTGCAAATCTCTCTACGGGATTAATATTCAGAATACTTCTTTTAATAGAATTATTTGATTGTAATTTATTACTTAATAATAATCTCATATATTTTTGAGTAACGGTGAAAAATAGTAACAAATCTTAAGTTTTAATTATATATATTAATTGTTATCATTAATTATATTCACTTTTCACATGATAAGTTTTTTGCCTCGTTACTGGAGAATAACAGAGGAGAATTACAGAGTAGAACTAAAAATAGGAACTAAATTTAGAATATTGGATGATTTGATTAGACTAACTTTATTTCCGTCATAAGTCAATGGTTACACTCACTATCACCATGATCCATCACTACCTAGAACCAACTAGCAGCATGGTTCTTGCTTAAGTAAGTACTTCCCGCCGACGAAAACTGTGAAGCTCAGGAACGACATTACCTATTTTACGCAGTACGAGGCATGGGAACATTTCAAGGATATCATTAGACGTTTCCCTCATCATGGTATGACAGATTGGATGGAAGTGCATGCATTCTACAACGGGTTAACGCAGAGGGCCGGGTCCAGATAAAATTTTAAGCCTATTTTTTAGGCTTGAGTCGGTTTGGTCTAAAATATGGGTTTAAAATTTTGTTCAAGCCCGACTCAAAGGAAAATTGATCAACTCGAGCCTGGCCCGGCCCATATTATTTTTTTTAGCTTTTTTCATTAAATAAATATTTTTAAAACAAATATTAAAACAAATAAATAAATAAATAAATAAATAAAATGTAAATTTAAAATTATATTTGATTAGAAATAAATATATTTAATATATAATTCGGGGCCGAGCCGGGCCAGGCCCGGGCTAAAAAAGTTTTACTCAAGGCCCAACCCATTTTCTAAACGGGCCTCGTTTTTTTCCAAACCCATATTTCGAGCATATATTTTTACCCAAACTCTCTCATTTTCGGACGGGCCGTTGGGCGGGGCCGGGTAACCTAACCCATCATCACCCCTATGCCCAAACAAGAGGTAACTAAAAACAATACTAACTTAACATATTAGAAGCTTCTTTTGAGCAGAAAGTTAAGAGTCATCCAAGTGAAACAACCACCACACAAATAATTTATTTTTATGAAAATAACTAATTTATATAACATCAAAATAAAAATCCTAAATCTTATTGTAATTTTGTACTCTTACCTTTTAAATTTTGTAAACCAATTACAAAACTGAAACCTTTATATTTAAAATATAATCAATTTAGTATTTTTTTGTAAACATCATGGTGACATTTGTCAATCTCTAGGCTGTCTTGTGAAGTCAAGATATCTTTTAAAATAATGAAATCCACAACTTTAATTTGTGATAGAGAATTTTTGAGTTTAAAAAGAAATAAAATAAAATCTTATCATGCATAATTTTTTGCTAGCTTTTAAAAGGAGAGATAAGTAAAATTATACCTAGTGATAACTATAAAAGAAATAACATAAAGCATAATTGATTAAAATAATTTTGAACACAATCAATATAATTCCAATTTTTAATTAAATAAACCTAATACATGATAATTCATGCGAGTGTTTATTTATTTAAAGAGTAATTTAGGTTCAAATCACCGTTGTATCAAAAAATTAATATTTTTAAATTTAGATAGATGGTTGAATTGGTTAGACCATCGATTCGTCGATCTAACCGATTCATCCAATTCGATTAAATAAATTATTAAAAATTTATAAAAAATTAAAAAATTTCCAATTGCTTGATTCAATAATTTTTTTATTCGATTTAATTAATCGATTGAATACTCTTTTTTATATTGACACTATAATTGATTTTTGATTTAACTAATTTGAATCTAATTTAATTCAAATAATTTTATTAAAATTCTACGTAATATATATATATATATACACACGTGTGCGAGACTAATTGGCTTTTGGATTTGGTGAGGGGATTTCGAGGAAAGAAATATAAAATTGACGAGTGAGCAGTTACGACAATGTGCGGGGGACCTCATCGTCATTTTCCTTTTCCATTCCCAAGATTGTTGTCATTTTGTAGTAATTTCATTGAATGCAACTATTTCTTTTATATAGAATGTACTCGGGTATCAATAATGCAGCACAGTGAAATATTATTCAAATATGTTCCTTTTTTTTATTATTAAATAAGAGGAATCTGATTCTTCTATTATAAAAGCGTGTCCAAATTTTATTTTATGTATAAAAACAAAAATAAATAAATAAATTATTTGTTATAGTGGAGTTTTGTATTTCATGGTTGAAAAGGTTATAATGTAATTTAGCTTTATATTTTATCTTTTATGTTGAAGGGATAATTAGGTAACGCAAAAATAGTGATGAGGATGTACGATTCACCTTGTTTGATATAAGATGAAGAGTTATCATTTAAGATGATCAGAAGGGATAATAAGATGGTAAGAAACACGAGAGAGGGATGGGATAAGAGAAAGAGCTTGCCTCTCACTGCCTTTAAGACCTAGTGCTAAGATGTTGCATGTTAAATTCTTATAAGAACGTGAGACAATTTGTTAAGTAGTCTCTCGTATATGTGATAAGGAATAGAGGACCAAAATTATATTCAAGTTGTTTGACTCGAAAAAGAATGATTTAAATTTGACAAATAAAAAAAATAAAAGCATTGAAAGAAGAAATTTGATAACAATGAATAATTAATAAACAAATAAAAAAAAGAGTAGAAGATGGAACGAGTAAACTAATGGATATGATGAATAGATGGATAAGTGTCCAATCAAACCCTTTGAGTTATAAACCCCAACAAATTCAATTAATGGCTTTAATTTTTTTTTATCAATTTTCTTGACAAATTGAAGGATGAAGAATGAATTTTTACGACTTCTTAAAGAAAATTAAGAAGAAAATTACTTCTAAAAATCACAAAAAAAATCTTATACAAAAAAACTAACTCACTAGTTAAAAACGTTATTAATGAAAATAATTGTCTATTTAATGAACAATGATGAGGCTTTTATACATGTTAGCTAACTACATCCAAATAACTTAAAATACTAAAAAAATTCTAAAATTCGAAATAAATAAATAATAATAAATTATACCTAATAAATACAATATTGTGTTCATATGTAATAAAAATTAAGTTTAGAAATCGAACCTAATATGATTTAAACTCGAATTAAAAACTCGAAACTTGTAATTTTTGTAATAATCTCGTCCAGAAATTTTGCTCGCGTAGTCTACACTAAAATGGTCATAACTTGAGTTCTTGAACTTGAAATTGAGTAGTTCAAAATGCGTTTTGAAGTCAATAGACAGGTAAACGCTATGAAGATATCTCAACCCATAAAATCCTAGATCTCATTAAAAAAGTCAACGCAAGTTAGTTAATTTTTCAAACTTGAAAATTGACAATTTCGATTAATTGAATTGAATTGAATAATCTTCGCCCGATCCGTGCATATATCAATAAGCCTAGGTAAGGTGGTTATAAAACATGTTTTTAATCACATCAAATGTGATATGGTGGTTGGAGTCTGACACGTTGATTAATAAGTGGGAGTCCTCTTTAGTGTCAAGCTAAAGGCTATTTCCAAGAGGCGCTCTCAAGAGGTTCATTTAGAGCACAAGCGAATTCAATGCTCAGTCCCAATTATTAGAGTACAACAATTTCATTACCCAAAAAAATTTCTACTGGCACTATATCGAGCAGTAATACATAGTAATATACATAAAGCTTGCGAGATGTGCTCAATTCCATGTTTGACACTTGTCTAACATGTATAATTTATACACATTCAATAAACTATAACAACATACATGTTAAAAATTATACATAACAATTATATTAATAACCATTGAATCCAATTCAAATTAACTTACTAATTAGAAAAAATTCATAGAAAAATCATACATTTACATAGAGTGACTTGAAACATAAAATTTCAAAATTCTCAAAAACTTCTATATGTAAATTAACATTCGTATTAGCGGACCCAACCCATATTTGAACCTAATGGAGACCTTAGGCCCAATATCAATATTTAAAATTGAATATGGGGACCCAAACCCATACTTGAACCTAATGGGGCCAAGTGGCAAAATACCATTATTTACTTTCGAAATATAAGGGATTCAACCCATATTTTCAACCTAACAATAGGCCCAATACCATTATTGACTATTGAAACATAGGGGACCCAACCCATATCTATATTTGGGCCTAATAGAGTAATGGGCCTAATACTATTATTTACTATTGACAAATAGGACCCAACTGATGGCCGAAAATATATAGGGACCAAACCCAAATTTGAACCTAATGGAGACAGTAGGCCCAATAATACCATTTCTGCAAGGGGATCAGACCCATATTTGAGCCTATGCACTCGAAATATGGAGGTTAATATGTGCTTTTTTTAGTTTATGTTCTCGTTCTTACATTTAAAAATCAGTTGTTTTACTTTTACTCGGGAGATTTAGTTTCTCTGTTTTTTAGATTTAAAAATAAAAGTTAAATTGTTAACGTTATTAATATTTTATTATTAAATTCAAATTTATTAAATAATTTTTATTTTATTTTATTACATAACTAACAATTTGAGTGTTTTTTTTTTATATTTCACAATGATGCATTATTGAATTTAATAAAAGAATTTTAACTGAATTAACAATTGAATTAGAATTATGAAATCTGAAGAATAGATGGATTGAATTTTTGAAATTAAAAGAAAAATAATTAAATTCTAAATGTGTGAAAAAATATAAAGAATTATAACAAATTTATATAGTTAATTGAATATTAGCTCGATTGACATTAGTATTGTTATCAGTACAAAAGGATGTGGGTTTGAGTGAACTGAAGCACATTATCCTCCTATTCAAAAATTGGAAAGGGACTATAGACATTGTATATAAATTTCATGTAAAAGGTACTAAATGCGCAATAATACTTTTGGAAATATCAAAAGAATGTTACTTACATGTATCAATAATAAGACTTATTCTTTCTTTTGGTGTAGTAAAAGCCAATTATCTATCCAATCTAATATTAATTGGATGCCTGAACACTTAGAGACTTTCATACGTCTCTATACAAAGTATCTTCCAACCATTCTACAACCATTCATTAGTTAATTAGACACTCTGTTATCCAATCTAATTCAAGACTCCTCTAGTAGCCACTCCATTAGTAAGGGGGGCTCCCATATCAAGATTTACTAATTCCCTTCCACTACTTTAGTTTTTCCTTGAATCCTAAACGTTAGGAGACATTAGGATTTCGAGTTTTTTTGTTGATTAGGCGACACCCGAATTTGAATTGGGGAATAAGGGATTTGCAGTCCCCCGCCTTACCACTCGGCCATGTCGCCAAAAGGCTACAAACAAAAAAAAGGAGAGTATCTCCCTTTTCTTTTTCATTTTTAGATTAGATCCGTACTTTCAATTGGTTATAGTATCTGAAGACATGCAATATCTAAAAACTTTTCCTTTCTTTTCTATTGAAAAATAAAATGTGGATTCTCAGTTACAAAAGTCAAAATTCAGGATAAATAAATTGGGACCATTAACTATTGACTGCAAATTTAATATTTATATATTTTATTCTTTTAATTTTATTTAATTTATTATTAATTTAATCTTATTTATTAACACAATATTAAATTTTTAAATTTATATTATTTAAATAAATGCCTAACAAAAACTTTAACCAAGAAACAAATGTCGGCAATTTTAATTTAATTAGTAAACTTGCAACTCGTACATCCATGTTTGAGTGCATGCTTATAAATTGTGGTCGTGGGCCTTTCCCACTAGGTTTTGCCTTTTTTCTTTTTTAAATATTGTATTTATTATTAAATAGATTTATTTAATTTATCGTTTTTATTATTTTTAATATTATAATAGTTAAATTGATTTATTTAATAATTGAATGATTAATTTGATCCGGTCCCTATAATCGAAAGAATTAATAAGTATTTTCACTTATATATACATAACAAATATAATTATATTAACAAAATTAATAACTAAATTGCTAAAATATTAATCATATAAAAAATTATAAAAAAATTGTAAAATGGTTTTAACTTTAAACTAATATAAATAAAATTTTCGAGTTATATAAACATAATATTAATTAAGAGCATATCCTCAAAGAAAGGACAACCTATATGCTTTGAAGTGTAAACTTTCAAAAACGTGATGACAAAAAGTTTTGTGACTCTCAAGATGATATGGAAGGACATACATTAAAAAATTACTTCTTTTGATTTTCTTTAACTTTACGAGGGAGCAATTTGGGTAAAATCCAAGATTTATTATGATTCCAACCATTGCTATTATATATATATATATATATATATATTGACCAAGAAAAATAAAATATGGGATCAATATATTTGCCCATATTATTCACAAACCATCTGCCTTATCCTCTCAAAGTTGCCCCTATTCTTTTAAGAATATATCATATTTTTAAAATATTTTATATATTAGATTACAACACACTCACGTTGCGATTTACAAAAAAAAATTATACGAGAATTAAATAAAATTTGATTAAAATGGTAAAATTTTAAAAAGAGTTTATACTCAGTTAACTCGCGATATAAACTCTGCGAGATATTTTAAGTGTAATATAAATTTGATATAATGTCAATGAAATTTAGTACGTGGTTATTAATTTTTTTAAAAATATTTCAGTCACCATATATCAAATACTAAACCTATGATAAATATTTCATTCGCATATTAAGAGAAAGCAATGGAATAATTTATTGTGTAGTTGTATATATTTAATTACTTTGGTACATATTGGAACTTGTTTAAATTTAAGTTGTACAAACACAGATAGTCTATCTAATTACCCTACAAATCTCATACCCTACTTCCAAGATTCAAATTGAAATAAATAATTAACCTTAAAACAAGACATTCCTTTTAATGGAACATCTGTTAATTACTTAGAAACTCAAGTTGGTTTTGCATAAATTAATTTATATTATAATTTTTTTTATAATCAATTTTTCGAGTTCTCGTATCATATTGGTTTCGAATTATTTGAGATCGGATCAATTTTTGGATTCATATAAATTCGAGTTTTAGAGAGATATTACGGATTTAAATAAAATGTTTTAATTAGAAGTAAATAATATAAAAATAGTAGATATTGTGCATACTGTTACCAAGATTCATTTAGCCCACCACCAATTTTATAAACATTCGTTTAAGACCACTTTCACTTTTCACGTGCAATGGACGGACACTCTTGACTCTTCCAATAATATGTTTTTGATAGGAGTATAATAATATTATAATAAAATAAAGGGTAAATTACAGTAAAGGTTATTCGATTATAGGTGAAAAGTTATCAAATAGTTATTTAATTATGATTTTTTTGTCATTTTGTCTTTTTTTATTATTATTTAACTAGAGTAAAAATGAAAATACCCAAAAATTCAAGATAATTAAATGACAAAAAAAGATAAAATTAAATAGTTAAATAATTATTTTGTAATTTTTAAAAAAAATTATTTTATAATTTTTTATAAGTTGGTGACTACTGCTAACTTATATATATATATATATAAGATTGCTGCATGCGTTGCGTAATAAACTGAGCTACAATAAAACATTAAAATAATACTTTTATTACTATTATTATTATTATTTCCTTCTATCTTAGTTTTTAGAATTTTAACCACGAATAAAAACAAACTCACGTGCATGCACACAAATTTCTATGCAGTTGCTGTTATTATTTTTTTTCCTCAAAAATAATTATTAGTTCCCTTCTTAAAAATAAAGAATGCATGGATTTATTAGACATTTATTTTTGAAATAAATAATTTTCTCATGTTTTTAATTTTATTTATAGCATTTCTACTTTTGTTTCATTAATTTGATTGAGAGCTAGATTGTATTGTCTGCTAAAAAATGTATAAATTAATTTATATATATTAAATTAAAAAATAAATTGATCATATTTATTAAAAATTAGTCTCATTGATAGATTAACAATCAAGTAGTGATATCTGACGTGCCATATGTACCTCAAACTGATGTATGAAAATTAATTTTTAACAGTAGAAATAGTAATAAAAGGACCAATTTACTCTTTAATTCAATGTATAAGAACTATTTGTCCATTTGTTTAGTAGAGGGAACAAAATGTAATTTAGTTTCTAGTATAGGAGCCTCTATGGTACTTTTACCTCTTTTTACATTTTTTATTACAACTATTTGTTTTTGTTTTTATTAATAATTATCAATTTTAAAAAAAAATAGTAATGGGTAAATTTAAAATTATACATGATTTTTTATTTAATGTTTAACTTTATACAATAACTTTGATTTTGTACAAGTTTATAAATTATAAAAGATCAATTTGATTAAATTCTTACAAACTATTAACATAATTATTGATATAACATCATTTTATGTTTATATATTAAAATTTCATGTATATAACTACATCAAATCAAAATCCATGTATATCAAATTGCACATTGATTCAAAATTAATGTATAATTTTGTTATTTGTCCTAATAATAGTTAGTTAACATCTCAATTAGTTATCAATTGATATTAGTTGTAAACCTTAATTATTAATTATCCAATGATGTCCTTACACGTGATTTTGTCCTTTTGCAACTACATATATTGATGTTATAATTAAGGTAAATGATTATGAAATTAGACTCTTCTAATTGTCTTCCACGCGTGATTAAATTACTTTTACAAAACATTATTTTAGAAAAGCATGGAAATCCAAACATGCAGGCTTGATTTATATGTGGTAAAACGACTAGCGATAAAAAAATATATCGTCAATCATTAATACTTAGCCGAAAAGACTCTTGATAATTGTTTAAAAAGATTTAATTACGTAATGTTGAAGGGTTAAAAATAAAAGGATAAAGTTCACTTAATTATATTTTTTTTATAATATTTTTTTGGGTCACCTATCCGTAAAAAGTTATAAAAAAATTACTCAATTATTCAGTTTCGTCTCTTTTGGTCACTAGTTGGTTAATGTAAAAATGAAAATACCCCAAAATTAAAGATAGTTAGGTGACAAAAAAAGACAAATTTAAAAAATTTAGTGACCATTTTGTAACTTTTCATAATTAACTGATGAAAAAAGAGATTTACTAATAGTTGGGTGGCAAAAATGAAAAAAAAACATAGTTGCTGACTATTAATGTAGTTTGCCCAGAATAAAATAAGAATTGGGCATAATGATTTTTTCGTTCTTTTAACTTTACAAAAAAAAATCATTTTAGCTATTCATTTAATTTTTTACCTCTTTTAGCCTTGAACTTACATTTTTTGTCAAATCACCCCAAAATGAATTAAAAAATTAATATTTGTTAATTTTGTTAATGTGGTATACACATGAATAATGTCACATCAACAGTTAATTACTTTTAAAATTTAAAAAATTTATTTTATATAATTTTTATACATTTTTAAAAATGTTAAAATTTTAAAAATATTTTTTAAATTAAAAAAAATTAATTGTTAACGTGGTTTGGGATGATTAACAAATAACACAAGTTTAAAGAAAAATATTGACGAAAAATTATAAATCATTATGCTTAAGAATAGCTCTTGTTCCACAGCTTTATATATTTGTATAGTATAAAAGTTGAAAATACTACGCCGATCAACGCTGCATCAAAGTCAAATGGTAGCTTTCTAAATTTCGCAATTATATTTTTATTTATTAATTGTTTTTTTATACTATTTACTTTTTAGATATTTTTAGAATTTATAAATATTGGGGATAAACTTGATTAAATAACGAACAAATAAAATATTAAAGAAATTGAAAAGATCAAACACAAATAATTTATGTGGAAAACCCTTTCGAAAATAATAAAAAATCACAAACAAAGATTATTTTATTATAACGGCAAAAACGAAGGGTACATAGATGAAGACACAAAACTAAACCCTGAAACCCGAAAAAAAGAACCCTCAAAATGTAAACACAAAATACTCTAAAAGCTTGTGAAAGTTAATACCTAAATATGTTATGGGTCATTTTTCGAGAGTGAAAAAGGGGCCTATTTATAGACTAAAGTTGTAGGTTAAATAATATTAAAATAATTACATTAATTCAGAGTTTAAGTGTGAAACTAAAAAATAAAGTTTAATTGGGAGAAGAAAAATCGAAAAATACGAGGCCACATTTCAATGAGTTTTTTTAACGGCAGTGGACTAAACCGATTAAGATGATGAATGAACTAGTGACCCAACAAACCGTCTGAAATATTACATAAGAGTCAAACTTTTGAAATTATTAAAAAATGACCAAACATTTTCGAATGTGCTAAAATAATAAGCTTTTTTTTTCACAAATAGGTGATAACAGCATGTTTAAAATAGAACACGTCACAATTAAATTAGATATTACTTGAAATGACAAAAGATAAAAATAAAATTTGAATCCTGAGATATGACATTTGAAAAATTCTTATTTGAGCACCTTCTTAAATATTCAACACTTATTTGATTATTTTGAAAGGTTTGACCATTATGCAAATAACTTATAAAAGGTTTAGCCCCAATTTAAGCACTTAATACAAATTAAAATATAAAGATTTGTTGAGGGGAGGTCAGGCTCGAAACCTCAAATAATGGAAGTATAGTGCTCAAGATGTCTATGATTAGTTTTATTTCCAAGTTTTATCTCCTAACTCATAGGAGAGCCTAACCTGATTCATAGAGTTTAGAAAAAGCAAAACCACCAAGGGCATGGGTTCAAATCTCAAATGATACAATAGAGGGACCAGAATCATAATTTAACCAAAAACAAAACTTATAGAAAAAAAAAAAAAAAAGAGGGGGCAAAAAGGTGGGTGGAAGAGAGAGGGCACAGGGGCAAGAGGTGAGAAACCCACGAAGCATTGTCGGAGAAACGGCCGACCCAACACTTGTTAGTGGGAAACAATACATCTATCAGTTCCATTTCATTACAATATACCCACCAACAATATCACCAATCAATTTTATTTTATTAATTTTAATTTTAATTTAATATTATATGGAGGTGATAAAGACAACACTTACGTTGCTTTTTCCTTTTCATTTTCTTGTCCTAAATTTTTAGTGCTTTGTTTTTTTTCTCATATTTTATGATACTATTATCATAATGTCTCTTATTAATATATATTATATACTTCCTAACTTATTTTTTTGTTTTCCCACTAACTTTTCATTTAATTCATTAATCATCGTTATAAAATCTTAGACATTTGTGTGTTAAATCTTCCATTTAACGCCTCCTTTTTATTTTTTATTATTAATTACTTAGCGGTAGATTTAGGGTTTAATTAAAATTTTGAATGTTTTACTGGGAATTTTTAAAAATTTTGAAAAGCATAACTGACATTTTTAGGATTTTAATTTTTTTAAAAGTCTAATTAAAAATTTTAAAATATTATAATTGTATAATTAAAATTTTTAAAAAAATTAAGGGACCAAAGTGCCTCTAAAGCTCAACACGTACTTGAATTTTCAAAAATAGAAATTCAACACTCTTCTTTTTACGAACCCATGTTATTGAATCCCGAATTAATAGACCACAACTTATTTTTTCATTTTTTTATTGAAAATTTAAATTAAATAGGTTTCAGTATTTATTGTTAAACACATTTAAAAATTTGAAATAATATTTTTTAAAATTTTTAATGAAATGGACTTTTTCAAACAAGCACTTAATTAGCTTCTATTTCATTTCCTTATGTTTATATTTTCATTTAACATGTAGGAGGATATTCGGTTTTTTCGGTCATTTTTTTAAATTAAATCAACTTAAACGACCATCGTCTATAAAGATTGACCTGAATGAATTAGAGTTCAAAAATCGACGTAATCAAACCAGCTTTGGATTGATCAATTAATCAAATTAACCGACTTCGTTTATTGAACTTGAATAATATATATTTATTTTATAAATTACAAATATAATTTAAATAATTTTTTTTTCGGACAATTCAGTTTGAAATTTTAAAAACCAATAATCGATTGAAATAGCCAACCAAACTAAAATTTAGTTAGTTTTATCGATTTTAATCGAAAATTACTTTTCTCTAATTCCAGATGTTAATGAGACGTTAATTTAACGGTAGAATTGAAGTTTTGATTATAAATGTTGTGTATAAATATATTTGGATTATTGAGTATTCAACCCAAAAAGATAAATAAGGATAAGGAAACTTTAGGTTGTTTGTCAAAATTTTGTGCGGGAATCATGAAAAAGCAACTTAATTTATTCAAAACAACATCACCAGTCTTCTCTAAAATATATTTTTATGAGATAAATTAGATTAATTAATTGACTAAATGGAGTTCAGTTTATTATATATACCACCATTTTTCATGGCTTTATTAACTTTTTATGCCAAATTTAACCTGAATTTGCGGTCACGTTTGGCATTTGATGTGCTACACAATCATGCACCTATCATCACAAATGTGTAACTCATATATAATATAAATAAAAAAATTACAAAATAATACAAGCTTGTATGCAATTTTCAAAGTATAAATGGGAAAGTGATACTCGTAAGTTATTTGAGTTGATTAAAAAAAATTACAGAGTCGAGTTTGAGTTATTAAACAAGTCGAATTTGAGCACAATAATACTTGGTTTTTCATTTTATTTTATATTATAACTACATTTTTACCTGTATTATACTGAAAGATCTTACAAATGAATATGAACGAGTTTAATTGAGCTTGAGTGTAAATATCGATAAAAAAAACTTAATCGAACTCGAATCTAAATAACTTGATTATGTCTAAAATTAATATTCGATTGAATTCAAATTAATCTTTAATTTCGAGTCCATCTCGAATTTCACTCCACTCAATAACAACCTAGTTGAAAAGATCTATTAACACAAAAATAAACATGGGTATATATATTATAAAATAATAGGCATGCAAAAGGTGAAGTAATGACCAAAGAATATTCATGATGCATACATAAGTTAACGTGAATCTTAAATTGAAGATGCCAATCATATATCATGCCACCCAACAAAGAATATTCATTATATGATAAGTCAATTTGTGTTCATCAAAATACATACAATAACAGTAACAATTAATAGACATATATATATATATATAAAAAATGTACATAAAATTTCACAATCTCCTGTCCTTTCCCATTCACATAATATTGTTAAGTTGCTAAGAGCCAAACTAGACATGACCCAAAAGTTGGTAACAATGGATGAGCTTATTCATATATATATATATCAAGTCTAAAATCATTAAATAACTACTCTAAATGCAATATATATTGTGTTGAGATAAAGTTGGCTTCCATGTAACCAAGCATTTGCTGTATATTATTTTCTTTTCTTTTTGTTGGAGAATTATTGTAAAGATGCCAAGCACTCCATTATGAGAATGAAGAAAAGATTGTGTTTTTCTTGCTTGTCAGAATTTGCTGTATATTAACTTTATTTAATCAAAGATGGGTTTTATATAGTGATGTCATGCGAGTAAGGATTTGGTAAAAAAATTTGGTTAAAGGGGGAATTTAAGGTAAAAATATTATAGTGATATCGGTTTTTATAAATAGGAAGATGATGTATTTTTTTACGCTCGAATTCATGTCCTCTTATATCGGCAACTAGTAAATTATTTAAGAATTCCTAATATGTTACGTAATGTGTTTTATATCTTATCAGTAAATCATAAAATATAATGTATAAAGTAAAGAAAAAAGTTTGATGTGGTATCGTGGATCGCTGGATTGCTTTATATTAGAAAACAACAAGCATATGATAAAAAGTTAGGGCTGCAATTGGGTGGATAAGAATGTCAAAATTGTTGATTAAATTCTTTTGACAAGGGAGTCTTGGATTGTAGTGCCTAGAATTTAGGGTATTAATTTCATAAGCCCCACTAGACTACCTTATTAAACCAGAAATTAATAGCGGTCAAATTTCATTATTAGTCCCCATACTGTGTAAGTTACAGATTTAGTAATTATACTCTAATTTGGTCATTTTAAGTCCTTGTACCTTTTGGATTTATCAAATTTAGTCTTTCTACTTTTCGAATTTTAAAATCCCAGTCATGAATCAAATGGTAGCAATTAAATCCATATGGCCAAATTATGCTATTAGTCTAGTACTATATGTAACGTTATAGATTTAGTCTACGTTCTCCAATTTTGATCATTTTTATTACGTATATTTTTCATATTTTAAAATTTTAGTCTTGACACAAAAGATAACTATTAAGTTCATTAATTATATTTTTTTGTGGGTACATAATATGTGAGTAAGCTCACTTTGCATTACATATATGATAGTATATGTTTGTTGCGTAAGATTTTGAAAATAGTAAAACTTAATAATTTTAATAGCTACTGTCTAGTCAAGACTAGAATTTTAAATTTAAAAAAGTATAAGGACTAAAAATAGCCAAATTTAAATACATAGGCTAAACCCACAACTTATACATAATACATAATATTACTTTCATCTATTTATCGTATGTGAATTATATATGTACATATCATGTCCTCTTTTGGATGTTATTAATAATATACATTATGTAGTCATTTTGTCTAATAAAAAATGTAGATACATGCTCGTATCAAATACATACTTATAATCAGGGGTGGATCGTAATAGAGGTTAAGGGGGCTTGGCCTCCTAGAATTTTTGAAAATTTCCATTTTCTTTTTAAAATTTATTGAAAATTTTAATTTGGCCGTCCAATTTATGAAAAATTTTATCATGCCTTCTAATGTTTTTGAAATTTTTAATTAAGTTCTTTTGATTTTTTTTTTGAAAAATCTCGTTAAACTCTTAAAATTCTTAAAAATTTTAATTATGCCCCAAAAATTAATCCCAAAATCCACCACAGCTTATAATCAACTCTCATTTCGAATTTGTGTAACTTACTCACCGTCTAATCATAAAATATTAATCGTTGGGAGGATTTTGCCTTCAAAATTCGAAACTAAGAGCTGTTGAATTTGAAAAAATCGAATCGAAATAAAATCTCAACTAGAAATTTTCAAGTTCATGGATGCTGACAAGGATGCAATCGAAGAAGAAAAAAAAAATACTACATATGAATTTTCATTAACCCAATGATCACATTTTAAATTATTTTCATTTTTTTTTTACTAGTTTCTGCCACAACAATGAAGATGAAGCTTGACCTAAATTCAATCAAATACTATATTCTATAGGGCAAAAATTTTCATGCTGTCTGAAATTTTAGCAATGTCATTGGCAGAGTAATGTACTGACAAATTACATGTCTTATTTACTTGCTGGGGTATGCCCCATTATAAAAATTAGTCAATATTCGACAAATTCCTGCTTCTTTGTTCCTTTGCTTGGTCCGACATAATGTGAAAAATTTGCTATTCTTTCGATTGCTTTTTCCAACTTTATTCAAACCTTAAATTCGATATGAAGATTTAAAACCCTAATCCTTTTCAACATGATATAAACATTAAACGTTAAATCCAACATAATCCTTTACTTGGTCTAATGTAATACAAAAAGTTTTTGACCATGTGAGATGTTATTTATTCATCGTTGCATAAAATTTATACACTGATGACGAATCGAATATTATTTTTTTTATTATCGGAAAAAGTATTGTGAAACCAAGTAAGATTGTATTTTGTCCCATTTACTCAACAAATGGGTAAATTAATCCTTATACATTATATCAATGAGCAAATTCGTCCTTTCTAGTAAAAATTTCATCCATTTATACTATTAAAAACTGACATGGCTGACAAAATAACCAGACAGTTTTGTCACGTGTACCTCATGCTAATGTACATGGACTAGTTTTTAACAGTAAAAATGGATATAATTTTTAATAGAATGACTAGTTTGTTCTTCGATCTAATGCACAAAGATTAATTTGTCCATTTTTTTTGGTAGAGGAAACAAAAATATAATTTGACTCTTAGTATAAAGACTTCTATGATACTTTTATATTAATTAATCAGTTTCTTTTTTGGTTAAGCAATGAATTAGAGAAAAGAGTGAATATTAATTTTCATGCCAAGGAAAAATTTATTCTCCCTAGTAAGTATAAACAAAGAATAATTTAGGATGAAAAAAATAACTTGGATTTGTGATATCAAATTTGATTATAATCCCATTTTTTTCCTTTTGGTATTTTTTCAGCCACCTTTATTAATAATAATTATTTTTCAATAATTTTATTACAAGTTCTTATCGTATCTGTTATTTTTGATACAATGCCTACAATTACTTATAACCCCTTCCTAACCCATAAATAAGAATATAATGCGCTTCAACTTACTTGAACCCACGTCCTCCGGTATAGACAACAATACCTATGCCAGTCGAGCTAAGACTCAATCAAGACTTGTGATCTTTTTCTTATATTACATGTGTATATATATTTCAATGAGTCAATTTGTGGGTCTACTAAATTTATTTTATTTTATTTTTAAATTTAGCTAGAAATCTATTAGCTTAATTTAGTATATAACCCCATTGCATAATTACGTGATTCTAATTAAAATCAAAGTATTTGGTAATCGAAATTAAGGATTAGATTCTAGAAACAGAATTTCTTAAGCTAATTAATGTTGTTGACAGGAGAGATGTAGTTGCTTAGAATTTGACATTAGCTAAAATCAGCTCACTCTTTTCATGAGTGATTTGTAAATTATATTTAATATGGTCAAAATATATAATTTTATATGATGTTAGTAAATTAGATGCTTTTTTTATGGTACATATTATAAATTGGAAGAAGGATAATAACAACAGGATTTGACCTCTAGTGGTATAAATTAGACAAATTCAGAAAATTTTTATAAATGGACCGTAATTTAATTATAAATTTTTAAAAGGTAAAAATATAAAATTATAATGTATTAATTTATAATTTTATTATTTTTAAGGGACTAAACATATATTTTTTATTTTTAAATATTTTATTGCAAAAAAGTGAATGGCACACAAAGCACCAAAGATAAAAAGGAAAAAGTGTAAAAGATTGGAAAAAGAAGAAGCAATGTATAAGAATATAAATAAATGTGTAATTAAAAAGAGAAACTATAAAGAAGAAAAAGATAGAAGAAACTATGGATGCGACTGATGTCTCCCAATATTCCAAAGGACTCACATCATATATATATGATATTATAATATTATATTTATAAAAAACTATATATTATATATACACCCTTCATCCTAGATTTATAACATCAACATAATCTTCATAGGTAAGATTTGATAATTTATATATACACCTATTTAAAAAGAAAAAATATAGATAGGTTAGATTTAACGTATTAAAGAAAAACATAGACAATATTGTTAAAGTATAATGAAGATTATCTTTTTATACTATAAATTAATATCGTAGAGGTATTGTATTAAGAGTTTAATTACATTTTGCTTATTTTAATCTATGTATGTTAGATCAAAGAGCAAATTAGTCTCTCTTTTTTATTAAAATTTTCATCCATTTCTACGGTTAAAACTTGGTATGGCTGATAAAATAGCCAAACAATTACACATGGTGCACCGCATACATCTCATGCTGATGTATAGAGACTATGTTTGCTTATTGATCTAATATGCAGAGATTAATTTGCCCATTTTTTGAGTAGAGTGGCTAAAATCTAATCCAACTCTTAGTAGAATAGCCTCCATGGTACTTTTACCTAAACTTAAGCTATGTACAAACATATTAAAAACTCCATACATTTCTATTGTTAAAAACTATTCATTATATGTTAGAATGAGATATGCCACATGTAATTATCTGGTTACCAATAGTCATGTCAATTTTTAACAGAATGAATAATGAAATTTAAAAAAAAAAAACCAATTTACTATTTGATATAACGTAAAAAAAATTAAATTACTCAACTTTTTAAATAAAAAATAAAATACAATCCAATTAATAATACAAAAAACACCACAATACATTTACCAATTAATACCTTCATTAGCAATTCAAATGAAACATTACTATAACATTTTCCTCATGTACCCATCATTTTCAACTTATATTTTCTCATTTATTTTGGGTGACTTTTCAAAAAAAGAGCATAAATTCGAATAACAACTCTAAATTATGATTAACTAGAAAGAAAGAAAAAAGAAAAAAAAAGAGAGGAGAATTTGTTTTCTTATAAAATTGACTACAAATAAGATTTTACAAATTTTACTACCAAAAAAAAGGAAAAGAAAACATTTGCAATGATACCCTCGATTTTCTTTTCTTTTTTGTGGCTTTGAATTTTCAACGAGGGGTTTTAATTTCTTCGCATCTTTGACCCTAAAAAAAGGGGCTTTCTTTGGTTGGCTTTAATTTTGAGGTGAAGCCATAAATTCTTTGATACCGGTCATGCCCCCACTTCATATACCCAATAAAATGTAGTACACTAGCGTTATGGGCAAAGCTATTAGCATCCCAAAAATAACACTGCAATTAAAAAGTAATAATATATTAATTTAAAATAAATAATAATAATAAAATAATTTTTTAAAAAAGAATAAAATATTTAAAAGACTTACGCTGTGCTGAGAATATCAGGGTGTACGTTGTATTCCTTGGCAAAGACAAAGGGGACAATTCCTTGTGGGAGAGCTGCCTGTTATTTATTTATTTATGATAATAATAATAATAATAATAATAATTTTTTTATAAAAATAGATGCAAAGCCAAAAAAAAAAAAGACAAGTTAAAATTTGTATAAATGTATAATACTATTTTTATTAAATTTTAGTTTTACTTATATTTTAATTTGACATGATTTGATTGTTTTAGTTTATATAATCGTTAGTTAGATGGACTAATTAAGGATATTATAAAAAAAATCAAATTATGTCTAATGAAAATATTGAAACTAAATTATAAAATTGAACATAGTAAAAGTATCAAAATTGAAATTTAGTGTCTAATTCAGATTTTAATTTATGAGATAGAACAATATCTAGCCCGACAACTATTTTTTATCATTTGAAAATTTTAAAAATTTTATATAAAATTTAAAAAAAAAAAATAGATTCTTTAAAAACAAAAACAATCTCAGTGTGGCATATCAAATTAGGACCAAATTAAAAAGAAAACCATTTAAGAGACCAAGATGAGAAAAATTATTAAGTTTAGTGACTAAATATTAATTTACCCTTATTTATTTAGGCAAAGTGAAAGGAGAAAAAAAAAGAAAAAGAAAAAAGAAGTGACCTGGACAATGGCAACGTGTAAGAGAACGCCTTTAAGACCAACAGCAATGGAAGCAGCAGCCATGACAGCTGGTCCCGTAAGGAATCTCACGGCCATTGCAAAAGCTGCAACCGAATTCCCACATGCTATGATCTTTGGTTGCAATGCCATAAACAGACCTGTCATTCACATCAAACCGTGCCATGCACCCCCCAACATTAGATTTTAAAACATTTAAATGAAAAAAAAAAACACCTTTCATCATTATTTCAACATATATATTATCATTACCAAAAACTGTTTTTCTTTGTTTTCTTTAAAAACTGATTTGGTGTTTGTAATAAGAGACACTGACCAAGACTGAACATAGCCATGCCGAGACCTGCATCTGACAGTATAGATATCGACTTTGCTATTATTGCAGGCATTTCCACATTCCACCTTCAAAAAACAAAAAAGACAAGTAACAACAAAGCTTCATTACGAATGATGCACAATGAGGGAGGTGGATCTCGTAACCTCAAATAGTAAAAGTACTATGAATGGAGTGTTTATGTTAGGATTTTACATTTTGGGTTTTTATTTTTTAATTTTGAGAAGAGCTTAATGAGTTCATGGAGTCTGGAAAAAATTTGGTGAGATTTAAACATTTACCTTTAAACGATATTAGTGAGTAAAAATACTATCACTTGGTTAGTTAAATTTTATGAACTAGTTAAAATTTTCTCGAAATTAAAAGATAAAAATTGAAAATAAAAATGAATATGAACACCTTAAACATAATACCCCTACTGTTTGAAGATCATTTGAGAATTAGATATTGACCTTTCATCATGTGATAAAAAAGGTTTATAGTTTCATACCTGAATGAGATTAATGACCAAGTGAGACCAATTAAGCTTGAATAAGTATTGGGGTTTCTAATAAGTTTTCTCCAAACCATAATCAATATAAGCCTTGTCATTACACTCGTTGGTGGCATGGTTTTAGGGTTAGCAATGGCAATGGCTTCCCCAACTTTGTTGTTTTCACCACTTTCTTGGACATTGTTCATTTCTCTTCTGTTCCCAAAACTGAACGCATCTCTTTCCATAAACTCCTCTTGATTATCTCTATGTCCTTCCACTGTCAACAAAACAAACAATCATATATATATATATATATATATATATATATATATGTTAAAAAAATCAGTTAAATGCCGTGAAAATAGTCTTTAAATTATGAATTAGATTTCTTTAAAAAATAAGCAGATTAAATTAAAGAATAAATTAATATTTTCTATTAATTTTTTTATTTATTCTACTAATAAAAATTATCTAAAATTTTTAATTAAAAAAATTAATTCACTTTTTAATCTAATATCCATCTAATTTTACCATTCATGTGTAGGTTTAAAAAACCAGGTCAAAAGCTTGTACCTTTGCCAGGGGAGACAGCTAACCGAACTTCTTTCTGGTCGGTAACACCATATTCATGGCCGCCGCCGAACACATCTGATACCGGCGAAGCACTTGAACTCCAAACAAACATATGAAGATCCTTACCACCACCATCTTCAACCTTTTGATGAGCTTGTCCATTAGGTTTCTTAACACCTTTAGACCCAGTTGGTGAAAACATACCCGGATTAGGAGCCGGGTAGTGTCCCGTTACACCACTTTGTCCATGGTAATGAAACCTCGGCTTACCAGAACCATCTTCCTCGTAATTTGATGGTCTGGGTGTCGGTCCACGTGAAGCAGACATACCATAAACATCACCGGAACCAAAGTTCGAGTTCCGACCACCGGCCATCATAGAATAAAAATCAGTATGGTTAAAACTCGAACCTCTCGGTGTTGGATTCCTCGATGATTGTAAAGAGTAAATCTCAGCATTAGTTAAATTCGATGGCCGGGGGGTAGTCGAAGACAAACCTTGTGACCTTCTCGAAAAAATATCAGACCTCGAAGCATTAGATTTTCGGACCGTAACATGCAACTTACCGTCGTCTTTAATCTCAGCTTCGGTTTCTAACGGCTGCCGACCGTCGAGCGACATGATGTCGGAATCGACATGGATAGACACAATAGAACCAGCAGTGTCGGGGAATTGTTCAGAGATTAACATCTTAGCACCACGATATTCAAACATAAATAGCATTAAAGTATACCAAATGATACATTGAAGTACAACGATTTGTACCATTAAACTCCCTGAAAATTCACCATACATACCTTTAAGTAAAGGTATACCCATAACTAAAGTATTGGGTAATGTTGAAAGTGAAAATAATGTTATGGTCCATTCTAAACAACCCCTTTTACTTACTTTGGACCAAATGGCTAACACAACTAAAACTATAATCTTTTGTAGTGTATCAGCTGCTATGAACCGGAAGTTCATGGTGTACGGATTGTTTGAAGCTATGAAATGAAATGAAAGTAATGGAACGGCGAAAAGAGCAACGAACCGGTTGATGCCCGAACATTGGTCGGGTGTGAAGATTTTCCACCATTTCACGGAACCGTAAGCTAAAATCATGGCCACGTAAAGTGGTACCATTGCGGTCATAACATGGTAAAAATCTGTTAAAGTGATCATCTTTGAAACACCCCGCTTACAAGCTTCCTAATAAAAGAGACCCAAAATTTTACAAGAAGAAGAGAGTTGGTGGCGATGATGAGGGAAGAAGAGCATGTGTTTTTGGGGTTTAGAGAGGAAAGTGAGAACAAGAGAGGGGGGGGGGATTTTTTTTTTATACACTAAAACAGCTCTTGAGAGATGTGAGCAAGCTTTGCACTTCCAGTCCCCAATGCTTTTGAAAGGAATAAGGGGATGGGGGGTTGCTTTTTTATGGTAGATTTTGGAGTTTTTGGCTTTTGGTTTTTGTTTTGGTTAAATTTTATTTTAAGTTGTTGTATTTTTTATAATTTTGGAATTTAGTTTTTGTATTTTTATTTCTTTTAAATTTAGTCTTTTTTATTTTAAATTTTAAAATTTAGATTTAATTGTTAATGTTGTTCAAATTATTTTATTAAATTCAGGTTTATTATTATGTCACTTTTTTAGTTACACTATTACTAAGCAATGTCAAATCTAAAAAATTACTTTAAGGAACAAAGATAAATCATAAATTTTTGAGTAGAGATGAATCATTAATTTTTGGTTAGTCAAAGTACAAATTTATCATTATACTAACTTAAAATTTTTAAATTTTAAAAAGACTATACGAGAATTTTACTATTTTTGAGAAGTTAGGCCATTGTATCCCCTTTATCAATGCCCTTATTATTACATAATTTTTTTTCCTATAAATATCAAACTAACAAATTTAATAAAAAAAATTAATAATGTTAATATTCAACTTAAATTTTTATATTTTAATATTTTATTTTGAATTTAGATTTTTTATTGGATTTGATAAATCTTGGTATATTTGTATTGGTGAGGTATACTATCGGTGGCTCTAAATTCGATGAACTCTCATGTCCAAAGTTTAGTAGAAAATAAGAAAAAAGAAAAAGGCATTTTGGTTGGGAGAGGTGAGTGGGATGTGTCTCCAAGTATTTGTTTGGGGTACACAACACTTTATTTTTTATTTTCAAGCATTAAAAAGAGGACCCTCAACTTTGCCTCTTTTCTTCTTGGATTCGCTTTTCTGCTCATGGATTCTAGATGGCTTATGGCTGTGCCTACCCCTTTTTTATGGGTAAATACAATTCAATATCATTTAATTATTAATAAATTTATGTTTTAATCATTCAATTTTAAAAAATTACAAAATAGTCATTGAACTATTCGAAAGTCTTCATTTAAGTCATTAAACTATTAAAGTCGATGATGACATTCTTTATTTGCACCACCTGCATTAATCGGAAAATCTTCGTCTACTTTTCTTTTATAGTTCTTTTCTTTTCATGAAACAAATTTGAACGTCATGAATATATGAACCAAAATCTAGACAACTTTCTTCTCTAATCTTCAACATTGACTACTAGATTGACTTGGATCTAAGGTGTTTTATTTTGGATTAATTATCTGAAAATGCCGAATTTAAAAGATAATGAGGGAATTAGGTCGTTTTTTCACAAATCTAGGGAAATAAGCCAATTTTGGAGAAAGAAACAAAAAATGCTTCCACCAAGAAATGTTTTCGTCGTTCCAAAAATTATTATTTTTTGTTGGATGTAGGAAATTTAAGGAGAAAGTTTTATTTGTTGTTTGTGTTTTAAGGAGAAATTGTGATAATTTTAATGTATGTTTGAGTTCACGGTGATGCAGTGGCGTTTGGAGACCCACACATTTCATTTCTCATGTGGGAAGTGCACCATCACCTTAGAAAATGTCGCATTGTAACTTGGGCTCCCAGTTCGCGATGGTTATATGATCACGGGTTCAAGTATAACTTGGGTCCCCAGTTAACGGTGGTTATGCGATCACGGGTTCAAGTTTCATGCCACCCGAAGAGGATACTTTATAAACCCTATACATAAGTTTGAGATCATAATCATAAGGAAAAAAAGGCTCACCAGTATAATCAACTTATTCTTTTTCTCCATTAAAGTATAATTATCAACCTCATTGTCCAAAACCTGTGTCAGATGTGAGGGTAAGAAGACTTTCAGGGGGGAAGTGACAGTGATAGTGGAGAAAAGCTGAAATGTGACTTGGGGCAATTGCTGTGATTAAAGAACTACAACCACTGTCGCCCCCAGTCGCATTTCAACTTTTTTCCATCGTCACTCCCCCTGAAAGTCTTATTTCCCTACCTCTAACACAGGTTTTGGACAATGAGGTTAATGGTATTAATTTGATGGAGAAAGAATAAATTGATTGTACTAGTAAGCCCCTTTTTTCCTATGGTTATGATCTCAAATTTATGTATAAGGTATATAAAGCATCCTCTTCTGGTGGCATGAAACTTGAACTTGTGCACATAACCACCGTCAAATTGGGAGCTCGAGTTATATTTAAACTCGTGATTGTTAGGGGTGTTTACTCGGGGACGTAAAAATGGTAGGCGGTATCATGCCCATGACTAAATAAGAAGTATGCAACTACCGGTTTTAATTTTTTATGCTTTCGTTGCCCGACACATCTGTTGATACAATGTCACCAACATAACAAATCCCCACCTAAGTCTTCCCGCTTCTTTTAAGTTGACTAGTTGTAGGAGTCACCTTAAATGTACTAGATTTCAAGATCTATCTGGCATTAGAAAACCTCTGATTAACCTCGGTATAAATGCTCACGCGTATTGTTGTCTTTCAACGGCACTAGCGGAGTTGTCGATATATGAGAAATTATCTTCTAACCATATCATCTCTATCCGACTACCACTAAACTTGTCCGACACCTTGCCTAATAATTGGTTGCAAATTGCCCTTCAATCGCCAACGCCTATTATCCTTATAACACCCTTCGCCCAACCCGATTGTCAGGTCTGAGCTACAGGTTGCTAAATTTGTTGCTAGAGCAATTATAGCCAGATTAAACCTTTTAACATGAATCAACCTTTCACTTAAAGTAAAGTTTGATTTGGGTTCAAAATAGAAGGATAAAGCTTTTATTTAGGTATGAAAAAGGAATAGGGGCTTTTTAAATAAAGTGATAATTAAAGTTGAGGGGCTTTTTAAGTATTTTAGATACAAATATTTATTTAATATTTAAATTTTTTTATAGGACTGGCATTTTATAATTTACTAAAAAGTTTAAAAATAAATTTTAAATATAAAAATGAATGATAAATGTTTAAAAATAAAAAGATGGTAATTAATTATGAAAATTTTGAATTAAATAAAATGAGACAGACATATTAACTCTCCCCGACTCATATTCTATATCAGCCATTTCTTCTCCCTCTTATTGTAGGATTTAAGAGAGAAAAAGAATAATTTTAGTTTTTTTTAAAGAATTTTGTTTAGGGATTTTCGATTAATTTGGCACGAGTTTGTAAAGTGTAATTTGCTTGGAGTCGATGAAATTTGTTACTGGAGTAGTTTTAAAATTTTGACGGGTTAAAGGTAAAAATTTTGTTTTAAAAAGGCTTAAATTATATCTAAGGTCATTAAATTATTAGTGAATTTATATTTTAATCCCTCAACTTAAAAAAAATTATAAAATGATTTATTGAATTATTTGAAAATTTTCATGAATGGTTTTTTGTATTTGCATCACCTGCATCAAATGAAAGCTCTCTTCACATTCTCTTCTATTGTTTATTTTTTTAATGAAACAACTCTAAACATCACAAATCTACGAATATTTTAATGAGTTAAATAAATTTTTTTGAATAATTCATTAATTATTTTATAACTTTTTAAAATTTAGTGAGTCCAACTTATTAATAATTTAATTATTTGAGAATATCATTTTGTTCTCTTTTTAACAAATTATGCTTTGTTGTAGTATTATCAGAGAAGTAAATACCGGTACGCCTCGTAGCAGTAGTAAAACGAAACCTTAGGTTGTACTTTCCGTTCCGGTAAATTTTCCGGCCGTACTGGCGAGTTTCGTTCGATTTCGGCTGTACCGCCGGAAATGCTGAAACTTGAATACTTTGTCGATGGTTTGATGGTTTCTCGTACGGCTTTAAAAAAGAAATAATAAAGATGAAGACTTGGGTTGTGAATGGAATCAATAAGTTGAATGAAATGGGAACTTGTTTGCTGGGTTTTGTTCGCTAATCTATGAGGTAATGTAATATGAGAAAAGGGCCAGGTTGAAGGAGTGAGAAGCTGGTTGTGATGCTTCATTTTTGGGGTTATATGGAGGAGAAATGCTTGGCAGGTAGTAACTGGTCTTTTTGGAACGAGAATGAGGAGAAAGTTTTGTGGTTACCAACAACATACCACATAGCTGGATTTTATTCTCTTTTTACAAATTTTTATTGCTTTTATCTACAGTTGATATGGTTTCTCTATAATTTAAAGTAGTTATTTCGAAGTCATCAAAGCAAATGAAAATGAATAATTTTTTTTAGTTGTGGAGCATACTATCAAAGATCTTCTCAAACGTTTATAGATGATCTATATTAGACACGTGTTTAGAGAAAGAAATAAGGTTATACTAATATTAATATTAATAAAAAATAATACGTACATCATTATTAAGCAAGATATTTTGATAGTAATTTGCAAAAGAAAAAAGATTATATTTGAAAATCATTTTTGGGAGAAGTGAATGAATCCACGCGCTTAAATATGCGGCGGCGGCTAAATTTGGAGCGGTGCGTCACAAAAGTAAGAAGAGTATCCACGTGGACCCTAATTTGTCCTAATCCAACAATTAATATATAATAATCCCAAGTTACAAAAAATTAGTAGAATTTGTATTTTATGAATGAAAAAGGGAAGCATTAACCGAATTTATTCCTCATTTAATGATTCAATCTTAAATTTGATGGTGGTCGTAGGGGCCACGTCAAGGGACTTAGTTGGGGTTTGTTCCTAAAATGAAAATTTTTAGTTAGGGGCCACGTTAAGAATTTTTCTTTTTAGAAATCCAAATTAACTTGCAATTTTACAAATTTTAGAATGATTAAATCACATCTTTATATTTTTAAGCAACTTGAAATGTAATTTATCATTTATATTAATTTGTAACTTTAAATTTTAGAGGGATTAAAATATAAACTATCCATTTTATGGTGTCAAAGACCCTGTTTATCGCCTCTAGTGTTGCTCTTATTTTTGCCTCTTTAAAATTTATAAAGTTTTAACTTAGTACATGGTAAAATTATATTTTGACCCCAAGATAATAACACTTTAATTTAGCTCAAAAAAATATAAATATATAAACTATTAAAACGATAAAATAATATTTTACCTCAAAAAATGATAGAACTTAATTTCAACCCAATTTTTATTTTTTTAGCTTCACCTCTACGTAGTCCAATGTAATTATCAAATATTAAAAAGGTCTCAAACAGAAGGACATAATATAATAACATATTAACATAAATTATATATTATGACATAATTTTTTTCATACCGAATCAAGTTATTTATTCGGAAAGAACGATTACATCAATAGGATTTGAATCTTGATTATTGGGGTGCGGACAAATAGCTTTAATCACTACTCTCTAGCACGTAATAAGTTCAGGCTTTTTAGCAAATTAGCCCCTAAAGTATAGCTAATTCATAAAATAATCCTCAAAGTTTTTTTAGTCAAAAGTGGACCTTAAACTATTATTTTTATCCTACCTTACACAAAAAACGATATAAACTAATAAGAACATGACATATGGCACGTTTTTTTATTGGATGCCACACATTTTTTGATAAAAAATTTAAGGACCACTTCTAACAAAAAAAAAAACTTTTAAGGAAAAATTTGAATATTGGGTATAATTTAGAGGTCAGTTTACTAATAACGCCAAAAAATTATCACTACATCTTTCTTGCCATTTCCAGTCATTTCAATTCAATTTCCCCTTGGCTTTTTTTTTATGGGATAGAGCAACCTTTAGTCTGGTAAAATTTCTCAATTTGATCCTTAAGCTTTTTTTTTGTTTAAATTAGTCCTTAAATTTGGAATTTATCAAACAATTTTTTGGGTAAAAATTGACTAAATTGTCACAATTTAACAAGTCAAGAAAGACAAGAACCAAGAATGACCAAATCCACAAGTTATAATATAAAAATTAATAGTAGTATTAGAGGTAAAAGTACAATGGAGACCTCTATATCGTGAGTCAAATTGCATTTTGCCTCATGTACTCAGAAAATGGGCAAAATTGTATCTATACATTAAATCAATAGCAAACTTGTCCTTTCTGTTAAAAGATTTCATTCATTTCTACTATTTAAAATTGATGTGGCTAGTGTATAAGGACTAGTTTTTAACAGTAAAAATGTATGAAATTTTTAACAAATGAACCAATTTACTCTTTGATCTAACATATAGGGACTAATTTGACTATTTTTCATGTAGATGGAACAAATACAATCTGACTCTTTAGTATAAAGGTCTTTATGATACTTTTATCTAGTGTTGGTATAGTGTACAACAATAGAGGAGTAATGAGGAAAGGAGAGTGATTGCTACGGGGCCGGTTCATCCAATCGGGCGGAGAGCCGGAGGTTATGAAGTGTGGTGGTGAAGAGAACATAAAGGTTGAGAGCTAAGAATGTGTTGATAGAGTGTAGATTTAGTAAATTTACTATTCAAACGTCTTTTAAGCTTGTCACGTGTCTAAATACGGATAAGGATATAACACCTAACATTTAAACATTTAATTTTAATGAATTGCTAGATTTTCCTCCACATTCGAGATGATATGCTCGCTTTTCATTTTTCCCATCAACATAGGAAATTAAAATCGGATTATCGATTTATTAGAGATTAGGGTTTATCGGAATTAGGATAACGTGGCTTGTTGGCTATCTCTTAAGAAAAAGAAGACCATTCTTGGTTTAAATTATTAAGTATATGTTGACCCTAATATTGATAGTAAATGGATTAAAAAATGTGGTTATTGTTTATCAAACAAAACAATGTGTAAGAAAATTATTGAAAATAGGAATTTCTAAATCCCATAAATCATAATTAAATATGTCACATATCCCCCAACAAAATAAATATTTATTATATGATAAATAAATGAAAATCAACGAAATATAATTATAATAATTAAATCATACCAATCGTTTTAAGATTCAATAGTTTGAAGCCAGTTTCAGAATGACGGAGTGAAGAGCTTTAGCCTTTGTGGCTAAGGGAACAAATATTTGTTGTCACCTATTTTCAACACTAGTCAACTCCAGAGTAAAAGATTCTAAAAAGACTCTAATGCCAGAGTAAAAGATTCTAAAAAAGACGACACGTGTTTTGTAAAGGTGAAGTCAGAAGGGTTGAAATTAAATTGTATATTTTTACGATAGTAAAAGTAAAATTTTATCATTTTAATAGTCTATATCTTTATAATTTTTAAATGATTAAATAATTTCTTTTTTCATTTTTGAGGAGCCAAAGTATAATTTCACCATATATTAATTTAAGATTTTTAAAATTATAAAAAAATTAAAGATAAAAATTTTCATTTTAAGGGAGATCGAAACCTACTAGCTCCCCTTAACTCTGTCCCTTATGACTAACTAATTATGTCTAAAAACATGTAAGAGATTCATTTTTAAATTTTTTATACTATTCTACTTTACCCTCTAAATATAAAATTTTAATTTAATTCTTAAAATTTTAAAAAATATATAAAATAATAAATTTATATTTTAACTCTCATAACAAATATATAATTTAATTTCCATCTCTTTGAAATTCTTTTTTACTTTGCTCGTCTCTAAGCCTCCACGTATGGACACCTAGCAATGGATATATAAGACCATGAAGATTAGAATCTCTCAGAAACCAAAAAAAAAAAAACACACAAAAATATTAAGGCTCCATTTCCTAGAAACCCAGAATCTCCCAAAACTGCTAAAAACCTCTCGACGACTCCTTACACAGCCACCATCTATGACCGTAAGAATGAAGAGTAACAAGCCAGCTTGAGAATGATAGAGCTAAGAGCTTTACCCTTTGTTGCTCACTCAGAGTCGGCCAAGAGAACAAATATCGGTTATCATCTATATAGCACAAGAGTCAACCGCCATGCAAACTAGAAGACCCTGAAAAGACTTGTTCAAGCTCACGACGCCCATCATAACTCAGTCTCTAAACCTCTATATATGGATACCTGGCAATGAGTATATAAGACTACGAACAACATTAGAATCTCTCAGAAATTAGAAAAAAAGAAAAAAAAAACACTAAAATATTGAGACTCACTTCCCCAAGACCCAGAACCTCACAAAACCTCTTAACGACTTTCCGCGCTTAAATGCAATTCCCTCTTGCCAAGTAAGAGGTATTCAAGGAATAAAATGTACCATTGTTTTGGTGTTACATCTCTTTGCCAACACCACTTTAATGGAAAACCTGAATTTTTTGCTGGAATTCATTTGCAGAGATTAGTGAAATGAAAGCAGAATCTTTGAAATGGTGTTTGTCCACAAAGTCATGGGAACTTTTTGGTGAAAACCAAAAAGAGGTCCTTTTCAAACAACAAATGAGATATCTTTCATGTTCTTACACCTTTAGGATATATAACTTTACAACCTATGAACAACAAATTGAAGTTACAATGAGATTCCACTGCTGGCAATTTGATAAGGGGGACAAGTGGTTCCGTTCCTTTTTCTTCTTTAACGAATTCAACCCTACCATTCCTCTAAATCAAGTGCAATTCCAAATATTCTTTTAGAAAAGTCAGAATTGAATTATAAATTTATATTTTCATCATTTTTGAAAAGATGAAATTAATTTCTTTTAAGGAATCCAAAACGTAATTTTACCCTATTGTAATTTTCCTATTGTCGAAACCACAGTCTACACTAACAATAGAGAACTTAGGAGAATTAGCATTTATGATTATTTTGATGCCACGCCATATTAGATTTGTTGATGTCTTTGGAGGGCTACGCCTGAAAGTGACTGGTCGGAAATGGTGAACTAGACCCGGAACCTAGGTGCCGCCCCCACAAAGTATACGTAAGTTTTAAATGTGTTCCAAGAAAAGAGTAGAAAGGATAATCGGAGTAAGAGTGGTAGCATTTGAGCTATTGATGAACTCTTCGGCACATGATCATTGATTGTTTGTCTAAGTGCACTAACTTATCTAGTCAAAAATATCATGAAAACTCTTGCAATAGGAATCATATTGCATTTTACCCTTTTACACAAAATATGGACAAGCCAATCCTAACATGTTAGAGTAAAGAACATATTAATCATTCTATTAAAAATTTTATTCATTTTTTCTGTTAAAAATCAACCATTGTACATCAATACATATGGCACATCACATTTCACTGTCTGGTTATATCATCAACCATGCCAATTTTTAACACTACAAATAGAGAAAAATTTAACAAAAAAACCAATTTGTCCATTTCTTGAATAAAAGGGACAAAATACATCTTGGCTCAGTACAAGGCTTCCATTATACTTTTACCTATCTATTTGACCTGCTTAAGGATCAATTTGTTGACTCTACGTCTTCGAATTAGACAATTTTGTATCCTTAATTAGTATATAAAAACAAGTAAAATGGAAGTATAATCTCATAATCCAAAATTTACAGAATCATAAAATAAGTATTGAAGACTGTTCAATAAGGAAAAGCTTCTGACAAAGACCTTAAGCTCAGAAAATTAAATTGTACAAAAGGCAATTACTTCACTTAGGGGGGTATCGGTTGTGAAATAATTACCAATATTTTTGTTCAATCCTATATATGAGCCAAGTTCAACTGCTACTCTTAGATATATTTTAACTACATATTCAAACTGTTTCAAAAAGAACAAAACCAACCTCGGCAGAAACTCAAACAGTGCCCGATATTAGAAGCTCCCAAGCCTGCAACAAAAAACATAACAAGATGGAACGAAACAGCATTTTTATGAACACACACTTCATAATAAACCTTTAGACCCGGGAAGTTCAATCCATTGAAGTTGGATTTCCACTTCACCACACTCCACGTTTCTCAATCGGAGGCAAATGTCTTGCACAACCTTCCCGTCGACCAAAGTGATGCAACTCTCCTCGGAAAGGCAGTTGGTCCTGCAAGGTTGCACTCTGGCTATCGTGGTTCCATTCGGGATACCATCCACATCCACTTTCAAGGCTTCTATGTACGGCCTGATGTCAACCTCTGCATTTCCCATTTTGTCATCCTTGCTAAAAGTGTCATGGTCATAAACTGTCTGGAGTCGTGCAGAACAGAAAAATACTGTGAATGACACTAATGGCAGAAATGGCCTTGTACGTTAAAATGACAAAAGAACAAAACATGATTATAGCACTAATAGAGAGAGCAAGAAGATTCGAGAGTAGATATAAGCCTACAAATTCACAATACTTCAAAAAATAATTACTAATAAGAAATTTCTAAGCATTCCATTGGCTTTATTTGATTTTCTTGCCAGCACGAATATTAGTATCAGTAGGAAATTAAAAGTAAATGAAAAACAAGCAAATAATAGAAAACTGGGCTAGAAGCACATTGAGTTACGCTTGTTCTTTCTTGTTTTGTTTACTTTTGTTCATTAAAACCCATGCTATGTGAACCAATCATGCATGCAGGCAAATATTCTATTATTTAAGCCAATTTTGCCATCTATCACCAATGTGAAAATTGGCAGAAGGGCAACTACACAAGAAACCACTAAAACAGCAAAATGCTCATATAGTTCCTCGATGGTTAAACAACTAGAAAAAATAAATTTGGTATCAGCATATGTTGACATTAATTACTGTTTTGGCAGTTTTCAGTAATAACACCTCTGCAAAGAACAGACATTAACCCCCTCAAGGAAAAAATAATAATGAAATAGCATTAGCATCATTAAGAAGGCAAACGGCAATTTAAGCATATAAACAATGAGTCGATCAAAAACTTATATTAAAGATTAGTAGAGAATCAGCAACTGAGATGAACCAAAAATGAGTTTCATATTTTAATGAGGTAATAGAATCAAAATCAACAGAACATGAGCTATCTTGCAATATAAAGATCAAGGTTTAGCATATCTAATAGTGGAAAATGAAATACATATATACGCATTGTGCAAATTCCTAATTACTAGTTGAAACCACAAATGTTTTGCTAATATATATAGGTAACAAGCATCGTTCTGCATCGGTAAAAAAATTGGTTCCAATGAAAATCTAGAAGCTATAGAACATTGGGAATGGTTATCTAGGAAAAGATGCAGCTTCAGAATCTAAGCACAGAATGTTCTCCTATATGATCGAGTGTTGGTTTATCAAACCAGATTTCTGTTATGCACTCCATCGATATAGTAACTAGTAGTTGAAAACTTACCAGTTTTATTGGAGTACTAGGATCTGTTATGGAAAGAGTTAAATCCTCATTCCACTCAGGATTAACATCCTTCTTTATTACACGAGTCTTCAATTTCTGCAAGCAATAGTTACACACGAAAAAAATGTGAACTGAGCAAGTTGCTCGAAAATGACTCTAAAAACAAAAAACCGTGAAAAATGGGAATTACGATATCATGTTCAGGCTGCACAGTCCAAGTAAGACTAAAGGGAATTACGGTATAAAAGCAAATGAGGGCCTCTCGATTCAAGATTGTTCGATGAAAGGAATGAATACTGTGGATGATCTTAATACAATCCATAATTTTACATGGTTAAAAAAATTATAAATGGTTACCTTCAATCTAATGAGTAACGTCGAATTTTCCAAGATTATTGCTGATTTTAAAGTGAGATTCAATGTGAAAGTCAACTTGGATGAATTAGGACTTTACCAAAATTTTTTTTTTAAATCTTTGAGATTCATCAATCAAAAGAACCCTATTTTCACCTTATTAATTTCCATACATTCAATAATCAAATTCAGCCAAAGAAGAAAAGAATCTAAACCATATAAACACTAAAATTCTTTTTTTTTTTTTATAAAAAAAAAATTTAAACATTTCTAGTTGCTTTTGAGTTCTGAATTTTGATAAAAACCCAAAATTCTAAAGCTCTTAGGAGGCAATTCGTAGCAACAAAGTAATTTTCATCATAAAATAACATGAAGTTTCACCCAAAAAAAAAAAAAGGATTTCCCTGCAAATTAATTACTGATTTCGAATAAATAAAAAGGGACCTGTTTATCCAATTTAACAACAACGTAAGGATCGCTGCTTCGAACATCACGAACGGCGAGGTTAACGCCCCGTTTGATCCGAACCCGAAGAAGGCCCAATAAGTTATCCATCAACGATGAGCTCTTCGTTTTTTCTGAGCTTGGAGAATCTGCCATTTCTTTTTTTTGGTCTCCCTTTTGTATTTATACCCAAAAGAAAGAAGAGTTTTTTCCCCTAGTTTTAACTTTACCAAACCACAATTCAAAATAAATAAAATATTAAATTTACATTTAAGTTGGTTTTATTATTATAATTTAAGGGTAAACTACTTAGTTAGTCATCCAATTTTCATAAGTTTTAATTTTAGGTACTGAAAATAAAAAAGTTGCATTTTGAGCACTGCCGTTAAAAACTATTTTTTATTTTGGTCACTTGTCATTAATTTGGGGTTAGACAATGTTATATTATACTCATTTTAGTCACCTAAGTTTTTCCTTATAAAAATCTAGGTAATTTTATGTAAAACACGAGTTTTCCCCTTTTAAATGGAAAAAACTAAAATTACTTCACAAAACAAAATACAAAATAAATGAAGTTAAAAATATGGAATGAGTGACTAAAATGAAAAATTACTAAAGTTGGGTGATTAAAATGAACATTGAATTAGCGGTGGGTGACCAAAATGAAAATGTTTGTTAAGGATAGTGCCTAAAATAATATTTTTTTAACTTTTGGTGCCTAAAATAAAAATTTATGAAAGTTGAATGACCAAATATGGAATTTACCCTAATTTAATTTGAGTTAATTTCACGAGAAGCCAAGTTTTAAATTAATTTTCAACTTTCAAATATTTCAATTGAATTCTCAAAATATTAGTATCAAATCAATCTGGTTATTCCATTAGCTTAATTATCATCTATGATGATAAACACTAACTCAAAACTGATGTGAGTCAGTTTGTAAATATGTGTAAGCCTATTGAAAAAAATTTGGATCTTAATAGCCAAAGGTAAAAAATTTGTTTTAAAAGGGGCTTAAATTGAATATCTTGTAACTAAAAGAGACTAAAGTTGATAATATACCATTTAGTTAAGGGAACAAAGGTCCCTTCCTGCCCCTTTAACTAAAGTAAATATGTATTTACAATTTAATTCACATGTTTTAAATATTTTCATATTAAATTCAAACCATTATTTAGCACATAAATTGACAACTAGGTTAATTGAAGGACTCAAATTAATACAATAACAATACTTTGAGAACTCAATTAAAATGTTTTAAAGTTTAGGGACTAATTATAAATATAAGCAAAAGTTTGGGACTAATTAAAAAAGAGAAGGTACCTGATCTCTCTTGGTTGAGGGAAACTCTCTTTTGGATAGTGGGGGAGTTTTATTTAAGTTATAAGAAAAGTATAGGACGGAAACGAGGAGAGATGCTGTGGGACCCAGGGATGGGGGAATATGGGGGTAATATCCTAGGATAGTGACCGGGAGAATCGGTAACCAGTACGGGAAATAACTGGACGTGAATTGGTCGTCGTTATAATTAGTGGAGGGTTTGACAAAGAAATTAGGCCATGAATGACGCTTGTTTGTCTAGAAATATTGCAATTCTATTCTATATATAAAAAAGTCAACTATATGATGTAATAAAATCATTAATTAATTAAAGATTAAATCATTAATTAATTAAAGATTAAATCATTATTTGGATACTGAATTTCACAATTCTTTTTTATATTGGGATTGAAATATTTTTTTATTTAAATTAGTCCCACAAATATTTTTATATTAAAGCATGAATTTTAGAATTTTTAAAGAAAAATGAAGGAAATTTTTTTATTAGTAAACTAGGAAATAGGCCGTGAATGACGCTTTGTTTGTCGAGAAATTCTGCAATTCTATATATAAAAAAAAGTCAACTATAGCATGTAATAAAATCATTAATTAATGAGTAATTTACATTTAAAGTTATTAAATTATTAATAAATTAATATTTTAAATTTAATCACTTAATTTTAAAAAATTATAAAATAATCATTAAATTATTTTAAATTTTTTATTTAAATGATTAAATTATTAAATTTAATGCTGTATGGCATTCACTTTTTGTACTTTATGCACCAGCAAAATTATATTTGCAATTTATACGAGCTATAGACTAGGTCCAATTTAATCAAATCTTTTTGTTTATTCTTAATAGTTCATAATTCATTATTTGATAATAATAAAAAGCATATAAAAAAATTCAAACTCAAACCCAAACTCGAGTATATAAATTATTTAATCGAACTAAACTCAAATAATTCAATATTATTTCGAGTCGAGCTGGAGCTCAAATAATAGTATACATCAATGAATTTTGAGTTGAGCTAGTAGACTGCATTACTTATATTCAAACATATTTATTGATTAAAGTACTCGGGAGGTTCTTGTGTTATAAGGACTTGGATCAAATTAGTCTCTATAATTAAATGGATTAATTTAGCATCTATGTTATTAAAAATAATCAAATAAGTCTAAATTGTAATAAAATTAATATTTATCGTATAAAAACGATTTTGAAAATCAACTGGAGTTCAATTCTAAACAAAATATTTCATTTACAGAACCATAAAAACTTTTAAAATGTTAGCTTTGTTAAATAATAAATGGGTAAAAAGACCTTTCCAGTCCCTTTCAATTTTGAAATTGAGCAAATTGATCACTCTAAAAAAAATCGAAACAATTTACTCAATGTCAAATTTGAAAATGAGCAACTAAGGACAATTACCTCGGCGCTAATGTCTCACATCAATTTACATATTTTGATTAGTATAACAATTTTAGCCCTCGGTGTTTACATATCTTGTCAAATTGACATTCGTTCTAAAAAACCAACAAATTTAATCTCAGTTTTTATACATTTACACAAATGTTGCAGATTAAATTTATTAAATCAATACTAGATTAATAGAATGTGTAAATTTTAAGGGCTAAATTTACTATTATATCAATCAAATTTATGCATAATTGACTAAAAACATTAACGTTGTGATAAATTATCCTTAGTTGGTTACTTTCAAATTTGATAAGGACCATTTTGCTCAATATTTAAATTGAGAGGCATTGAAGAAGTCTTTTGACCCGGTAAATGATATTTTTTTAAACAGCCAATGTTAGTATTATTCAAATTTAGGTTTATTTGATTATTTGATCAAAATATTATACATATAATATAATAATAGATGGACTAATTTGATCAGTTCTCTATAATAGATCAACTCTCAGCTACATTCACCCATATTTATTATTCATGCAATTATTTATTGCATCTTCATCGATGCACAGATGCTTGCTACGCTCTTCTTATCCGGTGATCTCCAGTAAGCCTATTTCTAACATTGTGAAACTCTCTCAGCACATCTCCAATTTTCATTTGCTCAATCGGCGAATCAGCAGAGCACGCGACTCCAATGCCTCCGACTCCCATCCAAATAACTTGTTTTATTATTTAAAAATAATAAATTTCATTTAAATTTAATAATCAAACTATATTATAATTTATTATTATTATTTTAATATATTTTTATTATTTAAAAAAAAAACAAATCGAATCATACCAACTCAGACGAAATCGACCAGGCCATCTGAACTACCGGCCCATTAATATCTCTACTTAAAACTCAGTTAAGCAAACTCAAGAAAAAGGGGCCAGCCCAGTTTAATTCTGCTAAAATACGCGGTGGGGTGACACTGGCACTCCCACACTCCGTCTTGCAGCCCAAGGATATTAGTTTGCCTTTTTAACCATTAAAAAGAAACTCTCATGTTCGGCGGCTCAACCCACCACCACCACCAACACCAACACCACCGCTTTGATTCGCTTGAGATTTTTTTCTCGGTATTCTTCTGCAGAGTTGGAGTTTTTTAAAAATGGCGGCGCCCAACTCTGAAAACGAGTTAAAAACCGAAGTTCCAAGCTCACATGAAGCAGAACAGCCTCAGATTCAAGCAATTCGAATGCCAAGCATGGAGGAAATCCGTGCCCAAGAAGTTTGGAATAACTGTGCCGTTCGTAGTGTCGCCAGTGGAGTAATGGGTAAGGTCCCAATTCGGTTTTCATTTATTTATTTTAAATAGTTTTTGTTTTAAATAGATTCTTTTTGAATGATAATCTGTTTGGCAATAAAGAAAAAAATTGGTAAATCCCAATTTGATGTCAAGTTGTTTTTATTTGGAATTATTTGAAAAAAAAAGCAATAAAGATTTAACCTCTGCGTTATATTGCCTTCGATTAATTGTAGGGTTTAAGTGAGGTTTTAGGGTTTTAATATATATGATTATATTTGCAGGTGGCGGGCTTGGATTCATGATGGGTATGTTTTTGGGTGCATTGGATAATCCTGTAATGCAAGATCAAATGAGTGGAAAGCAACAATTACTTTATAATTTGAAGCAAATGGGTTCAAGAAGCTGGAGTTCTGCAAAAACATTTGCAGTTATGGGTGTAGTGTTTTCTGCTGTTGAATGTGTTGTTGAGAAGGTAATATATAGAAACTAGAAATCAAAATCACATCACACACATAGACCTTGAAATCGAATTCGAAACTGAACTTCATATTCCGTTGTTTGCTTTTTAAAGGCTCGGGCGAAACATGACACCACGAATACCGTTGTTGCTGGTTGTGTAACGGGGGGGACTATGTCGGCAAAAGGTATAAACTTTCTCTTACTCTTCTTGGTATTATTTGTGATGGTCTCTATGATCTTAGTAAGGAGCTTTCTAATGTAGATTTCGTGTTGACATTATTCTATAAATTGATTGATGTGAGCGGAAATGCTGTACCTTGTTCGCTAACAAACCCGTTAATGCTAAAGCTAATATATCAGAAATGTTGAATATGAACAAGCCGACATTCTTTTATAAAGTAAATTAACATGACTAAAGAAAACTTGATTCTGATATGTTGCTTATGAATAGTATAACAAAAATGCTATTGAGACACCGTTTTATTGATTCTTTCGAGCATCTTATACCTGTCGACCTTTTTCTTCTTTTAATATCAGTATGAAATGTCTTGATAAAATAATGTTGATGTGTTCATATTTCACGTTTCTTAGTCGAGCAATTTGGCATTTGCATTAATGGTTTCATTGGTTACCAATTGATTTACCACATTCCCTTAATTTGCATTCGAAACAAACATGAACATATTGCTGAATATTTGCCCTTGCATTATTCGTTATTATCATATCCTCCCTATGATTTGCTACACATTGGCAAGAGCAATTTACTTCGAGCCTAATGAACTGAATTGTGTTGTTTTCTGATATGTTTTCCTGTCGGAGAATTAGTATGCCATGTCTCTCTCTTAGGCTTATCGATTCCAAGTTTAATATAGAATCATTGGTCTCTTTTCATTCGAGTGACATGCCATTGAAACTCGTTTAAGTGAAACCAATAAAGGCCTTACGGAGAGCTTTCTCACTTTGCCTTTTCTTTGTGTACTTTTCACATACTTTAGAACCCTCTAAACCGGCACTTAAAAACCTTAGCGCCCTGCCCTCAGCGTTTCACATGATATTAGGCAACTAAATATGCCCCGCATTTATGAGGAAACCTTAATGCAGCTTCGATGATAGCTATTTGATGTAACGAAATTTTGAGAATGATTTTATCAAATACAATACCTACAATTGAACATAAGAGAGAAAAAGAAAAACCAGCTGGAGAAGTGTCGTTCTTCCAATAGTATCCTTGGTTAGGCAAAATTTTAGTTTAAGTAAGCTTTTTTCTCATATGAATGTTGGTTCCAACAAATACTTATTCATGTCTCATCTTCACATTGTTTTCGGTAAAATTACTGTAGAAGCCCTTGTACTAGGAGTGAAATTGTATTTTGCCCCCTCTACTCAAAAGATGAGCAAATTAGTCATTGTACTTTAAACCAAAGAGCAAATTAGCCCTTTCTGTTAAAAATTTTATTCATTTGTACTGTTAAAAATTAGCGTGGCTGATGGAATAATTAGATAGTGCCACGTGTACCTTATGTATAGGGATCAGTTTTTAATAGTAAAATCAGATGAAATTTTTAACAGAACGACCAATTTGCACTTTCATCTAATGTATAGTGACTAATTTGCCCAGTTTTTGAGTAGATGGGGTGAAATGCAATCCGACTCTTGGTACAAGGGCCTATGCACTTCCACCGTCAAATGTTAATCTCCCACATTTGCACAGCTTATATGATCTTGTTCTGTTTTGGGTTTCCCCTATTTATCTTACGTCGCATTTCTCTCGTGCATTGATGATAGCTGGTCCGAAAGCTGCATGCGTCGGTTGTGTGGGTTTTGCTGCATTCTCAGTTGCGATCGAGAAGTTTTTCGATAGACACACTTGATGGTAGAATTATCCTTTTGCTCCAATTTTGCATTCATAGCTGACCTGCTGAATTTTTATCATAAAAATATTTTTGTGCAATTTTAATTGATTCAGAATAACAATTTAAAAAGTGTTGTTATGTTTTGATTTTTGATTCACACTATAGGTCTCCGAATCAGAGGATGTACGCCCCTAATATAATGAATTGGATATTGGTCATCACTTATATTGTTTGAGTTAGATCCTTCAAATTTATTTGCTTGGTTTTCATTTTTTAATATTTTGTTTGATGCAATTAACTTCACAAAATTTTATTTCTTATTTCTTTGCTCTATTTAACTTAAGGATCTCATGCCACTTAGGTTGCATTTGTACATATTTTTAATTAATCTGAATTAAGATTATATCGAATAATGCTTGTAATTTCATATCTTTAAAATATCAAAATATAATTTTAATACAAATAGTCCAATGTTGTCGAAATATAGTATGTAATTTTAATAGGGATAAATCTTAGAATTTTATATGAATTTTGATTTAATGTGTAATTGTATACAAGTCATGGTTTAAATGTATACTTGAAATTAAAATTTTGATTTAATCATTCACATTTTAAAAATAAATATATTAATTTATTTTTATTTTGGATAAATATAGATATTTATGTATGTGATATATAAATAAAAAATGATGTTATATTAATAATTGTGTTAATAATTTAAGAATTTGATTAAATCAAAATTTTATATATAAAATTGCTTAAAATTAAAATTTATGTGTATAATTGCACATTAAATCATAGTTTATATATAGATCTAAGATTTATCTCTTTTTAATACAATTTATTCTCTTTCTTTTAAGTTATTTAAAATTACAGGCATAAAGAGTGTAATCTTAGTATTGCCTAGAGATTATGGGCATAATTTGAATGTTATATATTTACTTATTAATATAAAATAAGAGTTATCATAATTATAAAAAGAAATCGGGACTAAAAAGTATTAAAATAATTAATTGTTATTTTTTTTATAAAATATATTTTAAATAATTAATATTTCGTGAAAAAACAAACTAAAATTTTACATTCAACCCCCCAAAAAATAACATACCCAACCTTCCATACTGTAGACTTACGTAATCTTTTGTCGGATACATATATTTCGAATATTTTTCAATTTGAATTTAAGATGGTTTCCAATTAATTTTAAATCAGAAAAACATTTTATTTATTCTAGAAAACCGTGACAGATCTCAATAGAACCACCATTCGATGAATTTAAAATCCAAAATATAAAGAAAATGAATAATAACAAATTCAACCCAAAATATTTACTTTTTTTATCAATTTGATCCTAATTCTTCTTCTTTTTATCAAATTGTCTTCAATCTTCAAATTTTAGTTAAAATGCATTTTCTTAATTAGAAGAATTGAGTAGACTGTAAAATTTTTAATAACAATTACATGGTAATTTGTATGATAATCAACACGCATTTCATAAAAAAATTAAAAATTTATATATATTTTAAAAAACTATTGACATTAACAATGAAGTGCATATAGAGTAATCCGAGTAAAATGTAAAAGTGAAGTTAAAATGATGCAAAAATTAAGACCAAAGTAGCAAAGGAAGTAAATATTAGGGACTAAATTTCGTATTTTGCGTAAAGAAAAAGGGAAGGAAAAAAGGCATAAGATAGGTGAACAAAAGGCAAGGCAACGATAATGATGTCATTCACAATCCAAAAGCTAAAAGAAAACAACACTTTATCTATCAGTATCACCATTTTTTTTTTTTTAGCTTCAATTAAGCCCTTCAATTACCAATCCATGTCTTTTTCTCTTATAATCCCTTAAATTCCCGTAAAGAACCCATATTATATACCATCAGAAAATGCTAGATCCAGCCTCCGATATGCTTCCGCCGCCGTCTTCCCCCACCATCTCTTCCGTTTCCTCTTCTGATCTCGACACTGAGGTAAATTTCTTTATTACCCTTGTTTTTCACTTCTGTTTTTCAATTTAATCCTTTGTTCATGCAATTTTTGGGGGTAAATGAAGTCGACAGGTTCATTTTTCCATGATAGAAGCACTACATTGGGTACTCTAATGGGTGTGAGTTTTCCGGCCATTACTTTCCGAGCACCGTCACGAAACAACCACCGCGAGACGCAACCCGCGAACTCCGGTTCATCCACGGCGAAACCCAAGAAGAGGAGGGCGTTGACGGCGGCTTTCGGGTCGGAGCGTTCAGGTAGACGGCGGAGGAAGTGGTGGCAGATTTGCCGGGATGGGGATTCAAAGCCGGCTTCTCTGGGTGAGTTTCTGGAGGTTGAGCGGAGGTTCGGCGACGGAGCGTTTTACGGTGCGACGGCGGAACTGGAAGGAGTGATGGGGACGGGTCACGATGAGAATCACGAGGCGAGGAATGGACGGTCGTTGTTTGCTGATGGAAGGGTGTTGCCTCCTCCTTCGGCGGCGGCAGCTCCTCCGGCCGGTGATGACGACGACGAGAAATCGACGGCTCTTTGTAGATTCCCGGTGTCGCTCACGGGGATATGTAGCGGCGGCGTTGGATAAAGTGTACTTTTTTGACTTTTCCACTCCTTTACCCTTTCATTTTTTATTTGTTTAATTATAATCTAATCCACCGCATTGTCCATTAAAACTAAATTAATTTTTATCGTTCTTTAAAAAAGACAATTTAATTTGGCTTTATTTATTTCAATAATTTATATTTTCTTCTTAACTCTATTTTATTTTTATACATTTACTTTTCCTTAAATTAAAAATCGATTATTAAAAGTTAATATTCATTTAATCAAAACTATATATTTCATTTGAATTTAGGTCTCCACCTTTTATATCTATTATTTTCAATTTTTGAATTTAGTCATTTTATTTTTAATTTTAATAATTTGTTAATTTAAAAATTAAAGTCTAATTCACTTATTAAAATTTTTAGCTCCATTTAAATTAGAAGCTCTTATATTCAGAGTTGGACTGAATTTTGCTATCTCTATTTAAAAAATAAAAAAAATCAATCCCTAAATATTAATCAAAAATAAATTAGTCTTTTTTTTAATAATTTTATCCATTTTATTATTAAGAAATACCCCTTATAAGATACACGTGATATGTTAAGTGTAATTGTCTGATTATTTTATCGACTATGTCAAGTTTTAACAGTAAAAATAGTTAATTTTTTTAATAGAAATAATTAATTTACTATTTTTACTATTATACAGATATTAATTTATTTATTTTTTTGAATATGGAGAATAAAATGTAATTAAACTACAATAAATATAACTATTCTCTGTCAGTGTAATCATTGAGGGACTAGATTCTTTACAGACATTGGCTTTTATTTTTATTTTTTAAAAAGTTATTTACTTTTTCTTTATATGATTTTAAATTTTCCCTTTTCTAAATTAGGGGGAAATGATTATAATTTTTAGGAAAAAAAATTTGAAGTGTAAACTACAAAAATATTATTAAATTATTGCTTTCATTCTATTTTAGTCACTGAACTATTAATTTTTTTATTTAGTCAGTAAAATTTTTGAAATAAAATATTTTGGCTACTTAAAATTGATTTGAGTTTTTTATTGATCTAATAACAAATTTAACTCTTCAATCTTTATATATTATATTAATTTTATTCAAAATATAAAAAATTCAAAAAAATTAGCCTCTAATGTTTATAAAATTTGTCTTTTTAGTTTGAATTATAAAAATTTAATAAATTTAGCCCTCAATTTTTACAAAATTTGTCAATTTAGTTATAATTTAAAAAAACTCAATAAAATTGTAAAAAAAATATAACGTCGGTAATAAAAATATATCGCAAAGAAAAAGAGAAATAAAGAACACACATTATTTGGAAACCCTTTCGGGAAAAAATCATGGGCAGAGGAAAAGAAAATTCACTATGTCAAATTCGAATTCAAATTACAAGAGGAATAGACTATGTCTATTTATAGGCTTGTAAAGCCATATTCTAATAGGAGTGTAGTAAGATTGAAACTCCTTATTCTAATAAATATCAAATAGATGAAGTTTAATAAGGTTTAAAAAACCTTATTTAAAATAAAATAAAACAAGTGTAGTTCTATAGGGATTCTTTTTTTTATTTTATTTTACCATTGTATTTTATTTAAATAAAGATTCGGGTCACTTAATTCTAACAATCTCCACCTTGACACGAATTCTCAATAAACAAGTTCTTCATCGCTAATTCTCAACGAACAAGTTCTCCACCTCTTCCATAAAACCCCTTAAGGATTTAACTTCAACAATTAACACCAACCAAGTCTAAGCAATGCTCAAACTTGGTTATAAAAAGTGACTTAGTCATCATATCTGCAGGATTTTCATTAGTACTAATTTTGCTCACAACAATATCATTAGAGCAATAATATCACGAATAAAATGATACCGGACATGAATGTGTTTTGCTTTCTCATGAAACATTTAACCTTTTGTAAGGAATATGGCACTCTGATTGTCACAAAATACTGTGCTGATTTGAAGGTCTTCATTGAGCACTAAAAAGTCCCTTCAACCAAATAGCTTATTTACAAGCCTTAGTAATCGCTATATACTTAGCTTCAGTGGTAGACAAAGCGACTGTAGTTTGCAAAGTAGCTTTCCAACTGATTGCACAACCTCCAATTGTAAAGACATAACCAGTGAGAGATCTTCTTCTATTAAGGTCTCCAGCAAAATCAACATCAACATACCAAATAACTCTATCTCTAGTTCTTCAAAACTGTAAGCAAACATTAGTAGTACCTCGTAAGTATATTAAAATCCATTGAACTGCTTTTCAATGTTCTTTACCGGGATTCGCCATCTATCTGCTGACTGCACTGACTGCATATGATAAATCTGGACGTGAACAAACCATAACATACATGAGAGATCCCACTGCACTAGAGTATGGAACATGTGACATGTACTTAATCTCATCATCTGATTGTGGAGACAAAGCCGATGAAAGTCTGAAATAGGTTGCTAAATGAGTACTAACAGGATTAGCACTCTGCATATTGAACTTGCAAAGAACTTTCTCAATGTACCCCTTCTGACTTAGGTACAATTTACTTGCTTTTCTATCTCTGAGAATCTCCATACCAAGTATCTTCTTTGCTGGTCCCAAATCTTTCATATCAAATTCTCCACTTAGTTGAGCTTTGACCTTTCTTATCTCTCCTTTATCTTTTGTTGTTATCAACATGTCATCAACATAAAGAAGTAGATACACAAAAGAACCATCACTGTTTTTCTTAAATTAAATACAGCTGTCAAGACTATTTTTTTTTTAAAATCATGAGAAGTCATAAAAGAATCAAACCTCTTGTACCATTGTCTTAGTGACTGTTTCAAACCATAAAGGGACTTTTTCAGCAAGCAAACATAGTCCTCTTTTTCTGAGACTGTAAAACCCTCTGGTTGTTGTATGTAAATATCTTCCTCAAGTTCTCCATGTAAAAATGCAGTTTTTACATCTAACTTCTTAAGCTTCAAATAATGCATGGCCATAATACCAAGCAAAGCTCAAATCGAACTATGCTTTACAACTGGGGGGAACACATCTGTGAAGTCCACTCTTGGAATTTGACTGTAACCTTTTGCAACAAGCCTTGCTTTATATCTGGGTTTTTCAACTACTAGATTCCCTTCTTTTTTTTTAAACACCCATTTACAGTGAACAACCTTTTTACCTTTAGGAAGTTTCACAAGATCTCATATTCTATTTTTATGGAGTGATTCCATCTCCCATTGCATAGCAAATATCCACTTTTCTAAGTCTTCACAGCTAATCGCCTCAGAATAATTAGACGGCTTTTGGTTTGCATCTATATCTTTAGCCACATTTAAAGCATAAGCAACTAGATCAGCCTCGACATACTTTTTTGGAGGTTTGATTTTTCTTCTAGTTCTGTTTTTGGCGATAGAGTGTTGTGGTGAAGAAGCAACTCTATTCTCAATTTTTGTACTGGCTTGAGGAGTCGACTCTGTATTAATCTGATACTCCACCTGTTTTTGATTTTCTTTATTGGAAGAGCCTTTAAGAGATAAGTTAGGTATCATAGCAGTTTCATCAAAAACAACATCTCTACTAATCACAACTTTTTTATTTTCAGGACACCATAACTTAAACCCTTTTACACCAGCTTTATAACCAAGAAAAACACATTTAATGAATCTAAATTCCAATTTTACATTATCAACATGAGCATACGCAGGACATCCAAAGGTCTTTAAATCAGAATAATTAGCAGGATTACCAGACTATACCTCTTGTGGAGTCTTTTTCTCAATGGCAATGAATGAAGATCGGTTAATCAAAAAATATGCAGTAGAGGCTGCTTCGGCCCAAAACGACTTTGGTAGGTTGGCATTTGACAACATACATCGAACCTTCTCCATAATCGTTCTGTTCATTCGTTCTCCAACGCTGTTTTACTGTGGAGTATGACGAACTGTCAAGTGTCTCACGATCCCTTCTGACTTGTACAGTTTATTGAACTCATCAGAACAAAAATTTAAGCCATTATCTGTGCGAAGGTATTTTATTTGTTTTCCCGTCTATTTTTCAATCATAGTTTTCCAATACTTAAATGCGGAAAACACATCGCTTTTCTGCTTAAGTAAGAATGTCCAAACTTTTCTGAAAAAATCATCAATAAAAGTTAGCATATAATTAGCTTCACCTCTCAAAGGCACTCTTGATGGCCCCCACGTATCAGAATGAATATACTCCAACGTTCCCTTCGTGTTATGGATTCCTCTAGTGAATCAAACTCTCTTTTGCTTCCCAAAAACACAGTGCTCACAGAACTTCAGTTTGTAAATTCCTTACCCATCAAGAAGTCCTCTTTTGCTCAATTCTGCCATGCCATTCTCACTCATATGCCTTAGGCGCATATGCCAAAGTTTAGTAATATCATCATCTGACAAGGAAGAGGAAGCGACAACTGCATCACCAATAACCGTAGAACCTTGCAAAACATATAACTTGGCAGTCTTTTTCTGCCATTTCATCACAATGAGGGAACCTTTGATAATATTCAAAATCCCACTTTCAGCTGTGTATTTGTACCCTTTTGAATCAAGAGTACTTAACGAAATTAAATTTCTCTTCAATATTGGAACATGTCGTACGCCATTTAAGTATTCTGACAACTCCATCAAACATCTTAACTTTAATTGTTCAAACACCTGCGATTTTACACGAAGCATTATTTCCCATCAAAACAGCACCTTCAGACACTGTTTCGTAATTTGTAAACCAATCCCGATTTGGACACATGTGGAAGGTGTAACCTGAATCAAGTATCCACTCCTCGCTCACTTTAGAATTGTTGACAGAAGCGACTAGAAGTTCATCATCGCTGTAATCTTCTACAACATCAACTTCACCGGAATTTTCTGGTTGTTTTCCCTTTTGATTCGCAGCCTCCCTTTTAATCTTGTTCTATAGCTTATAGCACTCAGATTTAATGTGCCCTTTTTTCTTGCAGAAGTTACAAGTTTTACCTCTATTTGAAGACTTCGATCTACCCTTAGATTTACCGCGAGGATTCCGTTCCTGTGTCCTTCCACGATCATCATCAGCATTCCGATCTTGTCTCCCACAAACAATGAGACTCTCTCCCTGAGAGTCAGTTTTAACCACAAGATGCTTCATCTTATCATATGAGGTCAAAGAATCATAAACGTCACCCGCGGCTATATAAGATCGTGTCTCTAAAGGTTGAATAAGACGGGGGCAACGAACAAAGTAAAATCAACCCTAGATCTTCCTTATCATGTTGAACCTCTATGGCCTCCAAGTTTGAGAGAATTTCTTTAAACACTGTTAAGTGTTCGTGCACAGACGCACCTTCCTCCAAACGATGAGCATAAAGACGTTGCTTCATATGCAACTTGCTAGTTAGAGTTTTCGACATACATATTTGTTCTAGCCTCTTCCATAATGCAACGGCGGTCTTCTCCTTCATCACATCCTGCAAAATTTCGTTAGACAAATGCAGATGTAATTGTGTTAACGCCTTTCGATCATTGCGCTTCTTCTCTTCCTCCGTCAATGTCGAAGGCATCTTATCTACCCCTAGTAGGGCTTCCTCTAAATCCATCTGTGCAAGAACTGTCTGCATATTTATCTGCTACAACGCGAATCTGGTGTTGCGATCCAACAGCGAAATTTCATACTTCAAAGACACTATTACCGTGATCGAGATGAAAAATCCGGAAGCTCAGATACCAATTTGTGAAAAATAAATATAACATCGGCAATGAAAATATATCGCAAAGAAAAAGAGAAATAAAGAACACACAGATTTTACGTGGAAACCCTTTCGGGAAAAAACCACGGGCAGAGTAGAAGAAAATTCACTATGTCAAATTCGAATTCAAATTACAAGAGGAATAGACTATATCTATTTATAGGCTTGTAAAGCCATATTCTAATAGGAGTGTAGTAAGATTGAAACTCCTTATTCTAATCAATATCAAATAGATGGAGTTTAATAAGGTTTAAAAACCTTATTTAAAATAAAATAAAATAAGTGTAGTTCTATAGGAATTCTTCTTTTATTTTATTTTACCATTGTATTTTATTTAAATAAGAATTCAGGTCACTTAATTCTAACAAAAATAATATTTGGTCCTTTACAAAAATTAATAATTTAAGCTTCTTAACTGAGAAATCTTAGCTTTTAAGTTTCAAAATTTTATAATTTTATCCTACTTCAACATAAAGTTTCTAACATCATTTTCGGCATAAACTGTCTTTATACACCCATTTTTCAACCCAACACATGGAAAAAGGAAAAAATGAATGAAAAAAACACCATATAGTAACGATATTTAAAACGTTACAATTGATGAAGTAAAGTTGATTACAATTTTGTAAAGGCTACAACAACCAAGCAGCCACCTTATAATAAAGACCATCACAAAACAACAAATTTCAATATTTTAAATAGAAAAAAAAAGTGAACTCAAGTTGTCATCTGCAGTTTCAAAACAGAAGATAAAATTATGATAAATAGATTGTTTAGTTATAGATATAGCTATGTGAATTTTTTAGAATTCGAACTAAAATAATAAATTTTGTAAATATTGAGGACTAAATTTGTTGAATATTGTACATTTAGGATCAAATTGATATAATGTGTAAATATTGGAGGGATAAAAAAAATTATTAGACCAAATAAAAAAAAACCCAAATCAATTTTGAGTCACCAAAATATATAATTTCTAAAAAATTAATGACTAAACCGGAAAAATTAACAGTTTATTGACTATTTTTATAGTTTATCCAAATTTAAAATTCCCAAAAAAGAGGTATTATTTTAAATAGGACTTTTTTTTTTTTGTTATTCAAAGCAACATCCTAATAAATTTGCATATAAAAGCCTTAAGTTCAAATTTGTTTTTCTCTTCTATAAAATGAACTAGCAGAACAATTTAATTGACTTTTGTTTTGTTTTTTTCTTCTCATTATTTTTAAAGAGATTAAACAAGTTTATTTTACTTTGGGGTCAATGTATAATTTGACCATATATTAACTTTTAACTTTAAATTTTTTGAGAGGACTAAAACATAAATTTTTGGAAGGCTTAGTGCTTACCTCTAGTCGATATATTTATTAAAAGTAATTCAAATTGTTGTAAAAAGATGTTCACAAATCGGGTTTAAGATGGTATTAAATATTTTAAATTGGTATAAGAGAATAATAAAACTACCATTGAATTATAATATTTTAAAAAAATTAAATAAAAAATTTCGTAATTTATAAAAAGTTTTCTAAAATGTTAGAAAATAAATATAAAAAATAAATTTTATATTTATTTTCTTATCCACTTGCCACCTACTCCACACTGTACCACCTTCTTTTTTTTTTCCTTATTCCACCAAATCCATGCAATATCAATGGTTGAATCCAATCCAATATGTAAAGTGTACATCATTAAATTGACCAATGAACACTGGAACGCCAAAAACAATTTTCTTCAACTGAAACATGGTATTATATATCATCATCATCATTATAAAAATAATTAATGTGCTCAATAATGGACCCTTATCTACCATGAAGCTTGAGTGCTAGGAAAGTAAATGGAACATCCCAAGTAATCACTACACTATTTCTTGGATTTTTAGCATTTCAGAAATGAAAGGTGAAATCAGATATTTTATTTAATAAAATTATAAATTTTTGAAGAAGTTGAATTTAAAAAGGATTAAATTGTATTATTATTATTTCTAGAGGCGAAAAATGGACTTTTTCCCCATTCAATTAAGAACTAAAGAAACTAAATAGCATGATTTTGTTTGCGAGCGGCTCAAGGGAAATTTCCCTATTTAACGTTGGGGCCTTGGTCAAAACAAATAAAACTTGAGGAGCCTTAAGTAAAATTTTCAAAAAGTTTGGAAGGCATATTTAGAATTTTAAATTTATTTTAAAAGTCTAACTAAAATTTTCAAAAAATTTGGGCACCCTGATCCCAATCTTCAATAGGTACAGATAATCGAGTTAATTCCATAAAAAATTACTAAATTTTAATATATAATCAAGATTGTATCAATTAAATTTTCCATCAATCTAACACCATTTTGAGTCATAGCTTAAATATTGATCTATGTTCTATAGTCACAGGTAAATTAGTGGAAAGATCTTAATAATAAAAATATTAGTAGTTTAAGGACTTAATCCTTATTATTATTACTAAAAAAAATTGTAGAGGGGCATTTTCAATATAAAATCTACATGCAAATTGGTAGTTCCAAATATTCTTATTTTTAAAATTTTAATTGAAAATGTTTAACTAATACACCAAGAAAATAGCAACTTCACCATCCCATAATCTTCCAACAACTCCATGCATATAACATAATGATACTATATGGTCTCTCTATTTAAAGACCATGTTTCACATAATGATGGCATGTTAATCCAAAAAAAAACCCTAACACACCAGCCATTGATATAGTACCATTCGACCCCTCCAAAAAAAAAAGAACACTACAAAAATGGTGATGAAACAATCTCCACTTTTCATTACATTACTAATTGCTACCGTCTACATGGTGAGTTGCATGGCTGCTGTAAACCCAGCAACAGCAACAGGTGAAGAACCCATTCTTGAGTTCTACATGCATGATATTTTAGGTGGTGGTAGCCCCACAGCTAGGCCAATCACTGGTTTACTTGGCAACATTTATGGTGGTCAAGTCCCTTTTGCTAAGCCAGTTGGGTTCTTACCACCCGACGGTGCCGTCCCGATCCCCAATGCAAACGGTGCTATCCCAACCGTTAATGGTGTCACTGGTCTCCCTTTGGGGACCGGTTTAGCCGGGACGGCTTTTGCGGGAAACCCTAACCAGAATGGTCAGCCACAGTTCCCTGTAGGACCGGATGGGTTGGGATTAGGGTTCGGGACGATTACCGTCATCGACGATGTGTTAACCGTTAGCCCTGACTTGGGGTCTCAAGTAATAGGGAAAGCTCAAGGGGTTTATGTGGCAAGCTCGGCTGATGGGACAACACAAATGATGGCTTTCGCGGCGATGATCGAAGGTGGTGAATATAACGATAACCTTAACTTTTACGGTGTGTACAAGATCGGGAGCGCCTTGTCCCAAGTGTCAGTGATCGGCGGGACGGGGAAGTTTAAGAATGCTTGTGGTATTGCTGAGGTCCGACCACTTATACCACCTGGGCAACATGTTACTGATGGTGCTGAAACATTGTTGAGGGTCACTGTCCATCTTAAATATTAGGGTTTGCATTATTACATATACTTGTTTTGAAAATTTTATGTGTGTGATTGTGTGAAAAAAAAAAAGTTAACATATATGGGTCTCGTTTGTGAGTTGCATTAATCTTTCAGTACGTAACTTTTACTGCTAGGGTTCAAAATATTTCTTCTATATATATATAGAAATTGAAATGGCTAAATATTTTACAATTATTTTTAAATATATCATTTGATATGTGGGGTTTGCTTCAATATTCATTTTGGTATCTGATTTTTTTTTGTCTCAATTTGGTACTTTGATCAAATTACATCACGTGATCCAATGAATAATTGATAGGTGTACTTTAGTAAAAGAAATTATAGGTACTTAATTGGGATTAAAAAATACTCAATTTTCAAATTGAACATTGAAGCCAAACTTATAATGTGCTTAATTAAGAAAAAAAAAAGCTCAAGTATCAAATTGAAAAAACACTCAAACACTAATTTAAATATTAAAATAAAATTCAAATACCAAATTGAAAAAAAATAAATTACTAAATTTATCATTCAGATACATCTATTAAAGCACTATAATATAACAGGTGCTAGTTTACAAATAGAGGAGCCTATAATAACATAAACTATTAATATATTAAAATCATATAAATAATAATTTAAACACAATTACATTATGTAAAAATTAGAAAAAGAAACTTTACATGATATATACAATTATTTTTAAAAAAAGTAATATATATATTTATTTATTTTTAAAAGAGAGGTAAGATTTTTAAAAGAAACTAAATTCAATGAACTACTTTTTTTTTTGAATTAATATCAGCAGCCTTTATTGAAATAAAAACCCACCACAAAAACATAAACGGGCCCTCCAGTATTAAAACCGTCGGGCTTTGAGGTTTAACCCAAAACAAAAATTGAATTGAAAATAAACAAACAGAAACTTTCTAGATTCCTAAAATGACTCAAAGCTGTAAACAATAAAACAGGATAATAAATGTTATGGAAAAAAGGAAACTAGGGTAATTATTGCTGCCGATTCACATACAGTTGGATGGCATTCAACCTTATCTCCTCATTCTCGGTATTGCCAACTGCATCCACGATAGCCTTTCACATTTCAGATCTGCTATCTTTCTATCTTCTTCCTTCGCTAATCTCCTCTCAATCTGGTCTCTGGCGCCACCTACCCTCCGGACTGGCTTGGTGAGGATAGCTTTCTACTCTTCTCAGGTACGGTACTGATTCTCTTTTCATCGCTATTTCTGCTACTTCGTGAGCCACTACATTTTCATTTCTGTGAATAAACTGAAATCTGATATCTTGAAAGTTCTTTGCTTCTTCTTGAATGTCACTGATAATGGCACTGATAACAGACTTATCTTTTTCTCTTGTTTTGCATTTCTGTATCACCGCTCGCGAATCCCCTTTAATTGTAACTGAGTTGAATCCCATGAAAATCCCTAATCTGACCGCATGAAGCCCCGCATACGCTTCTGCTGCAAAAGAGGTAGGGACATTTAAGTTCAATATTGTCTTTGTGTTTATTATCTCGCCCGAACCATCAAGAACTACCAGACCAGCCATCGATTTTGCTTCTCTACTCCTAAAAGCCGCATCAAAATAAATTGATGTCCTTGAGAGTGGATCTTGCGATTCTGTACCCCGACATTTGTTTAAGGTACACTTTTTCTCTTCAATACCCTCAACCTCTGCCAAATAACTACGAACTTTTGATGCTAGATCTCTAACCAATTCTGATTTTCCTTCATGTACAAACCTATTCCTCGACCCTCACATTAGCCAGATTGTGCAGCAAACCAGTCGACTTTGTTTATGGTTGCTGTTCAGGAGTACCCAGGCAAGCCAATCTCCAAAATTCTGAAACGTCTGGTCTCTGATCCAAGAAATATCTAACAACTGCCATATCTCTCTTGTCACAGGGCAAAGGCAAAACACATGATCAATATCTTCTTCTCCATTTCTACATCTGGGACAAACAGCGCTATCTGTAATTCTTTTTGATCTGAGATTAGCTAGAGTAGGCAAATAGTTCCATGAAGCTCTCCAGATTGTAATTAAAATCTTTGATGGGAGCTGGATATTCCAGAGCTTTTTGTAAAAATTTTTTAGATCGGCCTGTATTAATAATTCACTAGGATCCAGATTGTCACCCTGTAATAGTTTGTAAGCACTTCTAATCGAGAATTCACCAGAAAGCTCCTCCTTCCAAATCTGAAAGTCCTTTCCTGGATTTGTCGCCAACGGGATCTGTAGGATCTTCTGTGCAATATCCGCTGAAAAGGTAGAATTCACCAACTCTGTTTTCCACATTTTGTTAGGAGCATCAATTAAATCAGACACTAACTCAACGTTATTGTTGTTTCTGTCTCTGCCTTCTTCTATCACATGTCCTGGTATCCACTTGTCCTCCCATACTCGAATTCTAGTCCCCCGCCCCACTCTCCATCCCAATCCACTATGAAGCAGACCCTTAGCCGCCCAAATACTTCTCCAGGTAAGTGAAGGTGAGTTACCTAACTGTGCGCTAAAAAAATCTGCATGTAGATAATACTTTGCTTTAAGAACTCTCGCCAGTAATGAATTTGGATAACAAAACAATCACCACCCCTGTTTAGCAAGCAAAACAATATTAAATTGGCTCATATTTCGAAAACCAAGACCACCACAATCCTTTAAAGTACATAGCTTTTTCCATGTACACCAATGAATGCCCTTTCTCCCCTGCTCTTTTTGCCACAAAAATTTTGCCATAATATTTTCAAGATCGTCACACAAAGACTTCGGTAACAAAAAGCATGCCATTGAATAAGTAGGGATAGCTTGCAAAATGGATTTAATAAAAACTTCACGACCTCCCTGAGATAAATGCTGAATGCTCCACTGATCTATTCTTTGCTTCGTTCGATCTTTCAATACCTGGAATGATTCCTTCTTCCTTCTCCCCACCATGTTTGGTAATCCCAAATAACGCTCTGGATCAGTTGAACATCTGACAGGCAAAATTCTACCCATCAAGTTTCGATCAGAATCTGAAGTATTCCTACTGAAAAACACAGTTGATTTTTTAAAATTTACCCGTTGCCCCGAGCACCCCCTGTAATTTCTCAATATCTCCTTTAAGACTGTAACTCCCCGTTCTGAAGCCTCACTGAATAAAATACAATCGTCAGCAAATAATAAATGAGAAACTTGCGGCCCACTCCTGCTGGCTTTAACCCCTTTTAACTTCCCTTCTTGAATTGCTAGACGCATGAGGCTAGATAGACCCTCCCCACACAAAAGAAACAAAAAAGGGCTGAGCGGATCTCCTTGTCTTAAGCCTCTTTCTGGGTGAAAAACATCTCCTTTCCAACCATTAACAATCACTGAATACCTGACAGATTTTAAACACTTCATAATAGTTGCTACCCATCTGGAAGCAAAACCCATTTTGATCATTACATCTTCAATAAATTTCCACTCAACTCTATCATAGGCTTTGCTCATATCCAGCTTCACAGCCATAAATCCTTTCCTACCTGTTCTTTTCTGTTTCAATGTATGAAGAAGTTCATAGGCGAGCACTACATTATCTGAAAACAACCTTCCAGGAACAAACGCACTCTGAGTCATATCAATACACTTGCCAATAACCCCTCTTAGCCTATTTGCGATAGCTTTCGCCATGATTTTGTATAAGATATTACAAAGACTAATAGGCCGGAATTGTTTCATATTAACAGGATTTGCAACTTTTGGAATAAAAACAATGTTTGTATCGTTTACCTGTTTAAAATCTTTCCCTTCATTCAGACTCTGTAAACAAAATTTGCTAACTTCTTCTCCCACAACATGCCAACATTTTTGGTAGAATAACTCTGGCAAACCATCTTCCCCCGGTGCTTTAATAGGCCCCATTTCAAATGTGGCTGATCGAATCTCTTCCTGCGTGAACGACTTTAAGAGTTGATGATTATCTTCCTCTGTTATGCAATTTGCAATTCCTGACAACACCTGCCCACTTCTTCCCCTTTCTTCAGATCGAAACAGCGTTTGAAAATACACTCTCGCAATATCCGCGATGTCCTCACTAGTTTCTGTTTCCCTTCCACTCTCATTTTGCATTTTGTGAATCCTGTTTCTTCTTCTACGCTGTGTGGCTTGACAATGGAAAAAAGTAGTATTTCGGTCACGATATTTTAGCCAATTAATTCGTGCTCTTTGTTCCCAATACCTTTCATCCTTATCAATTTCCAGATTCAATTTAACTTTGGTATCGATCAACTCACCCAAATTGTTATCATCTCTCTCTGCATCTAGAATATCTGCCAATCTATTTGTTAAAAAAACTTTTTCCTTCTCTCGAACATCTTGTATTCGTTTAGCCCATTTTCTCAGACCACTTTTTAATGCTTCTAATTTCAGCAACAAATGGCCTGAAGATGTGTCCCAAAGAGTCTTAACTTCCTCTTCAAATGACTCCTCCATCGTTCACCAAGCTTCAAATCTGAAATCCATCTCCCCTGTTTTAAAATTTGCCCGTTCCGTGTTCACTAAAATTTGGCAATGGTCAGAAAAAGAATGACTTAGGTGTTGAATAGACACTTCAGGAAACCGTGCCGCCCAATCTTGATTCGCAACTCCTCTGTCAAGTCTCTCTCGAATGTTTGTCTCCGGTAAATTTCCTCTTTCCCATGTGAACCATCTGCCCGAAAATCCCATATCCATTAGACGACATTCTGCAATTACCCTCCGAAATGCCTCCATTCTTCTCTCATCTCTAAGAATCCCTACTTTTTTCTCAAACCCATACAAGATCTCGTTGAAATCTCTACAAACGAACCATGGGATCCTCTCATCTCTATATAAATTCTTCAAATCAGCCCACAAATTAATCCTATCATTTTCATACGGAGAACCATAAAAAACAGTAAACCTCCATTTTTCCCTTGAATCATTCTCATCAATCTCCACATCAATATATCTTCTTGAAAACTGTCTCAGTTTCACACTCACCTCCTGCTTCCATGCCAAGCACAATCCACCTCTTGTACCCTCTGGATCAACCTTAATCCCATTTACATATCCACAACTGAATCGAATACGTTCCATTTTACTCTTTCCAACTTTTGTCTCCATAAAGAAGACCACTTGGGGATTGTTTACCTACAGCGTATGCCGAAGTCTATTAACTGCTCATGGACCCCCCAATCCACGAACATTCCAACTTAGCAGTTTCATTGCGACCGGTCGGCTTGCCTCTTGGCAGCCACCGATATAAAAAGAGTACCTTCCGAAAACCTTTTATTTCTCCCTGTCAGATTATTCTCCTTCTCTAAAATTGTCTTCCCCTCCATCTCCCCTCTAGCTCGCTTTCTACCTTCCTCACTTATTAAATCTTCATCTTACAGATCATGCTCCATGGCAGCAAAATTTGCATTCAAATTTGGAGTCACCCTTGTTTCAGTCCCCAATATCTTCCGTCCATTCAAGTTAAATCCCAAAATTGGATCAATTGACATTCCATAACTCCCTAATTTACTCTCCTTAGTCCCATCTTTACTACAATTCGTTAGAGGTCCTTCAGCATCATTTGTCCACTTCCCATCCTCCTCTTCTCTCAACCAGACACTATTTGGTACTACCACCCTTCTTGATTGAGCCCGTAAAGATAAATCCCATCCCATCTCGTTAACTTCCACCCCTAACATCATTTTGGCTTCACAAAAAGAATCATTATGACCCAACCGGTCACAGAAGAAACAAAACAGAGACAGCCTTTCATAACGAAACTTGACATATGTGCTATTTCCGCAAAACGAGATTAGTTTTCTTCTCTTCAATGGAGGTCTCACATCAATCCTAACTCTTACCCGCATATAGTTTCTATTTTCCTTGCCCAGATTTTTCCCATCATATTCCACAAACTCTCCTACGAAATTTCCCAATTGAATTGCCAGATTTTCTGAAAATAAGCCAATGGGAATTTCGTGAATTTGAACCCAAAAAGGTGCCATGAACAAAGGGCTATTTAGCGGGTCTTCCCCCCATTGCAACTTATGTAAAATTAACAGATGGTTATGGAACGTCCACGGGGAGCCTTTCATCACCCTATCTAAATCCATAATGTGATAGAATTGAAACAGATACCTTTTCTCACCCAGATCCCGAATATTCACCCCTTTAACAGGATGCCACAGATTTGCCATTGTATTTTTCATAGCAGGAAAATGAATAACACTGGCAGTTAGAAAACACCCTACTAACCTGAAGACTTCCTCTCTCCTTTCGTCATTCTGCTCGACTTGAATCTGTAAAATTTCATCCTCTTCAGCAATAGATAATCTTGCTAAACCCTCTTCCATTGCTTGCAGGTGAATCACACAGAAGAAATCAAGAACCAATGAAGCCTTTACTCACTTTCCACCGCAAAATCCAAAAAAGAACAAAAACAAGAAAACCTAGAAAAAGTCGCGTGCTAAGAAGCAGACTAGAACCGTGCCAGAAAGGTAGACCTTAACTCAGTCCAAACTTACTTAAGAAGGTGACGTTATTAAAGAGATTAATTCAATGAACTACTTAATTAATAATAAATATAAATATATACAAATACGACATAAATATATGAATTGTCGATAAACTATAAAAAAAGTTGTAAAATAAACAAAGAAGCATCGAGTAGTTGTCGGAGAAAACTACTATATATGGGACATAAACAAATGGTGCTAGTCAAAGAAAAGTTAGGAGTAGCCCTCCAAAAATAAAAAAAAAAATTACTTTTATTTAGTACTTACCCAAAATTAATTTATCCCTCTCAAAATTTAAGAAAAAATTGTTTAATCTCTTTAAAAATGATAAAATTATAAGTTAATACATACAAATTTTACACTTGACCTCCCAAAATTTAAAATTTCATTCCACCTCTAAACAGATTTCTAGTTTTTCCTCTCCCGCTTAGACCTGTTCATGGTTGGGTTAACCGTCTAAATCTGAAGGCTTGTCCGAAATTTGAGATAGGTTGGGCAAAAATATTAGGCCTGAAAATTAGACTTGGGTAAAAAAAATAGGCTCGTTTAAAATACGGGTCAAGCTCAAACTTGAGCATTTAAGGTCCAAGCCATGCCCGACCTATTTTAAGTTTATAATACTTTGTATTATGTTATTTTTATATATTATATAATTTAGAACACATTAAAAAATAAACATATACTAAATATATAATATATAATACTACTCTAATGTAAATATTAAAATAATGTTAATATGACAATATAAAAAATGTATAAAATTATTAAATATTAAAATAATATAGTATAAATATTTAAAAATAATTAAAAATAATATGGGTGAGCCTAAAATGGACTTGGGTTAGTCTTTTGTAAATTTGGGTGGATTTTGGCAAAATTTTAAGCCCAAATTTTGGGCCGAGCTTAACTAAATTTGAACAAGCATAAAGTACAATAATATCATGATTAGGCCCAACCCGGACCTGGCCCATGAACACCTCTATTGCCACCTCTCGGCACAAGAGAAGAAGATGGATATACGATTCATGGCTGGTTCACAGCCTTCATTACCAATTCGAAACATCCTATGAAATTGGTTATACGACTTAAGAATGATGTTTGTCCATCGGTTTTGCAAGTCTTTAAAAATACAAGACATAATGTTTACCCCAAGGGCAGGTGCTAGAGATGGCAGGGTCCGGTCCCCTTAACTTTTGGCTTTCATAATTTATATAATTCTAAGTTACACCTTAACCTTTTAAAAATAATAAAATTTTAATTTGATCTTTAATTTGAACCCATCATCAACATCATCGTAATTGGAATCATCGTCAACAATGGTAGGATCTTAATGGCAAGGTCGAGGGCTAAAGTCGCAGTGCCATGGCCATAGGTGAAGGCTGGTTGGGTACTTCTATCCGTGTCGAGTGTGGGAGAGTATTAAACAAGCTACTGTATTAATGCTTTTTTTATACATGGTAGACAATTAGTTGGAATATGTTTTTTAAGACCAAGACTAGTTTTGTCCTAAGAAACACAAGTTGTCAAATGATAAAATCCTTAAACCATAGCTGGAAGCGGCATATTATCAAACAGGTTAAGTGCACGGTTAGGGTAGGTGAAACCGTGAAAGCAGCTCTTTATTTGTATATAATAATATGTTAATCATGGAACCAGTGAGGCGGGGGGCTATCATACAGTCTGTCATTTCTTCTACTTTTTTGTCCATTCTAATACTTCTCGAGGACTAATTTTAAGCTAATAAAAACGTAAACGATTTTTTGGTGAGAACTGGAATCAATCAATTTTTTAAGTGATTGGTATGGTTTCTGGTTGAAGTTTTGTCTTCAAGATGAGAGTAGGGGAGAGTATTCGATATTTTTAGGTCGATTCGATTAGTTTTTTATTAAATCTGACTTAATCTATCATAATCTACAAACGTTTGTATAAACGAACTGACTTTAAGTTGGTCGATCCGGTCGGTTAACTGACTTTAATTATTGGGTTTGAATAATATATTTATTTTATAGATTATAAATTATAAATAATTAAAAAATATTAAATTAAATCAAATTTTTAGTCAGGTTGGTTTGAAAATCAATAACCGACTAAAATAATCTTTTAAACCGAACCCATAATTGAAAAATCACCCAAATTGACTAAATCAATTCAATCGGTTTAGTCGATCCTACCAAAATTTACTTTCCGATAGATGAGAGCCTAAATGCTTTAAGCCACCTGTAGAGGTGGTGAACTTGATAGAGTGGAGCTTAATTTAAAGCTAAACTATAAAAATAGTTACTTATATTTGATTAACATTTTAATAAACATTTAAGGTGTTAGAATTTAATGTTAAGATATTAGTACATTTAACTAAAAAAAATAGCAATTTTAAATTAGAGTATAGATTAAAGTCATATTTATTTTTTATATTTTCAAATATCAAATAAAGACACATATTAACTTATTAATTCAAAAAAAAGAAAAAAAAAACTCCACCGTTGCATGTATGGTTGTACAAAATTAGTTGGTCTAACATTGCCTACAAGGGGGTTTCAACTTTCAACAATGGTCTCCAACGCCGGTTTCCACGATCTCTGCTTCGAAAATCTCACCACGACGGAATCTTTCGCACCGTCGTTCACGGCGTTTTGCGGCGGGGACTTAGCTTCAAACTGGAAAATGCAAAACTCATTAAAAACAGGTAAAATCTTCCCAATATTAAAGCTCGCATGTTTCAACGCCTTATCTGCCTTACAACTGAGGCAACTCATTTCCTCTTCCGTCAGCACCGAGTAAAGCAATTCCATGGGAAGGAGGAAATAAAGTCGCCGCCGTTCCAACTCTTCATCTGCCGTCAACCCATGAACCCGAAAACCCACTTTTAAACCGCCGGAATCGCACACGAACTGACCCGGATTCTCCACCATTAGATCCGCCGCCTTGACTGATTTCGTATACATCTGAATGTTCCCATTTGGAAACACCACTTTCACTGCTCCACCGCCGGAGATGATCGACGGCGCACAAGAAACTGCATTTCCCATTTATCAATAATATATAAAAGAGAATTATAGGAATAGAGGAAGTTGCTAGGAAAATGAGAGACCCTTATGAAATTAATGATGAAGAGATGGATGATATATGTGCATGCAAAGATGGTGGTTGAGCGATAAAGGGAAGGGTACTTATTTATTTATTGGATTATGGGTTAATATTGTTTTTAGTCCTTCAACTTTGTAATTAAGTCCATTTTGGTATCTCTATTTTTTTTAACTTGCAATTGTAAAATTTTGGTTTTTTTTTTCTAAATAAAAATATACAAGAAAACGCATAAAAAAAAAAGAAAAGAAAAAGAAGGGTATTGCAAAAAGTTTCTCTAACAAGAACAATTTGTCTATTGGAGCTTCATCTCCAATGCGATTAAAAGACTCTAAACCGTCCAACATTGAAAAAAAATGCTTTAAACCAAGATTGTTTTAATTGAATCGGATCAATTAGATCGAGAATCATTCGAATTAGATAGATTAGTCGAACTAGTGGTTTGACCAATTTGACCACCAATCTGGTTCTAAAAACCTTGGCTTAGGTACCTAAAGTTTTATTTTTGGTCAAAACTGATAGCTAAACTATTAATTCGGTCTCATTTTATCTAAAAAGTGTACGATATCTCGTAAGAACATGTCATGTCTCATGGTATTATTGGCTCATACAATTTTCTAAGTTAAAATGAGATAAAATTAATAGCTTAAATATCAAATTTAACTAAAAAACTTTAGGAACCTAAATAAAAATAGTATGGTTTAAGGACCAACTTTGTATGTAAACCTTTATTTGGTATACTTTTAGAGCTTCACATATCGCTATCAGACAACCAAGATGTAGGCAGATTTTCATGAATTGAGGACCTGATGGGACACTTGTCATCAACACAGTTTACTGCCTTTTGGTATATTTCTCTTTCTTTCAGGTCAAATTGTAATTTTGGTCCCTATATTATGCTCAAGTTTGAAATTTTATCTTGTACAATATTATTAACTAGTTCAAATAATTAACACTATTAACTAATTATGTTGAAATCTCGTCGTAAAAACACTCCTTCCAACAAAAAAATAATGAGTTAGAATGAGTGTTAAGAAAAGAAATTTGCATCGATACTTTAACTATTTAGAATAACTAATGACATTATAAAAGTAAATGGATCAAATTATGCTAAAACTAAAATTTAAGTTTAAGCAATAGTAGAAGGACCAAAACAAAAATTTGACTTTTCTTTTGTTATTATAACTATTATTATTAAAGAAATCAAAGTTAAGTATAATGATTTAACTGCCACAAATATATTAGAATTATCCATTAACCATACAACTTACAATGATATGATAATTAATTCCATTAAAGGAATTTTTAGGGTAAATTACACCTAAGTTAACTAAACTATTAGTAAGTTTAATTTTGGCCACTCAACTTCAAAAACTTACAAATTTTTCATTTAAGTCTGAACTAATTGAATTTTTTTATTTAAGTCATTGGACTGTTAAGTTACTTTTTAAAGCCCGGCTAGTAAGATCCAAACGACGATTTGTCTGATGGATCAATATCCATCAACGGGTAGAAGAACATGCCTTAAACCTAAGTTGATCTGACAATTAAAATCGAAAATTGGTGTAGGCAGTGTGAATAAAGAAGGCCACACACTAGTAATTTTAACAACCCAATGACTTAAATGAAAACTTTCGAATAGTTAAGTGATCATTCTATAACATTTTGAAGTTGAGTGACCAGAACGTCAAGTTACTAATAGTTTAATGATGTTGGGTGTAATTTACCCATTTTTCGGGGGTTAAATAGTATAAATAAAATGAAGCACATGTAGAGGGATGGAGCAAAATGCTAAATACCCAAATGTAATGGGTATTTGGGAAAACGACACTAACAACCCTTATGATTAGATATGGTAAGAAGCAATTTTTTGGATTGCATACTCTGCGCCTCATCACCTAACTTTAATTTCATAATTTACTTTTAAATCATTAATCATTACAAACTGATTTGTTTGTTTTTTTGGGGGTTTCATAAGATGACAAAAGTTTAAGAATATTTAGACAGCAAATTGATTTTCATGTCAAATCTTTTCTATTCTTTTTGCTAGCTTGCAAAATCCCTTTTATGTTTTCTTTATTTGATATGAGGTAGTGATAGGTGTTGCTTAACATCAAATTTGAGGGATTGACTCTATCACTTAATGTCAATCACAAAGTCTTTTGTCATTACATCACAATATTAGTTAAATTTTGTTGGAGACTTTATTTCAATGAAAGCCTTTTGTCATTACACCACGAGCTCAATTGACAATGAAGTCCTTTGCTATTCCAACATTATATAAATCTAATACTTAAATTCGATTTTTCATACAATTAATTTTTTTTAAATAGTAGAAACCACCGGTATTTAAACTACAACCATTTTAGGCACTATAAAACCATCTAAATCATCACGTGGAATTTGAAGAATTGCATCAGGTGCAGCGGTGGAGCCAGAAAATTTCTTTTGGGGGTCAAAATTAAATTAAATAATTTTTCGATAGTAAAAATATAATTTCACTATCTTTATAATTTTTAAATGATTAAATCAAAATTTTATTATTTTTGAAGGGTCAAAGTACAATTTTAGTATTACTAATTTTCCATTTTAGAAGGACGACCCTGCAAACTCAGCCATTGATCAGGTGGCTGTGGGAAGACAATAAGATCCAATTCTATATTAAAAGCCATGACTACCATACTTTCCGCTAGTTGATATCTTGCAAATCCTGAGTGCGAAACACCATTATCATCTTTGGCTGATCCTCCAACCGATGTAAAACCTTTCAAATTGTCTAGCACCGTCTGTGTTCACTTTGAGGAATAGATATCAAAACTCATATAATTATTTTTAGTGATATTTATTTCATTTGGTCTCAAAACTCAATACTTTTTTTGTGTGTGTTTATTTTTATGATTTATTTTAATCTATGACTTCATTTGGGAAAAGATGAAGAAAACTTCAGTTCTTCATATGTCATATATATATATATATATCATAGTATAATCAGTACAACCCACGAGTTCGAAAAGGTAAACCGTCAATCATGAAATGCGTTCCATTCTCATGAGCAAGAATTAAACTTCCGACCGCCCAACCACATGCCCAACCACATGAAATGAGATGAGCAAGCAGAAGAGTTTGTCTATTTTCCCAAAAAAAGGATTAACTCAAGAAACTGAAAATTTGCAACTCAAAAATCATGTCTACAAAGGCAGGGCCTAATAAGAAAGAGGGAAATAATATGTAGTCAATCCTCACGCCACATCTTTTCGCATTTCAAGCACTGATAGAATGTTGTTGCCGGCTCATCAGCTGACCGGATCTGCACCTGTGAGAAAAGCGCCCTCCCATGGCTACAAGAAGGGCATGTTGCTGCAAGACAATAAAGAAAGAACGTTTACAAGGCAGCAATAGCAAGGGACGGCACTTAAAAATGACTTTCTCAAACAGCAATCAACCACGAGAGTAAGAACACATAAAAGATGATTGTGGCTCAGCCTTGCAACTCTCAACTGCCAATTTTTACATAAGATTTCTATCCCAACAAGAATGGATAATTATACGACAGTCGAAAAGAAGTTGAAGAAGTAGACGAGATCAATCCTCGTGTCCAGCACATTGATATAGGGATATCCTCCAAACACATAGAAAATTCAAACTATCTCGAGAATCCCCCATGAGAAAAGATCATCGCAAGAATCATAACTACTATCAACAACATGGTTTTGACTTCAATTCAGCATAATCATGTATCTCATAGAACCAAACAAACACCGAAAATTTCACATTTCACAATTTGTAACCACAAAAGGCAATGAAGAATAAGAAGCAACATTCAGGAATAAAGATATTATATTACCATCAGTCTCAGACCCGCCCATTTTCATATCTTCTTTATTGAAAACGGGTTCTATTTCTTTCTTAACAAGATGCTGCCTTCTCTTTATTTTAACCTATCACAAAAATCAAAATCAATCCACAAAATAAAAAATTTGACAACATTCGCAAAAATAAATTCGCATTAATTCAAAAAAAAAAAAAAAAACCTTGTTCTCAAGGTGACAAACGTAAGGACAAGTCGGGCAAAAGAACCTCGAAGGCCGACCCATATGCGGCAACTCATACTGTAACATGTTCCCACAACTTGGGCAAAACTCCATTTTTTTACCACAGTCGGAAAACCTAAGAACTTGTGTTTTTTTTTTTCTCGATTCCTCTGTTTTTGGGAAGTTTCAACCAATGTTCCGTTCTTCACTTCTCTCAACTGAAGGTGACCCTTTGTTTCTGTCGGCCGCCGTCTCAAGTTGGTATCGCCACCGTATAAAAGTGCAAGATGGGGAGAACAACAAATCAAAGTGAAGAGGGAGAGAATAGAAAAAGAAGTAAAGAATAAAATTGATCAATTTATATTGGGCCATATTATATTAGGTTAAAAAGCATCATCAGGTTCAAATGGTTAGAAATGGGCCTTGTAATTTTTATTTTTCAAATTATATTATATTATATTAGATTTTCATTTTTAATTTTTAATATTGAACCGGTGGTCGGATTGGAAATTGGTAGTCTGACCGGTTCAAACATTGTTCCAGTTATAAAAACATTGGTTTCAACTATAATTTATATAGAAACATAAATTCGAAAAGACTTTTGAATTAATGAGAGTACCCTTTATTATTAATTATATTACTAAATTGATATTTGTATAATAATTTATTAATATTATTACGTGATAATCATAAAAGTGATATTATGTTATATTACAAAATTTTAGATAATAAAATTAAATTATTTGATAAAGGATAAAATTTTAAATGAAATAAAATAAACAAGATTTTACAAGCTAGATCGAATTTGAAAATATATATATTTTTATTATTTTGATACGAGAGGTAGGTAATGTTTAGGGATCAAATCTAAACCCTAAACTCGGACTTCGTTTTAACGATTATCTTTTATCATTTCACCACAAACTCAATTGACAATATTAATTAAATATTTATAAGTCATTTGCTATTCAATCATTATATAAATCTAATACATAATTCAATCTGTTCATATAATCAATTTTAAGAACATGGTATTTAATTTATGTTAACTTAAATCTCGAATTTTGTTGCTTGTTTTCATGATTTTATCTTAACCTAAGACTTTATTTAGGGAAAGAATTAAAGGAAAACTTCAATTCTTTTTTGTATATTTGTATATAAAAAATTATTTAAACTTCAGAGTTAAAAGATTTAACAAGTATATTATAAAGTGTAATAAAAAAAATAAAAAAATAATTATATAAATAAATGTAACACTTGTTATACTCTCAACCTTTTTATCAACTGATTGTATCAAATAATTATCCTTTATATATATAAATAATTCATAATATGAATATGAAAAATAGATATGAATATAATAAAAATGTCCATTCATGTTTTACTTTTCTTTATCCATACCATACTTTAAAGTGAAAAAGCTGAAGCATTGAGTCAGTGCTTGTAAGGAAGGATGCTAATATATAAATTTAAGAAAAGAAAAACTCAACAACCACCTTACACTATAATAGTTATGTTTTATTGTAAACTATAAAATACACTATCTGGTAATACATTATACTTATCTAACTTGATATGTATTGAAAACACGATCTAAATCTCAATATATAACACCATATCTGTGGATATAAAAAAGTATCAACTTCTTCCAAATACAAATATCACACTTGAGTACCCCAAAAAAAAAAATGTCAAATTCTATTAAAAACGCTCTAAATCCCACTAAATATCACTGTTATCTTTAGGTATCAAAATGTATTGATCTCTACCAAATACAGGTATCATATTGGACCAAGAAACACTCGGGTACCAAATTATAAAGGAAAAAAAAGTGTAAGTACCAAATTAGAAAAAAAAATGTCAAATTCAGGTACCAAATGATATATTTAATCTTTACAATACCATTAGGAAGAACCTTCCAAGCAAATACTTGTACATCTAGGGCAAACATCCAAGAGAACATACTCTTAATCAAAATATGCAGAAATTTGGCAAAACTAAATATGATGCGACTAAAAAAGTCTCAACATCCATAAATTTGATTTGCTAAATCTACACACTGTACTATACCTGTACATGTGAAATCTTTTTAACTTCTAAAAAGAATACAAATCAAAGAATACTAACACAAAGTCATGAACTTTGGCGCACACAAACACACCATGACCAACCACAAACAAAAATCCCACACAAATGAAAGCACCCAATCAAAAGAATGAAATGAATATGGAACATGAAAGAAAAAAAAAACAAACACTAAAAAGACACTCATGATTTATATCTTACAAGCAATGGAGATAATGTCATCCCTAGATGGATTGCCTTCACCAATGCCACAAATTGGGATAGACTTTCTTGAGAGAACCACTTCAGTTTCCACTTCTTACTACTCATACCAGCCCTTTTTTGCGTTTTGGTCGAGGAACCGGCTTTCGATGTGCTGGACTTAATGGCTAATGTTATACAACACGTCTCTCCTTGCTCGATGACCTAAAAAGTATAAACCAGATTAACAATTACCTTTCCTAGACTCGACATTGATGGTAAGTAAAACGAAAAGGGAAATTGTGTATGTCATGGTAGATATAATCCCACTTTCTACATGGATTCTAGAAACAACAGAAAAGGAGATTTTGAGTAAAAATACCATGGAAGCCCTTGTACTAGGTATCAGATTGCATTTAGCCCCCTCTACTGAAAAAATAAGCAAATTAATCTCTGTACATTAAATCAATGAGCAAGCTGGTCCTTTCTGTTAAAAGTTCCATCCATTTCTATTATTAAATACTAGCATGGCTAACAGAAGAACCAAACAGTGACTTGTAGTGTGTCACGTGTACGTCAGCGGGACCATTTATTAATAGTGGAAATAGATGGAATTTTTATAGGATAGTTTGCTCTTTCATCTAATGTATAAGGACTAAATTGCTATTTTTTAGTAGAAGGGACAAAATGCAATCCAACTCTTAATATAAGAGCCTCTATTGGTACTTTTACCGGAGATGTTGCTGTCTATTTTGAATGGCTTATAAATGTCTTAATGAACATCTAATAGGGAAAATTATTATTCTGACAGAATGTATCAAGTATAAACCAAAAAGTATGGTCATCTTCTGCATGCAATTATAACCATTGGTTGCAGAATGCAAGACAGAAATACTAGAAAGGTTACCATCTCCGATATGTCTGCGATGTTGCAGCTTGAATCAAGGGAGAAATATGGACTGGAACATGCATTGTTTAGGAGAGAACTAAACTGAAAGATGTCTTCAACGCACACAAGCACATGTCCTCCGATAACAAACAATGATCTTGAAAACCATGGTTCCTCTGTCCAGTTTTCACATAAAATAAGATCAAGCATTATCAAGTCCATGGTTTATGTGTATATGCCTTTGCATTCGCATGCAAGTGGGAGCTTAAGAATGCTAGATGAATAGTTGATAATCAAGTGTTGTCATATAATCCAAAGAATATGAACTGCTAAATATAATCATACAACTGGTAAAAGTACCATGGAGGCCCTTGTACTAGGAGTCGGATTGCATTTTGCCTCCTCTACTAAAAAAATTGGGTAAATTAGTCCCTCTACATTAACAAAGAGTAGATTGGTCCTTACGTTAAAAATTCCATCCATTTCTACTGTAAAAAATTGGTTCTTGTATGTCAAAATGAGGTATACATAGCACACCACATATAATTATCAAGTTATTCTAATAGCAACGCCAATTTTTAATAGTAGAAATGGATGAAATTTTTAACAGAAATGACCAATTCGCTTTTTGATCTAATGTACAAGGAATAATTTGCCATTATAGGAGGGAAAATGCAATATGATTCCTAATACAGGGGCCTCCATGGTACTTTTACCTCATACAACCACCTTTTTGTCTGAATGCATGTATGTATACACAAGAACAAAGGTATCAGCATTCACAACCAAGATACTATGCAAGCAAGACAATGATATTCATGCAGAAGTTATAACCAAAAGATATCCCAACATCGTAAACTATGAACATACTTTCTCACAAACTGAAAGCATTTTACTTTTAGCCCTCAGAGAAGGAAACATATGAGACATCCTACAAATTAGTCAAGGGTTCTGGACAAACAAACACGCAAACACAGACTCTGCAATAGAATCTTATCGGCAAATACAACCTGTTGACATCTTCCTATTGACATTTTCAAACAAACACCAAGTCAAGTCAACCAATCCCATTCATCTTAAGTTTCATGTTCAGAGCAACCAAAAGTTCATAAGGATTTGAAAGAACAGAACTTTTCAATCCTTCCCGTTCCACACAAAATTATTAGTAACATTCTAGAGATGACAATTAAATTAAATAAAACAAATCATAACAGGATAAAATTCATTGAACATACCTTCATGGCCACCTTGCCAGAAAAGCACCATGGAATATTGGAAAATGCTTAATTTTAAACCTCCACATATTTGTTTCTCAAACAACTCAGCCTGAACCTGCTCCAAACTGCCATTTAAATTTCCAAACCTCAATCTATCATGACAAAGAAAATGTATGTTGTATGGCAGCTATTGAAGTCAAAACTAATCATTATTATAATCCACGTCCCATTTGTTGTAAGATTATTGATCTAGAGTGGTTTTTGGAGCAGTGCATGCAACTTATCCACATTCATTGAGACATAGGTAAGGAAAAATACTTGAACACAGAGATAAATAAACCAACACTAATATGAAATCTAGGAAACTCAGACATGGACACATAATATGGGTAGAACATGAGTTCTATAAAATACAAGGTTCCACTCAATGTTGATTCCATTTGAGAGGGAAAAGAAAAACTATATCATGCACCTAGGCATTTTATGTGCCATCGCGTGTCCAACATATTTTGCCACATTGGAGTGGTGTTCATGTCGGACACATGTTTGACACTTGAATACTCCTGACAGAAGTGCCACTGCTTCATAGTATGAAATTCATTTTAGGATGGATGTCCAGAAAAGTATTTTGTCACATAAACACACAGAGACGCATACAGCTGGTATTTTAAGCATTAAGTTTCATGGTTAAGTAAAAGAGTATTGAAATCACCTTCTTAAAGAACATTTATCATTTGGTGTGGATGAATCAAAAGCTTTCAACATGTAAAGTAATTGACTTGATTTCCCGATGCTCCTTGTTACGAACAAGTATGCTACACTCCCTTTGACATACACCCTATTCAACAATAGAAAATATACAGTTATAGAGGAATGATTAGTTTCTTAACTTCCATTGAAGTTATAAATCACTAACCTCACAACCTGAAGACTCAGACCAACTAAAACCTCTCTTATATCTTCAACCCTATGGGAACCTAATAAATCCAAGATACTCTCTGCAAAGAGATCAAAGTGCACACCATAATGAAATTTGGCAATCCGCACAAGAAATTTTGTCAACTAACACTGAAAAGACTATCAACAAATGACTACTTCATAATCCAACCTGATCCATCAAATGTGACGCCCACAAGCAGCACATATAACTTCTCCTCACTGCTCAATACTAGAGCTACTTCTCTGCAGAAACAAGGAAAGCAAGGAATTATTTAGAATGCCAAGACCTCAATTTACAAGAAAGACCTGGTTTGTGCGGGTTTATGACAAATCATAGCTAATATAGAAACACTCCAAAACCATAACAAGCAAATAAGATTAATGATTTGCACAAGTACCCAATGTAAACATTTTCTATTTTACTACAGGCATCCAAGAAATGACCTAGAAAAATCTAGCCTAAAACACATTAGAAAACTACGAAGATTAGCACCAAAAAGAGAGAATTTCCTCATAGAAATAGGTTCAATAAAATACATGAAGGGCAAATACAAATGCAAAAAGAATATAAAATGGTAATTGATTGACACAACTTCACAAAAAATTCCTTCGTAAGACAATAATATTAGATGCTATTGTGCGTTGAAACTCATTATCAAAGTAGTGTCAATCTATCGCCACTAATATGATTTTGAATTCCCTAGCAGGAGACTGGAAAGTCCTCATCACAACAAATTAAAACCCTTTTTCCTTTTTTTGGCAGTATTTACCTTTCTCCACAAAAAGGTTGGTCAACCATGCAATTGCAACGCATGTATGACCTACAAGCCTCATGAACTGTCAAATCAGCAACATTTTTATTGAAATAGTCCTCAATAAAATCGTTCTTCCCCTGAGAAGAGCACTCAGCACCAGAATATCTCACAGCATTATCAACTTGTCGTATTGAAATAGCTTTTTTAATATGGTTTTTATCAAAACCTTTTTGATGATCACTACCATTTAAAGAGCGCTTCCCTTTCATTTCTTCAATATCAACCCTACTAACCTCCAAGGTGCCGTTTGATTCTTGTGGTACCTGTTGACAGCTATTCTCTTCCAACAGTGAAATCACTCTTCTTTTTGGTTTCCTTCCGCTTTTTCTCTTTTCAAACCAATCAGCCTCTTGGTTCACAAAAGAAGATATCTCTGGATAATTAGAACCTGTATCTAACTTACTGTATGGTTGCAGGGATTGGTTCATACTTACAATTTTGTTGATCCTGAGGGTTTGTTCAGTGCATGAATCAATTATGCCGATGCCATTTTGACTCCCATGTGAAGTGTTATTTCCTTTTTCATAATAAGTATGTGCAAAAGAATGCAATGGAGAATGCCCTTCAGTGCTCCCATTGGGATATTCCTGGACAGGTATCCCAGCTTCAGAGTAATCATCTTCACTGCAGCTTGTATCACTGTCAGATGATGCTGCTGAATAGGACTCTGCTGATAACTGCAGAATTTCTTCCACCAAATTATGGCGACGATGCAGAAGGTCCTTCTGATAATGAGGTGGCGATCCAGGGTTAGCAGATGAAGAATTAGACTCAGTCATAATACCAATAGTATCCAAATGTGATACTACGGCATTTTGAACCATTCTATTACTTTCGTCAAGGGCAAAAATATTACGATGAGAACTCTCAGCTAAAACGGATCCGCTACTAGCCTCATCGTGCAAGTAAGATTTCTGATACTCGTGTTTTACATCCATTGCTCTCAAGCCTGGTAAAGTGAACCCACCAGTAATACCTGATGAAAAAATATGGTCAAAATATCTGTTGGCATTCACACTGCCAGATGTATCTGCAAAAGAATTATCAGATTCCAAAATGTTCATGCTACTTTCATCTCCTGAAGCTTGAACAGAATCTGAAACATATCTAGAACTTTCACTAAGATGCCTCTCGCTTTTTCCACCTTTCTTATAATTTTCTTTCCCAGGATGTAACATAGCTGCATTAAAATTACCATCATCAGCAAAATTCTCAGAAGCATGATCCATCCAGTCCTTGAACTCTCGCAACCAAAGAATAGAACGCTCTTTCTTCAATTGTTCTACTCTTTGCATCAAATCAACTATTTCAGCCTCATCCTCAGATATGATGTTCTCTTCTCCGCTTCGCATTTCATTACCGCATGACAACGAATCTTGATCAGAACAAATGTAAGTACCATCTTGTTCATTCTCAATCAAAGCAAGTCGAGACGCTTTTCTCTGCAAGAAATTAAAAAGATAACCACCTATTAACAATCATAAACAAGGTATAATAAATTATGAAGTACATGAACAACCAATATTGCATCAAATGCATCCAAAAGACTAATCAGGGTGCCAAAATTTCACCACAAGGAGAGGGAGGATGGATGACTGCAAAGTTAAAAAAACATACAAATTTGAGAATTAGTAAAGCTTTACGCACCCTCTTTTTGTTGATACCCTCCTCTCCTTCTGCACCTTTTGCAGGAGAGTAGAATCCAAAGCTGGAAGGTCGCTTCTGTCTGCTGGCAACAATAATCTTCCTCTTCCAATACTCTCTGGTGCTGATTGCTTTGTCATCTAATTTCAACTAGTCAACCATATAATAGAACAATGAATAACGGTATGATTAGCAGGAAAACAAGTTAGAAAATAAAAATATAAAATGTTTTACCAAAGAAGCACAGAAGTTCAACAACCAAAACATCCATCTCCAAATAGATACTTGTAAAACTTACATTTTCAGGACAACTGAAGTAGCTGAATACTTGTGCGCGATACCATCGGGCACAACATAGTGGATTCCCTTCAAGCCATAAGCTTCGAAGAGATGGGAGCCCTCCAAGGAACTCCAACTCTAAAAAATTGGAAACAATATTGTAGGAAACATCAAGCCCTTCAAGAGACTTCAAATTTTCAATCCCACGCAACGTCGTTAGAGAATTGTTCCTCAAAACAAGTTTAACAACATGACAGGAGACCTGCATTTTTCATCAACAATTATGTGTAGGTCCAAATAGAATTCCTATATCAAAATATTTGGTCAAAACATCAAGGCATAGACCTTGTAATAAAAGAAAAAGTTTAAGAAAGTTTTCCATACACAATTGAATGAATGTCAGACCACTGAATCTTTAAACAGACATATAATACCTTAGCTAACTGAAAAGCCCCCTTTCTTTTATGCAGGTTTCCAACTTTCCCCTTCTTTCCTTTCCTTTCCCTATCCTCCCAATAATCTAAAATTGGTGTTAAAGTAGAACTCATAATTTCCTTAATGAGTTCTTTTATGAATAATACCTAACAAGCTTCTTTCGTCAATAGCTCCACAATCTTTCAAAAATGATTAAAGCAAAACAGGAAGTACTAAAATGAAACTCTAACAAAATGGATGCCATATGGCAATTGCACAAGTAAAAACACAGCAAAAAGCAGTCTATTTAACAAAAGTACTATGTGAAAGAAACCTAGAGTCAAGGCAGTTGATAATCCCATACCAACTACATACATCCATTTATCAATTTTTGAGCATCAAGTCAAAACCAAAGTCACAATTTCATTAGTAAATAATCCAAGTAACTTACCTCACTAAATGATGAGATGGATCGCAGTTGATTGAATCCAAGGTCCAAGTGTTTCAACTTCACACATTTCCGAAGATTATCCACCTTTGCAAACTTGTTTCGACTTAAATCAAGCGTTTCAACGGCAGGAAGAAGGTTCAAAGACTCATCCATTAGTAACAAGCCATTGCATGCACAAGAAACAAAGGACAACCGGTTCCACTGTGGAGAGCCCTTTATCTCAGCAATTCTACTAGCAAACACATGTCGCAGAGCATCCTACATAATTTTGGAAAACAAACATAACCCATGAATGTTCTGAAATCCTAGCAGTAATTCACCTACTATTAATATTACTAAATTGTCATTAAGAGACCAAAAGAAGGAATAGTATATTACAGTTCATAATACTACAAACTAAAATAAGGGTAATTGATTCTTAGTTCGTTGGTTTAATAAATGCAAAACATCCCAAATAAACTCACAGTTGAATTATGACAAACAATCTTTTCCAATGTATGCCTCAATTCAAGCAACCCTTTAGCTGCTGAAGTAGACAAATCACAGCCTCTAAGTTCCAAAACCTTCAATCTCCCAAACGGCAACAAAGAGAGAGGAGTGGGATCACGCGCAGGCGGTGGCAAAGCAGACACCACCTTAAGAGTCGTCAACAGCCGCAGAATCCGACGAAGTTGTTCAAGCGCCCGGTGGTCCCCAAGGTCCGACACGTAAGCCCGTAGATAGTCAATTGGAGCTCCGGCTAAAAGCCTCTCGAGTTCCTGCAACGCCTCGAGCCGTGACTGTACGTAGTGAAGCCCTGCCGGGTTAAGCTTCAATACCTTGGTCCCTTCGATCAAAGCCCCAGCCTGGTCATCAACAAATTTAACCAGCTTCTCAAGGTAGCGATCCCCTGTGACGATCGCCATTGAGTAAAGTAGTGGAATTAGGGTTTAGAAACAGAAGGAAATCATCCGTTGGCTAGCATCAAAGCTCACACATTCAACTCCCACACTACACACACATGTATACATACATATATATATATATATATATATATCAGAATTCTTAAACGAATTCAAAATAAGAGATCAAAGGGAAAGAGAAATGGATTCAAAAGAGTGATGAGGTTTTTGCTTTTGTTATTAAAATCATAACATAATTATAGGAAAAGCGGTTCAAAGGAATATTTGGGACTGGGGAGATAGACACACGGCCTTGAGATGGGCAGAGATTTTCTTTTTGGGGGTTTTCTCTATTTTCAAAGGGGATTTTGAGGATGAAGATGATGATTAATTGGGTCAAATGATTGAGTTAAACTTTAAAAGACTTGGGCATTTGTGAAGAACTGGATTTTTTTTCCTTCGAATTTCCAAAGGGATTGAAAGGAAGTTGCTTTACTGTGTAAATAAGATATTTTATGTTTGTACGTTATTGGAAATAATTTTGAATGCTTCAATGTTAAGTTAAATGTAAAGGGATAAATTAATATTTAGTCCTTAAATTTAGTAACTTTTTCACTTTAGTCTTTAAACTTTTTTATTCATAGTAGTCCTTGATTTGTAAACTTGAATTATAAGATTAATTTGAATTTAATATTTTTTTATTTTAGTCTTTAAACTTTTTTTATTCGTATTAATATTTAAATACCACATGTTTTTGTAACTTAATTCATGATTTTGAAGTCCGTTAAATTATGATAATGTGATATTGTAATATTGTGCTGCCATCACCTAAAAGTTTTGAATTTTTTTTTAATTTCATTTTAGTCTTTCAACTTTTTTACCTATGAACGCAACAAGTAATAACCTTAGATTTTATTAAAGTATAATGATATAACAGTATAAGATTATATTGAATTTAATAAATTTTTTCATTTTTTTATATTAGTCCTTGAACACAATAAATTTTTATATCTTGATTCATAAACTTGGATTTCATTAAAAGAATGATATGATATGATATGATATTAAAATTAAAATTAAAATTAAATATAAAAATTCTAAATTTGTTTTTATTAACTAAATAAGCTTAATTTAGTTTATTCCTACATGGTTTTATATTTATATTGAACTAAAATCTAATCCAATTTTTAAAATAAAACTCAATCAAGCTTAAATTGAGTTTCAAGCCTCAAATGTTGAGTTAAAGTTAACTCAAGTTTCAGAAAACATCATATAATAGAAGTTCTAATGTCTCAGTAACTTTTTTTTACAAAGCCTCCAATGATCTTACCCCAAACAACTTACTCTCAATCCAACATTTTACTAAAAAATATAAATAATATGCACCATTTGCGAGGACTTAATTCGAATCTATCTTAGTCTTGATAAAAACACAATCCACACCTTTGTAGTGTTAATGAGGAGAGGGGGGATCCCACTTAATCAACTAAAGTTATATTCTGAACTTGTTAAAGCAATTGTTTTCGTATTGAGACTTAAATTTTTTTTTTTAATTTAGTCATTGAAAACCCTATAATTAAAATCTTAATGTAAAAATAATTGTTAACTTTATGACTTAACTTAAATAAAAAAATTTTGTACCCAATATAAAAAAATTTTCCAAATTAAAACCCAAAAATAATTTAACCCTCTAGAAAATGTCACCTTCCTTCAAAGAGGAGGGTTTTTTTTTTTTTTTTTAAAGAACAAAACTTTTGGTGCATTATGACTATCCTTATCTAAACATTCTATAAACTTTGTTATTGATAAATTCTTTAAATTCATTTTGTGTTGGAATTAGGTAATTATTTTTACATTTTTTTGTCCAAGCTAAATAGTAAATTTGATAATTGTTTTCATATTAGGACCTAAATTAAGTAATTATTCCCGCATTGCGACTTAAACTTTTTTATCCAAATTAATCATAGAACTTGGTAATTGTTCCCATATATTGAAGTTTGAACTTGGCATTTGTTCCCACGTTGAGCTCTTGACTTTAGGGCTTTAAAGGAAATATCAATGATAAATTTGGACAAAAAAAGTTCAAGCCCCAACATAAAAATATTTGTCAAGTTTAGGGTATAACTTATACAAAAAAATCAAGCTCCAATACGGAAACAATTGCAAAGTTTAGAGATTAACTTGAAAAAAAAAACAATTCAACCCCAATAATTACCAAAATTAAACCTAAAAAGTGATTTTACACCTTAATAAATTGTCCAGTTAGTGAGCTTCAAGCAATAATTCGATGAACAATATGGTGGATCAATACTTATTGATAAGTAGAAGAACATACCTTAGATCCAAGTCGGTCTGATAGCCAATGTCAAAGATCAAAGAAGAAAGTTGTTTGGATTTTAGTTCGCAGATTCGTGACATTCAAAATTGTTTTATAAAAAAAATAAACTATAGAAGAAAAAAAGAATGAGAGTTTTCGATCGGTGTAGATAGTGCGAATAAATAAGACCATACAACAACGGTTTTAACAGCTTGGTAATTTAAATAAAAACTTTTGAATGGTTCAGAGATTATTTTTTAACTTTTTAAAAGTGAGTGACCAAAAGTAAACTTACTAATACTAGTGACCAATTGGGTGTAATTTACCCTATTATGTAAGCATTTTTTTTTTTCCTTTCAATTACTATTAAAGCATTGACGTGCACGTAATGTGATTTTAACATAAAATGATATTTGATGTGCGTACATAACACAACAACAAAAGAAAAATATACAATATATACATACATATAAACCATAAAATTAAAAGAAATTATATTACTATTGATTATTTTAGTTTTTAACGATAAATTATAAATAAACATATTTTTATTAAATAATATGAAAATAAAAAAACTAATTTAATATAATCATTTAAAAATAATTAATCGGCACATGTGAGATGACACAAAATTTAAGTAATACCTAAATAGCATAAAAAATATAAATATAAAAAAAATAAAACTAAAATGTATCTGATTTTATATAATAAATATTATTTAGGTGCCAAAGTTTGTATTTATAATACTTTAAATGTGATTATAGCATTACATGTATTCACAATTTTTAATTATATAACTAGTTTAGAATATATTATTTTAGTAAAAGAAATTTGAGGGTAACAAAATAAATCTACGGATAATTAAATAAAATTAAATTTTAATTCGACTAATATAATTATTAATATAGAAAAATGTAAATTTAAATATGTTAAAATATATTATATTTATATTTATGAATTGAAAAAAATATTAAATAATTATAAATATTGTGTAAAAAAAATACCACAGTAGCTGCGGTGCCATGAAATCTTTTGTCTCAAAGTGACGAAAAATTTTGCTCCATCAAGAAAAGCGACGTGTAAAATGTCGTTTTCGATTAGATGAAAATAAATAATAAGAATATAATAAAAAGTAGTAGGTGCATAAATGGAACAAAAGGCTTTATCATCTCTACGGTAACACCAAGGCAAAAAATCGACAACCCCAATGGAGCAAAGAAACACAGAGCTCATTATTACCGTCCATTTCTTCGTTTTTTCTTCTTTGTCTACAATCTTTCATTACATATTTCAGGCCAGCAGCTTACCCTTTTGTCCACACTTCATTTTCCCTTCTTTATAACCCCTACGCATCGTCACCTCTTGAAAAACTTCAAGGCCTCCATAACTAGCCACAGTTCAAGCAAGTCTTGATTTTCCAATGGCGAAGACAGGGCCGCACACGGCGAACAAAAGTCTAGTGAGTCTTTTAGACATGGACAAATCAGCCGCCGCAGCTGGCGGAGGAGGAAGGAAGAGTAATGCCATGGAGCCGCCTGTGCCTGTAAGGAAGACGATACCGGGTCATGGGTTCGAGTTCAGTAACCTGTCTTACAGTGTTATCAAGAAACAAAAGAAAGATGGTGAGTGGATCAAGAAAGAAGCTTATCTTCTTAATGATATATCAGGTCAAGCCATGAGAGGTGAAGTGATGGCTATTATGGGACCTAGCGGTGCTGGGAAGTCCACGTTCCTTGATGCTTTGGCTGGTCGGATTGCTAGAGGGAGTCTCCAAGGTTCTGTCAGAATCGATGGCAAGCCGGTCAGCACATACATACATATATATATATATAGATGATATAATTATATACCCTTTTTCAAAGCAGGTTACTGTATAACCTCCCTTTCGGTAATTGTCCTTTTAGGACCGAGCAATGAACCTCTAGGGGCGGAGGGAGGGGCAGACAGTAGTTTTCTCCCTCCAAAAATGAAAATTTGCTATATAGTCTGTTTAATTTTTGAGAAATCATAACTTTATATAATAATAAATTTACATTTTGACATTTTCAAAAAAATTATTCATTTTTTCCCCGAAGATAATTTCCTAGTTTTGCACACTCCTCAAACGTATCCCCAAGGAGCCCCCTTGCTCAACACTCATAAAGACCCCACCTATTAACCGTCATTTGAGATAATCACTATATCTCATCTGAGATGATTGAAAAAATGTCAAATCACTACCCTACCTAGGCTTATAGTGGCCAACCATTTGGGTACTTGCCTCTGACCCTTTTATAGGAACTCGACACGTGGCATCTCAAAATCAGGCTAAGAGTAAATAAAATTTAAAGTTGCTCAAAGCCCAGAGTCTCTCTCTCTCTCTCTCTCCTCGTATGTCCTTCCTCAACTTTTCTAGCTTTTCCTTATCTCAACAACCTTGCATTAAGAGAGACGAACTGCCGTTCCTCGCCACCATCTTTGCATAGTTCGATAAACACATCAACAATACACAATTGATTATGGGATATATTGCTTATATTGCTTTTGGTTCAGGTAACTACAAGCTACATGAAGATGATTTCGTCCTACGTAATGCAAGAGGACCAACTTTTTCCAATGTTGACTGTTCAAGAAACCTTCATGTTTGCAGCTGAGGTGCGGTTGCCACCTTCTATTTCTAGGGCGGAGAAGAAAAAACGAGTCAATGAGCTACTCAGTCAATTAGGCTTAGAGGTAAAGTCCCCCACTCAGACTTTTACTGCACACAATGGGATAGATAATATTTACCATATTATGTAGACTGCAGCACATACATATATTGGGGATGAAGGAAGAAGAGGAGTATCAGGAGGAGAGAGGCGAAGGGTGTCGATTGGCATCGACATCATTCATAAACCACCATTGTTATTCCTCGACGAACCGACATCTGGTCTCGACTCTACGAGCGCTTATAGTGTGGTGGAGAAGGTGAAGGACATAGCTCGAGGTGGTAGCATCGTTCTCATGACCATACATCAACCTTCTTTTAGGATTCAATTGCTATTAGATCGTATCACCGTCTTAGCAAGGTACAATGCTTTAAATCATCAATCTCTCTTCATGCTAGAAAGTTTTAGAATATGATTGGTGATGAATCTATAGATTTTACTAGGTGACACTGACTTATAAATATACAAAATTAACTGCAAATATATTTTAAATACATAATAGTAAAAGTAACATGGAGGTCTTTATATTAGTAGCCAGATTGTATTTTACCCTTTCTACTAAAAAAATTGACAAATTAGACTTTATATGTTAAATAAAAAAGCGAATTGATTTTTTCTTTAAAAATTTCATTCATTCGTACTATTAAAAATAATGCATGGTTGATTGAATAACCAAACACGGCACATGTACCTCAGGCTGATGTATAGGGACATGTTTTAAACTGTAGAAATGAATAGAAGTTTTAATAGAATGATTAATTTGCTCTTTAATCTAATGTACATGGACCGATTTGTCATTTTTTTAGTAGAGGGAGTAAAATGAAATCTAACTCTTAGTATAGAGACTTTCGTATGGTACTTTTATTGTAAACATGATTGTATTAAGAGGTGTGGATCTTTAGAAGAGTTAGGACTTTGGACCTCCAAAAATTTGAAAAATTATCATTAAGCCCTTCAAAATTTTGAAATTTTTTTCTGAAATCTTTTAAAATTTTAATTGAACCCTCCATGTGTATTTAAAATCGTCATATAGATGCATGTATTTAAAAGTTCATCCACATGCTTTATACTATTCGAGCTCTAATGGCTAGGCTAATGAAAGCACTTATGAAACATTTTGAGGTTTAGGACCAATTCAAAATTTAGACCATAGTTTAAGGGCATCTTATGAGATTAACCCAAAATTAAAACATATATAAAGGTACTATCGTTGACATTAGGTTTGAAACAAGATTAGAAGTTAGAACCCATGAAAATGTTAACAATATAATGGATGGTAGTACCTTATTATGTACATATACACATTGTTACTGATGAACTAAGCTATCTGTATATATTTACAAAATGTTACAGGGGTAGACTAATATATATGGGAAGCCCAGCCTCTCTCCCGGCTCACCTTTCCGGTTTCGGAAGACCAGTTCCCGAAGGTGAGAACAGCCTTGAATATCTCCTCGACGTTATCAAAGAATACGATGAATCAACCGTCGGACTGGACCCTCTCGTAGTGTACCAACGTGATGGTATCAAACCAGACCAAGTTGCACGAACACCGGTTCCAAAAACACCCAAAACACCTAAAACACCGAAGAACATGAAAACACCTAGTTCCAGACATGCTATTAGCCTACGCAGCAATGCTTTCTCTGTTACAAATCAATCACAGTCCGGCCGATTTGACTACAACGAAGACGAAGATGAAGAAGAAAGCTTTGATTACTCCTTGGAACGGAAATCATCCCGGTGGCGACCTCAGACTCCAATGAGTACTTCACACAGTGCTGCTCACCCACGTTTGGCTTCTCAATTCTATAAAGATTTCTCCGTTTGGGTTTACCGTGGTGTCACCGGAACTCCTCGTCGTGCACCGTCGTGGACACCGGCGACAACTCCTGGTGTAACACCGGCTGCAACTCCTGGAGCAACACCGGCTACAACTCCTGGTGTAAGAAGCTATGTTTCCGGCCGACAACATGCAATGGCTCAGCCCCAAACACCTTCACACTATCGGAAGACCCCGGTTGCTTACAGTCCGTCGTACGAAGAATTCGACATGGAAGAAGTGTTGGACGAGCCGGAACACGGCCCCAAGTTCGCTAACCCATGGCTGAGAGAAGTTGCAGTGCTGTCGTGGAGGACGGCGCTTAACGTGGTTCGTACACCGGAGCTCTTCCTTTCCCGGGAAATCGTATTGACAGTCATGGCGGTGATTTTATCTTCCCTATTCCGAAACTTAAGCCATCACGATTTTCAGACGATCAACCGGCTGTTAAATTTCTACATCTTCGCCATTTGTTTAGTCTTTTTCTCCTCCAACGACGCCGTCCCGACTTTCATCCAAGAACGGTTCATCTTCATCAGAGAGACCTCTCATAACTCTTATCGTGCGTCATCTTACGTCATCTCTTCCCTCATCGTCTACCTCCCGTTCTTCGCTATCCAAGGCTTTACCTTCGCCGCCATTACCAAATACTGGCTTCGCCTACAAAGCAGCGTCTTAAACTTCTGGTTAATCCTGTACGCTTCTCTAATCACCACCAATGCTTACGTCATGCTGGTGAGTGCACTCGTCCCGAGTTACATCACTGGTTACGCCGTCGTAATCGCTACCACAGCTCTTTTCTTCCTCACCTGTGGGTTCTTTCTTAAAGGTAACAAAATACCCATTTATTGGAGATGGTTACATTACATTTCCGCCATTAAATACCCTTTTGAAGCTTTGTTGGTGAATGAGTTTAAAGATAAAGAAATTTGTATTTCCGGTAACCCATCGGATCTCTCGCCGGGACCTTTAGGGGAGTTGATACCTAGTGATTTGCACGTTAAAAACAAAGCACTTGCAAATTGCACCATGATTGGAGAAGACGTGATATCATCCATGGGGATAAAATTGGAAAATCTTTGGTACGACATCTTTATATTGTTAGCTTGGGGTGTACTTTATCGACTGTTTTTCTACGTGGTTCTTAGATTTTATTCTAAGAACCAGAGAAAATAATAAAAAAAAAAAACAGTGTAAAAGCCTGTTTTATCTTTCTAGAATTTTTGTCCCATGTTTGTAATTTTAAAGTTTTCAAGTTCATTGCTAATGCATGAACATATCATTGTCATTGAATTAAAGTATACTTTTTAGAGACACCAATTAATTAAATAACTATGATTAGAGAAATTAATTATACAATAATTAATTGAATCATATGTTTGTACCATTATCTTCATGACAAAGAAGTCTTCAAACATTTTTTCCTCAACAAAAAATTGGTATGCAATGTTAATTTTCATTATTATTATTATTTTACGATACATAATCTCATCATTATCTTAACTGAAGTCACCACCACTAAGAAAACTAATCCCATTGCATATCCAAATGAATTTATATGTAAAAATATAACGGAGACACTTAATTATATATTTTGTTCTCTTTATTTAAAAATACGTAAATTAAAAAATAAATTAAAAAATAAATTAATTACTATTATTAAAAATTTATTTATTTTTATTATTAAAAACTCACAAATCCAAAACATCTATTTACTTTTACCGAATCTATATATCCACCAACGAGTTGAAGGGAATATATAAGTTTGAGCGTGGCGAAACCTTATTGGGCCTTTCGGATTTAACTGATCGTTTATCGTGACTTTACCTGAAGCCTGCGAATCTTAATATTAAAACCTTATTTTCGCTCGTGAATATATAAATATATAATTTTTTGTTTGTTCGCAATTTTCGGTCGTGAATCATTGTTTACTCCTCACTCAACAAATCTCATTTTACGAGATAATATATAGTAAGACATCGTGGCTTTTTAATTAACAATAATGGATTTTTTTTATTAATTTAAGGAGTTGAAAACAAAATTTATACCTTATATATTTAATTTAACCTCACATGGCTTCTACTGTGTAACCTGTTATTGTTTTTCTTCTCTTTTTTACTTCATAATTGTTTAAAATTTATGATTATTATATTATTTTATATTTAAGCTTAATTTGAATATTCAATTTTATACATATTTTTCTCATATTATGTTATATTATATTTTAATTATTTTTATGAAATAAAGTAGTATTTATTCTCCCAATTAGATAAATTTTTCCTTTTTATTTTTGATTTTTTTTCGAGGTTTGATAAGATGAGAATCATCACTTCGAAGTTTCAAATTTTTTTAGATTTTATATAAAAATTTTAAAATTTTCACACATTATTACACCTCAACAAAAATATAAATCAGAAACTAAATTTAAAAAAGTTACGACAGATTAAAAAAAATTAAATAGCAATTTGAAAAGAAATACAAAATTCAAGGAAAGGAAAAAAAATATAGTGATCTTTAAAAATATTGTATATAAAAAGAAAGAGTTCAGTCCACAATCCACCATGTGATTTTCATTAAAGTTAAAAAGTCAGACTCTCTCTCTTTTTCTCCTTCCACGCCCTTTAATTTAATTTAATTATAATACAAAAACATATATAATATATTTATGTAGTGCTTCCTCTTCTCTTTTGTTCCTTTGCTTTCCTTCTCTTCCATACCTTTTTATTTCCTGCTGCTCCAAGAAGCTAAGCATTGTCTTTTTTAAGAGAAAACTTTCATTCGATTTTTGTTTCTTTTTTTTTGGGTAGATTTTAAATATTTTAAGCCCTTTTCTTTTGGAGATTATGGAGAGAGATTTTCTCGGTTTGAGGTCCAAAAATGCTGCAATTACAATCAAAGTAGAGCCCTCCGATGCTCAGCCTAATGATTCAGGTAATTGATTTTATTTCGGAATTTTTTAAATATTTTTTGCTGTTGAAATAATGACGGTGTTGAATTAGGCTACGTATATTTAGTTTTTGTATTCGTTTTTCTTCTTCGAGTAATTTAATGCATTTTCTCGAGTTTCTCAATTTTCTCGGGAACCAAACAAGTGGTAAGGTAGGGTAGGAAAAGTTTTGCGCCAACAAGAAAACCCACGAGTAAAATGTCCTTTTCGTTTAAGTGAAAATAAATAATAACAATATAATAAACATTTAAAGAAAAAAAAAAAAAAAGCGCGTTGGGGTACAACCCTTGCATTTACACAAGGTACAATTACTTTAATGCAGTCCTAGGTACTTTTAATAAAGCTTGACAATATGTCAGTGGCTGTATGTTGCTTTGAGCGTTAGATTCTTAGTTTTGGTTAGGTGTTACTCGGTGTACTCTACCATTAAATATTTTAAAAATATATATTATTTAATATATTGTATTTTTTATATCCGCTGTCCATAAAATTTATTAATTGTAAAAATGAAAATAAAAAATGGTTATGTGTTTTATTTATTATTTTTAATTTTTAAACATTAATTAGTGACACATGTTAGTTTATTTACCTGTTAAAATATTTAATGATATATGTATCAAATAATTATTTTTAAAAAGTAAGATAAATATCAAAAGTGTTTTATTTTATGTAATTTTATCAATAAAATTTTAATTTGATCCAACTTATTATTAATACAATTATTAATATAGCATCATTTTTTATATTTGTATATTACGTACACAAATAATTATATTTATTTAATATAAAAATAATTTAATGTATTTATTTTTTAAATATATATAATTATACTAAATCAAAATTTATGTATCAAATTATAAATTAAATAAAAATTCATATATAATTTTAAAATTTATCCTCAAAAAATTTGAAAATAATTTAAGAGTAATTGTTGGAGTTTTTAAACTATTAGAAAAAAATAAAAATCGTATCTAGAAAAATCTAAAATTCTTGTGAAATTTTTGCATAATGTATCTAACAATAATCTTAATTTATTTTTGTCGAAAATTTATTTTTAATAAAATGATAAAAATATTATTCAAGTGATGATTGATAATTGAAAATATAATTATAAATTAATTTTTTATTTGGGACAAATGCTAATGTGAGCAGTCGGTGGGTGGTAAACAATGACCCGGAATCATTTTTGTCTCTGTAAGCAAAAGCTTGTCCTTTTTTTTTTACTCGATTTAAAAACGAATAAAAAGAAAGATGCGAAAAATATTTTAAATCAATTTTTAAATTTAGTTGTTGAGTACATATTAAAATGTGGCATATTTATTGTTTATTAAAATATCTGAATCCATTAATAAGGGAATTCAAATAACGTAATTGACATATTTGATACTATTTAATCTAAAGCCAATATTCGAATTATGATGTACAATTTTTTTATTAAATTAGTTTATTTTATTTTATTTATATGTGAAAAAAATAAATTTTAATTAAGATTTTATTTTAATAAAATATTTAAATTTTATATTTAATACTGTTATTAATATATTATAATTTTTAACTTAAAAATATAAAAAAAATCGATATGATTTAAAATTTTAAATGTTATTATTATGATCTCAAATGCTGGTATTATAGTTTTGTATTTCCTCTTTGAGTTGTGAATATTAAATATTTTAAATTATTATCATTAATTGTGCTTGGATTGGTACAAGATCATTTGAGATAAAATAATATATAAGGCTATAAAAGAGACAATTTTATTATAAAATATAACAGATAACGTGGTTGCGTGTTAATAAAAATAACATGGGTGGGTACAACATGATTAAATAATGCTCTTATCAAGGACTTAAATTATTAAGCTTTATTTTTTTTTTTCATAAATGTGGCATTTAGAGAGGTAATGACATGTGATATGAACATATTTTTTATGGAAATACTCATTAAATAAATTATTTTATTTACAATGTGATGAATAATATATTTTATTCCAATGCCATAGATGATCTGACCAATGGGTTCCTTTTTTTTTTTTATTTCTTTTCCAGTACTTGGCAAGGTGTTGTACTTTTTTTTTTTTTTCTATCCATCTGTTAAAATAAACAATATGAATTGGATTCTTCATGATATGATGTATGGTAGTTTTGGCTTCATATATATATTTTTCATATTTTTAATTTAGTCTTATCTTTTTAAAATGTCAATAAATGCTTTATTTACAATTCTAATAATTGTAAGAAGCAAGCTCTTTTGACCTTATTCTATAAGTTCTATAAGGTCCCCAATCAAGAACATAAACATTTATATATTTTTCACCTTCTTGAACCAAATAAGATTAGCTGTGTTTATGTAATAGAAAAATCATATTTTGGTTTCTGCAGTGTTGTTGATGGGTTCAGGGATGCAGTTGTCTTTCTCAAACAAGGTATCTACAGTTCCTCAGTTCTTGTCGTTCGATGGTGCTCGAGACGATAAACCGAGAAAAGCCACGCATGACACTCTGTTGTCATCCGGTTTTATGACTATTCCAACTGCTGATCCTAACAAGAAACCGCATCCTGGCTTGACTCAGGTTTGTCGATTCACATCATGAACTTCTTGGTTCGACGATTTCTTTATGCATATACCCGGTTGGCTTTTAGTTTCATTTCCAGTTTACTGATTTTTCATCCTATGACTGGCAGAAACAAGGGGGAAACCACTATGCGGCTACCACCTATGGTCTCCAACAACTCGATGGACACCAATCCCGCCTTTCCCACGAAGCAAGGATATTTCCAAGTTCAAGTCAGCCGAATCACACGATTACGGTTTCTATGAACACTCCTCTTCTCCAACCCCATCTTGCTTCCGCCGGACAGAACATAATCGGTCATACTATAAACCCGCAACCTTTTACCGGAGTTCCAATCATGGCTGCACCTGTATCTGTTGTTCCTCCATCAAGTCCTATCATCGGTACTACTGATCTTAGGTATCTAAACTTCCATTGCAAGTTATTTATTGAATCTGAATAACAGTATGATAAATATTTAGCTTAAACCTGCAACCTTTTGTAGGAATGCTGCCAAATCTTCTAGGGCACCAGCTCAATTGACTATCTTTTATGCTGGATCTGTATGTGTGTACGATGATGTATCTCCCGACAAGGTAACCATATTGCTTCTTCGTATTTTGTTGAACTGTTGGACACAGTTAATATTTAGTTCTTTGCTTCCATATTTAGGCCCAAGCTATTATGTTACTTGCTGGAAACGGTTCTTCTGCGACTCAAAGTAAAACGGCACCTGTGACTCAACCGCAGACACATACTCCACGACCTTGTACCTTGTCCCCTTTCTCGTGTCTTCCAAATCACCTTTCTGTAACCTCCCATGTCAGTTTACAGCCTGTTGCAGGATCTAGTGGCACCAATGAACTAACAGCTGCAACCAGGATAGGAGCTTTAGCATCTACTAATAACCAACCAGATCCTCCCAAATTGGTTAATCCTGCAGGTACTAAGCTCTTTCTTTTCAGGTAGGATTCTCTGGTACTCTGCTTTTGTTTCTGAGAGTCTCATGTTATCCTTTCTTGCAGTTGCTGTGCCTCAGGCTCGTAAAGCATCCTTGGCTCGATTTTTAGAGAAGCGTAAAGAAAGGTATTTGCTTGTTTTATCAATTTGATAACAATCATTTGAATGTTCATTGAAATGGTACATATTAGATGCCTGTGAAAATATGTTACCATAATGTATTTCAAACGAACTTATCTTACGTCACTTAGTCACTTAGATATGCCTCTTGACAGCCACAATGAGGGTAAAAGTATTATGGAGACTGTTGTACTAGGAGTTAGATTGCATTTTGCCTCTTTTACTTTAAAAAATGAATAAATTAGTCCCTACATAATAAATTAAAAAGGAAACTAGTCATTTCAGTTAAAATTTTCATTTATTTTACTGTTATACATTGCTTGTTTCATTTAAATAACAGGGCCAGTTTGCTCTTTGATCTAACATAGATGAAATAATTTACTCATTTTTTAATAGAAAGGCCAAAATGCAATCTGACTCCTGGTACAAGGACCTCCATGGTACTTTTACCCCATAATGAGTTATTAGGTGAGTAAGAACTAATAGAAAGAAATGCCTCATGTGCACGAGAACAAAGCCCGATGTACAAGAAAATGGCGAAGCCTAGCTTTTGCTTTTGTTCTTCCTGTTCCTTTTGAAATGCGGTGTTCTACATGCCTCAAGCATTATTTCCAGTTTCTATCACCTTGATCCATTATTTTTACGACCACCCTTGCAGTACGGATTATGGTGGTACTGAGAATACACTCACTCACACACATATACATATACAGTTAGAAAATGAGAATTGAACATTTATGCTGCATTGCAAATCTGAGTTTCCAAGACTTTACACGATTCCGGTTTATGTTTCAGGGTATCAAACACCTCACCGTACAACATCTGCAAAAAATCTCCTGAATCTGGCCCTCTTGCATCTGATGGCATAAGTTTTTCTGTGACTTCTGCTGGATCTAGTCCTTTACAAGCCATCAATTAAGGATCGAGCCTTGAGACTTTTTCGGACCGTGGGTCTAATAGATAATGTAAGAGCTCATTGCAGACATTTGTTTTTGTTGGTAATCAAATGAACTCGATTATTTTGATTTCAAATTTTAGGTGGAGTTATATACATACATATATATATATGGTGGTCATATGTTTTTGGTTTTCTTGTTCCGAAATGCTTCGGTTCGGAGTTTTTTTCGTATCAGTTTTCTTTTGGGATGACTTTTTAGAACATCATGTAACTCATATTGTTGTATGTTCTACACGTTGGTTGTAGAAAGCATAATTTTGTATTCATCTGTGCTAATAATATGTTGTCGGATTTTGATATTCCAGTTGAGAATATGGGTGCTCATTTCTTGCATATCTTTGTGTTACATGTATAAATATCACTGAAGCTGCGCAACTTATGGAATTTTCTTTCCTTTGGATATTATACGTAAAGCTATGTAGAAAATAAATAGGTTAAATAACTATTTGGAACTTGTACTTGGCAACAACTTTCACTTGTCTAAGTTAGTCCCTAAACTTCACAATTGTTTCCATATTGGAACCTGAACTTTAGTTTAAAGGAAATAAACTTGGATAAAAAAAGTTTAAGCCCCAATGTGAGAACAATTATTAAGCTCATGTACTAATTTAGACACAAAAAAAACTTTAAAACCCAGTGTAAGAACAATTATCAAGTTCAAGAATTAATTAGGATAAAAAAGAAATTCAAATTTCAATGTAAAAGAACCTCAAAAAGTAATTCAATTTATATAGGTAAAACAAACTTAGGGATAAATTCAATTTGATACAAGCAAATTTTTTGAATTTTTAAATAGTTCATGATAATTTAGTTTGGCTAAATTTTTTATTTTTATATTAATTTTGAGTTCTTACTTTTTTTAATAGAATGAAATTTATTTTATTTGACAAAGTTTTAAAAAAAGAATTTATAAACATTACTAAAAATAATTTTACAAATACATAAAAAAAATCATTATTATTTATATTCTATTTCGGTTTCTCAGCTGTTCTTACTAAACCAATTTCCGATTTCACAACTTTCCTTTCTTGGTCATATTGCCATCAATATCGTTTTCATTTCTCTTTTCTTTTCTTTTTTTAAATTTGATAATCAAATCCATTTTTATACCTGTACTTTTTCTTTTGTCCTTTTTTATATTTAAACTTGACAATTAAATTCACTTTAATACTTTATTTCTTTTGTCCTCTTTAATATTTGATTTTGACAACCAAATCCATTTCAATCCCTAAACTTGAATCTAATTAAGATTTGAAGACAGGATTATACAATATCATTCCTTTTAAAAGATCAAGTGATAATAATATAATCTCAAAATATCACATCAAACTTTAAAATTTTCAAAGTTGAGAAATCAAAATAAAACTAATTACCAAATTCAGGTAGATAAAAAGTAAAAATAATATAAACCTAGTAACCAAAGTTTAAGGACCAAAACTTGGTCATAATAATTTACAAACCTTCCTCAAAGGCTAATTTATTACAATCAATATGATAATCTGAAAAATCGGATTTAATGCTTGATTTTAAATTAAAAAAATGCATATCAATAATAATAATAATTCCTTAAAAGTAATATAATAAGTACGAACATACAGACATGGAAAAATATATATCTGTTTAAATAGTCTAAAATTAAATTACAGCTAAAAATTGCTAACATTTTCATGGGCAAGTCTTTAAATCTTAAGCAAACATTGCAAGTCCAAAAATAAAACAGTATCAAAGTTGGCAAAGTACAACTGCTGATCTACCTGTTTGTTCAAATAAGCATAGAAAAAGCTGGGTGTAAGCACCATACGGTATTATTTGAATCCTTAAAACAATTAAATAAAGGAGAATCATTTCATACACTGCCACTAGGGGTGTAATCGAGCCAAGCTCAGATACTGTCAACCTCGAGCTTGACTCAGATTCAGAGTTCGACATTCAACTTGAACTCGACTCGAGATATAATCAAGCTACTCGTGCTCGAGCTTGATTAAGCTTGTTTACTAATTTTTGAACTCAAGCTCTAGTTTGGCTCCATAATTAAACTTAGGGTTAATAATATATATTGAGGGTAATAATGTAATCCAATAATGTAAAAATATGAAAAGCTCGATAAGGCTTGCGAGCCACTCGAGTCGAGTATTACTAAGCTCAAATTCAGCTCGATCAATAGCTCGAGCTCAGTTCGTTAATTACCGAATCAAGTTCAATTTTTTTCAAGTCAAACTCAAGCAGCTTACGAATACCAATATCTCATTTACACCCTGTATTTTAGACTACACAAGCAAGATTGAAAGCATGACATGTGAATGTAGAGCATAGTAAAAAAGATTAAATATATAAAAGAATGGGACATGTCATCATTTCAATCCTGTTTGTGAAGTTCATAGGCCGTGTATAAAATAATTACCCGTAAATAAAATGATAAAAGAAAGAATTCATTCAGACAGAAAATAAAAAACTAGAACTTTTTAATCATAATAGACATGTAAAGGAGGACAAAAGGGATATTGATGTAACAAACTTACTTTCAGCTGTCGATGGAACATGTCCTATAAGAAGCTCTCTATATCAAGTTCCAAGAAGGAGCATGGGTCCGGAATGTCAAAATTATTCAACACCTGCACGCCACACAACAAAAAAGAATATATATTTATATATATATTAGTCATCAAGGCACTTTAATTTGAAGTCATATAATGTTGATGCTGATCCAGTTTCAGAGTATTCATTTTAATATGTAACAAGAAAATGAAAGGGAGGGGACCAATTTGGAGCAAAAATCATCTACATGTGCAATATGGTTAGAGCAAGAACTATAAATTAGAGATTTTCAAAAGACTGAAAATGAGACAAAAAATTTTTTAAGAAAGATGTTTTACAAATTTCCTGAAAAACTAAGGGAAGGCCATTTTAAGCCAAAATCTAAGAAAAATAAAAAATAAACTCCGATAGGATCTCTCCATTGGCAAAATAAATTAACAAAAGGTTGAGAAAAGAATCAAGGTAACACACGTAACCTCCAACCACAATAGTTCTTAAATTGAGAACAATACCTCAGGGTGCACGATACCAAAGATGCCAATGCGCCCTCCTTTGTAAATGATTTTTGCTTGCCTACCTGACAGAAATTCAGGCTCCTGCAGTAAACATAAATACCGTAAGTACAACATGATTAAAAGTAGGTGGTAAAGAACATGTCTTTTCATTCATGCCGTTTCCCTCTCCCTCTTGCACTAAAGAAAATAGAGAACAGAAAACTAGACACTTACATTAGAAAGCTCTATAAAATATCCTGATTTATCACCAACTTGAACAAAAGGAGTACCCATAACTTCCATGATTCTGTCCACCAGGCTATGAATCAACTGTAGATAAGAGGTACTTACTTCATTAGGTTCCATCAAAGCATAGGGAACAAACAAATAATTGTTGTGCTTTGAATGTTTTGACATTACATAGTGCTTAAACTGCAAAGAATATCTAAATTGTAGCAGATAGTTGTAACCACTATAAGTTACAATAAATTTAAGGGTTAGGAGAGGTCTATGACACAATGTAATAATAATTTTAATTGGCTGATAAACAACAATGTAATGGTTGGCATTTACATAGTTGTCTTGTCCAATTAGACCAGTTGAACCAGTTGGACCAGGTCACACGTATTAAACATGTTTAATTTAAATCCAAGCTTAAAAACAGATAGAATTAAGTGCACATAATACTATTAATAAAGTGATGAAAACTTATTAGCGCATGAAGAAAATAATCATTTACATGGAAATTTATCTGGTTTGGTTTTCAAGGAGTAAAGGTGAAGAGAAAAAAAACCAAAAGGCCCCTTGAGAAGGAAAGACTAGAGTACCACCACTCCAAACTGGAAACTCTTAAAGGAGAGGGTAGAGGGTCCAGAGGGCATAACTTTTCGCCCTTTGTATTTCTCCAAGCTCCCATTGATTTTTGTTTTTCCCCCCTTCAGACTCGAGTACCATCTCTCAAATTTCGAAACTCTTGAGGACAGGGTAGAGGGTTTTGAAGGCATAACTTATCCCCTGTTGTACCTCTCTGAGCTCCACACCATCACAATGTCCATATATATGCCCAGACGAAGTTCACTAATGGCTTCATTCTTAAAGCTCCTAGCTCATTTTCTTTCCCCCTCTAATTTCTATGGGTGGGTATGACAGCTAGCTCTCAACCAAAGACCATTCAGAGACATGCGTGGATAAGATGGAATTAGAGTTCACCAACTTAACAAGAACTGACAATTCAAGATTACAATAATTCACATGGAGTTATCTAATTACAAAAACAAGAGGTTTACCTCAAAACCGGAGTTAGCACCACAATATAATGCACCAAGTAGGCGGCGGTTTGATGCACCAACATCTTTCTTCTCATCCAAAAGTACTACATCACCCACTTCATAAATCTGGACATGTGGAAATTTCAAAAATATAGAATATATATATATATATATATAAGTGGTGAGCATAAATTAAGAATGAAGTCAAACTTGAGAAGCATAACAGTAAAACAATAATCCAAGAACTTTTAATTATAAGGGACCATCTTCCAATGAAAGATGTGTATAAAAGAAATAGTTATAACACCTATTACAGAAGGTGCCATAGTTCTAAAAAGTAAAATTCTAACACTATATTCTGCGAGTGTTTCAGCCTGAATTATTTAAAACAAAAACTGTACCTTGATGGGCTTTGGATGGTCTTTGTTATGTCCAACAGTCTTCAGCATGCCAGGCATGAGACTTGTGCGGACCACCTATGCAAACAGAATAAGCAATCTTCAATATTCTTTTAGAAAGAGTTCCAATAAAGGCTTCTAGGAAAAACACAGAACAGCTAATTCCTTTTTTTCCTTCCCTTTTCTCCTTTCATCCTTCAAATGGACCAAATATTTATCACACCTTAATTGACTGTTCAATTTTGAAGTCATGTCAAAAATAAATGTCACAAACATAGGCATGCATGATGTTTCAAGAAGTCTTGAGAAAATATTTTTAGGTTGACACAGAATAGTGAAAGCTACCACTCATCTCAAGCAGTCTAAAATGCAAACCTCAAAATCAGAAGAGCGAGGGTTTCCAATGATCACTGCAGTGGATTTATCATCCTTCCGGTTTAACATCTCAAAATTCTCTTTCTTAGAACATAAAATCCATGTCAACACCTCGGTAAAACCATTCATCGCAATCTAAAAAGAAAATTAGGGCATTAGAAAAAAATGTACAATAAAAAGAAAATTCTACAGATAAAAATAAACAAGCAGTAGCATGCTGAATAATTAAGCTTAGGCAACTGTGTGTTTAGGCACCTCATATCTAATAAGATCACTGAGCTGGTTCAAGGGAAGGGGCTTCAAAGAAGAAAGCGTTCTCTTTGGAATATTATTATAGCCATAAGCAATTGCAACATCCTGAAAAGTATCAAGAGCCCCATTAAAAGAAACCCACAAGGGATGAGCCCAACAACATTTCCCCAAAAAATGTGTCAGCAAACTACGATTCATTTGTTCATTACCTCCATAACATCACATGGATGAAGAATGTCACTTCTGGTTGGAGGTACAGACACACTGATCTTAGCTTCACCCGATCCAGCTTTTTCAGCATGCAATTGCATTCGTTTTAATAGGCTTGTGACCTGTTTAGCGAAGACAATGGAAAAACATATTAGCGATAGCTAGCTACAAAGGTATGGTTATCAAATTACATCCAATAAGCAGGTTTCTAGATGATGAGCAGACTGGAAGAATAGTCCACAGAGGTGCCTAGGAGGCATCTTAAGGCTGGTTCAAATGCCAAAGCCTTGATTGACCACATGCCTAATGATGGGAAGCTAAGGTGTGAAGCTTAGGGGCTTCTTCTAGCTCTATTTTCTCTCTGTTCAGTTTTCCCTATTTTCCTCGAGAAATTAGGAACATGCTATAAAACCTATTCACCCACCTTTACTAGATCATCATCACTAGAGGAACTGCAACATTAAAATGAGCAGTTTGGTGAACAAACTCAGACAAAATATACCAGTTTACAACACATAAAAAGATCAAAACAAAAACAATCAAATCAACATGAGTGGAACTCCATTAACAATTATTTTCACTATATGACAACATAAAAGATAACAAAGAAATATGAGGCAAAAGAAAATGGAAGCAATACCTCATCTACTTCCAGAGGAACTCCAATGGAACCGGTAATATATGATAGTGGAACTTCCATATTATATTCTGATAAATCTGGATAAACACTTGACTTTCCATCAAATGATATCACTTCAACAGGTTCCACCTCAAATTTCCTTTTGCAGTATGTTGAAAATGTTGTTACCTGTGGAAAGAAAGAAATTTCATTCTTACCACTACTTGTATAAAGGTGAGGACAGAAGCTAACAGCACTCAATTCCTTACCATTGTATTTAAAACAATTTTGGCTTTTGTTAAATCAGTTGCAGTGCATTCAATGAAGACATTTTTTGTCTTCAAAGTGATTGCTGAGTGTGCACTATTGATAATTGGTGGTAAAGACAAAACGGTTCTGCGTAAAGACAAGAAAAACAGAAAGTTCATCCAGCTGTATTTCAGTACACGATTCAAAAGGAGTAAATGTTGGTAGGAGGTTAAGTAGCTATAGCTTAATGTGAAATCGGTTGCTGTCACAAAAGCTAAAATCAATAATCAGATGCACATTACCAAAATCACCCATACCTATTGTGGTCATAAATGACGGGGTACACACTTGAATTCTCAATAATGTGCAAGAACTTCTTCAACTTCAAATCTGACTGTTATATTAGTACTACATATTTAGTATAACCCTTCAGTGAAATAAAAGTAGTCAAATTCCATCTAAAAGTAGGAGAAACAAGCGCAAAAGGTACAGACAGAAATATCAAGATACTGATAGCTTAATAAAGCCACTTCAGAGGTAAGCACAACAAATAAGCTTTTATGAAAATTTACCTTGTAAAATTCCATCAGCTCATCAGCTCTGAAGTTCTTCGCCTAAATTAAAAAGATCAATTCCAGGGAAATCAGTTTGCTCAGAGGACTGAGGAAAGTTTTTCAAATGAATAGAAGTGTGCAGAAGATTAACAAGAGGAATAAAGGAGTTCATGATCAACAAAGAATGCTAAAGACTAACTGCTATCCCTGAAAATGAAGGTAGTTTAAACAGAAAAAGGCATCCTTAAGAAGCTTTGTTCCCAAAACATCAAAGCATTACGTTGCCAAGATTATAAAGCAAGGTAACAATTTCCAGAAACAGTTCTTAAATTCAAACAATACCTAAAAAACTAATAATAATCATTTTCCATCTAGTAGAAGCAAAGTTCCTAATACTCGAACAAATGAAAATCAAAGTGACCAGGTACAAATAGATAATTTAGTCAATAAGAACATTGTAAATAGTATCACTCAGAAAATGGTAATACCTGTTTCAGTGGAACAAAATTTATCTCTGGAGGTGGCAACGCCTGGAATAAACATACAAATGTAAGTGGCTGCTTACAAATTAGAAGATCAAAGATCAAAGCAAACTTTACATTCGTTCAACAATTCCTTATCAAACAGTATATTCTCCGTTGATACTTTGAAAGGGTAGAGAAAAAAAAGAACTCAAGGAGTTTGAGCAAACTATATGAATTGTAACAATTACACTAGCAGTTAACAAAATAGAGAAAAAAAAAATATTACTAACATTGCCAACTTGACAATAGACAATCGACAGCTCAGTCGATGCAAACTAAATTAAAAAATAACAAATAAACCTCTTCTAGCCAACGAAAATACTAAAATGAAAAGATATCTCGTCTACTGCATAGGCTGCTTGACCAAATTAACAGCAGGCACCAGATTTCAGCCTTGGGAAGGAGCAGCTGCCCTTTACCCCTCAAGGATTGACCTTCAACAAGGATCTACAGCATGTTCAACTATTTGAATGCCCAACATTTCAACGTGCCATAAAAAATTACCAAAACAATTATATTAATAAAAAATGTATTAGACTATTAGGAAACACACCTCGTACGAAAAAGGCCCTTGTAATGTATCCAAGTCATGTGTCCCAATAGCAACTAGTGTCCGTTTCCTGAACGGATAAAGTAAATGTAAGCAGTATAATTTAAAAAAAAAATGTGAAACCTTTGTACAATAATAATTGGATGCTTTAGTTTAGAAAGTTTTGAAGCATTAACACTCAAGGAGTTGAAAATGAAAGAAAGAAAGTCTGAAAAGTACATAAATTTAAGGTCCCTGTAAACAAGTTCGATGATAAAAATTTAGATTTAGCCTTCATTTCTTCATTGTCGGCACTTTCAGTTTTCAACAATGTAATTTCTTTCTAAACTTATCATTTCAGATTATTGTGACAAAACAAAGAAGTCATCTTTGTCTTCATCAAAAACATTTCAAGAGTAAAGTGATTGTCAAAATTACTTTAAAAAAAAATCCAGGCGCAAGAATCCTGCTCCAATTGGAAGCTAATATCAGTTTTAGTGCTGGAAAAATTCTAAATGGATGCGACACTCATTTCAACAGCTGAATGCAGCTACCACTCCTAAAATAACTTCCCATGCAATAGAGAAATGAATTGCTCTGCATGGGGGCTAAATTAAATTTCAGTATCGTGAAGATGAAACTTATACATGTTGCTTTATACCAAATTTTGTGCACAAATTTCCCCCTTTTTATTACTTTTCATCCCACCCTGTCATCCCAACAAAGGTCATGCTAATTTATTTTGCCGGTTCAAGCTAAACAAACAGAGGCTATATGGAAAATGGTAAGCAGATTTACTAGTTAGATGAGGATACCTGCAAATGTTTTGGTGCAGCTTATCCTGGAGATCAATGAAGCTGTTATAGCTTGCTTCATCAAAAGTTATGCCCCTCAAAACCGCACAGACAACAAAAGGCCGGATTAGAGATGTCTGCAAGCCAAGGGAAATAACTAAGCTATCAGTAACTTCCAAAAGTATGTCAATACCCAAAACCAATTTTTTAACCTTCAAAACTACCTCTTTTTTCACATGAATTTTAAGCATCGATGCCTTACTAATGTTGGCAACTGTGTATTTAGGTATCTTCTCCTTTCCATTGAAAACTAGAAGGGCTTGTGCAAGACCTTCCAAACAAAGTAAATCGTACCTGTCCAATAATCAAAGAAAACCTTCATTGAATTTTTTTCTTTTTAATTTGCACGAATTATCAAGTTCGAAGTAATTCTCCCCAATTTTCACCTAGATTAATTTCAAGTTGGAGCTATTTTTGCAATCTAACAGTTACTAGACTAATGGTCTTAATAAGAATAAAATAAACACACAAACAACATTCGAGAAGCTACCTACATTGTTCTATTATTTCAAAATCAATAGAACGAAATCGAAGTAACATAAAGTTTCATAAAGATAAGCAGTGATAAAACCTGTTAGCAGGCACTTCAATCTTGTAAATGATTTCATCATCAGCACTAGGTTTTTCCTCTTCCAAATGTTTTTCTTTCGAAATTATTGCTTTCTCCGTTGTCTGATTCACAATATCAAATTCACTCTTCAAAATTTCAATACACATAAACGGTTTTCATAAATACAAATCGTAAGAAAACAAAAACACTCACCACATCATCAAGTTCAATCCCGAAACTGAAACACAGATCTTCAAACTCTTCTTGAGCTGAGAATTTTTATTTTTATTTTTTCACTTCCGTTAGATGCTAAAGAGAAAATTCGATTAAAAATGAGGAAAATGAGGATTTATTTAATTAGAGACTCACTGTAAGATCTGCCAAGAGCTGTGAAAAGACGATCCCTCCCAACGCTGACGGTAGGCATGGCGGCAGCTGTGTTTGTTTCTCAAAGCAAACACAGTCACGAAAAGGGTTTTAGCTATCGAAACTATATTCCTATTGGGTGAATTTACCTGATAGGTACTCTATTATAGACATCTTATCAAATTAGTCCTTATACTATTAAAGTTGAATTAAACGATGCTTCTCCAAATGATGGGTAGCCTGTTGGGCCCAATAGGCCCAACCTAATTAGGACCGAGTTTGGATAAAAAAATTCACACTTCAAAGCTTAGTCTAAATTTAATTTAAATAATATAACTATTTTTAAATTTAAATTTAATTAAATATATATAATAATTAAAAATATAATATTTAATATTTTAAATTTATTATAAAAAAATCCTTTCAAATAATTTAATAATCAATTAAACCCTCAATCGAAAACAAAATTAATTGAGCTCTCAATTGAATTTAAACAATCTATTAAGCCTTCATCTTTTTACACCATTAACTTTTTTTCTTAACATTACCTTCGCCACTCGGCATGCAGTGAAATCTAATCATTTCTAATATGTTTTTTAATAAAATCGTAAATATTCAAAAAAAAATTAGATTGCTTAAATTTTTATTCTTTTATTAGTGAAAACAATTAAGAATAAATTGAGTGTTGCTTAAATTTAATAATCAATTAAGGGGCTTCATTGAATGCTTAAAAAAAATTCGTCTCCTCCCACTGCATCCCTAAGTATCAACTTTAATATTTAACAATTGTTTTTCTTCAAAAAAAAAATATTTAACAATTGTTGAAAAAATGTTGTTATATTTATATGAGTTTGAAATTTAGTTAATTTATTTAAAGTGGAAATTTATTATAAATATGATGTCCCTTCCAAAAGGATGGTATTTTCGGGTTAATTTTATCATTTTTTAGAATAAAGTAATATTTGTTACTCGAATTTAGTATTTTTTTAAAAATTGGTTCTTAATTTTTTGTTCATATTAATTTTAAAATTTAATAAATTTTAATTAAATTCATCCCTAAACTTTGATTTTACTAAACGTATGATATGTAACATTTTGAGATTGTATTAAGTTTTGAGATTCACATGGACTAAAAAAATATCTGTTGACTAAGTAAGTAAAAATTGTTAAATTCATAGAACAAATATTGTTTTATCTTTTTTTTTATATAATATCTAAACTACTTCTAACTCAAAATCCTTAAAAATAAATAATATTATATGTTCCAGCATGTTCAAATCCATATCTTTTAAATTATAATAGCAATGGCAATAAAATCAACCGAACAAAGATTTAGCCCAATAATTTTATAATTATACAATAAATAAATGAAAAATCATTATCGAGATTAATTTTGTACAAAGAATGAATATATATATTTTTACATACACAAAAAAATATTTTGAAAAATCAAAAGATATTTGTACATACGAGATTCTTTTGCCTACAATCTTCAAATGCATTTATGCATCTTTCGTCAACTTTATTTTTCTTCTTACTTGTGGCATCAATAGAAAGAACCCAAAAAATGGTGGACCAAGTACTTGGAATTTACACTAAACGAATCCCATGATTGCTATAAATTGTTTTTTTCCCCTTCACTTTGCTAGTTGTTTCAATTTACTTTCTCATCCGTTGCCGGCTGCACATGGCGGCGGACTAACTCTTCTAAAGCTTCTTTCATCCACAAATGTGGGCATTCTTCTCTAGCTTTGGAGATGGTTACCTACATAAACAAAATAACATTAGTCTCAAATTCCAAATCCTATCTTAATGTATCAGTATTGTATTAATTAGATTCTTTCATTAACCTAGTCGTCAAATTGTGTGTTAAATACATGAGTGGCACTAGGGGAGAGGGCAAAAAAGGAAAAGGTTTTAGGGGCCTAAATAAATTTATAAATTTTAACGGGCTAAAAAATATTTTTACCATCATACTAATTTATATTTCCATGATTTTCAAAAAACATAAAAGCAATTTTACCAAAGGGGGCAACCCCCATTGCTTTGGTAAAATTGTGCCTTTATTTATAAAGTTGTAGCTAATAAACGTAAATTTTGTCTTTTGGCCCCTAATATAAAATTTATGACGTCACCTTTGAGCTTACATAAGTATTTATTATATGAATAGTTTAGATTTGACGTGTTAAAAACAAAAAATTCATTAAAATTCAAGAAAAACGTTACTTTTTTAACATATCAAATTCAAGTTATTCATCCAATCAATATAATCATATTTAAAATTTGATCAAATGTTTTAAAATTGATCCACGTCAAACTCGATTTAGTATTTAATGTCCAAACTAACAGTAATTTTAAGAGAATTGACTTGATTTATATGATATTGATATATATATATATATATATATATATATATATTTGATGATTTCTTACTTACCCATTTCCTTTCTCGGATGTTTTTCTCAGGCCATGGATCTAATTCTTTCTTCACAAGCAAAGGAAACATATGGCCTTCATGGAAGATACTTTGCCTCTTGCTTTTGTATGACCATTTCCCTAATTTGCACTATAATATACACATAGAAATGGTAAGGTTAAAATCAAGAAACAGTAAAAAGAAATCGTTGAATTATAAGTAGAGATATTCATGGGTCGAGTAGTTAGTTCGGTTCACTTTGGGCCAGATTTAGTTTAAACTTTTTAATTTCAAATCAGCTTAGTTTAGCTTGTAAAAATATATAAAAAATTTATATATTTTTAAACAGTAATATAAATCATTTGGGTAGGGTAAGCTTGGGCACTGAGTTTAAATTTAGCCCAATCAATGAACAATTCTAATCATTTGTCAAAAGGTAAAGGCTTATATTTAAGTCTTCAATTAACACCTGCTTAAAATTCATCCCCTTGACAGCCTTTACTTTTTACCAACATAAATAGAGGGCAAGTAGAATCATTGTCTCCTTAATTAATTGAAATAATATTGATTTGGTCCCTCTTAAGGCAAATGAAGTTCTTTTAAAATAATCTTTTTTAAATTTAATCCCTCAAAATTTTATTATTTTATTTCAATCCCTTAAATTTCTAATTTCTAATTTCACCCTTACCTTTATCCGTATATAAAAAAAAGGGGCTTGGTTTGGTATAAAATACTAACTTCAATAATGCCAAGGACACCAGCTTCTTCAAGTGTCTCACGAATGGCAGCATCTTCCATGGATTCATCATTTTCCCATCCACCTTTGGGGAACAACATGCCTTTACCATTTTGTGCACTGATCACAAGCACTTCAATCTCTTCTTCATTTGAACTTGCCTCTTCAAGTTTCTTGTATCTGTATGGTATACACCTGATCCAACGATTATAATATCAAGTTACAATGTTTTTTTAATCAAAATTTAAGTCTTTATAATTTAATTTATGTGTTTAAAAACATATTTCAGGTTAGATTTGAATTAACATATTTAAGGCTATGTTGTTGGAAAAACTTGATTAGATTGATGTTGATTACTTTAAGGATCTCGATTAAAACATTTTGAAGTATGTGATATCGATTTAGAATATGAATAACGGTTTGAGGACTCTAGTGCAATAAACCCTTTTTTGTATTAGACCCAAAAGGTAAAAGTACTACTAAGGCTCTTATACTAGGAGTCAAATTGTATTTTGTCCTCTCAGCTAAAAAAAAAAGGGTAAATTAGTCTCTGTATTTTTAAAAAAAATGACCAATTTGCTTTTTGATCTAACGTATAATAATTAATTTGTCTTTTTTTAGTAGAGGAGGCAAAATACAATCTGACTTTTGGTATAAGAGTCTCCGTGATTAGAAATTTCATTCTAGGGAAAAAAAAAAAAAACTACCTAATTATAAAGTTATAAATTCCATTAAAATTCAAAGTGTTCAAAAACGAATCAATGGTCAAATTGGTTAGGCCTCCAATTCTTTAATCTTACCAATTCATTCGGTTTGATTGAATAAATCATTAAAAAAATCATAAACATTAAAAAACATATATTAAAAATCTGGTTCAACTCCTTTTTTTTTTTGCCTGGTTCAACTGGTTTCTACAGGTTTTCGAATCAATCGATTCAATATCTTTCTCCAAATAGATATCTCAATCAATTCTTAATCCAATCGGTCTGACCAACCGGTTTGGTATTGTTCAAACAACCATGAATTCTAACAAAAAAAAAAAAGAAGAAAAAGGGAAAAAGATTTTACCCAACAACTAAACGAAAGCCTCTGTTATCATAGCGTTGCAAATGCCTACCAGTACGAGGATAAGAAACATAAGAAACCATTTTGTCAAGAGGGATTGGTAATTTGACAGGGATTTTTTCAAGGATTGATTCGAAAAGATTGGTAAATGGGGAAAAATTTGTGAGAAATCCAGAGATTCCCCCCATTCTGTTAGATTTTTAGTGACAAAATAATTGAAAAAAAATTGGGGAAATATTTTTTTTTTTTCAAATGCTTTGGGATTGTGCTGATTATATACATCACACCCTTCAACTAAATTTAGAGTTTGAATTTGTAAATTATTTGTAACCATTTGTAACAATTCTCAAATTATTGGGGAAAATGTGGACAACAAATGAGGACCAAATTTGGTGTTTCTATTTTAACTACATAATTTAACCTTTCTTTCTTTCTTCTTTTTTTTCCAGCAAAATATATTCAAAAAATGATTAGAAAACAGACAAAATATTACCGTATCAATGGAGAAGAACGCCACAGAAACAACAGAAAAAAAAAGTCTAATAAAGATAAACGAGCAGACATAAAATCGACTTTACCAAAGTGAAGCCGAACCTAAAACTATATGACATGTTTTTTCATGTTCAAAAATATAAATATGTTTTGAAATGTTAGTTACAGTTTTACATAAAAGTTTCGTTGGTGAGGTTTGGTTTGATGGTAAATTTGAACTTTGAAATCATATATTTGAATGATTAAATTATATTATTAATCTTTATACTTTATGAAAATTATGGATTTAGTCATTATGCTTCAAATTGATCATTTTTAATCTACATACATTTTTAGTTTTAAAATTTCTATCTTTATCAAATGATAATTATTAAATTTGCTAAGTTAAGTTTTGATATTTTTAAATTTTGACATGGCAGTCTAATGTCATGTCAGCTTGTTGTTTCCGCATATTAGTTACTAAAAATCTAGTTAACAATTGTCATTTGGGTTAAAATTGGAATTTCAATTTTTGAAAAAGGTCTAGAGACTCAGAATGATCCCATTGGAGAATATGAATTAAACATACAATCACACATATAGCACGTGATAAGTAATTTAATTTAATCAAATAGACTTAATTTTTGGGTCAATACTAATATTCCACAATTTGAAAAGTATATGGACTAAAATTGATCAAATTAAAATATAAGGATTAAATCCGCAACTTTTGTAAAGTATAAAGACTAATAGCAGAATTTAATCTATTTGAGTCATATAAATGCATGGCCAGGCTTTACTCCATATTTATTCTGATTATAGTTAAGTTGTTGTTGAGTTACAGTAAAAGTATCATGGAGGTTATTGCATTAAGATTCAAATTACATTTTTGTCCACGTTACTTCTAAATTGGACAAATGAATCTGTATACATTAGATCCAAAATCAATTTGATCTTTTCTGTTAATAAATTCATCTATTTTTACTGTTAAAAACTGGTATAACTGACAAAATAACCAGAAAGTTATACGTTGTGTGTCATGTGTACCTCATTTTGATGTACTCAGATCAATTTTTAACAATAGAAATGAATAGAACTTTTAACAGAATGATTGGTTCGCATTGCTCATTTTTAATAAAATGGGCAAAATATAATCCAACTTTTAATGTAGAATCCATCGTAATACTTTTATCATTAAATTAATTATTCGGTTTAACGAAACAAAAACTACAATAATTATTCATAAGCTGGAATTATGTGTATACAACGAGGTGGTGGTTGTGACCAAATAAATTTATTACCATCGCCTAACAAAATAAACTTTGTTAGTTGATTGTCGATTTTATTCTCGTTAGGAAACACATGATGGCTACTTAATTTCATTAATTATAGGTTTAATGATAATTTTGGTAATTAATGTTTGCATGTTTTGTTAAAATGGTATTAATTATATTTTTGAGTTTATTTTACCATCAACTTTTGTTTTTTTTTTAAACTGTATTTTCTAATAGATTTGATAAAAACACCCCTAAAAAAGTTAACAGAGATGATGTGAAATTTCATATGTGAAATATTTAGTGAGATGTAATTTATTACTCAGATAATCTAATAAAATAATTAGATGTGAGAAATAATAAAATAAATAAATAATACATGAATTTAAAAAAAAAAAACTCTTAATTTAAAGAAAATGATTCGAGATTTCAATCTTATTTTTTTCAAAAAGTTTTAATATTTCGTATGTTTGTTTATTTAAAGATTTTTTTAAATAATTACATTTATTCTCTTTAAATTAAGAGTTAATTTTTTAATTTAATGTATTATTTATTTTATTATTTTTCGCATATAATTTATCTAACTGTTTTAAAAAGGGCCTAAGTCGTGGAATAAAAAAATGGATTAAATAAAACTTGAAAAAAATGAAAATTGATACAAAAGAAAATGTTGGAATGGATTTTATAAAATTTGAAATATTATTAAACCTAGGATGGAATAAAAAAATGGATAGACGTTTGGTATGAGGTAGGATGTAAGGTCAATTAAGTCTGGAAATTTTAATTATGTATGGTAAACGAACGTAATGGCACGTGGCAAAAAAAAGGGCGCAACTTAAGTCTAACCGCCTAAAACCGACCGTGTAAACGGCATTTTGAAATTTCCAGATATAGAAAGCCGTCTTTCTATTTTCAATCTAGAGAGCAGCCAAGCCCCCTTTGAAAATTTGACCGGTCAACTTTCTTCGATTCAACAGAATCTGACTTATTATTTCGAAAATTCGGTGAACTAAGTTTAGCTTAGATTTATTGCTAATCTAACATGGTTTCATTTCATTGGATTCAACACTTTATATTAATATTATAATTTTATTAAGTTACAAAATTTTAATTTAAAAATACCTCACCATTATTATTGTCAGATTTATTTATCCTATTCAAGAAATAAGTAAATTAACTTTTATATTAAAAAGTAAATTAATTTATTTTTTGATCTAACGTATGTCGATTAATTTATTTAATTTTTTTGAGAAAATGAGATAAAAATACAATTTAATTCTTAATATAAAAGCCTCCATAGTAACTTTTACAACTATTAAAACGAGGGGAAGATCCAAGCACGACTTAGAGTAAGTGAATGACAGGAAACAGAAAGTGACTCATATTGACATCTTGTTTAGTTAATCATTATGTTTTTCTTAAATTTAGCATTTAATATTTACGTTTTTTTTAACAATTCGAAAGGTTGAAGGTCAAGTTTAATAACAAAAAAAAGGTTAAATTGACAAAAAAATATAAGTGGACTAGATTTGACATTATACCTTTTATTTTTTTATTTGATTTGATATGTACCAAAAAATTACTGTCAAAATTTTAATAATGTAAATTTATTTTTTAATTTAATTATAAATATATATAATTGATTTATCCAATTTTATTTTAATTTAACTCCAAACACATCTCGCCTTTAAATCCATAAAGTTGTATATTTTATAGAGGTAAACAGTAAAAAAAAATTGGTGAAGTTGACTAAATACGTCATATAAGAAAACGGTGATGGGAATGGGTCTTTAGTATTTATCCATTTACAACAAAAATGCATCAAATAACATTCGATGGGCAGTCAAATGAAATTAATGCTTTAGTTTGGCACATTTTGGGTGAACATCTCCTCTGCTTATTTTTACATTTGAATTCAACCATTCTACATTATTATACTTTCAATATAAAAAAAAATATTATTTGATATATGGTTTAATTCTAGATTTAGCTTTTAAAAAATATATATTTTTTTAATTTTGATATTTAATTTTCTCTATTTTTAGTCCATTTTGTAATAAGCCATTGCGAATCAATAAGTGCCAATGAAAAATATTATGTCGCATTTAGATTTATTTAAAATAAAAATATTAAATTAAAATTAAAAAACAGAAATTTATAATATTAAATATCATTGTTGATTTTGACCGATTATTGACTTGTCATGTGATACTATTAGGATACACCTACGATCTTTTTTTAAAAATTATTATATATTATATTGATTAAAAATGTAAAAAACCTTATATATTATAAAAAATTATAAACTATAGTTTTTCATAAAATTATAAAAAGTCAAAATAATATTAAAAATTGAAAGTTGTAGTAAAAATTTAAAAAGTATTTAAATTTCAAGTAATTGCAAAAGAAACCTTAAAATTTAAATACCTTTTTAGAATTTAATAAAATAAATTTATTTTTAAACTCTTTAATGATATTTTTTTACAATTTTTTAATAATTTCTACAATCTTTTTACAATTTTTTGTAATAATATTATTAATTTCAATTAATTTCTTTTCAATTATAGTATTTTCTTGTAAATTTATTTTTTTATAATTTATATATTTTTCTAGATTTTATATATATTGTGAATTTTATATATTTATTTCCATTTTTATATTTTTTAATGTGTATATACATTTAATAAAATAAAATGTTTATATTTTTACATAAAACTCCCACATGGCATTTTTGAGTTTGACTATCATATATTTTTTTTAATATCTGTTAAAAATGGACTAAAAAATATAACGAAAGCATACTTTAGGTACTAAATTGGGAAGTGATTAATACTTTAGGTACCAAATTGGGACAAAAAAAGTTTAGATACCAAAATGAGAATATGGATATACTTTAGGGGCCAAATCGTGAATTAAGCCTTTGATATACTGCTAATAATCAGGGGGAAACCAAATTCTTTTAGGGGCAAAACTAAATTATAAATTTTTGAGAGATCAAAATGTAATTTTGACATGTATTAATTTATAATTCCATTATTTTTGAAGGGGTTAAACATAAATTTTTTAATATTTTGAGGCCAAAGTTCAAATCTATAATAAATTAACTTGTACTTTTATTATTTCTAAAGGGATTAAACTGGAAATTTTTATTTTTAGAGGGGCAAGGCCCTGCTAGCACCCTAATTATGAGTGTAATCGAGCCAAGCTGAGCTCGATACTTGGCTCAAGATCAATCAAATATCTATTTTTTAAATTATAGTTTGGCTCAAAATATAATTGAACTACTCGAATTTGATTAAGCTCGTTTAGCGATTTTTATATTTGAGCTCGAGCTCGAGCTTGACTTGGTAATTAAGATTAACCCAATAATATATATTAAGTGCAACAATATAATTTAATAATTAATATATTTAAAATGTATATTAAAAAATCAATAAGGCTCTAAAGCCATTCAAACAAAGTATTACTAAGAATGGGCGAAGTCAGAAAATTTTTATGAAGTGTTAGAATTAAATTACATATTTTTACGAGAATTAAAATGCAAATTTATCATTTTAATGACTTATATCTTTTAATTTTTCAAAGAACTAAATTGAAATTTTATCATTTTTGAAGGGTTAAATGCACTTTTACCATGTACTAATTTAAAATTTTATAAGTTTTAAAAGGTTAAAAATGAGATTTTCCATTTTATAGCACCGTCCCCTTAGTGTGTACTCCGTTACTAAACTCAAATTCAACTCGAACAATATCTCAAACTACTCAAACTTAAACACAACTCCATAATTACCGAATCAAATTTAATTTTTAATCAAACCCCAATAATTTACAAATACAAATATTTCATTTACGTCTCTTTCTAAATGCTTTTCAACATAGTCAATGGTATTTGATCCGCAGGAAAAAGAGAAAAAAAGGAAGATATTTATTCCCCCACCAAACCACTTCGATCTTTCCCTGTACTGCCCACCTACGTCTCCTCATCCCTATCCTTTTATTCTCTCTATATAAATAATTAATATATTTATAGCCATCGACATAGTTTTGAAGAAACAGAGACAGAGATTTGAAGAAACAGAGATGGAGCTAAACAACAACTACAACAAGAGTAATAGTTTCAGAGGAAAAGAAGACATGGGTAGTGTTCCAATTCATAGCCAAGTTCGAAAAATAAAGCAAGAATCGGAGCATATCATTGACCGGTCGCCTGGACAGCCTGAGATGATGAAGAGACCTGTTCTTAGATATATTTCTCGACAACAGATTTCTCGGTCTCCTTTGGGGTTAAGCGACACAACAATCTCTGTTGGTCACTAGGTTTGTTGGATCTAAAGCTAATAAATCTGTGTTTAAACAATAGAACTCTTTATGGATTATTTGATATCGTTCATTATTCGATTGGTTGCTAAATGGATTAATAGTTTGGACTAATCGATCATGATAGGAATCAAATCGCCTGATCACCTATCCCTCGTAATAAGTGACTCGTTTTTTTAGTACCGCGGAGAGTATCGCGTTACGAATTCCGAGGGAAGACGACTTAATCCCCTATTTTCTTTTTCTTTCATAATACAATTTTCATAGCTCTTTTATTTTTTATTTTCTTTGCATATCTTTGTGTGTATATATATATGCATGGATATAAAGTGGAGTTTAAATAACTTTCAATCTTTGCATATATCTAAATTAACCTTCGTATTCGTTTTTTTATGAATCAAGTGTTTTTTCTTGTGGAAGCCTCAATAATTGATGTCATCATAGGCACAAAAATTTCAAGTAAAAGTAGGACAAGGGAGAATGCAGACAGAATGGGTTTCTAAATTTATTGGGACCCAAACTGAAAATTTACCATTTTTATAAATCTTAAAGGGACACAAACATAATTTCACCTTTTTTTTGGGCCAAGGGTTCCGTATTATCATCCAACCAAAATGATTGAATTTTCAAAAAACTCAGCTACAATGCAAATTAGAGTAGCCGTAGGTGTTCAATACACAAATCCACAAATTTCCCTATTAATTGAATCTTAAATCTCTTAATAAATGGTATGATGGTTAAGGTGTTTTCTGTTTTAAATATAGTTTAAGTTTAAATCGCGCTAATTCTGCGTTGATGTTAGTGTTTTACTCATTACTGTTCATTGAACCGATCCAATTTCTTTTTTTAAAATAATTAACCAAATCAAGCTAAATCGGTTGATTTTCGAGTTACCTGAAATTGGTCTCATTTTAGTTCAAACAAGCTAACAACATGACAATGAAAACACTAAAAAACCATAATATAACAAACATTCTCTATGTTGTTCAAAGTGTTTTTGTTAATTGTTATATTTTATTTTATTTCAATTCATAATATAGATTCTACTGTGGGCAATTATATCAAAATTTATTCAGTCCTTTCCATTAATATATAATGAGTATATATATATAATTTTAATTAATCAATTAATTCGACTAATTAACTGCTTTTCAATCGAATCCATCAATAATTGATCTTTTTTAAAAATTAACTTTGAATCAAATTAAATTTGATAACAAATTGATTAATTGAACTAATTCGATTCAACTTATTAATTCAATTTTAATTGAACTATGCATATCCTTAAGCCAAAATTATTGAAAACAACAATTTATTTTGGTATTCATAAAAAAAAAAAAAAAACCAAGCTACCAACAAGTGGTTGGGTGCAATGGTAAGGCACATTGTATTGACCTCTAATGGGAAAAAGCAGGTTTGAACTTTAGAGACGACATTGTATATATTTTTTTCCTCAGTAACTTTACAAATTATATAGTATAGACCATACCGACTTCCACCAATGCTGCATGAGGGATGTTCAATGCCACATGAGGCTCTCTGCAATTTTTATCGAAGAAAACATACACCATTATGAGAAATCGCTTGATAAAGTTTGAGCCGTTACGTACCGCTATATGCGATTGACCCAAGAAATATGCTGTCCCGCTTTCCCTCGCATCAACCAGTTCGTTTAGTTCTTCCCGCACTGACGAACGCATTTTTGGGCTATTAGCCGGCAACATGAATCGTACTTTTTTCTTCTTTCTTTTCGGTTTAGTATCCCCAGTTGCGTTTATGTTCGTTTGAGTTGATGCATGGGGCGAACTTGTGGCTCCTGTATCGTGTAATGGTATCAGAGCATCCCCTTCGGGGAGTTGTTTACCTACGATGATCATTTTTCCTTCGGTTGACATCAATGACTCGGTGTCGTGTTCTTCCAAGGAAATGAACTCTCCGATTGAGCGGATGATTTGTTCCTCGAAATCATCTGAGTCTCTGATGTGATCGTGGTATCCATATCGTACGATGCACCGGTAAATTTTTTTATCTCTATTACCAACTCTGCCTATAAGGTAACGCTTGGTCGGTGAAACAAAAGGTTCCGGCAATGACTTGAATGACACAAAAATCAGCACTTGATGAAAAGCTGGTACGTTCGTGATGAAATGTGAGAAGAAAGCTGGGATTCCGGTTACTATGTCGGTGTAAACAAAGCCTATTCCAGGCACCCTGGAAACTCTGAGACCTGAGCTGGGATCCGTAAGCCATTCCATAGACACCTTGTTTTCTACATCAAACTGATATTTCTTCAATGTCCCATAATGCCATGCGACCATGGTAGTCAAGCTTAGTGCCAAAAGAACAGCAAGATACCATGCTCCTGTGTGAAAATTCAACAAGTTTGATGACAAATAAACGGCTTCAATCGACCCAAAAAACACCAAAAAGCAAGCGGACAGCAGCAGACTATTTTCCCAGTATAGAGCAATCACAAGTGACATTAAACAAGTTGTTACCAACATGCCAGAGGCTATAGCCATGCCTGATGCATTTCCGATTCGCACGATATCATGGAAACCGATTGTAATACTGAGGCTAAGAATCATTAAAATCCAGTTAAGATCCGGGATATAGACCTGGCCGTGTATCTTATCTGATGTATGAATCACTTTTACTCTCGGGAAGCAACCAAGCGCTAGGCATTGGTTTACGATCGAAAAACATGCAGTTATCGTTGCTTGGCTTCCGATTGCGGATGCAAGTAGAGATAAAATCGTGAATACGTAGTGAATATGATCTGCAATTGCCGAATCAATCTTCGGTTTAGTGATAAAAATGCTAATGTGAAATGTAGAATAGAAAGTAAACGAGTGAATTTACCGGGTACGGATCTATAAAAATGGTTATAATCGTCTATAGCGAAGGATGAATCCTTTATGGAGAGTGCGTGGGAGATGAATGCGGCTTGACCGGCATAACTTAAAATAAGAACTGGGTAAATCAAGCATACGAACGTCATCTGCCGGAACCAAGAAAAGTTAATATAAAGCTTGCATTTTTATTGAAGTGGCTTAGAATGTGAACTAAGATTGAGTACCTTGATCGATTTCATCGAGAAATGACCGATATCAGCAAACATTGCTTCCGATCCTGCGACACAAAGAGTAATACTGCCCAATGATCTCCAACTACGCCAGCTTATACTTTGGAAAAACTTGTACATGTACTTCGGGGAGATTGCAAATACGATATGTGCATCGTAGTGAAAAATGTTATATATACCGACTCCGGTAATAAATAAAAGCCATAATATGACTACCGGAGCGAATATCGACCCGATTCTATGGCTACCGTATTGTTGTAGAGTGAAAAGGCAAACCAATATGGCACATGCAGTAGGCACAGGTACATCTGAAATAAATAAGAGGCCGAGTCACGATATATCGATCAAAAACATCGAGTTTCGTAAAAACTTACATTTCCTTAGATCTTTCAATATCGAATCCTCTGTTTCACGGGATGACGAATCTGCAGAAACAACATAAAAAGTTTATTATCAATGGTTGAAAAACATAAACTTGTATGTTCCTATTACTTGGTTCTTACATTTGATATCTGTCAATGATCGTCGAAGACCCGATGCAGCCGATAAAACTGCCGAAAGAAAACAAAAAAACAAAACATAAACACAAGAAGGTATTAAACTACAATGTGACATCGAAAGGAGTTGATCAAACCCGAAATAGCCGGAGTAAGGACCGCGTCGCATATTATCATGCAAGAACCGAACAATGCTAAGAACAACATCAAGTAATGACTACTCTTATGTTTTGCGATAGCCCTTCGTGCTCTCGATTCGGCTTTGGTTCGGGAAGGACTTCCGGTCTCGTTATTTGTAACATCATTGGAAGTTTTATCGTTAGGGAGTAGACCGACTTTTGCATGCTTACACAATAGTGAGTACAAAGCAAAAGTACCACCTGCAAAGATATCATTCGAAGGTGAAATTCGGTTTTGTGATTGGTTTATAAGTTGCTGAAAGATCATCGGTACGTACCTTCTCCGTCATTGTCGGCTTTGAGTACTATGAAGGTATACTTCACTAACGAAAGGACCGTTAACGTCCAGAAGATAAACGAGAAGTATTCGTACGCACTCTCATCAGATTTGAAGTCGTTTTGAGGGATCGAACCGAAGACGTATAAAGGAGCAGTACTCAATCGACCGTAAACTACTCCGATGCTTTGGAATGACAGAAGGATTGTATGCATCCAGGTTTCCTTCTATACATCATTAAACGAATCAAACACATAATCAAACCGGTAAAGACACTGCAACAAGCACCTCTGACAGACAACAAACTATCCAAACAATTTTTCATAAAAACCAACCAAGTTTAGTAAGAACAAAATAACAACAACAAAAATCGAAGACACTTCTTAACATCATAAAACATCAACTGTTATGAATCTCCATCACAAATTCACACACAATTCGAATATCCCCTCCAGGAGCGTAAAGTTAGGGTGGGCAAGGGGCCTTAGCACCCCTCAATTTGGCTCCCTAATTTTTGAAAAATCTCATTCTGCCTTGTAATTTCAAATTTTCTCAATCTCACAAAAAAATTGAATTTTTTAACTAGATCCCAATATTTTTTTAAAATTTTAACTAGATCCACTCACTGAATTTCCTCAAGAGATAATCAAGCACTTATTATACTAAGGTACTGCAGATGATTCAACTGAAACTAATATAACATATATCAGATTCTTTATAAGATCCCATCACTCTAATGAATCAAATATGGAATCAAATAAAATAATACCAAAATGGGTTATTGATTAACACTAGAAACTGCATTTGGATTATGATAAAAACAAAGCAAAAACTGAAACAAAACATGCAGAAAGCAAAAAAAAAAAAAAAAAAAAAAAGAAGAAAAAACAGGTTAAAGTATCTGTGTTTGGAAAAACAAACCTTGAAGGGATAACAGTAGGTTCCATGTCTCAATGGAGAATCCATTAACAGATAACAGTGGCTAAGTTACAGATAACCGAAAAGCTTTCATTGGGGAAAAAAAAAAAAAAGGAGCTTAAAGACAAGATTGGGAATTAAGGAGCGGTCGAGTCTATGCAGTTTGGTTGACATAAACAAAGTGAAAGGTCGGCGGATTTCAAGACAATTTGCTGTTTTTTGTATGGATATTTGAATGCCGAACTGACAGTGACGCCTGAGATTCTATTTCATTTATATATATAAAGGAACAGAACAAGAACAAGAAATGAAGTGATCACGTTTTCACATGCAGACCATGAAAACAGCTTTACATGTAATGATTTATATCATTTGATGATTTTTGCATTTCTTTAATCTTTGGTAAACTATACCCAATCACACCATATTATTAGTAAATTTACGTTTTGATAGTTTAATTTTAAAAAGTTATTATTTAAGTTATTAGGCTGTTTCGATTTTTTTTTAAATTCGACTAGTGAGATCCAAACAACAATTCAACGATAGATCAATACATCGATGAGTAGAATAACATATCTTAAATCCAAACCGATTTGACAACCAATATAGGAGATTGAAGAAAAAAACTACAAATTTGTGTCGTTCAAATATGTTTAGCGAAAGAAAAGTTTTTTATTGGTGCAAGCAATGTGAATAGAAAAGACTATACAACAACGATTTTAATAGCCTAATGACTTAAATAAAAACTTTCGAATAATTCAATTAGATCTAATCGGTACAAGGTTTGATGAATTAGAATATTGGATGGTAGAGGTTTATAAAAATTTGATTAATAAATAATTCATGATCTGCAATTGCTATTTTACTTAGTAATTCACATAATCCTTTATGATTTAATCCTATGAAAATTGATAATAAAATATTTATTTCAAATTTAAAAATTTTAATATCTAAACCTAATTCAAGTTTAACTCGTCAAAATTAACAACAAAATAGTTACTACAAGAAATGAGCATGGAAAGGTGGTGTTTTTTATTTACCTTAGAAATCGATAATCAATGGACAATCACCATGATCCTCGTCATCATTTCCCTTTTAATTCCCAGATGTTGGTTAGGTTTAGGGTTATGAAAGGTTGGGTTTGGTTATTAGTTGGGGGGAAATGTGCATGTTGTTGGACGAGGGGTAGGGTCATTGGTCTTGACGACTCGGTTTTATTGGTAAAGCATGAATAAAGGAGAAGATGGGTGTTTTCTTTTAAAGAACAGGGTTAACTTTATGTTCCATACAAGCAGCCATTTTGAGTTTTCATTTTCGTCCCTCCTATTGGAATGATCTCAATCACTTTAAATGGGGATTGAGAAACACGTTTTATTTAATACCTCACTTTAATTCCACTCCCAAATGGTGAAGACAAAGTGGGCATTGGTATAATTTCATTTTGCGCCCCCTAAAACAAATTTCATGGAAGCTTGGATTAGCATTGGGTATTTGAATTTAGAAGCATCTACTCTCAAATCTCTGTCTTGTATTCAGCTTCCATATTTGATGAAACTATGTTTTCTAGAAGGGAAAGAAAATGAAGGAATTTCAAGGGAGTTGAAAGAAAAGAGTTTTTTGTTTCGATTTCCACTTGAATTATATTGGATTAAATATAATTGTTAGTGTATGTAATATATAAACATAAAACTATACTAATTCGATAATAGTGCTGGTGATTTATAAAAATTGAATCAAATCAAACTTTCGTATGTAAAATCAAAATTGATATTTGAATCCGATTTTATTTTCGATATAAGTTAAACAAATTCAAAAATATACATACAAAAATGAAAAGGCAAGAAACTGTGGCAATACATAGTTGAAGATTTATTGAATATGTTTGGGGATTTTGCCTTGTTTCAAAAGAGAAAGAGAGTATTCAGCAGCATCGATGAGGTCTTCAATGTTGTGAAGCGAACGCTCTTCAGAACCCAACATAAAAATGGTGCGTGCCTCTGCTTTCTTCGCCAACCTCGCTGCTAAATTGAGTTCCAGTTTCGGAGAGTTAAGGCTCCGAAGTATTTGTCGGTACAACGAAATTACTTTTCCTCGGTTTCTCGCTAAGTCTTCTCCTGTTGCCCATATCAACCCCTTAGTCATTTCTGTCAAAATTGGGAGAAAAAAATTCATGTAGACATTTCATCGAACACTTTTCGTGCAGACAGTGAATAAATGGCATTAGCAAAGCTAACAAAATAAAAATGTAGCAGCAGCCAGCAGCTAAAAACAAACAGCCTTACCTCAGTACTCGACGACGGGCGGCGGAAGCTTCAGCCGGCAGCAACGAGAGGCGGCAATAGCAGGAGAGAGACTTTCGGCCTGATAGATTTCAGTTTTTAGGGACTGGGTTTTGTTTTATTTTATTTATTCCTTTTAGGCTATGATAGTACTTTTCGTTTGGGTCATTTCACTTTTTGGGCTTTATACAAATAATGGGTTGGTCCAATTTTATAATTTTTGGGCTAATTATATTTAGGTCCAATTTTATAATTTTTTGGGCTAATAATATTTAGGTCAAATTTTATAATTTAGCCCCGCACTATTTAAAAGAATTAAATAAATTTAATTTTTAATAGAACTGACATTTACTATTTAAAAAAATGCCCTTTACTATTAACAAAGTTAATATTTAAAAAAAAAATTATAATTTTGCGAATGAAGTCTTCCATTTAAAGTTGAACTGCAAATGAAAATAATATTTTCTATGTTATTTTTTAACTATAAATGTTAACTTTGTTACAATTTGATATTCTTAGATTCTTTTTTAACAATACAAAAAACTAAATTGACGTATTTATTAGTAGAAGAACTAATTTGATTTAGTCGTACATTCACCTCTTAAAAATTAACGAAAAAAATTGTACCAGTATTATATTTGAAAGGGATAAATATTAAAACTATACATGAACTTTGATACAATATGCAATGTCATACATGAATTTTGATTTTGTGTGATTTTATACATGAAATTTAAATTTGACTAAATTTTCACAAATCACTAACAATATTGTCAAATTATCATCCTTTTACATTGATATATTGCACCTACAAACAATTATATTAATCCAATATGAAAATAAATGTATGTATTCGCTTCTTTGAATGTGTACAATTGTATTAAAATCAAAATTTCATGTATACATATGAATCATAATTTAAATTTCGTATATATAATTACGCCGAATCAAAATTTATGTACACAGATTATCCAAAAGTATTAATAAACCCAAAACCATAAGCTATATAATAAATTGATAATAGTTAATTATTACTTTTTTTGTACTTTATTATTTACTGATTTTTGATAACTTTAGTGTCAAAAACTAAGCCATATACTTTTTTTAGTTGTACAAAATTATAAATATTAACATTTTTCTTCAAATTTATTTTGATTTTAATTAATTAAATAATTTTGAAATCATGATATTTAATATCTTAATTTTACCATTTCGATCAAAGCTTCGGTTAATTTTTATATCAATTTTGTATATAATTTTACTATATAATTTTTTTACCTACATCACGATGTACCGTAATTTAATATTACTTAGGGTTGTTTGTATTTTTCTCAATAAACAATTTTGGTTACAATAGATCTTTAAGTCTTCAATTTATATAAAGAGATCAATCTCAAAATTATACATGAACTATGGTTTAATGTGCAATTGTATGCATAAATTTTAATTTGATCCAATTCTTGTAAATTATTAACACAATTATTGATATACCATGATTTCATGTTTATATATTGCATATGTAAATAATTATATTTACCCGATATAAAAATGAATTAATATATTTATTTCTTTAAATGTGTATGATTAAATCAAAATTAAAGTTTAAAGTATACATTTGAACCATAATTAGAGTTTCACATATATAATTGCACTAAATTAAAGTTCATGTATACAATTACACATTAAATCAAAGTTAATGTATAATTTTGAGATTTATCTCATTTATAAATTCAAAATTAATTAATAAAAAATGAAAAGCTATATACATAAAAATATTTAATTAAAAATATTATGGATTTTAGTAATTATCATAAAAATATAATTATTAAATCCGGCCAAACATCAGGATTGGATGAGAACAGTGTTTGTGTGATATATTGAAAAAATGTTAAATAAAACTAAAGTTTCTGAAAACATTTGGGACAGCTTTACAACAGTCATTTGTTTTTCCTCAATTCTCTAAATATGCATAATTTAAACTAATGAGTTTTTCAAACCAGGTAGGTCTTACTCTTATCACATTCTCATGGATCCATTCACATATAATATATATAGTCGTGTTACGTACGATCGATTTAAATATATAAATTATCAATTCAAAAAAAAAGAACTAATATTCCACAATAACAATCGATTTAAACATATAACCAATCCAGCATAATAATCCCTTTGCTTTTATCAAGAATAATTATTTTTAATACGATAAAATTATTAGAATGGCCTACTTATATTTTTGAGAAGTTTATAGTATATCTACAAAGGACTAAATTATAAAAAAAATTAAATCTTAGGGGGCCATGGCCCCCCTCAGCCTCTACTAGGCTCCGCCATTGGTTATAAGCAGTGTCAACTATTTGTGGGATTATGATAGATCAAAATGTACATACAGATATGTTTATGTATTTCGATTTTTCTACATTTGCAAGATTTTGTCCAAAAGATAATACACTATTTTAAACATTGTACAACAAGTGATTTAAATTATATCACAAACCGGTTTAACAACCTATCACTTTTACGGCTAAAGATTTACATCATTCCCTTCTAAACTTTCCACTTTAAAACTTAGATGTTAAACCGACACACTTTGTTTATACTCAAAATGCACCCACAATGATAAAAGTCGTAATGAACAAGCAAATGCTAAAATTCTCGATACATAAATTATACAAGTGTTAGGTATAAATATCTTTTTTGTCTTACTAATATACTTAAATCAAATACAATCACTCTTTCCAACATAATATCTTCAAGCTAATTCAATCCAATCAATCTCTTTAATACGAGAGATTTGATTTCACGATTTAAATTGATCTGATTTTTAGGATATATTATTACGTATGAATCCATAAGTTAGCATACATCTAAAATATCTGTAGAGATTACAACCCAATTGTTTTGTCATAATTAAAATATTTATAGTTGATAATAATAATAATTAATTTTTTTTATCACAAATACCTAACAATTGATTATAAAATATATTTCATTCTCGGGGATTTTAAGAGTGGATCTTGTACATGTGAGAAGGGTTTTCAAAGAAAGGTATCCCTGATATGGGACCCCAATTGAACTAAACAAGACCCCATTTATGCAACCTGCCAAAACCATTCAAGTACTATCCCTTCATCAAACAGTACATTTTGCTCATCTCAAACTCGTCCTCTCCACTTGTCTGTATCATAAACATTCTATTTAATAATAATATATATATATGTATTGCAGTTGTAGACATCGAATTGTCAATGAATAGTGAATGATGGAGTAGGAACAAGCCAGGAGGTGATGATGAATGATTATTATCAACAGTAATCGAATTTGGATTTTTTCGGTACGAAAAAGTTAGGGGCAAAGAATTGAGCAGTGGAAATGTCAAATAAAGACAGTGTAGCTCTACAGGATTAAGAAAAGAAAAAAAAATTGTACATGTAGTAATTCAATTGTTAGTAAATTTTATTTTTGGTCATCTAATTATTTGAATTTTTATTTTTTGGTCACTGATCGTCTGATGACTGACAGAAAGATAACTTGGAAGCTTTTAAAATTGAATTAATCAGAATTTTCACTTTCAACATTTATATCTTATGTCAATTTAGTTTTGATTCTATAAAACAAATCCTCAACATTTATACGTGGTATAATTTGATCTCTTTTTTTTTGTGCAATTTTACTTTTATTTGTGACATTGAATGTTAATTTTGAAATAATGAGAAAAAATAAAAATTATTATATTAAAATTTTGAGTGTTTCATTTTTTATATATTTTCAATGAAATTTAGTTGATAGATTTTTCTTTTTGAAAAGGTCATAAAGAAAATTGAAATTGAAAAAAAAAGATATTAAATTATATAATGTATAAATGTTGAGGGTTAATTCTTTTCTTAAATCAAGACTAAATTGACACAATGTATAAATAAAGACAAAGACAAAGAGTTGGCAAGACCTTGTCCCCTTAAAATAGAAATTTACTGAATTTAGTCTCTCAAAATTCATAAAATTTTACATATACAATAAAATTATAATTTACTTCCCAAAATATTTAAATTTAAATTTATTCATTTTAAAAAACATAAAGATATGATTCAATAGAATAAAATTATATTTTACTTCTCATAAAAATATATATTTTAATCTCCACCCTCCTAAAATAACTTTTGACTTTCTCTTTAAAAGTTAAAATTATTATTATGAACATATAGTTTTTCCGTAAGTTACAGAATGGTTGGTGATAAAAAAAATTTAAAAATTATTTTATAATTTTTTATAATTGAAAAATGTAAAAGAACAATAGCTAAGTAATTAAAAAAAAAAGTGTACGATCAGGTTTTCCCATTACTCGAGAAAGCTCTACTTTGAAATGTTCCTTTCGTTTGTGCAGGCGAAAGGGAAAGGGAAAACCTACTTTTTCAATGAGTGTGTTTCTGTGTAAAATATATCTGACTGATAAGTGATAACACCCTTTGATTTATTATTATTATTATTATCAGCATATAGGCATGCATGGGTCATTCCAAAAATGGGGACTATCTTTGTTACCAGATAGTACCTACAGTGACCTTCTCTCTCTCTCTCTCACTTCACTTCACTTTTTTTGGTTTACAAATATGGCAAAACTATTTAGTTGTTGTAGGCTCTGCAAAAGAAAGTGGAAAAATGGAGGCTAATAAGAATAATAATGTTGGAGTAAATCATCATCATCATCACAAGGAAGAAGAAGATGATGATGAGCTTCTCAAGACCAGGATTTCAAGCCATCCTTTGTATGAGAGGCTCGTTGAGAATCACCTCAATTGCTTAAAGGTTCTTTTGATCTCTCTCACAACCCTTTAATGGCTTTAAACTATAGATATAGCCAATTTTTGCATTGCTTGTTCTAGGATATCCTAACAACTCATTGTTAATTTTTATGATAAAATTGGGATTTGGGGTTTCAAAACTTTACACATGCTTAAGTAATGATAGTACCCAGTTCTCCAACCCTTAAATCGCAGTCACTTTCACACTCAAGTCCTTGTTGTTGTAACAGCAATAGTAATAGTGTTAACTTTAAGGGCAAATAAATGTGAAAGTTATATATTTGAAAGAGGAGTGCATATTTTTAGGGTATGCTTTAATATACATTATTATTATAAAGTGGAATATGTATACTGTTTATCTATATATAGAAGTCGGCAAGTTGATTAAATTTTTATTGATTTGGTCAGGTTGGAGGCATTGGAGATAGAGGCAGAAATAATAGCAAGAGCAACCAAAGGAAAGCTGAGCATAGTATTAGTACTAAGATTAATCCATGTAGCAGCATGCAGCTGAATCAATCAGAGTTAGACCTCTTTATGGTACATATATACATATTATAGGTTTGCTTGGTCACCTAAATATATTGATTACAAGAAAAAGGATTGATTTTGATATAGGTTTTCAAGCCTTTTGCTCAAGTTTTTATTTTTTAAGTGGTGGTAAAAGATTTTTTTTTATACTATGTTTACTTCAACTTATAATTAGTCTCAACTTTTAAATTTAATTAAAATTGCGCTTAAATCACATCTTTTTAATTGTTGTAATAGCATCTTTATAAAAAAATGTTAGTTAAGTAAATTTTAAAGTTTGAATTTTAATATATACATACAAAACATAACTCCATTAATTTATACAATCACTTACAAATTGATATTCCATAACTCTGATATCATAATTTCTCTTAAAAAAATGCTACCCTAGCTAGACATAAAGGATATAATATTTAATCTTTATATCAATTTAGTTATTATTGATATAACCATTGCTAATTTAGCATATATATATATATTTAAGAACCCTAACTTGAAGAATATTTGCTATATGAATGATGATAGTGTCTTAAATTTCTATTTTTAAGTAGCTTGCCATATATTTTAAGCTATGAAATCAATTTAGGTTTTTTTTTTTTTTTTGACACTAAGATTTCTTTTTTAACTGTTTTACGTTGACATGACATGCATACAGGAAGGGTATTGCTCGGCACTGAGCAAGCTAAAGGAAGCCATGGAAGAACCTCAGCAGCAAACAATAGCTTTCATCAATGGCATGCATTCTCAACTCAGGGACCTCGCTAGACCCACTCACCTCTCACCTGATGTTTTTCTGGTATGTTGTTACCATAATAATTTAAACAAAATACCCATATGGAAGATGATTAATGATTGTTAAAAAAATTAAATTAAATTACTAAAAGTTTACCATCTTATTTGAAACTTGTGCAGCAAGAAACAGAAAGGAATAATTCAAAGTACGTGGATTAATGCTGCAAAAGTTGTGACAATTGGGTACCTGAAAAATGACTAAACTTGAAGAAGCCATTGCAGCCAACCAAACCCCTCCTGCTTCAACAATCTCTCTCTAACATCATTATCCAAAACTTTGTAACCTAAGCTTATTATTTATATATGTGATGCTTGAGTTCTTATTTCCTTGATATATGTTATGTTGCACTGGAAGATAGTTAAGCGTATATATAAATAGATGTGCTGGCGGTGCCACTACAATCTATAGCACTTCATATCTAGTCTAGTAATGGTTCTAGTTGTTAAGGTTGGTGCGTATCATTTCAATAATAAATCAGTGTAATTAGTTCTTTCTTTCGTATCAGTTACACTGATATGTTCCACCTAATTTTGATCTCATCATGATATTGTGTATTAGTTCGCATATGAATATTTTATATGTGAAATTGATTTAATATCATGAATTTGATATTTTTTAAGTATTTATATATACATATATTAAATATATATATGTTTTTAAGATTGTCAATAAATTTGAATTGGTACATCGAAATAGACCAATATCAGTGCACACCAATTTCAATAAAAAAATGATGCGTTCACCAATACAGTACTGACTACTTTAGTATCGACATCCTATCTGACTTAGAAATTATTTTTAAAGTACGTATGTATCTCTTGGAAGAACAACTTGACCTAATGTGTAACACTCTCTATCCGTATCCATTGCTGGAATAAAGTATGAGGCATTACCGAGGAGTACGGAATACTCACAGACAATTTAAGCCATTTATCGCTCAAATACCGAAATTGGCTATAAAAGTTTCTTTACACATATAGTGCACTTGAGGTGCACCATTCCATAATTATGAATGAACACATTTATCAAACATCTGTCATGTTTTTATATATATCATAGTCTCATATTTCCATGTATCAATTACCATCATTTCCTCGTATTTCGACAAATACGTGTAACAATTCATAAACATGTAATTCACTAACCCTTCCTGCCAATCACAATTTAAAGTGACAAATCACTTATTGAGCCCAATTTCAATGTTCACTATAATCTATCATATAAATTTGGATGTACGTATCCACCAATAAATTCCATGTACAGGTATCAACATCTCATATTTCCACATACATTACTTTGCACATTATGAACTCAAATAACATATATAAGACATACCAATGTATTTCAAATACGTTTTCATAATATTTCATTTAGAATTAAGATTATTTCACATTAGAACTCTTCTCATTAACTCATTTGGAATACCAATTCATACAGATAATAGACTCAAGGATGTACAAATATATAATCACAAATGAACTCATTCGTCAACCAAGTTCTACGTTCATGTCTCATCAACTCGTATTTCCTTATATCACATAATATATACCATGATTTCCATTCCCTTGATATTTTTCCATATTTATCCCGTTGAATTTCTTGGAATTTTCGATGGATTTTCAGAGGTACACTTTAGTGTACAAATCCAGGTCCGTCAATTCATGTTCATGTGCCACATTTCCATTTCAGAGAGCACACTCCCGCGAACCTCATCCTTACAGCGGGATTACCAGTCCAGGCTAAATCCCCTGTAAGAGAGCACATTCCGGCGAACCTCATCCTTAGAGCGGGATTATCAGTCCAGGCTAAATCCCCTGTAATATAAACTCATAGAGTATTGTCGGGATTACCAGTCCAGGCTAAATCCCCTGCAACGACAATTACTCTAATGAGCTTGGATCTGAATTACCAGTCCAGGCTAAATTCAGACCCTAATTCGGATTACCCGTCCGGGCTAAATCCATTTTCCACATATTCTTCGGGAGGGCTATATCAGGATCACCCGTCCGGGCTAGATCCTTTTCACACATATTCTTCGGGAGGGCTATATCGGGATAGGATCACCAGTCCGGGCTAGACCCTTTTTACCGTCAATTCCTTTTCAGAGATCCATCGAATTTTCCTTTCATTCAACCGGGATTTCTTCCCCTTTTTATCAAATATATCAATGTTTCGTCAACTTTCATACAATGAACATTCAAATTATATTCATATCAATAACATACATTTCAAGCATTTAAGAATATAATTCAAGTTACATGAACTTACAATTCGATTTTTATACCATAACGATAATCTTAGTTTCATAATAAATATTTGAAATAAAACATTATATCATTTCTACCTCAACGTTTATCAATTATAATCGAGCATGTGATCAATTTATACACAAGTCATTCATTTATTATTTTTCCTCCTCCTCCTCTCCATCCACATCCTTAGTATAAACAACACACTTGTAAGTAACATTATCTATAATTTTCACTATTTACTTATGTGAATATTCAAGCTGTCCATTCGTGTCATAGTCACTAAATTATTTTTATCTTGAGCTACAGAACTCCAAATTAAGATCCGTAAATTTTATTTGAAACTATACTCACATACCTTCTTACCATAATTTTTCCAGAATTTTTTGTGTGGCCAATTAGTACAGTTTATTAGTTAAGTTCTCCCCTGTTACACAGTCCTACTGCTCTGACCTCTCTTCACTAAAAATCAATTATCTCATAGTACAATTTTCATATAGTGTTTCCGATTATTTCTAATTTTCATAATTCTTTTTGTACAATTTTTAGTGAATTTCTAAAGTAAGAACAGGGGCTCACGAAGTTATTCTAAATCAGTCTTACCAAAATTTAAATATCTCAAAATGTAGACTTCCTTTGCTTGCTCTGTTTCTTTTATATGAAAATAGACTCAACAAGCTTTAATTCTATATCTCACTCAACGTCTAATTCAATTTATACCATTTTTGGTGATTTTTCAAAGTTAGACAACTGCTGCTTTGCAAAATTGCTTTAGTATAACATGTTAATTTCTATTTTGTCTCAAATTTCATATTTCATACAATTCAATCCTTGCTCAATTAACCCCTCAATTGAGCTAATTTTCTCATTTAATACTTTTCTCTATCATTTTAAACTACTTCATAACCTTTGAAAATCAGAATTTTAACACTAGACCTTAATTTCAACTCTTTCACAATTAGGTCCTAAAACTAATTTCCATCAATTTTACTTGATAAAATCATCATATAACAAAATTAAAGCTTCAATTCAATATTTATTCATCATATTCTTCCAGCACTAATCCACATCAACTTTAAAAATTAGCCATAGAATTAAAAACTAATGACATAGTAAGTTGGACCCAATTGTAAAAGTCTAAAAACATAAAAATTTCAAGGAGAAAGCAAGAATTAAACTTACATGAAGCTTGAGTATGAAAACCAGATTGAAACTCTCTCCCATGGCTGTTTTTCAGCTGAAGAAAATGAAGAGAAATGAAGAGAATTCTAGATATTCCAATTTGGTCCCATTTTTATTTAACTAATTTTGGCAATTTTCCAATTTTGCCCTTATTTCACCCATTTCCTGATTTTTCTCAACTATTGCCGCCCAAAATATCTCCTTTGGCTTATTTTCACTTTAGGTCCTTCCTCATTTGACAATTAATCTATTTAATCCTTCTAGCAACTTTTACACATTTTTCAATTTAGTCCTTTTTATTTAATTAACCACCCAAACGTCAAAATTTTCTAACGAAATTTTAATACTAACTTATTGACATTCCGTAAATATTCATAAAAATACTTATGACTCGGTTTATAACACCGAGATCTCGATACCTCTTTTTCTCAATTTCTTGACCAAATAAATCTTTATAAAACATAATTTACTATTTTAAAAATATTTTAAAAGCTACATTTGACTTGTAAATATTAAATAATATGGTCTACGAGTTCATTTGTCAGATTTGGTGGTCTCGAATCACTATTTCTGACACCACTGAAATTTGGGCTATTACATAATGTGTTAAGAAAAAGATAGTATCATTAAAACTTACGAGGGTATAATGAATGCGTTTAAAATTTCATCCGTGTGTTTTAACTATGTTACAAGTCAAATCCGAGCTAGTATTTGACCGAATTGATAAAAAAACTATTAAGGTATTGATACTTTAAATATTAAATTAGAGTATTTTGAAGTTTGGGACCGATTTAAAGTTTAGGTTGTAAATTTTTTCTAAGTCAACTAATTTAGGACATAGTTTGAGGATATATTCTACCATTAATCATTATTGTTAATCAAACCACAAAGAAGGCTTACTTTATCGGGCGTAGAGGCATTCGTGGTTTTAAAATAATCTATGCTTGCTCAAGTTTGGCTCAACTTAAAATATGAACTTTAAATTTTATTTAAATCCACTTATATTTGTGAATGGTTGATCTGAACTTATTTTAAGACCAGTACTCATATTTAAATAAATAAATCTATGTTATTTTTAATTCAATATTTGATAATTTTATATTATTATAGATTTAAATTTTATATGATATAAATTACATAATTATATTGAAAGGATAAAAGAGTCTAAAGGAAACTGAAAAACACCGTAAAAACAAGAAAAGAACCAAAATGGGGAAACGAAATTACACCCCGCCACAGACAACTCCTCATGACACCCTTTTTAGCGAAGAAGTCAGCCATTGAGTTGGCTTCTCTACAAACATGAGAGAATTCAATCACTTTCATACGAATCCAAGCAAGAGTGACCATGGAATCTGATTCAATCACCAAACCATTGCGACTCGACATACAGTTTGAAAGCTGTGCATATAGCAATAACCTCAGCAATGTTTGAATCAAGGTGACCGAAGAAAATACCTCGGAGATGACCATCATGGTCATGAAGAATGCCTCCACGACCCGCTGGACCAGGTTTGCATCGACATTAAATTTCAGCTCACTGACAGGAGGAGGGGTTCAAGAAACCAAGTTGGGACGGATGATTTTAGGAGTTGGACGAGGTCCAGCAAAAGGATGCAGCCACCAATCAAGTTCACTAACAGATTCATGATCAGATACCTTAATCCAAGCAAAAGAGTGAAGTTAACAGATATGTAATAGAGAATCAACATCCCACGATTTATTCTTAAAAGACCATCTCAAGTACACGAAACAAGCCAACGCTTCTTGATCACACCAACAATTGGAGACGAATTCCATTGTAAAAGAAAATCCAAAACATTATTAGGAAACACCCAAATAAGGTCCCAGCAAAGAGACCAACACATTGGGCAAACAATAAATTATTACAACATTAAAAATGGGCAAGGTTGAGGATCTGAATGTTGGAGCTTAATACTAGTCAGATCCAATGAGATCCCTCCCGTTTTTTTTTTGAAAATTCTTTTTAGACCCTTAAAATTTTTAGTTAGACCCCAAAAAAGATTTTTGTCAATTCTCCTTAAGCTTTTAAATTTTCTAAAAATTTTAATATAACCTACCAAAATTTTAAACATTCTCATTAAATCTTTTAATTTTTGAAATTTTTAGTTAAATCCCTTTAAATCTTAATGTAAAGATCCATCTTTAATATCAGTATATATTATAAACAAACATTTTTGCATTTAAGCCCATTAAATGTTTGGGTCTAATATTTTGGCTAAACTATATTTAATCTCGAGCTAAACTTCGAACATGGACGAGTAATCTAACTCTTAAATAAATTCAATTGTCATTTTCTTTTTTCAAAATACCGACACTTCCTATAAGTAGCAAAAAAAAAATTCAAATGGATAAGTATCGAAGATATGTATTGATACGCCCATTGTTTGGTTTTGGATTTAACTAATAAGTTGATGAAAATGACACCTCTTTTAGAAAGTGAGGAAAAGAGTGCAACATGAAGGGTTAAAATTTCCTATTAGTCCCTATATTCTATATAAGTTATAGATTTCATTTTTATACTTTGATTTGATCATTTTAATGTTATGTTTGCTTGTTGTTTTCACATAATATTAACATATAACTTACTTTATTTTAGTTAATAGATTTAATCATTATTATTTAACTCAATATTAAATTTTTAAAATTCTAAAAATATAAAAACTAAAAAATATCAAAATAAAAAACATAGAAAAAGAACCCCAAAACTTATACGGATTAATAGCAAAATTTAACCTAATGAATTTAATTGACACCATTTAATTCGAGATTGGAATATTAGATTTTCAACTAAATTTGACCCATGCCAGAAATATAAAGATTAGAATTGACCCAATTAAAATATAAAATTTAATAATAAAATTAAACCAAAAAATAAGACATGACGTAAGGTGGGACGTCATTGATTGATCAAATGAGTGACGAGTGTAGATGGGTTCGGCTTGCCTTCCAAGTTGCCAACTAAATTTAATTGGGTAAGTTGGTACACTACGACCACTAATAGAGTAGTAGATGTCGCCTCGGCTTGGCTTGGCTTGGCTTGGCTTGCAGCTGGTGCATGCATCTTTCCGGGTTTTTTTTTTTTTTTTTTTAATTTTCTTTGTATTATGTGACTGAATCCTTCCCCTTTCGTACCCTTTTTGGATCGAAACTCTCAAGAAACATCCAATTTTAAGTCATTGTCATTTTTATTTATTTTTATATTTTACTTTTATTAATTTGCCACTTTGCCCCTTTCACTATCATTCTACATATTTTTCTGTTTATCACTTACTTGGAAATGGGAATCTCCAACCCACCATCCTTTATTTCTTTAGGTTTAATAATAAAATTTAGTCCTTTTACTATGTTACAATTTAAAATCAATCTATTTACTTTGATTTAGTTATAGTATAGTAGTCTTGTTGTTTTTATAATGTTATTAGTAGGTATGATTTGATAAAATCGTCAATTGTTGCTATTAAAATGATCGGCGTGAAACTTTTTTAAATGATAATCTCGTGTGTTTGGTTACAATGTAAAATTTATTTTGATAAGAAGTGAAACCAAGGGGAGCTACCTTGCCCAATATATATATATAAAGACCTTTATTTAGTCCCTTTAAAAGTAATAAAGTCATAAGTTAATACATGATAAAATTACATTTTAACTTCCAGAACTTATAATTCAATTCCGACTACCCTAAAAAAAAATTCTAGCTTCACCTCTAATTTTGATAAAAGGAGTGGTATGAGTGTATAAGAATCGAATCTAAAATTTGTTGTCAATTAGAATTCATTTTAATGGAAGTCGTTTGCCATTAGATTAAGTGTTCAATTTAATGGTAGCATTAATAGCATTATCAATTTGGACCTGCTAGTAAAGATATAAGATTATGTCAAATTAAAGTAAATTGATTAAATCTCATATTATAGCATAATGAAAGGACTAAAATCAGAATTAAACTTGTTTTATATGTTTCAGCAGCCTACGGGTCTTGGATTATGACAACAAATTGCCAAACACCTTCAACCATAATAGCTTCACGATGTAAATATGTTCAAATAATAGTTTTTCCCGTGCTACTTCTTTTGTTATTTTCCATATCTTTCTGAACAAGGTTGGCGTTAATATGCATGATTTGATAATAATAAAAAAGTATATTTATATTTATCAATCATTTTAAGGGTTATTAATTTTTGAAGTCGTAAATTATAATTATACGAGAAGTTATATTAATTTTTTTAAAACGTAAAATTTAAAAAATTGGTTTATCTATTAAGATATGTCTACATGTAAATGTTTGATTATTCTGTTAATCACATAATTTTTTATCAGTAAGAATGAATAATATTTTTAATTGAAATAATTAATTTGTTCATTACTTTAAGTAAAAGAGAACAAAATAGAATTTAACTCCTGGTAGAAGAGTCTTCGTAATACTTTTACCGGATAATATTTTGTTGTCATAAAATTTTTAAAATAGATAAAAAATATAAAAATAATTTGGAAAATTATCTAATTTCTAATTATTGATAAAATTTCAATGTAAAATGAATCTAATTTTGAGATTATATCATGGAACAGCAAATTGATTGCCGCATGAAAAGGGAAAAGAATATACAAATGCAAAGCAAAAAGGGAAAAGTAAGATCCAAATCCAGATTAATTCCTGTCTCTACAAAAAAAGGGTATCCGGATTTAAGACCGGGTCGGGTCGGTCGGTTCAGTTGTCGGCTGACGCCGGCGACGGATATTTAATCAGAAATGGATGATTCAAAAGTTGAGAAGCTGTCCATCTTTTACTAGACTCCTTTTGCAAACAACACTCCATGAAATTTCTGAACTCATCGGAAGCACCCGGCGGCAAAGAAGGTGGATCGCCGAAACATATGGCACACATAAGTGTAGCCCAATCGGGTCTTTGACCGGCCGGTAGAAACGGGAAGTGACCCACGTAAAGTTCCATTAAAGTTAATCCCAAACTCCATATATCACCGAGGAAGCCGTCGTAGTTACCACCGTTAGCGTCGGGATCGAACCGCTCCGGACTCATATAAGCACAAGTTCCGACGTACGAATTACACGCTTCCAACGTCCGAGTCATCATCTTGCTAACTCCGAAATCGGCGATTTTGACTTCCATCTTCTTGTTGACCAATAAATTCGACGGCTTAAGATCACGGTGAATGATTTTATGTGCATGCAAATAGCTTAATCCTTTTAGAATCTGTCTTGTTATATGAGCAAGTTCAAGCTCCGTGAAAGTGCCTTTATTACGAAGAAGGGTATCTAAAGTGCCGGCGTCCATATACTCCATTAAAATCGCCACGTCGCCGGAAGGTTTCTCGTACGTTTCGTAACAACGAACTATGTAAGGTGAATCAGTCTTTCGTAAAATATCCATTTCCCTGAAAACTTGCCGGCGAACAGTCTGGTCACCGTCGCCGTACACGACTTTCAAAGCGTAAATCTTGGAAGAACGTTTATGTTGGACTTTGTACACTGTTCCGCCGTTTCCGTGACCGAGAACTTCGAGTCTTTCGAGCTCAGTGGCGGGAATGGTGACCGAAGAAGCAGCGACGGCGGTGGCTGTGGAGGAAGGAGGGAGCGGGAGAGGGAAACGAGGGCGGCGATCGGAAACGTCCGGTAACGGAAGACGGAGATTAAGCTGGCGTCGTTCACGAACTACGGCCATGTGAAGGAAAAAGATGAAGAGTTTTGGGAGATGTAGTTGAAAGGAAAATTAAAAAGGAAGTAAGTATATATAAGTACAAAAAAACTGAAGTGAAAGAGTCGGCTAAAAGGAAGGTGTGAGGATAGTGGGGAGAGGCGGGCTCCGATATTTTAATTTATGACGAATGGTTGGCGATTTTATTTATATTTTCTAATATTTAATTATTTTAGACTTTATAATCTCGATTAGAGTTTCATCGGGTGTAATTATAATGTCCTTATATTAGATTAAAAAGTAAATACCCAGCAAGAGGAAAGCACAACCATCAATTCGGACGTCAAGTGGGTGCACCTATCTACAGACGGGGCAGTAAATAGCAACTCTGGGGCGGCTGCTGCAGGAGGAGTGGCTCGGGATCATGAAGGGAACTGGATTTTGGGCTTTAATCGCTTCTTAGGGAACTGCACTCCATTCGGAGCTGAAATTTGGGGTATCATGGATGGAATCCTTATCCTACTAAACAAAGGATACAGACGGATCATCATTATGTCCGACAACCTAGAGGTGGTTCAGAACCTAACTGCCATAAACTCGGAAGACTCCGGGATTGCGGTACTTAGGAGAACGCAGCGTATCATACATTCGGAAGGGGAGTGGAAAATCAAACATGTTCCAAGGAGTATGAACACAGTAGCTGATTGCCTTGCCAAATTAAATCTAAACTGGAGGAATAATCTACAACTTCTCACAGAGGCTCCTAAAGAAATTCTAGATTTACTTTAGCTGATAAAACTAATGGCTATTTTATGTAATTGACACTTTTTATCCTTTTTCACCAAAAAAAAGTAAATAAATTTTTTTATTATTAAAAATTTCATTAATTTTTAGTTTTAAAAATCAGTCTATATACGTTAGTGTAAAGTACACTTCACGTATAACTGTCTGATTAATTTATCAATCAAGCTAATGTTTAATTGTATAAATGGTGGAATTTTTAAACAAAGTTGATTAATTTGCTTTTTGATGTGATGTACGTTTATGATATTTTTGAAGTTTCTAATCCTATTATAGTATATATTATGTATGAGTTTTGTTTGATTCATTGTCCATTGTGCATTATTCTAGTTTGGTTGCTTGGGTATTTTTTGTATTTATATATATTACTTTATTTGTAACAATAAATTTTCAAAAAACTAAAAAAAAATATAAACAAATAAAAAATTAGAATATAATAAACAAAAAAACCCAAATATAATAATTAGAAGATAAGTATTTAAAAACCCAAAACCTTTGAACTTTTAGCAACAAGACCTCGTTAACTTAAAAAATAATTTTCTATTAGTGGGGCAGGGAGTTGTTGGATTTCTTTATATTTTTGCATGTGACTTAAATGATTAAAGTATTTGTGAAATTCTATGGAAAATGAGTTACCTTTTGATCAAGCAAATGACTTTATACTCAAATTTGGTACTTTCGTATCTCTTCATTCTTTACTTTTCTTTCTTCTAAATCATAAAAAATAATAGGGTAAATTATAAAAATAATTATTTTATTTTATTTTGCTACGAAATAGTTACTCTACCGTTAAGCTTTATTATTTCTTTAATTGCGGTCTTACATGACAATTTAAATTAAATTTTCATCCCAACAACTAGACATTTAAGTTGGTATTTAATACCAACTTGGACTGCCACGTAGAACTTTTGTTAAGGAGGCAATGGAGTTTAACGGTAGAGTGACCACTTCGTAACGATAATGTAAATGTCTAAAATGTAATATGAGGTAAATAAAACTGACTATTTTTATAATTTACCTAAAAATTTAATTTATTTTATTTAAGTAAACTTTTATTTTTAACTTTTAATTTACGCTCAAAGAAGTATTTCATATATAATTTTTTTAAATAAATGTTAATGTAAAATAACATTCATTTAAAATAAAAAAATCGATACTTTAAAAAAAAATAGTTTTTCAAGTACCACAATATTGTTGGGTTTATTTTAAAAAGGTGGAATTGTTGAAAAAATATTGTAAGTAATTAAAAAAAATTAAAAATTTCAGTTTTATAGATAATCTGAAGGGTAAAGCATTAATTTAATTTTTAATTAAAAAAGTGCATTAGGTAATTAGGAAAATTGGTGGGATACAGGTCATGCATTTATGGATATTGCATTAGGTTTTTTTATTAATTAGTCATAATCTTAAAGTGCTTAACAGTTTTAGGAAGATCCTTGGAGGATTCACTTGGTAAGGCATATTCTAGAAATGCTCCATAAATTAGTATAAATTAAAGGGAATGGTTGTAGCTTCATTTTCATAGGCATTCTTTAAATATACATGCACAAACTTGTAATATATATATATATATATATTTTTTTTTCTTATATTTAAATGCATGATTAAATTAGTATTCCAAGACATTAATATTAAATAAAAAATAAAAAGATTCTCTCAATATATAGAGATAAATTTATAAAATAAAAAAATATCTATTTATACCATATATATAAAAATAATTTATAAAACAGAAATGATAAAATTATTTTAAAATCTCTTTAGAAATATGGATAACAAGAACTTCTACCATGTGTCAAGCAATTAATGATTTTAATTTTAAATTAAAAATATTAAAAATCCTATTATATGTGTATGTACTTAGAAATTATATATTTAAAATATATATGTGTTGTTGTCTGTCTTTTGACACGGCTTAGTCTGTCTTTTGACACGGGTTCCGTTCTCTTTTGTGTTATTGTCGGTGGTCACTTGTAGCGGAGGGATACTTGCTCTGTCACCGAGGTTAGATCGAAATGGAGGAAGCGTTGGCCAGTCTACAATTGGCCGATGAGGAGGAGGAGGCGCTCCAGGAGATAGAAACTACGGCGAATCATACCTTTCATCTTAGTCTTGTAGGGAGATGCTTGACGGAGAGTGTTGTCCATTTCCCATCCTTGCGAAACACATTAGCTGATCTCTGGCACCCCATAATGGGAATATGCATATCAGATCTGGGTGACAAGCGATACCTTTTCAAGTTTTTTCATGAGGTTGATATACAGAGAGTTATTGGGGGGGCGCCATGGTTCTTCAACAATCATCTGCTTCTGCTTCATAGGCTGCAAGATGGAGAAAATCCCATGTCAGTCTTGTTAAATTCATCGGCTTTCTGGGTTCAAGTCCACGATCTCCCCCCAGGTTTGATGTCTGAAAACATGGCTAAACAAATGGGTGGATTTATTGGTCAATATATTGAGTATGATACGTTTTTTTCGTCTCTGGGCAACAAAAACTTTATGCGTATTCGAGTTCTTATTGATGTCTCGTTTCCTTTAAAAAGGAAAAAGAAGGTTTTGCTAGGCCCTAATGGCACTGTTTATGCCAGATTCAGGTATGAAAAGTTGAGTTTGTTTTGTTTCATCTGTGGAAAGCTTGGGCATGGGGAGAGTTTTTGTCCCATATGCACTGTGTTAGAACCGGGCAATATAATTTTTGGTTGGGATATTTCACTGAGGGCAGATGGACAGCGCCGGAATTAGATGACTAGCAAATGGCTAAGGGAAGCTGACGGGTCGGTGTGCAGTGATTCGATTTTGGCAAGTCTCAGTCAAGGAGCTAATTTAGGAGGTAAAGAGGATTTGACGGGGAATAAGGAGGGTAATTTTGGTGGAGCTGATTTTATTCCTAATCAATCTCATCTAAAGCTAATCCAAATGAGAACGCTTAAGGAAAGAAATATTTGGCACAGCAAGGGACCGGGAGACCCTTATGGGGCCGAAGATGTGATTAGGCCCATAGTGGTGGACATGGGAGATGAGAATGATCCAATCCAACTTTCTGAGGGGAAAAAACGTCAACGTATTGTAGTCAACAGTGATACTTTCCTTCATCCTAACTCAGATAGAAACAATGGCGAGATAGCGGCTAGCTCTGCTAGGCAGAGCAGCCGATTGCAATGAAAATTATTAGTTGGAACGTCCGTGGGTTGGGGAGGTCACGGACGGTCAAAAGGCTCAAAAACAAATTGAGAGCCATTAATCCCCAAATTTTGTTTCTTATTGAAACAAAATTAAATACAAAGGAAATGGAGACTGTTAGAAGGAAGCTTGGTTTTTCTTGTGGGGTTGATGTTGAGGCTGATGGTTCTAAAGGTGGTTTATCCTTGTGTTGGAATAATAATTCTTTAATTTCACTCAGAAGTTATTCGCCTTTCCATATAGATGTCGACGTTGATGATAAAGATAGTGGGGTGAACTGGAGGCTCACGGGTTTTTATGGTAATCCTATTGGGAGCTTAAGATCGAATTCTTGGGACCTTCTTAAGCACCTCCACAATTCTAATATTGGCCCTTGGCTTGTGATGGGAGATTTTAATGAAATCACTAGCTCTTTCGAGGAAAAAGGAGGTCGTCTACGTTCTGAAGCTCAAATGGCTAAATTCAGAGAAGTCCTAGAGGATTGTGGCTTGATCAATTTAGGCTTCAGTGGAAGATGGTACACGTGGGAGAGGGGAAGATTTCAAGCAACGAACATTCGTGAAAGATTAGATAGGGGGGTTGCCAATGATGATTGGATGGAGATGTTTCATTCTTATTCGGTCCAACATTTAACTCATTCATTTTCGGACCATTGCCCGATCTTTTTTGATACGCTGGGGAAGATTTGTGAGAAGCAAAAAGTTCGAGAACGGCACTTTATGTTTGAAGCTAATTGGTGTTTAGATCAGTCTTTTGCGGAGGTAGTACAGCAAACATGGGCTGGATACAATGATAATGTGGTTGATAAATTAGCTCAAGCTGGTCAGATTTTCAGGAAGTGGAGTCTCACACGTTCACGTGCGCAACGGAAAGAGCGAACAAAGATGGAGAAACGTTTGTCATACCTCTATGACCAGGTTCCAACTGATGAAAATCTGGAAGAAATTTTAGAGGTGCAGCTAGGACTTAATCTAGAGGCCGATAAGGATGAAGTTTTTTGGGAGCAGCGGGCAAAGATCAACTGGTTGAAGCATGGTGATAGGAACACTGGTTTTTTTCACCGTTCAGCGAGTTCTCGTCATAAGAGGAATAGAATTGCGGGGACTGAATCTGCAGAAGGACGATGGATTTCTCAACCAGACGCGATGCTGAATGAAGCAGTGAAGTTCTTTGGCGAACTCTATATGGCCTCAGACTTATCTGGTGAGCATCGATTAATTGATTTAGTTGAAGAAAGAGTTACCCCTGATATGAATGAGGAATTGTTAAAGCCATTCTTGGAGGATGAAATTTGGCAAGCCGTTAAATCAATGGCACCCATTAAGGCCCCGGGTATTGATGGTTTCCCGGCTTTGTTCTTTCAAAAGTATTGGGATGTTGTTGGGAGTGATATTACTTGCTATTGCTTGGCAGTTCTAAAAGGAGAAATTGAAATGGGGGAAATTAACAAAACCCACATAGTGCTAATTCCAAAGGTGGATCGACCCAAAACTCTTTCTCAGTTTCGGCCGATAAGCCTATGTAATGTGATCTATAAAATAATTGCGAAAGTCATGGTGAATCGGATGAGTCATATTTTGGGCCAATGTATTGATGTTGCGCAAGGGGCTTTCATTCCCGGGAGACAAATTTCTGACAACACTTTAATTGCTTATGAGATCCTTCATTCCCTTAAATCTAGAAAGCATTGCAAACAAAGTCATTTTACGCTTAAACTTGATATGAGTAAGGCATATGACCGTGTTGAATGGGATTTTTTGGCTGGGATGTTGTCTAAAATGGGGTTTTGTCAAGATTGGATTATTCTTGTTATGAGGTGCGTATGTTCGGTGTCTTATACGGTGGGCATCAATGAAAGTATTAGTGAGGTTTTCTTCCCGTCACGAGGCTTGCGCCAAGGTGATCCTCTTAGCCCATTCCTCTTTTTGATTTGTGCAGAAGGACTTTCTACCTTGCTTAAGGAAGCTAAAAATAAGGGGTTGATGACTGGCGCCCCGGTAGGTCGAGAACGGTTTTCGCTCAACCATCTCCTTTTTGCTGATGATTGTATTCTATTTGGAGATGTATCTGTAACGGGGGCTAATGCTGTTCGTAGCATCCTCAAGGAGTATTCAGAGGCTTCGGGACAACAGGTGAATTATGATAAATCCCTCATTTATTTTGGTGCAAGTGTGGATCATAATGTGAGAGAACAAATTACAAACACTCTCGGAGTTCGTGTTTCCGTCAATCCGGAGAAATACTTGGGGTTATCGATGATGGTGGGTAGAAGAAAACGGTGGGCTTTCACTAATTTTGTGGATAGATTTCGCAAGCGCATTGAAAGTTGGAATTTTCGTTTCCTCTCAATGGGGGGTAAGGAAGTTTTTATAAAGGCAATTTTACAAGCTATTCCTATCTATGTGATGCAGTGTTTTGAGCTTTCGAAATCTTTATGCAATGCACTTGAAAAGATAATGAATAAATATTGGTGGGTTAATAGCAAAACAGGTAAAGTGTAATGGCCTAAATTCAAGATTATCGGAATAATGGTTTCGCAACCATAAATCCGATTTAAATAGAAATTTATTTCAATATGTTTGCATGAGTCTTTATATGATAGGAAATATTTTTATAAATATTTATAAAATGTTAGTAATGTGGTATTAAACTTTCGTTAGAAAATTTTAACGTTTGGGTAGGTAATTAAATGAAAAGGACTAAATTGAAATGAAAGTAAAAGTTTAATTATAGATTAAAAGAAAGTATAAAGGACCAAAATGGCAATTAAGCCATTTTGTCTAGATTGAGGCGGTTAATTGAAGAAAAATCTGAGATTTTTAGTTTATTATTATATTATTATATTATTATATATATATAAAGAAAAGAGAAAAGAAACAAAAGGATAAAACAAAGGAAGAAACAGAGAGCAAACGTGAAGGGAGAAAGAAGAAGAGAAAAGAAAGAAAAAAAGGGATAATATAGTTTTTAAAGCTTGGAGTTTAATTTGGTAAGTTAATTTAGTCATTTTCTTTTAATTTTGATGCTTTATAAGTTTTAGAACAAAGTTTTGATGAATTTAAGTTGAAATTTTTGAAGTTTCAGAGTTTTTGAATATAGCATATGATGAATAAAATGATGAATTAATGGTTGAATTGAAAGAATTTGAAGTTAGAATTGAGTAAAGGATTTAATTGTAAAATAAGCTATAACAAAACTATTTTGGACAGCAGCAGTAGAGTAACTTTGAAAAATCACCAAAAATCGTAGAAGTGGAATTAGAGGTTGAATGAGATATGAAATTAAAGCTTATTGAGTCTATTTTTATATGAAAGAAACAGGAAAAGCAAAGGAATTCTGTAATTTGAGATATTTATATTTTTGTAAGACTGGTTCAGAGGGATTTCGGGATCCCCTGTTCTGAATTTGAAAAATCATAAAAAATTGGAGAAAAATAATTAGGGGCTTAACTTTATATGTTTAGAATCCTGAATGAGTCTATTTTCAAATGAAATAAATAAGAAGGTCATATGAATTCTGTACGAAGAGTAATTTGATTCGTAGTGAAGAGAGGTCAGAACAGTCAAACAGTAAAACAGGGGAAACTTTAAGAATAATCTGGTATTGATTGGCCATACGAAAAATTCTGAAAATTTTATGGGAAGAATATATGTGAATCTAGTTTCAGGGAAAATTAACGGTTCTTCATTTGGAGCTCTGTAGCTCGAGAAATAAATAATTTAGTGACTGTGACTCAAGTAGACAGCTTTGAATAAGCTAAAAATAATAATAGAATTATAGAAAATGCTACATGTGAACATGAAATGTATTGAATTGATGATTGACTTTATTTATTTAGATCCGAAAAACTCAAATACAAAGCTAGATTGAGGAAAGGGAAAAGTCCCGGATTAGTAGATTTTATAAACGAACTAGCATCGAGGTAAGTTCGTGTAACTTGAATTATATTCTTAAATGTTTGAAATGTATGTTATTGATATGAATATGATTTGAATGTCAATTGTATGAAATTTGATGAAACATTGGTATATTTGATAAAAAGGGAAAGAAATCCCGGTTGAATGAAAGGAAAATTCGATGGATCTCTGAAAAGGAATTGACGGTAAAAAGGATCTAGCCCGGACGGGTGATCCTATCTTGATATAGCCCTCCCGAAGAATATGAGGGAAATGGATTTAGCCCGGACGGGTAATCCGAATTAGGGTCTGAATTTAGCCTGGACTGGTAATTCAGATCCAAGCTCATTAGAGTAATTGTCGTTGCAGGGGATTTAGCCTGGACTGGTAATCCTGACAATACTCTATGAGTTTATATTACAGGGGATTTAGCCTGGACTGGTAATCCCGCTGTAAAGATGAGGTTCGCGGGAGTGTGCTCTCTGAAATGAAAATATGCGCATATGAATATGAATTGACGGACCCGGATTTGTACACAAAAGTGTACCTCTGAAAATCCATCGAAATTTCGAGTAATTCAACGGGATAAATATGGAAAATAACAAGGAAATGGAAATCATGATATTGATGAGCTCATCAATCATAGTATATATATATATATTATTGATACATGGAAATTATTGAACTAACTTGAATGTTGAGTTTGTAAATGTTAAGGTAATAATGCATTGAGTGAGTATATGAATGTTTATCGCTTGTATTGAAAATACTAGGTAAGTATAATTCTTGTTACATGGGCTTACTAAGCACAAAATGCTTACCCTATTTCCTTTTTCCCTGTTTTGTAGTGTTAAGAGCTAGGAGGTCGGATCGGTGGGAGACTCATCACACTATCAACCCTAATATTTCGGTATTTAAAGAAACTTTAGTTTGGAAATGAATGGCATGTATAAGCTAATAAAATAAATGTTAATATGAAATAAATGTAAGGTCAGCCATTGGTATGGCTTATGTGTTAAAGTTATCTTGTAAATATGCATGAATTATTTTGAAAATATGTTGAATTGGAATGGTCTCGGTTTTTAAAAAAAAAATTCATAAATTCTGGTAATGCCTCGTACCTTATTCTGACAACGAATACGGGTAGGGGGTGTTACATTTGTTGGTATCAGAGCTACGGTTTAGCCGGTTCTAGGACCGACATAGCGAATACGGATTAGCTATACATGCCATTTAAATTATTTTTGATAGTGTGATATCTCCTGACCATTTAAATTGTGTTTTCTTATAGTAATGTCATCTGACCGAGCTCAATCTGAGGAAGCTGGGAGTTATGCTCCGGCTTCAGTACAAAGAGAAGAAATTAGCAGTAGAAGGCCCGGTATAGAGGGTCAAGGGGAGGAGGCAAAAATAGCCTTCTTTCAAATGATGAATGAATGGTTTACCCAGTACATAAGAACTAACCCTACAGTGCAGCAGACTCAAGCTCCCCCTCCTGTTCCTCCACCGGTTCCCGAGATTCCACAGGGTACAGGTACTGAATCTGCCAAAAAAGGAAAAGCTCCGGTCGATAAAATCTGAAAATATGGGGCCGAAGAATTTCGAGCAGCAGTTGATGATGATCCCGAAAGAGCTGAATTTTGGTTAGAAAATACTACTCGGGTTTTGGAGGAATTATCTTGCACGCCAGAAGAATGTTTGAAATGTGCTGTTTCACTGCTAAAAGACACAGCTTATCATTGGTGGAATACTAAAGCTTCAGTTGTTCCGAAAGAAGAAATTACATGGGAATTCTTCCAGACCGAGTTCAAAAAGAGATATATCAGTCAGAGATTCCTTGATCAGAAAAGAAAAGAATTTCTTGAGCTGAAACAGGGCAATAGATCAGTATCCGAGTATGAAAGAGAATTTGTTCGGTTGAGTAAATATGCTCGAGAATGGGTACAGTCGGAGGCTGAAATGTGCAAACGATTCGAAGAAGGGTTGAATGAAGAAATTAAGCTCCTTGTTGGAATTCTTGAAATTCGAGAGTTTGCTACACTAGCAGAACGAGCTTATAAAGTAGAAGAATGGAGCAAAGAAAAGAAACAGGCTGAGAGGGAAGCTCGAATTTTTAGTAAAAGACCAATGGAAAAATCTCAGTTTTCTGCTCCAAAGAAATTGAAGAAGTACCAGGATCGTTCTACCTCAACCACTGGGTATTCAGATAGAGTGCAAGCTTCACAGCGCACTAATTCAAGACCTTCCACTCCATCAGTGACCAGTGTTGGCAGTGTTGGTACCCCTAAGCCGAGATGCCAGTATTGTAATAAAGCTCATTTTGGTGAATGTCGATTTAAGAGCGGGGCTTGTTACCGATGTGGTTCTTTTGACCATTTCCTCAGAGATTGTCCAGAAAGAAGTGAAAAAGAAGCTGAATATATATCGAAGCCAAGTAATCCATCTTTGAGGGGTAGACCATCTCGACCATCCGGTAATGTCAGTGGTAGCCGAGGAGCTACAAAAGATACTACAAGTAGGCCTGAGACACGAGCGCCTCCTAGGACATATTTCATGCGTACCAGAGAAGATGCCTCAGCACCCGATGTTATTATTGGTACATTTTCTTTACTTGAGACTGATATTACTGCATTAATTGATCCCGGTTCTACGCATTCATATATATGTGTAAAACTTGCATGCGTTAAAGATTTATCTGTTGAACCTACTGAATTTGCGGTTAAAGTCTCGAACCCCTTTGGCCAATCTATTTTGGTGGATAAAATTTGTAAAAATTGTCCACTGATGGTAAGAGGTTATTGTTTCCTGGCTGATTTGATGTTACTGCCATTTGATGAGTTTGATGTGATATTGGGCATGGATTGGTTAACTCAGCATGATGCAGTAGTAAACTGTAAACAGAAATATATTGTGTTGAAGTGTCAGAATGGTGAATTACTTCGGGTTAAATCCGATCAGACAGAGGGATTATCTGATGTGATTTCAGTTATTACTGCTCAGAGGTATGTCAAAAAGGGGTATGATGCTTTTCTTGCTTATGTATTAGATACCAAGGTATCTGAGTCGAAGATTCAAGCAGTGCCAGTGGTATGTGAATTTTCTGATGTGTTTCCAGAGGAGTTACCAGGGTTGCCACCAGAAAGAGAAGTGGAATTTTCTATAGATTTGATTCCGGGAACTACTCCGATTTCCATAGCTCCGTACCGGATGGCTCCTACATAATTAAAGGAATTAAAGACACAGTTACAGGAACTTGTTGATAGAGGTTTTATTCGACCGAGTCATTCACCTTGGGGTGCTCCGGTTCTGTTTGTGAAAAAGAAAGATGGGTCTTTGAGATTGTGTATTGGCTATCGACAGCTCAATAAGGTAACTATAAAGAATAAGTATCTGTTGCCCCGGATTGATGATTTATTTGATCAGTTGAAAGGTGCTACTGTATTTTCAAAGATAGATATCCGATCGGGCTACTATCAGTTACGAGTAAAGGAGTCAGATGTGCCAAAACAGCTTTCAGAACCAGGTACGGGCATTATGAGTTTCTGGTTATGCCATTTGGGTTGACTAATGCACCTGCAGTATTTATGGATCTGATGAACGAATATTCAGACCGTACTTAGACAGATTTGTGGTAGTATTCATTGATGATATTTTGGTTTATTCTCGAGATGAAGAAGAACATACAGAACATTTGAGAATTGTGTTGCAAATTCTGCGAGAGAAAAAGTTATATGCTAAATTCAGTAAATGTGAATTTTGGCTTCGAGAAGTGGGTTTTCTTAGACATGTTGTATCCGCTGAAGGCATCAGGGTAGATCCAAGTAAAATCTCAGCTATTGTCAATTGGAGTCCACCGAAGACTGTATCTGAAGTTAGAAGTTTCTTGGGTTTAGCTGGTTATTATCGGAGATTTGTACAAGGATTCTCTATGATAGCTTCTCCGATGACTCGATTAATGCAGAAAGATGTAAAGTTCGAGTGGACTGATGAATGTCAGCAGAGTTTCAACCGATTGAAAGATCTACTAACGAAAGCACCAGTAATAGTGCAGCCTGAACCGGGTAAGGAATTTGTTATTTATAGTGATGCCTCATTAAATGGTTTAGGTTGTGTTTTGATGCAAGAAGGTAAAGTAATAGCCTATGCTTCAAGACAACTTAAACCACATGAAAGAAATTATCCGGTACATGATCTTGAGTTAGCTGCTATTGTTTTTGCATTGAAGATATGGCGGCATTACTTGTACGGTGAAAAATGTCATATTTATACTGATCATAAAAGCTTGAAATATTTGATGACACAGAAAGATTTGAATTTGAGACAGCGCAGGTGGCTTGAACTGATAAAGGACTATGATTTGATTATTGATTATCATCCGGGTAAGGCTAATGTTGTGGCTGATGCTTTGAGTCGAAAATCTCTGTTTGCTTTACGAGTTATGAATACTCGATTGTCACTGACTGATGATGGTTCAATCATAGCTGAATTGAGAGCTAAACCGACATTTCTACAGTAAATATGTGAAGCTCAGAAGAATGATGAGAAGTTACAGGTTAAACGGGTACAATGTGAGTCAGGTACTGATTCTGAATTTCAAATTGGGGTTGATGATTGTTTATTATTCAGAGGTAGGGTATGTGTACCCAAGAATTCAGAGCTCATACAGAAGATTTTACACGAGCTCACAGTGGTACTATGTCTGTACATTCGGGAAGTAATAAAATGTATAATGATTTGAAAAAGATGTACTGGTGGCCAGGTATGAAACGTGATATTTCTGAGTTTGTATCAAGATGTTTGATATGTCAACAGGTTAAAGCAGAACATTAGGTACCTTCGGGGTTACTTCAGCCAATTACTATACCGGAATAGAAATGGGAAAGAATCACTATGGATTTTGTATCGGGGTTACCGTTGTCTCCGAGGAAAAAAGATGCTATTTGGGTGATTGTTGACCGATTGACAAAGTCAGCACACTTTATTCCGGTACGTATGGATTATTCTTTAGATAAACTGGCTGAATTGTACATATCTGAGATTGTCAGGCTACATGGAGTGCCTATCTCATTATATCAGATAGAGATCCCCGATTTACGTCTCGTTTCTGGGATAAATTGCAAGAAGCTTTGGGTACTCAGTTGTATTTCAGTACTGCATTTCATCCTCAGACAGATGGCCAATCTGAGCGTGTAATACAAGTATTGGAAGATATGCTTCGATGTTGTACACTAGAGTTTAAAGGTAATTGGGAGAGGTATCTACCTTTGATTGAATTTGCTTACAATAACAGTTATCAGTCCAGTATTAAAATGGCTCCATATGAAGCTTTGTATGGTAGAAAATGTAGAACACCATTGTATTGGACAGAGCTCAGTGAAAAGAAGATACATGGGGTTGATTTAATCCAGGAAACAGAAGAAAAAGTAAAGGTTATTCGGGATAGTTTAAAAGCAGCTTCCGATCGCCAAAAATCATATGCCGATCTTAAACGAAAAAAGATTGAATTTCAGGTCGGTGACAAGGTATTTCTGAAAGTGTCTCCTTGGAAGAAAGTTCTCCGGTTCGGTCGAAAGGTAAATTGAGTCCAAGATTTATCGGGCCATATGAGATCATAGAAAGAATTGGACCGGTCGCTTATCGGTTGGCATTACCACCAGAACTTGATAGAATCCATAATGTTTTTCATGTGTCTATGCTACGACGATATAGGTCAGATCCTTCACATGTTATTTCTCAGATAGAAGTGGAGATTCAACCGGATATGAGTTACAGTGAAGAACGATCAAGATATTGGCACGGGAAACAAAGGAGCTTAGAAATAAAAAAAATAAATTTGGTGAAAGTATTGTGGCAAAACACGGGATTGAGGAAGCGACATGGGAACCGGAGGAGGCAATGAGGAAACAATATCCAAACCTCTTTACTGGTAAGATTTTCGAGGACGAAAATCCTTAAAAGGGGGGAGAGTTGTAATGGCCTAAATTCAAGATTATCGGAATAATGGTTTCGCAACCATAAATCCGATTTAAATAGAAATTTATTTCAATATGTTTGCATGAGTCTTTATATGATAGGAAATATTTTTATAAATATTTATAAAATGTTAGTAATGTGGTATTAAACTTTCGTTAGAAAATTTTAACGTTTGGGTAGGTAATTAAATGAAAAGGACTAAATTGAAATGAAAGTAAAAGTTTAATTATAGATTAAAAGAAAGTATAAGGACCAAAATGGCAATTAAGCCATTTTGTCTAGATTGAGGCGGTTAATTGAAGAAAAATCTGAGATTTTTAGTTTATTAATATTATTATATTATTATATATATAAAGAAAAGAGAAAAGAAACAAAAGGATAAAACAAAGGAAGAAACAGAGAGCAAACGTGAAGGGAGAAAGAAGAAGAGAAAAGAAAGAAAAAAAGGGATAATATAGTTTTTAAAGCTTGGAGTTTAATTTGGTAAGTTAATTTAGTCATTTTCTTTTAATTTTGATGCTTTATAAGTTTTAGAACAAAGTTTTGATGAATTTAAGTTGAAATTTTTGAAGTTTCAGAGTTTTTGAATATAGCATATGATGAATAAAATGATGAATTAATGGTTGAATTGAAAGAATTTGAAGTTAGAATTGAGTAAAGGATTTAATTGTAAAATAAGCTATAACAAAACTATTTTGGACAGCAGCAGTGGAGTAACTTTGAAAAATCACCAAAAATCGTAGAAGTGGAATTAGAAGTTGAATGAGATATGAAATTAAAGCTTATTGAGTCTATTTTTATATGAAAGAAACAGGAAAAGCAAAGGAATTCTGTAATTTGAGATATTTATTTTTGTAAGACTGGTTCAGAGGGATTTCGGGATCCCCTGTTCTGAATTTGAAAAATCATAAAAAATTGGAGAAAAATAATTAGGGGCTTAACTTTATATGTTTAGAATCCTGAATGAGTCTATTTTCAAATGAAATAAATAAGAAGGTCATATGAATTCTGTACGAAGAGTAATTTGATTCGTAGTGAAGAGAGGTCAGAACAGTCAAACAGTAAAACAGGGGAAACTTTAAGAATAATCTGGTATTGATTGGCCATACGAAAAATTCTGAAAATTTTATGGGAAGAATATATGTGAATCTAGTTTCAGGGAAAATTAACGGTTCTTCATTTGGAGCTCTGTAGCTCGAGAAATAAATAATTTAGTGACTGTGACTCAAGTAGACAGCTTTGAATAAGCTAAAAATAATAATAGAATTATAGAAAATGCTACATGTGAACATGAAATGTATTGAATTGATGATTGACTTTATTTATTTAGATCCGGAAAACTCAAATACAAAGCTAGATTGAGGAAAGGGAAAAGTCCCGGATTAGTAGATTTTATAAACGAACTAGATCGAGGTAAGTTCGTAACTTGAATTATATTCTTAAATGTTTGAAATGTATGTTATTGATATGAATATGATTTGAATGTCAATTGTATGAAATTTGATGAAACATTGGTATATTTGATAAAAAGGGAAAGAAATCCCGGTTGAATGAAAGGAAAATTCGATGGATCTCTGAAAAGGAATTGACGGTAAAAAGGATCTAGCCCGGACGGGTGATCCTATCTTGATATAGCCCTCCCGAAGAATATGTGGAAAATGGATTTAGCCCGGACGGGTAATCCGAATTAGGGTCTGAATTTAGCCTGGACTGGTAATTCAGATCCAAGCTCATTAGAGTAATTGTCGTTGCAGGGGATTTAGCCTGGACTGGTAATCCTGACAATACTCTATGAGTTTATATTACAGGGGATTTAGCCTGGACTGGTAATCCCGCTGTAAAGATGAGGTTCGCGGGAGTGTGCTCTCTGAAATGAAATATGCGCATGAATATGAATTGACGGACCCGGATTTGTACACAAAAGTGTACCTCTGAAAATCCATCGAAATTCGAGTAATTCAACGGGATAAATATGGAAAATAACAAGGAAATGGAAATCATGATATTGATGAGCTCATCAATCATAGTATATATATATATTATTGATACATGGAAATTATTGAACTAACTTGAATGTTGAGTTTGTAAATGTTAAGGTAATAATGCATTGAGTGAGTATATGAATGTTTATCGCTTGTATTGAAAATACTAGGTAAGTATAATTCTTGTTACATGGGCTTACTAAGCACAAAATGCTTACCCTATTTCCTTTTTCCCTGTTTTGTAGTGTTAAGAGCTAGGAGGTCGGATCGGTGGGAGACTCATCACACTATCAACCCTAATATTTCGGTATTTAAAGAAACTTTAGTTTGGAAATGAATGGCATGTATAAGCTAATAAAAATGTTAATATGAAATAAATGTAAGGTCAGCCATTGGTATGGCTTATGTGTTAAAGTTATCTTGTAAATATGCATGAATTATTTTGAAAATATGTTGAATTGGAATGGTCTCGGTTTTTAAAAAAAAAATTCATAAATTCTGGTAATGCCTCGTACCTTATTCTGACAACGAATACGGGTAGGGGGGTGTTACATAAAGGTATTCACTGGTCTTCATGGAAGGACCTTTGCTACCCAAGCAGCCGGCGGATTGGGCTTTAGAGATTTATATTTTTTCAATAAGGCTTTGTTGGCTAAACAAGCCTGGGATTGTTTGCTCAGCCTGATTTTGTTAGCTAAGGTACTCAAAGCTCGTTATTATCCCAAGACCAATTTTTTATCAGCTAAAGTAGGGTCTTACCCTTCTTTTACCTGGCGAAGCATATGTGGAGCACGAGAATTGATTGCAGATGGTCTGTTTTGGCGAATTGGTAACGGTAAATCAGTGAACATTGTGGAATGATCCCTGGGTGCCTGGAACGAGTCGAAGTTGTTTATCAGTCCAGAATATAAACATTCATTGGCAAACAGTAAATCAATTAATTGATAAGCAGTCATTTACCTGGAAGAAAGATATTATTCATAAACTTGTTGATTGTGAACGGCGAAACGGATTCTCAATATTCCCTTGGC